>CP116450.1:48038674-49238674 GCA_028216015.1 Quercus dentata
TTCACATCAGAACCTGTCCAACCACTTTCTTCTTTGTTTTATTCTAATATTTTCCATGACCTTAACACAGTTATAACTCTCTCCCTATTGGAAATCCAAAATCCAAAAAAAAGAAAAAGAAAAAACACATGGACATGGTGCACCAAAGTAAACAAAAATAATACAATAAAAACCCTTTACTTCAAAATTCATAGTCACCGACCAAAAACACAACCCGAAACACAAGCATCCTTTGATGACCAGATCCTAAGTTGGATCATGTGAAAATTTTGCAGAAACCGTTTGATCAACGGTTTTTCTTTCCACTGGTTTCCTTTTATATATTTTTTTACTTAATATTACTACTTGTACCGACATATTTCTCTTACCTTTTTTTTTTTTTTTTCTTTTTAGTAACTTGTAACTACATCAACTTGATTTGCTTTTGAACAAAATTTTTTTTTAATATCTACCTATTATTCTGTTCAAGCTAATTATTGTTGATAATATGATAATTTTTCCTTATAATCTAATCATAAAGTACCCATCATTTAATAATTGTGGCTATGGTGCAATTTTATAATTTGGAAAACGTTAACAAAAACGTCACCAACATGGTATTGATTTTGAAGTAGAATAAATGATACCAAAATTAATTGATCTAACTAGCTTTTATATATGTATATATAGTAAGGACTCCATCCCCAAAGTTGGCAAAACAGTAGTACTAGAAAAACAAAAAATGAAAACCCATTAAGGTTGGCAATTGACTTGTTGTGCAAAATAGGGATAAAAGGGCCAAAAGATTAGTTGGGAAAAAATAATAATCCTGTACCTTTTTTTCTTTTTTTGCAATTAAAAACAATCTATGTCTCCTTGCTTTCTTCAATTTTTTGCAAGTGGGGTTATTCAATTTTAACACCCCAATACCAAATTAGGAGGAAACAAACTAGAGCCATGGGAGCTAGTCAAAGAACCAGTGGTCAAATCAGCACACGGGGAAAAGAGAAGCAAAAAGAAAAAAAAACCATTTCCCAAAGCATTGTTTTTTAAAGTTTGGTTTACTTTGTTTTCAGTTCCCACCACCATGTATGGCATAGTTTCTACCTAGAAAGATTAAACAATAGCCAATAAAATATACATTTATAGCATTATTATGGTTGTGTCTAAGTGTCTTGCAAAGGAGTACTTACTTTTCTAATAAGGGTTTAACTTTTGGCTTGAGAAAAACGTAAAGCAAGAAAAAAAAAAATGTGAGTTATGAAACACAGAGATAAAATGGAGAGAAGGAGTTGTTGTTTGTGAGATCCAAGTCACGTAAAAAGGGCGGGGTACATGGAACAGCTGCAACAGCACAGAAGGTACGTCATCCACAATGAATGAGTATGGTTAATTTGTCTGCTCCATTATTATCAAACCATTGTTATTAGCGCCCTCACTATTTGATTCGTGCACCACTCTCTACCACATTTTCTCTTTCTTTTTCTCCATACTGTGTGGAATCATTTGAAACCACACAATTACGAAGCATCCTTTGCTTTTTCTACGTCAAAATTACACTTTCCCCTTATATATATATATATATATATATATATATATATGAGAGAGAGAGAGAGATGTAATCATAATTTGTAATGTTTCTTAAAAGGTTGGATTTTGTTAACATTCTCTTAAAGACATTTGTTTAGAAATTTTTTTATAAACAAATAAAAAATAATTGAGTTTTTGACAATTTTTTATTATATTTTTCGCAAAAGTGATATTAAAAATTTTCTAAAATAGTTTATTAACAAATGATTGAGAGCACTTATTAACAAGACATTTTTAAGTTGGGTAATTTTTTTTTTCTATAAAAATGAAAGTTAGGCAATATTTCTTCAAATTTATTGGAAATAAATATTGTGGGGGAAACGAACATTACCACCTCGTGGACCATGGGCCAAAGAAAGAATGCCACATACATTTCCAAAATGTGAAGACGGTCCAAGATCCCGACATTGAGAGCCCAAGCTTGTGTAGTAGTAGGACGGCCCAAACAACCCATCGTGGGAATTAGAGGAGTACCTAATCGAGGAGAGAATCCAACTGGATTGACGAGGACATTATCTTGGTCCTCTTTTCTCAAGGAACCTGAAGAGGATGATGCAAAACCCAAAGTAATAGCCACCTCCACATTAATTAGGTGTTCCTACCTAATATTAGTTATATTAAATGATGAATGACTGGACTGAACAATAAAGACACCCTAAAAGTCTTTCATTATAATCAAGAAATGGTAGGAGGAGTGGGTGATGGGACAAGTATCTTTTGTCATCCAACTAGAAAATGCACAGGAAAGGAGGAATGAGGAAAGAAAGAATAGAGGGAAGAGTTAGCCCACAGAGTTGGGGATCTAGAATAATTGAGGAGAATGAGAGAAATAACAAGAGTTTGTAATCATTTTTTATTTATATTTTGTATATCAGGAGAAAGGTTTTCTTAATCTAATTTGTTTTGTACTTCAATTCTTGTCCAATCTTTCTATTGTGGATTTTTTAAAATCCATTCTTAGAAATTATTTGTGTTGATCAAGAATTTTTGGTCTATTCATCACAACCCATGTTTTTGACCCCCACAATAATCAACTTTGGTGTGTATTTTTCTAATTTCAACTTAACAAAACTTGAAATTATTCATTGCACATATGATTTATTACATCTTCTCATATAAAGATAAGTTTTACATGTGGATCTAAAAGTCACATTTATGTGAGACTTGGTGCATCTGATGCCATTTTGTTTTTGACAATATCTCATAAATGAATAACATGTTTCTTTTATGTGAAGGAAAAGTTAGTCAATGACTCAATGTTAATTAGAAGCTTCTATGAAGTTTTCTTCAATACACCAGATTAGGTGCATTAAATGGTCTGACTCATTGTTTTGCTTATTTTCCTCTAGGATATTTTCCCATTCTTTCTAATTATGCTAGCGAAGATAAATCCTCGATTATCCAAAAAATATAGATTATTAAAAAATAATGAATTTAATTATTTTACTACCATTCTAACATTCTCATTTAAGTGTAGATTTATATTCTTTCTTCATAAGTAGGTAGTCTAAAATATAAAACTTTTAAATTTTAAAATAGGAGATAAAGTTAACGCTCTCATTCATGTACTATTAAATAGAAGATAAAAGTAAAAATTTATTTTGAATTTAAGACCATGATAAATTATCTATTGTTCTAGAAGTTTAACTTATTAAAAAAATTAATTATTTAAAATTTTTTAACAAGTACCAATACTTGCTCAGCATCAAATACCAAGCATAAGTGCATAACTCAGAAAATGGTTGGCTTGCCTGGGTCTTTGATCCTCATCCAATTATCAAATCCATGGATCTCATCAAAAAGGAATTTCAAAATTGAATTGCACGTATCTTAAATTTGGTTTGTCATTGACCATAATAATGTAATAGAAATTGTTCCCGATATTTAAGGTGAAGTTTTAAGATTCCATTAGAACATTTAGCAAGAAGTTATGGGTTAGGTTTTGCGATAGATCTCACTTAAAGCATAATTGACCAAGTATTGGTTAAGTAGGTAGATGAAGTCCATCCGAGGACTAATAAGATAAGTTAAACAGTTTTAAGGGTATAATTTAAACACTTAATAAAGCTAATAATAAACTAGCTCTTAGATGAACAAATTATTTCTCTGCATATGATCATCGGTATCTCTATCCAATCAGACTTAATTTATATTTTTCACAAAAAACAAAGACTTAATTTAATTGTACTATGATAAAGAGAGTAGAATTCAACAATTTTTTTTTTCTCTTAATAAAAGTATGTGATCATGGTTGTCAACTAAGTCATTGTTAAAATTTGCAGTTAAAAAAAAATCCTTAAATTTAGAAAAAAAAAAAGAAAAAGAAAAAAAAGAGACAAGTATAAGTGATAGAGAGGTGGCAGTCTCTTGAAATCAATTAATTTTATAATTGTAGTAATAGCACAAAAATAAACTTTTTCTTATCAGAAAAGATTGTGCAAAAAATACACAAAAAAATTGTGCAAAAATAAAAACTATTAAAAAAATTGGTGTCACCAACTTGGTATAAACTACAAACCAATTGATGATTAGCAGAAACATAAACAAAAAAAAAAAAAAAAAAAAAGTCTGATTTAGTGTGCGTTAGGGTATAGATAAAAAATGAAAATTATTTCACTATTTAGTTTATTTTTACTGCTATTTATGGATCCCATTGTATTATTTCAACTAACTTTTATCTTTATCTACAATACTTTTAGCAATAATTTTTTAGTTTTACAAAATAAGCGGTATTCAAATACACTCTTAGTGTGTGTTTGGCTCTAAATTAAAAAACCATCTTATTTTACTATTCAGCTTATTTTTGCAATTGTTCATAGGTCCCACTGTACTTTTTGGTATTATTCATGGATTTTATTTGTCTTATTTCAAATTTAATTTTTACCTTTATCTACCATATTTATAATAAAAAAAATTTCAATTTCAGTAAAATAAATAAATTTCAAATAAACCCTTATTTAAAATACAAACAAGAAGTTGAAATTGCTGTTGAAATAGTGACATTAGAATTGAGTAATGTTGGACAAACAAAGAGGACCAATCAATATGACACAATCAGCTCATATAGTCATATGCATTTATCATCTTTATTGTCTGTTTTGGGGGAGTTTTATTTTTTTGTTAGTTTCAATATTTTTTTCTCTTCGATGATGCCAAATTATCAAAGAAAAAATTGCAGTGGCTCTTTTAAAATCTTCAATACGTCAAAATAGCCACTTTCCACAAGGGTGAGAAAAGTCAGAAGTGATGAGATGAGATGATAGAAGTGACACAAAGCAAAGCAAAAGTGGGCAGTGGGTACAGCCCAAACCCAACAGCACCTGTGTGCGTGTATGTAAATTTCTCTTTCTTTCAGTCTCTGTCAAAAAGTCAGTGTTTTTTTAACCAAAACAAACAAAAAATAAGAGAAAGAGAGAGACAGACAGAGATTCTAATGAGGTGGCAGTTGGGTGGGCCCCCACAAAGGCCCACTAAAACCATGATCATCACGACCGACATTCAATTGTATGACTGCTAAACGTCACTCACTGACTGTGACTTGACATTGACATCTTACTGTTTTTTTTCAAACGTACCCGCTGCAGTTTCGTATTCCCCAATTTCTCTTCAATCCTATTTTTTGTTCGGAAGTTAAGGTTAAGAGGAAAAAAAATTCTTCAAACTTCTCTTACATTTTTTTTTAATGGTCTTATTAATTATTTATTTTAGAAATTTTTTTATAATTTTTTTTAAAAAATTATTTAAGAAATTAGTTACTTTTTTCATTTCTCAATAAAAAAATTCCTAAATTTGTTTTTTAATTGATATTCTAAAGGCATATTAGTAAAATTTAGGCGAAGTTACAAAATTGGTCCCTCAAATTTAGGAATGGCAACAGGTTGAGTTCGGAGTGGATTTTTTAATTCCCAAACCTGCCCCGCGGGCCTATCCCCATTACTCGAACCTTTCCCATTTAATAAACAGGCTTTTTCTAAAACCCCAAACCCGTCCCATTGGGCCCCGCCCTAAACCGTTTTTCCAAATAAAAAAAAAAATCAATTTTATGTTTTCAACTTTTAGCCCTAAACCTTGGCCCAATTCTGAAATCCAAAATAAATCAAACATAAACTAAGCAAAAATCAAACATATACAAGAATCAAGTATTGCCTAATGAACTCAGGTCTAATGAAATTCACATCCAATGATATTTAATTCAAGCATTAGTCCATTACCTAGTGAAACTTCACATCTATAAACAACCATTCGGAGCAAACTAATTTACAAAAACAATTTTTTTTGGCTCTTCTCCCCTTCACCAACTTGTTCAAGAAACTTCACTCTGCCATAACCACTTGTGAGAAGAAGGCCCCAATTTGGTAGTAAATAACTATGAATCAGTATTGAGGGGGTCCGAGAGAGTGAGAGTGAAGGTGGTTCAATGAGAGCTTGCCGCGTTGGCCTGTGAGGATGGATCGGCGGCGGACCGAGAGAGTGAGAGTGACTTGAGGCGTGAGGGAATGAGAGGTGTAAGGGACTAAGAGATTTGAGGGTGGGTCGGTGAGAGTGATGTGAACCCCGTCAAAAATAACGAGGCTCAACAACGAAAAGGAACCCAAGATCGTTCTATGGACAGATTCAAATGGGAGACTTTGACCCGTTGTTTATGACAAACAAGAACCTCGGTATAAGGAAGACACCACAAACGGTGATGGAAACTCTTTTTGATAAAGTTGAGATGAACGCCACGGGAATTCCCGATAAGTTCGAGTAGTTCTTCAAAAAACCAAAGAGAATAAACCTCACAAGTTTTATCAATAATCAATGTCCCCATTTTCCATTGCTTATGCACCTATTTAAAGGGCTAAACATTACAAGAAAAAAAAAAAACCCTAACATAGAAAACCTAATTAAAGCCGAAAATGAGTAAGGAAAGAAATCCTTACCTTCCTAAAACACACAAGACATATAAGGCAATAAAGGCTGGGCGCCTAGAGTCATATAGAAGGAAAAAAGACAACATAAAAGGAAAGAAAGTGGAGCCTAGAATAGTCATGCAACCCGATCCTTCTAGAATATACCCAAAATATTTCTTGCCAATTCTTAGCCTTGATTGGATCATTCTAGAACTTGAATCAAGGTGACGATTTTTTGTTGCCCACGTGGATCATGCTCAATGGGCCTCCACGAATTTGCTTGAGCCCATAACTCTTGGATGAGTCCGTTGAGTACATCCTTGAACTTCTTTGCTCGTGCTCTCGTGAATCGCCCAATTGGTACTTGAACGAGATCCTTGAGCGGTGCCTTGATCTCCATCATTCCCCTCCTCTTGAAAAGGATTTGCCCTCAAATCAGCACCTACATCAAAAGGACTCAAATCAGTAACATTAAAAGTGGCACTTACATCGTACTCACTAGGTAAATCTAGCTTGTAAGCGTTGTCATTGATATGCTCGAGGGCTTGGAAGGGACCATCTCTTCTTGGGAGCAATTTGGAACATCTTTTCGTCGTGAATCTTTCTTTTCTCATATGCAGCCAAACCCAATCTCTGGGTTCAAAAACCGATTTGTGACGTCCCTTGTTGGCTTGTGTGGCATATTGCTCCGTTCTTCGCTCAATGTTAAGTCTTGCTTTCTCGTGAATCTGCTTCACAAAGTCAGCTTTTTTTTTTGCCATCTAAATTAACGTGCTCCGTCAAAGGTAAAGGAGATGAAACCAATGGAGTTAAAGGATTAAACCCATACACAATTTCAAATGGTGAAAATTTGGTAGCAGAATGAACAGCTCTATTATATGCAAACTCAACATGTGGTAAATATTATTCCCATGTTTTGATGTTCTTTCTAATAATTGCCCTCAATAGAGTAGACAAAGTCCTATTTACTATTTCAGTTTAACCATCGGTTTGTGGATGACAAGTAGTGGAAAACAGTAGCTTAGTACCTAGCTTACACCACAAAGTCTTCCAAAAATAACTCAAGAACTTAGCATCTCTATCCGAAACAATTGTCCTAGGCATGCCATGTAATCTCACAATCTCTCTAAAGAACAAATCAGCAACATGCGAAGCGTCATTCGTTTTGTGACATGGAATAAAATGTGCCATTTTAGAAAATCTATCAACGACCACAAAAATTGAATCTCTTCCACGTTTAGTCCTAGACAGTCCTAACACAAAATCCATTGAGATATCAATCCAAGGCTCACTAGGAATTGGTAAAGGAGTATACAAACCGTTGGGCTGCACTTTGGATTTAGCTTGCCTACATGTGACACATCTACCACAAATCCGTTTGACATCTCGTTTCATGTGAGGCCAATAGAAGTGTTCTGCAAAATAGCTAAAGTCTTTGCAACTCCAAAATGTCCCATTAATCCCCCACCATGTGATTCTTGCACTAATAACCCCCTCATAGAACAATCAGGCACGCATAGCTTATTTTCTCGAAATAGGAATCCATCAAGCTTAAAGAACTTACCAGAGGCGATTTTCTCACAAGCTTAATATTCCTCACAAAATTCGTGGTCTTCAGCATATAATTCTTTAATGTGTTCAAAACCAAGCAATTTTGCATCAAGTGTGGAGAGTAAGGCATACCTGCGAGAAAGTGCATCGGCGACTACATTCTCCTTACCTTGCTTGTACCGAATGACATATAGAAACGTCTCTATGAACTCCACCCATCGCACATGCCTTTTGTTTAGCTTGTGTTGGCCCTTCAAGTGTTTCAAGGACTCATGATCGGTGTGAATCACGAACTCCTTAAGCCATAGGTAGTGCTACCACGTCTCTAAAGCCCAAACCAATGCGTACAACTCCTTGTCATAAGTTGGGTAGTTTAAGGTTGCCCCGCTGAGTTTCTCATTGAAGTAAGTAATTGGTCGTCCTTCTTGCATAAGAATGGCGCCTATACCAATACACGAAGCATCACATTCAATTTCAAACATTTTAGAAAAGTTGGGTAAAGACAACAAAGGTGTGTTAGTCAACTTTTCTTTGATTAATTGAAATGCCTTCTCTTGTTCTTCTCCCCACCAAAATCCAACGTTCTTCTTGATCACTTCGGTAAGCGGTGCGGCTAAGCTACTGAAGTCCTTCACGAACCGCCGGTAGAAACTAGCAAGTCCATGAAAACTACGAATATTACCTACACTTGTGGGGCTCGGCCAATCTTGGATTGCACGTACCTTCTCTTCATCATCCCGTATACCTTGTGCACTAACAACAAATCCCAAAAAATACAAGCTTATCGGTGAAAAAAGTATACTTCTTTAAATTAGCAAACAACCTTTCTTTCCTTAGCACATCTAAAACAGATTTCAAATGTACTACATGATCGTCTATGTTTTTGCTATAAATGAGTATATCATTAAAACAGACAATAACAAATCTGCCTATAAATGCACGCAAAACATGGTTCATAAGTCTCATAAAGGTGCTCGAAGTATTAGTCAAACCAAAAGGCATAACTAACCATTCATACAAACCATATTTTGTTTTAAAGGCAGTTTTCCATTTATCTCATTTTTTTATCCTAATTTGATGATAACCACTTTTTAAATTAATCTTAGAAAATATGCAAGAACCATGCAGCTCATCTAACATATCATCTAAGCGTGGGATAGGATGACGATACTTTACCGTTATGTTGTTAATGGCTCGGCAACCAACGCACATTCTCCACGTCTCACCCTTCTTAAGTACAAGTAAGATCGGAACCGCACATGGGCTCATTCTCTCCCTCACGTGCCCTTTCTCTAACAATTGACTTACCTGCCGTTGAAGCTCCTTGGTCTCTTCGGGATTGTTCCTATAAGCTGGTCGGTTTGGAATGGTTGCACCGGGAACAAAATCAATTTGATGTTCAATCCCTCGGATTGGAGGTAACCCATGTGGTGTTTCCTCGGGGAAGACATCCTCGTATTTCTGCAAAAGAGAAACAATAGAATTAGGCAAAGCAATGTCAAGTTCGTTAGTGTTTAAAAGTGTCTCTTTGTACAAAAGTACAATCATCGGCTAATTTGAGAACATTGTTCGCTTGATCTCACTCACTTTTGCATAGAAATTCTTTTATTTTCTCTCTGATTTTCTCTCAAGGGCCGAACTTTGATTTTCTTTTCCTCCCTCATTTTTCTCGGCCTCTTTCTGATTTTCACTCTTTTTCTTTTGCTCACTCTCTTTCTTTTGATCACCCTCCTTTTGTAATCTTACTTGATCCTCATATACTTGCTGCGGTGTCAATGGTACAAGAGTGATTGATTGTTGATTAAGTACAAAAGAGTACTTGTTCGTAAAGCCATCATGCTTCACTTGCCTATCGAATTGTCATGGACGCCCTAGCAATAAGTGTCCTTCTTGCATCGGTACTACATCACACAACACTTTATCTTCATATTTACCGATTCGAAATGCAACAAACACTTGCTTGTTCACCCCGATCTCACCACTATCATTTAGTCATTGCAACTTGTACGGTCTAGGGTGCTTTACCATGGGCAATCCCAATTTCTCCACCATAAGCGTGCTTGCAACATTAGTACAACTACCACCATCAATAATCACACTACATACCTTGTCTTTAACGTAGCACCTAGTGTGAAAGATGTTCTCCTGCTGTATTTCATCAACTCCTATTGCTTGCATGCTCAATGCTCTCCTCGCCACCAATGTCAATGCGCTAGGGGCTAAATACTCCTCCTCGGAAACATCCTCTAATGGCGGCATGTCGTTAGTGTCGGAATCTTCATCATCGGTCACAATTTCACCATTGGCTTGCAACACCATGACTTGCTTGTTTGGACATTGACTTTCTATGTGGCCCCCGCCTTGACATCTAAAACATTTAATATCAAGATTCCTAGTGGTAGAGGCTTCGGTTTTACCTTGAGGAACGTGGCTGGTGGTCACGGACTTGGGCTCGAGTTTGGGCGTTTGTGACTTGTCCAACGACTTAGCATGACTCGATTTCCAAGAGGTAGAACTAGAGTTATGGCCTGCACGAGTCCCATTCCCTCTCTTGAGTTGTTGTTCCACTTTGATAGCCATATGCACCATATCTTCCAATTCCACATAATGCTGTATCTTTACCTTATCATGGATCTCCCGGTTTAAGCTAAGCAAAAATCTAGCCATTGTAGCCTCCCGATCCTCCTCTACATTAGCGCGGATCATAGCAATCTCCATCTCCTTGTAGTAATCCTCTACGCTTCGACTCCCTTGTCTAAGACCTTATAACTTTTTGTACAACTCTCGGTAGTAGTAACTTGGAATGAATCGCTTTCTCATCACTACTTTCATCTCCTCCCATGTGTCTATTGGGCTTTCTTTATTCCGCCTCTTGTTTATCACAACAGATCCCACCAAGTAATAGCGTATTGAGAAAATTCAATCACGGCTAATTTTGCCTTCTTTGTCTCGGAGTAATTGTGGCAATCAAACACGAACTCCATCTTCTTCTCCCACTCAAGATATGCCTCGGGAGTAGACCTACCTTGAAAGGATGGAATCTTCATCTTAATACCACCTAAGTTGTTATCTTCGTGATTCCTAACTTCTCTAAATCTTCCTCTAGGTCTCCTATTGCTAACAATGGAATCCCGATCTTCTTCTTCATCAAAACCAGACCCATAATGCTCTTCATCCTCCTCCCTCGGTGGAACTTTTTCCCTTCTACGCAAATTACGACCGTTTTGTGGTTGCTCCTCACGTCTATTCTCCATCCGATCTATCCGTTCATGAACCTGTGCCATCTCTATCTTCATCACACGCCTCATCTTGCTCATCATGGCCTCCAAAAACACTTTCGGATCAGCCAATTTTGTATCATCTTCGGCAATGCTCTTACCACTATCGCAAGACATGATTGCTGCAAACACAAAGGTTAGAAGAAAAAAAAAAAAAAAAAGGAACCTCACGAATCACTCCCTTACGTGTTTACACTCAAGAATGTGGATCACTCTCCACTTGTGTTTCACTCAAAATAATATGGCTTTTACCCTCTAATATTCTCACCACTCTTGCCTTTTTCTACTCAATAATTCTCTTTCAGTTCTTTTGAAACTAAACAAACAACTCAAAATTTCTAGCAACAATTCACCAAGAACTAATAAAGGAATCTCAGATTTGAACGTAAGGAATATGGGAATTTTCAAATTAGAATTAGAATTAGAAGGAATATAGCAGTTTGGAATTTTGGAAACACAGAATAGTGAATTTTTTTTTTTGTTCGGACTCCTTTCTGTCTTCTTCTTCGAGTCTCTCTCTCTCTCTCTCTCTCTCTTTTTTTTTTTTTTTCTATTTTTTATGATCAATAACTAGCTTTTGAGAATAATGAAATAAGATTTCGAAATAACTAAGAGATGAGAGACCAGACCAATAGTTTAGACATCAACAAGACAAACAAAGATTGAACAGATAGGGTAAAGGAAATTCAGCTCGGAAGAGATAAATATGTTAAAGGATAGGCAAACCTGAATTAGAAACCTGCTCGATGCAAATGATGTGAACCCCGTCAAAAATAACGAGATCCAATAACGAAAGGGAACCCAAGATCGTTCTATGGACAGATTCAAATGGGAGACCTCGACCTGTTGTTTATGACAAACAAGAACCTCGGTATAAGGAAGACGTCACAAACGGTGGTGAAAACTCCATTTGATAAATCGAGATGAACGCCACGGGAATTCCCGATAAATTCGAGTAGTTCTTCAAAGAACCAAAGAGAATAAACCTCACAAGTTTTATCAAAAATCTATGTCCCCATTTTCCATTGCTTATGCACCTAGTTAAAGGGTTGAACATTACAAGAAAAAAAAAAAAACCCTAACATAGAAAACCTAATTAAAGCCGAAAATGGGTAAGGAAAGAAATCCTTACCTTCCTAAAACACACAAGACATATAAGGCAATAAAGGTTGGACACCTAGAGTCATATAGAAGGAAAAAAGACAACATAAAAGGAAAGAAAGTGGCGCCTAGAATAGCCATGCAACCCGATCCTTCTAGAATAGACCCAAAATATTTCTTGCCAATTCTTAGCCTTGATTGGATCCTTCTAGAACTTGAATCAAGGTGACGATTTTTTGTTGCCCACGTGGATCATGCTCAATGGGCCTCCACAAATTTGCTTGAACCCATAACTCTTGGATGAGTCCGTTGAGTACATCCTTGAACTTCTTTGCTCGTGCTCTCGTAATCGGCCCAATTGGTACTTGAACGAGATCCTTTGAAGCGGTGCCTTGATCTCCATCAGAGAGCTTGAAGGTTGAACTTGTGATGAACTGGTGAGGTGGTGAGTCGGTGACACACTTGGGCTAGCGGTGAGAGTAAGTGAGTGTGAGACTTGAAAGTGAGGGCGAGTGGATGGGGGTGGGGTGGCTGCTATTGCGAGTGGGTGGGGGTGGGGCGAGGCAACTGCTTTGAGTGAGTTTGAGAGTTAGGGTTAGAATAGCTGATAGGTTTATATATGTGTGTATATATATATATAGGTTTTTTTTGGTAATTTTAGGTTAAATGGGTCTGGTCGGGTCCAAGTTTGGGGCGAGTATTATGCAAAACCTACACCCGACCTGAACCCACTTCGGGGATTTTATTTTAAAAACCCAAACCCAACCCTACTATACCCGCAGGTCGGGTAAAAATTGCCATTCCTAAAGTTTATCCTCGGAACATAATTGGTTCTTCAAGTTTCAACTGAGCACAATTAGTCTTTCAAGTTTAAAAAATGAGTTGTATTAGTCATTTTACTAACTACCGTTAGTGGTATTATTTACATGGCTAAGAGAAAAATAACTTAGGGTTTTTTTAATGACATTACATTTTTTTAATTAAAAAAATTACAATAACTAGTTTCCACTTTAAATCAAATCTAAAGCAAACTGACCCAATATCAAATCTAAAATCACAACCCGATTAAAAATTAAATCCCATTCATTATTTGATTTTTGTTTCACAAACGCACGAGAGAGAGAGAGAGAGAGAGAGAGAGAGAGAGAGAGAGAGAGAGAGAGAAAGAGAGAGAGAGAGAGAGAGAGAGAGTGAGAGGGTGTGAGGATGACGATCGGTGATACATTCTTTATTCCCAAAAATTTCATCACAAGCGTAGAGACTGGCCTCGAACCACTCATTTGTAAATAGATTGTAAGTGTGTATAATCAAATCATCCCTCTCAAAATTATTGAATGAAAACTAATAGAGAGTATCACCATCATCTTGATTTGCAACACTATTACCACCACCAATCGGCTTGCACACGGAGACAGGAGTGTCGAATTGTTCCCAAGATTGATCATTGATGCAGTATGCGAGAAAATGACATTTAGGAGGAAAATTGTCAGGAGTAGGCTGAGTAAGGAATGAATTGACGAGAATTTGTAATTGGGTTGTGATTTTAGATTTGATTTCAACCGGGTCAGTTTGCTTTAGATTTGATCTAAAGTGGAAACTAGTTATCATAATTTTTTTTAATTAAAAAAAGGTTAAGTTATTAAACAAAATGTCAAGTCATTGTTCTGTTAGTCATGTAAGTAACACCACTAATGGAAGTTAGTAAAAGGACTAATACAACTCATTTTTTAAACTTGAAGGACAAACTGTACTCAATTGAAATTTGAGGGACCAATTGTGCTACAAGGGTAAATTTGAGGAACTAACATTGTAGTTTCACCTAAAATCTATCTTTTTATTAGATGTACATTTTGAAAATTTAATTGTTAAATTATATGTTTTATTATATCCTCAATTCTCGCAATTTAAAAAAAAAATCAAAGATTAATAAACAATAACTATGTTATCAATCACATGTTTAAATTTCATGTTTTTGTAGTATAAAATTATGCATAAAAATAACATCCGATTTGAATAAAATTTGACATCTTTATTAAGAAAATAAAGAATATGCAATTCGATAGATAGATTTTAAAATTTTACACCTAATAAAAAATGTAGTATGGGTTTGAAGGATTTATTTACAAACAACTTTCCTTCTTGTTGGAAGTTAAAACTGAAGGTGAAGGGACTTTTACTCGATAATTTGATAGCTTTTTATATATTTTTTTATTTAAATAATAATTATATACTTTGTCGGGGACGTTTTTGCAATAAGGGCTGAAAATGCGAGAATTGCCCAAATCTCCCATTGAGTTCTTTAGAAGTGTTTATTGAGGAGAATTAAGCTCAAAATTCCAAATGTATAATGAATAAAAGGCTAATTGTGTTCCTATCAAAAAAAAAAAAAGGGCTAATTGTGTTTTGACAAGAGAGAATCAAAATACTAATAACAAAAGTGCAGAAAAAGCATAAAAACATAATAAGTCTGAAACTTTGACCCACAGTCAGTGAGAAGAGGAAATTGAGAGAGGTTGTGAAAAAGAGAGGGAAGATTCCACTGTACCCATATTTTCACCCCTAAGCTTTGGAATTGTGAGAATGTTAGTCATTTGGTGAATGGGCTTTTGCTCTAAAATTTCATCTCTGAGGGTAGAACATAGTTGGTTATTTTTGAGCTGAAGAGAGAGTTTTATATAGAGTTTGGGGTGTTGCTAATGATTGGTTTTTGAGTAGTGGAAGAGGCTTTTATCCCCTATGATACTAATTTGGTGTTTTGGCTTGGGTTGCTTTTGTTTAGGGAAGAGTTTGACATGCTTTTAGCATGATTTTGGAAATAAAGTGGCTGGCTCCATTAATTGTTTCCTTGTCATTGTAGGCTTTTGACACCTTGGCTACAATAGGCTAGCTAATTAGGGTCATTTGTGTTTTTTGGGTGGAAAAGAAAATATGGTAGCAAAATTAGGTTAGGGCAGAAACTTTGGGTCATAGTTAGCTAGAGCATAAAAGCTCTTTTGGGGTGGAAATTTCGGGTACAAGACTTTCTCCATAAGCTTGAGGTGCTACCAGTGTCCCTTACCCACTTGGTAGCACGCATGGGTTAGGCTCATGCAAAAGGTTCGAAAAAAACCGACCCATACCCTCTAAACCACACTTCGTTAATTTCCCCCATAAATAGTATGAGCTTGGGTCATGCTTAAAAAAATAAAATATAATACATGAATTGAGCCTAGAAGAAAGTCGATTTTGGTTGAATCGGACTTGTACAAAATGTGTCATAAAAATGGGCATCAACATACTTTAATACAATTTATTTTTTAAATTAAATGAACCCATAAAAATAAGGTCATCCTAACACAAATTTTCATCAATTGAGCTACCTTTATCTCTTGAAATAGACCCCCAAAAAAAATCCTTATACTTTAACATTTAACTAACTTATAATCCATTTGAGACATATAGAGTTTTTTCCCATATAATAGGATTTAAAATATACAGTGTCTTTTGACATGGTTATTATTCTTTATTATGGATTTCTTTTGGATTAGACAGGATTGAAACTTGGAAGATTAGATCATTTATTTAACAAAAAAAGACTATCAATTCAGCTTATTGAAACGTACGTTGATACATCTAAAGTTTTGGTGAGGGAAACATAGCTAAAAAGGAAATGGGCCTTCAAGCTCAGATAGCAATTCTGTTGGGTTTGAAGGAAATGGACACGTTTGAAAATCCAGAAACCATTGGGCTTTGGGTTGGGCTCCCCACTTCATCCAATCGCTTTAACACGGGCCAGAGGCATCTGTATCATTGTAATCTATTTCTTTTAGAGGTATCTGTATTTTGTTAAAATAAAAATAATAAGAGAGACATCTGTATTGATGCGTTAGAAAATGACAAACATATAGGGTTTGTGATTTTATTTAGTAATATATCAAATTACATAACCTTTTTTTTTTTTAGAAATAAAAAAGAGGCTCGTGTGTGTAATCATTTTTCCACAACTTATATGGTATATTGTCACTTAAGCTTTTTGGTAAGCCTGTGAGTATTACTAGCGCACAACATAGTATGCTAAAACTACTTGAACCCACGACTTCTTGGCATTTTGTTCTTTCTGAGGACTTTCTACCGCTACACCACACTTGCCAGTGGTTGCATAACCAAATGATGATAACGCTAAACTTAAAATTAAATTGGTGAGCTCACATTAATTAGTAACATGGCGTTTCTCTTATATATTTGACTTGGTAACCAATTTACACGTAATCTGTGCTTCAAATTCCAATGAAGTCATATTCATATCATAGTCGAGATAGTTGAAAATACTGGGTTTAATGTCTTGTTAATTAGGAACTTGAATATTACAACACAACTTGTCTCCCATCATGAAAGCTCTTCATGACAATTGAAACCACGGAATTGAATTCTCACATTTTTGCCACAATTACCGGTGCCATATATGCACACCAGTGTCCAATTAAGATGATGATGGCTTTTAAGAGATTGTCAAAGTGTACATCTCTTTTCCTTCTAGGAAAAAGTCATCACATGTTATCACATTTCAATTTCTTTGGTGGAATTCCATTATGTTTTACTTGACCAGTGCTCTTTGATCAATTGCTCTAACCACAACAATGGGTGAGCTTGGGAATTGTGTAATCCAAATCTACAAGGCTCATTCAAGCATTCAATAAAAAGCCAAAGGAGAAAAGGAAACTTTAACTAGTGGATAATCATTTTGAGAAGCTAAATCATGACAATAAGAATAGGGACACTACTATTTTTCATAATTACTGACTTGATCTGATGTGATTAGTGTATAATAAGGGTGGTTGTAGTGGTTTACTCAAGTAAAAACGATATTGCTCAATCATAACAAAGCCATAGTAAGAATCACTATAAACAACTGCTTCTCAGCACGCGCTTTTAGAGCTCCAGATCATTCCAACAGGAGCATAATTTCCTGGCATCAGCATAATCTTGCCACATTAATGGTGGCAGGACAGTTCTCATCTTCAAAACTTCACTTTTTTAATAAGTAGTTATTTTCTCAAAATAGTTGCTTATACACAAATGATTGAACTGATATCATCGTGCTTAAGCATCCCAAGTCCCAAGAGTAGTATGCCATCATTGCCATCATAATAAATCACTTTGAGAATTTATTAATGACATCGGTGTGAAGATACAAGCAAAGAAACAAGCTGCTCTATCCCAAGTGATGATTTGGCTCCAGCTTAATTTTTTATATTTTTTTAAGAATTTTGCTAATATGTGCCCTTAGGACACACAATAATTAATTATTTTTGAAAATATTTTCTTGAAAATTGAAAAAGTATTGACAGCTTTTTCAATTTTCTAGAAAATATTTCCAAAAATTGATGACTTAATATGTGTTTTAAGGGCACATATTAACCGGACCCTTTATTCAATAAGACAGCAGTAAGTATATATAAATGGCATGAGGTCAATGAGTACACATTAGAAACTCTTTTTTTATTTAGAAAAAAAAAAAAAAGAAAAAAAGGTAGCTATTATACATATCCCACACCTTCTCCAGGTCAAGTGAATAGCTAGTTTAGACATACATGATACATGCCACACCATTATTAGTCTAGAATGTCTCTTCTAAATATTAAAACACTTGACACCCTTAGATAGAACACCTGAAAAACAAATTTATCAGTAAGCTAGAGTGAGAATCCAAAAGAGCAAACAATGAAACTTCCATAAACCAGGTATATAGATAGTACTAGTATTTAGGCTAAGTCACAAATTTTGGGGAGAACAGATTGCCTAGTCTCATTAATAATGTTGAAGTTTCCTAGGCTCTTATAGTCTTTTCATTGGAGTACTATTATTGTTGTTAAAAATGCAGCCTGAACGATAAAATAGCAATCACCACAAGATAACATGGTTAGGCTAACTCACAAATTTTGGAGAGAATGAATTGCCGAGTATTATTAATAACATTGAAGTTTCCAGGGTCTTTACAATCTTTTCATTGGAGCACTATTATTGGTGTAAAAAAATACACCCAAAACAATAAAATAGCAAGCACTACAAGATAATGTGTTTGGGCTAACTCACAATTTTGGGGAGAATGAATTGCTGAATCTTATTAATAATTTTGAAATTTCTAGGGCATTTATAGTCTTTTCATTGGAGTACTATAATTGTTGTGAAAAATATACCCCGAACAATAAAATAGCAAGCACCACAAGATAACATGGTTAGACAATGTGGACTAATTCACAATTTTTTGGGAGAATTTGGACTGCCCTGAGTCTTATTAATAATGTCGAAGTTTCCAGGGCCTTTATAGTCTTTTCATTAGAGAACTATTATTGTTCTGAAAATACACACCAAACAATAAAATAGCAAGCACCACAAGATAACATGATTAGGCAACATATTTAGGCTAACTTACAAATTTTGGGAAGAACAGATTGTTGAGTCTTATTAATAATGTCAATTTTGCCGGGCCTTTAAAGTCTTTTCATTGGAATACTATTATTATTGTGGAAAATACACCCGAAACAATAAAATAGAGAGCACGACAAGACTAAATAATACATGCAAATTTATCTTTCTTTTAGTCCTTGTATCATGGGAAACGATACAAAGACTCCTATTTCTCTCTAGTCCAAATTATACTTTCCCTTTAGATATGATGGAATTCTAATAATTTGTAATGTCTTCCTACTTTTTAAAGTAAGGCAATATTTGTCTCTATTAAAATAGAAAAGAAAGTTGGGCAAAATTTCTTCTAATTTATTGTTAGAATTTTTGTCAAATTTCACGGAAAATTCAAATTCCTATTAGATAGTGCTTCAAATTTTTTTTTGTTTTTTGGGGTTAAAATTGACGGATAACTAAAATAGCAAGGGACATTCTCAATTTTAAAGTTTATAAAAAGTTGAAAACATAACCAAAAAAAAAAAAAGGATAAGTACAATTAACTCCTTTTCTAATGATAATCAACTTTAATGTGTATTTTTCTAGTTCTAAGTTCTAACTCAACAAAAGGTGAAATTATTCATTGCATCAGATGTGATCTATTACACCATCTTCCTACATAAAAATAGGTTCTAAATATGGATCTCACACATAAAACTCACATTTATGTGAGACATGTAGTGCATCGGATGCCATTTTGTTTTTGACCATATCTCATAAAAGAATATTAGGTTTCTTTTATATTAAGGAAAAGTAGGTCAATGTTAATTATAAACTTCTAAGAAAATTTCTTCAATTCACCAAATTAGGTGCATTAAATTGTTAAACTCATTGTTTTGCTACTAAAATTACATAGTCATAATTCAATAGTCTTTACCTACTGGTTTTTTCCCCCTTCTTTCTAATTTTTAGTAGTACAAATAAATTATCTATTATTCCAAAAATTTAAATTGAAAATTATGAATTTAATCATTTTACTATTATTCTAATACTCCCATTTAAGTGTAGATCCATACTCTCCCTGAATAAGTGGGTAGTCCAACATGTCAAGACTTTTAAATTTTTAAATAGGACATAGAGTTAACACTCCCATTCATATATTAAATAGAAGGTAAAGTAGAAATTTATTTTGCATTCAAAAGTTTAAACTTTTGAAAAATAGAATATTTAATTATTTAATCATCACTCTAACAAACACCAATATTGTCTCTCATTGAGACTTGAGAGCATGAAATACCAAGCATAACTCTAAAAATGGTTGGCTTTCCATGGGTCTTTGACTCTTATCCAATTATCAAGTCTATGGATGTCAACTTTCTCAAAAAAAAAAAAAAAAAAAAAAAAAAAAAAGGTCTATGGATGTCAAAAAGGGATTAATTTTAATTTCAAAATTGAATTACATTTATCTTATGTGGGGGTCAGTTAGCCGGATGGTACTATTAAATCGCATACGAATTGGGCCTATGGCCCAATCCGAGGATATTTACTAGTCCGAGGATGGTCAAATAAGGTTATTATGGGAATGGTAGAAGAAGGAGAAATAAAAATTGTATATGATAGTCCAAAATATGTCAGAGGAGAAAAATTATCTCAGAAATAGAGATCCGAGATCAATAGAAATGCCCTGTCATCCCGAACATCCTTCAAGGTTGCATTACGGTTAGAAGTTAGATATTGGATAAGGGAGGAGTAAAGGGAGGTAACAAATATCTACAAAAGCTATTATCACCACATTAAATGCATCCCAGCTAACTCTCTAATCACATTAATGTGAAGGTGATACATGAACAGTGGTGAAGCAGTTTACTGACTACAAGTTGAAGGTTTTGGGAGGTGTTGGATGAGACAAGAAGGAGTTCCTAGAATCTAACCTACATGTGTATGGTGGGGATGATACCAAAATTATAGTATATAGCATGAAAATGTAGCCTAAAAGAAGAGGGAGGGAAAAACCAAAAATCTTTGTAATAATCCTTTGAACTCTTGTAACCTTGATCATCAACTTGATATTATAACATAGCTCCTCGGATTGTGCCGAGGACAGATTTTTCTCACTTTACTTGTGTTGATTCTCTTAAATAAATAACTGTTATTGTCTTTCTTACCAAATAGAACTAGTTCTTTTACCCACGCTCTACAAATTCATTATTTGAGCTTGTTGGGCTAAAACCCAATCCTATATTGGGTCCAATCCAAATTCAATCCTTACATCTTAAATTAGGTTTGTCATTGTCCAAAATAATGTAATAGTAATTGTTTCCGATATTTAAGGTGAAGATTTAAGATTCCATTATAACATTAGCAAGAAGTTACCGGGTAGGTTTTGTGATAGCTCTCATTTAAAGCATAATTTACCAAGTTTTGGTTAAGTAGGTAGATCAAGTCCATCTAAGGAGTAATAAGATAATTTAAACCATTTTTAAGTATATAATTTAAGCACTTAGTGTCTGTTTAGTTTGATTAATTTTGCTAGCTTATTTTACTATTCAGCTTATTTTTGTTACTATTCATGTGTCATACTACACTTTTGGTACTATTCATGGGTCCCACTATACTATTTCAACTTAAAGATGGTAATTTTGCCCTGCCATGCCCCGCTTCGCCCCACCCCGCCCGTCTCCATCCAGTCCGGCCACATGTTGATAAGGGTTATAATTTTAAAATTTTCATACCCTAAAACCTTACTATTTAAACAAATATATCAATATTAACTTATTTTATTTCACCCAACGTGGTTTTTTGTCTCTATTTTGTTATGTGTTATACTACGAGATTTTTTTTTTTTTTTTTTTGAAGCACTTGGATAATATTATTTAATTTTTGCTAAAAATTAATTTAATTTGATGAGATAAATTTAGTTGTAACTTCAAGTATATTTTTATTGATGAAATAGGTTTGATTAAAAAAAAATTCTACTAGTTATAGGGCAAATTAATAAAAAATAGAGTTTTACGAGGTGTGGTAGAGCTTTGTGAGGCGCCAAGGGGCAAGGATGGGGTGAGAAAATTTTTCCCGTCATGCGAGGCGGGGATGGGGCAAGACAAAACCATGTGGGGCGGGGGCAAAGACCCCACCCCACCCCACCCCATTGCCATCACTTATTCAGCTAACTTTTACCTATATTTACCGTATTTTCAGTAAAAAAGTTTTCAATTTTAGTGAAATAAACGAATTTCAAACAGACCCTTATATAAAGCTATAAACTAACTCTTAGATGAACATATTATTTATCTGCATATGATAAACGGTATCTCTATCCAATTAAAATTAATTTATATTTTTCACAAAAAAAAAAAAAAAAAAAACAAAGACTTAATTTGATTGTACTATGATAATGAGAGTAAAATTCGGCTATCTTTATTCTCTTTTTTTTTTTTTTTTTTGAGAGTATGTGATCATGGTTGTCAAAAAGGTCATTATTAAACAAAAATATGGGTGATAGAGAGGTGGTAGTCTCTTGAAACCAAATGATTTTATAACTACAAATACAATTCAAATAGATTTGAGGAGAATTTTAGTAACTACACAAAATAAAAATTTTCTTATGAGAAAAGAACAAAGAGTCCCCAACATACACAAAAATTGTGCAGAAAACAAAACTAGTAAAAAAATAGCAATACAAAATTAGAGTCACCAACTAGGTATAAACATCTTCTTTAAAAAAAAAAAAAGAAAAAAAAAGTAGTATAAACTAATTTATTAGCACAAACAAAAACAAAACAAAGTTGATTTGATCGCAATCAAGAAGTTGAAAGAATGACATTAGGGTTGTGTTTGGTTTGACGGGAAATATTTTTGAAATATTTTTTAAAGTATTTTATTGTGTTTCTAAAAATATTCCGGGAAATATTTTCAAGTGTTTCGTTGCGTTTCATGAAAATGCTATGAAAAACATATTTTCTACTACTTTTCTACAGTTTCTCACTTTCCAAGCACATATATAATAAAAAAAAAAAAAGTAAAATTTTTAATAAAAAACACTTGATCGGGGACTAGTGGTGGTGACAGCCACCATAGACTAGGGTCATTAGTAGGGGGTAATGGTTGGGTGGGGATCTGTGGAGGTGTAGGGATAGAGGTTCGAGTTGATGACTTTTTGGTGAAGTGGAAAATGGTTTGCCACAATTACCAAAGTGTCATATATGCACACCAATGTCCAATTAAGATGATGATGGTTTTTAATTGTTCGTTTGGATTAAGAGAGTGTAGAGTAGAGTTGACCCAAAATTAATCTAATTTTAATTAACTCTACTCTACTCCCCTCATTCCCCCTTCAATCCAAACGGGCCCTAAGAGATCATCATAGTACCTTCGATTCAGTTTTTTGACAATTCACAGTTTATCTAATGGAATTGTCCAGAAACTTTTGCCATGCACCTCTTCTTCTTCAAGGAAAATGTCGTCATATGTTGTAACATTTCAAATTCTTTAATGGAATTCCATTATGTTTTACTTGACTAGTGCTATTTGATCAAATTGCTCTAACCACAACAATGGGTTAGCTTGGGAATAGTGTAATCCAAATGTAGGCTCATTCAAGTATTCGATAAAAAGCCAGAGGAAAGGAAACTTTAACTAGTAGACAATCATTTTGAGAAGCTAAATAATGACAGTAAGTATAGGGACATAAACATTTTTCACAATGGGTCATGTTAACGAGTGCTCTTAGGTCAATAGTTAATAATTCATTTAAGAAAAATTTTGGCATCACTTTTACGAAAAATGAAAAAAGTTATCGAAACATTAATATATATATATATATATATATATATATTTTTTTTTTTCCCATAAAACTTTCTTTAAATGGATTGTTAACCAATGCTCTAAAAGCATCCGTTAGCATTTCCCTTTCACAATTACTGACATGATCTACCATGATTAGTGCATGATAAAAATGGCTTTAGCAGTGAACTCACGTAAAAATTATATTGCTAAATCATAACAAAGCCATATCAAGAATCACTAAAAACAACTGCTTCTCAGCATGCCCTTTTAGAGCCCCAGATTATGGCAGAACAGGTCTCATCTTCAACTCCACCTTCCCCCCAACACTCAAATGTAGATTTCACTTTTTTAAGTAGTTATTTTCTCAAAATAGTTGCTTATGCACAAATGGTTTAACTAATATCATGCTTAAGCAACCCAGCAGTTGTATGCCATTACCATCATAACCGATTTTTTAAGAATTTACTAATGACAGGTGTGAAGATACAAGCAAAGAAACAATCTGCTCCCAAGTGATGATTTGCCTACAGCGCAATTTTTTATTTATTCAATGAGGCAGCAGTAACTAGATATGTGCATATCCCACACCTCCATATCAAGTGAATAGCTGTTTTAGGGATACATACATGATACATGCCACACAATCATTGGTCCAGTTGAAAAGCAAATCACATAGAATGTCTCTTCTAGATACCATAACACTCAGACACACTTCCAGTGCATTTTTTCTAAGAAATAGAACACCTGAAAAACAAATATATCAATAAGAGTTAGAATCCAAAAGAGCAAACAATGAAACTTCCATAATATTAGTTTTAGTTATTCAGAGTTAAAATGTTTCAGATATCGAAACAAGAGTTAACAGGAGAAAATGCTACATTGAATTTATCAAATGGGAAAACCAACATAAAAATCTGCGGTTACACCTATGGCCCTACTGCGTATTTAACTGAGTCAAAATTTGGAAAGAGGTTCACGGAAAGAACATGCTTGTTTCCATTCTGCACAGCAAATAATTCAAAATTTGGAAAGAGGTTCACGGAAAGAACAAGCTTGTTTCCATTCTGCACAGCAAATAATTCAAATGGTACACTGCCCCACTAAATCAGTTACTCTTGGTAACTTTCGGTGGATCACTATCAAGTAACCTATGCTTATGACTTTAACTGCAGATTTTACTACATTCATTTTTTAAGGTGAACTTGATTTTCTTCTGGATATCCCTAACAAGAACCACAATGATATTCTGTTTGATCAGAGGAGTTGGGGACTACAAAAAGAACCTCTCCATTGTTTTAATTGGTAATAACAGATGTCACACCAAAAACTTCTCAAACTTCTAATTAAAGGAGATAGTCCCATTGTTGCTAATTCAGCAAGAGACCGGCTTAAATATTGCCCAACAGAACCAATGGAGTACTAGATCTTCAATCTCCTCCACCCAAAAAAAAACAAAAAACAAAAAACAAAAAAACAAAACCAAAAAAAAAAAAAAAAAAAAAAAAAAACAACAACAACAACAGAGCATCACCTCACATATAGGATCAGATCTGCTAGTAATAATTATTGCATAAACAATCAACTTGCACCAATTTGAATCTCATCACCTTAATAATTTGCTGGGGTTAATCTCTACTATGAAAACAAGAACTTGGCATGTAAATGTTCTTCTAGCCTACAGCAAAGGTAACATTGAACTTATCCCCCCCTTCTTGGAGAACTGAAAAATTATTAGAACAACAAAAGCAGAAGGTTGGGAGGAGAGAGTTATGGGGTAAAAGCGGCTTTCAAATCAAAGGAGAACTATTGGTAACATAGTACTGTGACCACCTGGTCAAACTGTCAAGTTTGTGACTTTGACAAATGATTGTATGTGGATTTTTTTTTTTTTTTTTTTTTTTTTTTTTAGATATTACATAGCAGTACCATCAAACAAAAGTAGTAAAGGGCTTATAGGTTAACAATTATGAAGTTTTTTTACTAAAGGTGGAACAAACAAATTGATTCAGCACTTAACAAACTCAAATTTTAACAAGCCAGAGAGTCTGATTCAGTGTTCATTGTTCTACTGCCAAGGACCTCCACGAGTAAGAGCATCTTGAAAAACTCTCATTGACAGAATGGAAATACAGAAACAGTCTTGACTACTGTGAGAAACACCAAAAAATTGGAAGAGCAAGCACCACAACATCCAAAATTTAATGTGGTTTGGTAAACATTATGCCTTCATCCACAAGCAACCAACCAAAATCCACTATCAATGATAAAGATTACAATCATCAATCAATTCTCACTAAATCTCACAAATATGAACTAGCCCAAATCAACAATACAAAAAAAGGCACCCTCATATTCATACACAAGTGAAGATTTTTCCTTATAACTCTCACACATAACAAAAGTTACACCACCACTCTATTTACAGGGAATATCATACCTCAATGCTTTTTTTCTTATCACTATGAGATTAACGCTCTTAATAGGAATAAAGTATCACCTTGTTGTTCTTCTAAACCATGTGGGATTCCAAAATTAACAAGAAAACCTCAGAACTTATCCCCTCATGGGCTGGACTTAAGAAATCCCAACCTCCAATTCATGAGGTGCTTTTACTAGTATCCATTTGGGTATTTCCCTTTGCAACACCCCCCCCAGGGGTGGACTTGTGGGAAGCAGTACTCCTCCACGTCCTCAATAGAGGATGCAATCACCAGAATTTAGCTTTGCAACCATATTAATTACATTCTTCACAAATCTCTCTTTCTTCTATTCATTAGTACCCTTTCCCTATGGCGTTTTAACGAATGAAAGGCTCCTCCCTACCTTTTGCTCCATTATATGCTCCACCTTTAACTGTCTCTCCAATCAACTTATACAGAATCTTGAAAGTTGACCCTTCATTGCCACCAAAGTATCTTTATTGACTTTCATAACTACATCTTTTAGATAATATCCATAGTCTTAAGTATCTAGCTGACCTTAAAAATCAAATTGCTTCCAAGTTGGAGTATATGTCTCAATTAACTAAAGCTTTCCAAGTTTTGTCAACTTTCTATACAATGCCTTAATTAATACTTGCTTCTTTAATCAACCCTTCCTGCTGTAGGATATTGTTGATAATAATTTGCCAAATACTAAAATTAGGGTTGTGCATGGATTGGGTTTGGGATTGGGGTATTCCCGACATCCTTGGATTGAGAAATTCCTAAATCAACCCAACATATGAATCATGATAACTCTAACAACCAACCCCATCCAATCCAACTTGAGGGATTAGGTTGGGTTGGGATGTAAGTCTCAAAATTCAAAAAAAATCATAAAAAATTTAAAATAGATATATATATATATATATATATATATATATAGATCGAACTATTAATCGTGTGGCTTAGGTCGAGTTACTTGGGTTGAAATTTTGCCAACCTAAATCTGAGCCAATGCGAGCTTCGGGGGAAAAAAATTTAGAACCCAACTTAACCCATCAACCCATGAAAACCCAACATGAGGTAGCGGATTGGTTCCCTCAAGTCGGTAGGTTGAATGCATGCCCTTAACTAAAATTATAATTATCAACAAAAGGCTCTACCTCAAAATTTGTCCTCAACATCTTCAATAACTTGAAATATTCTTATACCGATTTGTTGTAAGAAACATTCAAAACAAGAAAATAATAAGCACCATAACACACCAAATTTAACATGATTTGGCCAATTCTATGCCTACATCCGCAAGCAATGCCAACCAAAATCCACTATCAATGAAGGATTACAGCCACATTCAATAATCTTAATAACACTCATAAACATAAACTAACACAAATCCCTATTACATCCAAAGGTGCTCTCACACAAACGCACATGGTAACACTTTGTCTTCTATATCTCCTATACACAATAAAACTAAACCACCACTCCATCTATAGGGTATATCATTCATTTCTACTTCTTTTCTTATCAATGTGGGATTATAACTATTCACAAGAATTAGCGCAGCTCTTTGTTATTCTTCTGCATAGTGCTGTGAGATTCCAAACCAACAAGAAAACCTTTAAACTTCTATCCTCATGAATTGAACTTAACACCAACAAACAAGCATCAAAAGAAAAAATTGGGGTTAAATTTCATCTAGTCACTTTCGGGAGGTACCACACAAACCTATTGGAAGAACTGAATGCATAAGATTAAACTATGATTGCTCAGCTCTTCACAATATCATGAAGCTGGACATCACAAAATTCCTTTTAAAATAGATGATGAAAAGTTATACTTTGTCTATGGGGATTTTATATAGTCATATATCTTCCAAAATATTTTCTTTTCTTCCTTTTCCAAAATCTTATTTTCCACAGTTTCTTTCTCTATGCTAAAAGCCTGCACTAACAATAGTTCTTCCCCTCAGTAACGAAATTACCACCCCCAATTTCCCAATTGAACAAAGATCAGCCTACTCCATATGCAAAAAGGGAATAGAATAAACTGAGACATATTATCAATTTAAATAACACAGAAGTAAAACTAAATATAAATCAATCGTGGGGTTTTTAGCATAATCAATGTGCAAGGAAACATCCAAGGTTTTTTTCAATAGAGCAAAGGAATTCACAATTCCTCTGTACAAAAAGAAACTAACACATCCCTCGCTAAAAATTCAACAATCCATCTATATTACAATAAACCAAAAGTAGAAACAAGCACCTGCAATTTGCATATAGACACACACACACACATAATATATAAGAAGTTCTATCAGGTCAAGAGCAACACAAAATCCCAGAATCAAAGCAGTATATCCCAAATTCAGACAAAATAAAGCACGACCCAGAACTTCAAATCCCTCATATAACATAGCTATGTGTCCCAGTTGTCTAAATTTGATAGATAGTAATAGTTATCAAACAAAAAAAAAAAAAAAAAAAAAAAAAAAAAAAAAAAGGACAGGACAGCAGAGTGTTTTTTGTTTTTGAAGAAGTAGAGGAAACAAAGAATGGGAATTTAACCTTAGTAGTAGTAGAGCTCGAGGCCCATGCCATCGTGAATCTCGTAATCCTTGAGAGTGATGTGGTCTTTGTAGATGTTGTACCATTTCTGGATCCTAATCTTGTCGGCCCTTGTACCAATCTGAGCCGCCACAAGCTTCTTCAGATCACCTATGGTGTCATCCTCGTTGCACTTCACAGGAACCTTCTTCCCCAACCGATCGTTCAGCACCACCTCTATCATCTTCACACTTCACAAATCAACAACACCTTCTTTAGTCCCTCACACAAATTTTGGGGAGAACGATTGATAAGTCTTGTTAACAATGTCAAAGTCTTCAGGTCCTTTATAGTCATTTCATTATTATTAGTTTATTGGAGTGCACTATTCTATTATTATGCAAAATTGTATTTTAAGTCCTTTCTTAAAAGTGTAATAAATTATTAAAACTTGAAGAGTTAATAAAATAAAATAAAATAAACAAAATCTTGAGTCTCGAATTTTCAATAACATTTTTTTCTTGAGAAGGAAATTTTCAATAACATTTATACTTTGTTTGGAAGTTTGGAGAGAGAGAGATAGAGAGAGAGAGAGAGAGAGGAGAGTAGAGGGGGGAATGGTTATCTTCCACGTTATTTGGATGTTTTTTAAAATTAAGTAAAGGGAAGGGAATAATAATTTTTTTCATAATTTGTAATTTTGTTAATATAGTAAAGGTAAATTTGGTAATTTATTTTATCAAGCATTTCTATGCTCTACTTTCTCTCTCTCTCTCTCTCTCCAAATCTCTCAAATTTGAAAAAATTAAAAATGAGAGGTTAGAAGTAATTAGAATTCCTCCAAATTGCTCCAAATCCCTCCCCTCATCCCTTAAAAAACATTCAAATAAGGTAATTTAATTTACTTTCCCTCGCTCTACTCTACTCACCTCCACTCCCCACCCATCCAAATAAGCTATTAGATTTGGAAATTTGTTGCATTTGGTTAAAGGAATTGTTTAAATATTGGGATTTCAAGTAAAAGTGAAAAATGCTATGTTTTTTCTACATTACTTAAAATTTATTGTAAAAATAATGTTGATGCATCACTTCAAATGTATTAAATATAGTGTATTTATAAAAGGAAACCCAGCATCGATAAGTATGGATTTTACTTATTTTTTAAAATGTGATTTAACTTTTTTTTTTAATTTGATTAATGGAATTTTATACGTTTTGGAATGAATATTTAAGATAGTAGTATTTTTTTTTTTAAATAAGTATTAACATAAGAGTAGTAAACTGGTAAAATATCTTATTTTTAAGAATTCAAATCATGATAAAAAGCAATCAACATGAAGTGGATACCTTAAGTTGCTACTAGCTTTCATTTACATTATGTTTGGATCAGTTAAAAATAGGGATAATGGAAAAGATAGAGAAGAAAATTGAGGAGAAAATATCATTTATCCTTATTTGGTTGAGTTGAAAACGTGAAGGAAAGAAAATGATGGAGCTCGGTATTTTTCATCCGAGCCTACCAAAATGTATCTCTCCGAATTTGAGAGAAATCCGGGTAGAAAATGAAAGAAAAAATCCAAATGACTTTTTTACCCCTGTTCGCTGTTGTCTTTCCGTTGCCAAAGTTGTGTTTTTCTTTTGGATACCGAGAACTTTCCTTCTTCTTAACACAGCTGCAGATATGAAAAGGGAATTTGGGAAGCTGTTGCGCAGTACTGCTATAGGCGAATTAGTGAGATTAATGAATGGAGAAATAGAAAAAGAATAAATTGCTCAAAGACAAAATAAATACGCCAAAAAAAAAAAATGAATTGCTAAAAATGAATATCCTTTGAAAATTTACATTTGCTTAATTCTAATATAGTGTGCGTTTGGTTTCAAATTAAAAAGTTAACTTATTTTACTATTCAGTTTATTTTTGCTATTATATATGGGTCTCACTGCACTTTTTGATACTATTTATGGATCTCAATGTACTATTTTAACTAATTTTTACCTTTATCTATAGTATTTTCAGCAAAAAAATTTTAGTTTTAACAAAATAAATGGACCCCAAATAGACCCATAAAATGTCCCTTTTTGGCATATTGTATCCATTTCAATAAACCTTTGTATCTTATTTATTTTTTCTTGCATTAGTTTTAACTCTGAATCATCCCAAATCAAACAATAAAATCCTTATGGAAGAAATCACTTAACAGATTAGTAGTAGGATTATCACAATAGTTCATGTTGTTTGAACTCAAAACCAGCATTAACATCAAACGTATTCAGGTCATGCAGCAGCCTCTACTGGTTTCTACTGCTATTGTAAATGGGGTAAAACAAACAGTTGATATGAAATTGCTAGCACCGAACAAAGGCCATGCCTGAAACAGTTACAAATGTCACATATACAACGCCTACCCAATTACTAGAACATGTAATTGAAAAAGACTTTCTGGCTATTGTGAAAATTACTAAAACTCCATGATGATTTAGTTACAACTGATACTAATTTGTTGATTTTGTACTTATTTTGTTGGTAGATTGATTGAAGTGACACGTGGTGGGTGCAAAAATTAATATTAAATTTAGTCTTTTTAAGAGTTAAATGAATTGTCTATATATTAAAATTAGAATTAATTTCTAACCTTGCATGTACTTTCTGATAATGTTTCTCAGATCCACTTGAAGAAAGCAGTGAATCAATATTGCTAAGAAGGGAAGATTTGAAAAAATGAAAAAGATGAATCTTCCATGGGTTACTTGACAAGTCTTATGGTTTATTTCATTCCATATTTGCCACTAACATTGTTTCCTAGAAAGGCTTCATGTTTTTGATAAGTAAAAAGGAGTTTCATTTTTTTTTTTAATCTTTTTTTTTAAAAGAAAAAAAAAAAGAAAAAAAGAAAAGAAAAAAAGGAGTTTCATGTTTGTATGTATTTGTCTTCTTTATTTGGTTATTGGTCATAACAACGTCATAGAAATTTCTGTAAGGTGGTTCATTCTTAACATTTCAAGTGGTTAAATTGCTATTACTTTATAATTAATGTTGTAATAAACTTTGAGGTTGAAATTGATTTTGTGTAATGCCTTATTTGCAAGAGTATAATCTACCTTCCAAAATACTAGGGGGAGAAAAGGTGCCAGAAATTATTAGGACTGAATGTAATAATAGTGTGGTTGACAAACATATTGCATGACAAGGGGTAAGTAATCTAATTCCTATTATGGCTTCAAAATTCTACGAGAACTTAGTGGTTGAATGCATCTTTAAGGTTTTAATTCCTCTGAGGTGTGATTATTTTTACGTGAGTAACGATTATTATACTATTATGCAAAATTTTCCCATGCATCCCTAGAGTCAGGCGACTATTCCTAGAAAATTGAGATCGAATTACAACACACGAGAAAATCATATATTAAAGTCAATGTATATTCAAAATCCAATTTAGCTTATAAATATAGTTTAATTTTGTGTCAAGTGACCTATTTATATTACTCAGTAAGAAAGCTAAAATTACCTTCATTATTACTATTATTCAATATTTTTGTGTGAAAGCACAGGTTAAAAGCTAGTTAGTATAGCGTGTACTGTGTAACAACATAAGAGTAACCTTACTTAACTTGAGAAGGTCTAAAATTCATCAAAACAAAGAACTTCTAATGCATTACCACCAAAAAAAAAAAAAAAATAATAATAATAAATTAAGACTCTTCGATTCATTTAGCCAAAAAAATTCTATATTTTACAATTTCTTCAAAGAGATTTAAAGGTGGGAAAAGGGGGGTGTTCTTTGAACTTGAAAATAGGTTTAAGAACTTTGGGTTATTTAAAGAAAATCGAACTCAATAATTTAATGTTCATGCTTTATAAATCCAGGCCTTTTTTGGTAGATAATTTGATAGTTATAACAATGAGGGATGAGACATTTGAACTCTAGATATCTTATTTGGAAACATCAATATAATATAATTAAATTACAAGGCTCTTGCTTTAAAAATACACAAATTTAAAGAGCAAAACACTCAAATGCTAAAGAGTTGTCAATTGAAATTCTAACATAAATAAAAAATCTACTAATAAAGCATTACAATTGAAACTCTACTTACTACACCAAGGCCAAAAGGAACATAGGGGTTCCTTAAAAGCTAAAAATAGTTTTGGCTAATGAAGTAGAATGTTTAAATGTTAGTACTAAAGTTCTAAAGTGCACTATTCCTTTTTTTTTTAATAAAAATAATTTATTGGCATAATTATCCAATCTTTTTCTTTTTTTCTTTTAAGATACTCAATGACCACTAATTTTTAAGAGAGAGAGCGAGAGCAAAATAATAAGAATAACAATAAATAATTTTTATTATTATTGAATTAATTAGGTTCAAGTATTAACATATAAAACATCTTTTAACAATTTGATAGTGACAACTTACAATAGGAATGAGGAAATTCAACCTTAGCTGTCTTTATAGAAAAAACAAAGAGGTGCCATTTGGGCTAAAAACTCTTTACATCCTGTTATGCCATCTTTTGCCATTTCTCGCTTCTAAAAAGCTTTTTATCAATTTGGCTACCAGCTGTGTGAAATAGTTACAAAACACTTTGCAATAGAAGTTTGCTAAACCCTCTAAACACTAAAATTATACTTTAAAATTATCTTAAAAGCTAACAATTAAAATTATACTTCCCATGTCATTACCAAAAGGACCTAAACAAAACCAAACAAAGATATAATATAATTACTGCAACTCTAGTAGTAGGAGTTTAGAAATAGGAATATGACTTGATAACAGTTTACCACATGAAACAAAAATGAATAAGTACATAGTTTTTAATCAATCCGATTAGATGGATAAAATTGCCAGGATGATGAAGCTGAACCCGATTCTAAGCATGAACTGGCTGAAATTGAAACGTCATTTTGTGGCCCCATTTCTTCATTTCTAACATATTCAAGTTCTTCAAAATTTGGTTGAGCAAAGAGAAACTTTTGAACTCCCTCTAATTCCATCATGATCTCCATCATTGTAGGTCGTTTCTTTCCATGCAAGTGCACACATCTTTTTGCAAGGTTAGCAATTGCTATGACTTCATCTTTATTACGAACCTTACTTACTTGAGTATCGAGTATATCAAAGAGTCGATTCTCTTTAATTGAATGAACAAAATATGTAGATAGATTCCGACGTTCTTGTGATCTCGTTGAAGAAACTGGTTTTTCTCCTGTTAAAAGCTCAATAAGGACCACTCCAAAACTATAAACATCACTCTTTTCTGTAAATTGGCTCGTTTGAAAGTATTCTGGATCCAAATACCCAAAAGTGCCATATATTAGCGTGGTTACATGAGTTTGGTCAATGGCCATCGATCTTGAAGTGCCAAAGTCCGCTACTTTTGCTCTATATTTCTCATCGAGGAGTATGTTTGAAGATTTTATGTCTCGATGGTAAATGGGTAGTGAAGCTTCGAGTGTAAGTATGATAGAGCTCTGCGATTTCCATGGCAATTCTTAGGCGCATATCCCATGTTAGCAATGGAAAATCTTCATTTTCATCGTGGAGATATTGAAAAAGTGTGCCGTTAGGAACAAATTCATAAACTAACAAAGGAACTTCTATCTCCGGACAACACCCAAGTAGTTTAACCACATTTCTATGATTGATTTGTGAAAGAATGATAATCTCATTAACGAATTGTTCAAGATTTCCCTCATCCACTTTGTTGCACCTTTTAATTGCCACAATTCTTCCATCGATTAACATTCCTTTATAAACGTACCTTGTCCACCTTTACCAAGTATTCTATTTTCATTAAAACGATCAGTTGCATTTTTCAACTCCTTTGAATCGAATAATATTGCCTTCTGAACATTGTTTTCATTTAAAGATACTCGTTGTTGTAATAACAAACCACCATTCCTTTTGAAGAATTTTTGCTTGAGCATGATTTCGTTTCTTTTCTTTATCACTTTGTATAACCACCAAATAATGAGTAGTAGAAACAATAGCCCAAAACTTGGACAAATAACTGCATACATCAATCAAATAAAATAGAAATATCACATCAATCATTTTTTTTTTTTTTTAAGGTTACAAACATCGGCCTAAATTTAGGCTATGTAAAAATATGAATAAGTGTAAATAGTGGTCAGTTTGGATATCACTTATTGCTGAAAAATGAAAACAATGTAGTAAAATAATTTTTAGATATGTGAATAGAATTGTGGGACCTAGTTTTAATATTGATTTTGCTGAAATCCGCACTTGCAGATCTCATGAACAGCGCACGAGAACACACAAAAAATTGCTAGATGTGCCGTAACGCTATCCAAACCCAGCCTAGATTTGAACATAATTATGATGATTTGAAAACATCTTTCCTACTAAAAGTCGCCAACTTTTTTTATTTTACATTAATATGTTCTCGCAATATGCATAGCCTAAATTAGCGTTACCTCCAAATTAATTTCTTAAAAAAAGAAAGTTGCTGTTAAGTACTTGATTTTTCAGGAAACAGTTCAATGGTGTAATGCTTTTTAAATTTTTTTTTAAAAAAAGGCACAGTAAGGAACTTATGAGTTTGGGATATGTTGTCGATTATCTAACTTTTCAACATTTCCCTAGGTCAGTCCTGCCTTAAATTGATGAATTCTTATAAAATTATTTTCTAAAAACATATTATTTGTATACTAGTGCGCATCACTAAAATCAACCGTTACCATTTCTTGGGACTAACCAAAGTCCTTCACTCATTTATCCTTTATACTTTCTTCCAATATTTAATACCTCCCATCTTCTTCATAATCTTTTCTTAACCCTTTTTTAATGAAATATTATTAGATCCGCTAAAAGAACTGTTGATGTGGTCCTCCCAATTAATGAGATAATGTCATTTACACAAATGTACGAGTGAATTTCCTAATTAGCATAAGGAACAAAAAATAAAAATTATCACGTGATGTCATATTTGCATAAATAATGACATTTTCTTGGTTAAAAGATTAGGAAATACCATATTAGCAATCCTTCGGGTGGACCTGATAATTTATTTTTGTAATGTGAGTCACATTAACGGGTATTATTAGAATAATTGTTAATAAACTATTTTAAGAATATTTTGATACCACTTTTATGTAAAATAGAAAAAGCTATCTTTTCCTATAAAAACTTCTCTAAAAAACGTTCTTAGGGCATCTACTAATTTTTCCTTTCTTGACTCTTTAAGATTCATCTCTTTCCCCAATTGCCACCAATATGCTATGTTTTCAGAAATATGTTGACTATTATCAAAACAATAAGTGAAATTCTTGACCCCTTTCTCATGAACAATGAGTGAAAAACATGATGTTGTCAAGGATCACTTGTGGCGCTGTGCAGCTACTTCATTTTGCATGCAATTTTATTTTAATTTGAGTGTGGTGGTGCATTTGAGCAATTTGGTAAACACCCCTTGTCCTCTCTTATTCCGTAGTAAGGTGTACAATAAAAAGAGAGAATATATTTTTTCTAGATAGATTTGTAATTTTCGTGGGAAAATATAGAAGAGTGATGAGTAATGCAATTCAACTAACAGTCTAAAACTATCAAGTAATAAGAGAGTCCATTAATAAGTTAATAATAATAGTATTTAATTAATTAGATAAATAAATGGTAAGATTTTATTGGTAGAATAGGACAGAAAATTTGGTCTCATAATAAGAGGAATGCGGTATGCCTAAATGTTTTAGTGATAGATTGCCAAGAGACCAGAAATTTAAAGCTAGTTGACTTTTTTATGTGCTTCTTTTCTAGACGTGCATTTAATTTGTAAACTAAAAGTGTATGAAATAGTCTTTTAAATAAATAAAAAATTATTTTTTATTCCGTTAACTATCTCGAAAAGTACAATCAAGTCATTTCCTATCTGTCATGATCTTACTAGTTAAGAAAAACCAGTAAAAAGTAATAATCAGTTGTACCGTCCCGCTTAAATGTCATGAATCTTGTGCTATGTGTTGTAGCTCTGCTCAGCTTAGTTAGTGCATTAGCATCAAAAAAATACTACTCTTTTTTTTTTTTTTTTTTATCGTTTCAAAAAATTATTTTATCAATTATACTATTCTATTTTATAATATTTCTAGCATTTCAAACTTTTATTTTCCTATTCTACTCATTAAAATAATATATCTACACAATAAAATAATATTTCCCTCAATCACCATCATTTATTCTTTCTTTCTCCCAATCACCATCACAATAAAATATATATACATATATATATATATATATATATATATATTTTTTTTTAAGAATTATGCTACAGTGTAATTCTATCTAGAATTACACTATAGCACTATTGCAAAAAAATTTGCAATACTTAGCAATAGCATTTCCTGATGTAATATGTTTTGAGGCTTGAAATGCCAAATATCCCTTATATTCGGCATTGGTATTCCCTAATACTAATGTTCTAAGATATCAAAGATCTTATTATTATTTTTGGGTTATGTTAAGCTGTTTATAGGATAATTGTTAATAAAATATTTTAAGAAAGTTTTAACATTATTTTTATGAGATATATAAAAAATTATTAACAGAGTTAATTACTTTATCATTTTTTCATAAAATATTTCTAAAAATAGTTGCTAAACCAATAATCTTCAAGTTTAAGTTAACATACCTATAATGGCTAACATCAGCCGAGATCGAGATCGAGATCGAAAGTTGCACTTGAAAGCGCTTCTCGCATTCTTGGAGTCGCATCCATTTGTAGTCGATACGAATAGGATAACACGCAAATTAATAAATTCATTAATCTTTTTGTGCTTTTTGGTGTTTACATACATATTATTCTTTGCATTCATTTATATCTAGGATGATGGACAAATTATTAAATTCATTGAAATTTTGGGCACAAATGCACAATTTGGTGCTCACTCATATAGGCAACAAAGGTTTCAAAAGTACCAAGCAAGTATTTTGGTAACTATTAATTTGGTCTCGATATTTCAATAGCGGATAATTTGGTTTTTGTTATTTTCAATTTGCCGTTAATTGTTGTTATTGAGTTGACAGTTGAAACTTAAGACCAAATTACTGCAAGTTGAAAATATCAGGAATTAAATTGACTACTACAAAAATGTTGGGATCAGATTGACAATAACCCCATAATGGATAGACCAAAATGATATTTTCTCCTTTAAAATAACATTGTATTATGTATAGTTAAAAAAAAAAATTAAAAGAAAATTTTACTGTAAAATGAATAATCTCTATTTCAAAGATGGATCACAGTTTTCCGACTATATCTTTTAGGACAAAGTTTGACGACAAACTTTATACCTATAGGTTACAACTTCATTTAATATTTTTTTATTAGATGTGAATGATAACAAATTCACCATTAGATTACATTTTTTTCTTATATATCATCCTTGATTCCATGCTTACCAAATTTTCAGAAAATCAAAGATCAATAGTTATATCATCAATCAAATGTTTAAACTTCAAGTTTTTTGTAGTCTAAAATTATTCAAAAAAAAAAGTTTATGAATTAACACAAAATTTGACATGTGTGTTAAAAACATAAGTAATATGTAATTTAAGATTTTCAAAATATGTAGTCATATTATGTTTTTTTATAGTAGAAATTGTAGCCTTAGACTATAACCAAATTTATAACCAAACTTCATCTATCTTTTAGCATCCACCAGTTGATTATCTTTTATACCTCTTCTCGACATAACCAAACATGATTTTATTTAATATAATTACTCTTTAGTAACCATTCCAACAAAATATACCAAGCATTGTCTTTTCAAAAGCAAAGTTTGTAGTATACAGAAAATAGCTATTAGGCTTTTTTAATGGTCCATGAGTTAGGCAAGTTATTATGGGGGCGTAAAATGGATTACTATAAATAAAAATGGTAAAATATTATTTTTTTCCTAAATTTTACTATTTTTTTTTAACTTTAAAAAGTTCTTTTTTCATCCTTATATTTTGTAAATAGTTTTTTCAATAATTTTGGAATAAAAGTAGACATAAATTTTTTTTTAATAATTTAGGGGTAAAAAAAATCTTTTTTAAAGTTTAAGAACAAAAATATAACACTTTCAATAGTTAATGAAATATGAACTTTTAGAGATGAAAAATAAGTTTTTTTGTAAAGTTAAAAAGACTAAAATAATATTTTACCAAAAAAACAAATTTTAGAAGAAAAAACAAAGAAATATAAAACTGGTTTTACTTACGTTGACATCCCCTGGGAGGATAAGGATTTCCTTGGTATCCGTAAGCACATTCGCAAGTAAAGCTGTCGAAGTCCTTGTCCTCGTCTGAGAAAGAACACCTGACATCGTGTCGTTTCTTGAGGGATTTAAACATGTTCCGGGAGACATTGGTCCGCACTGATATTGCCCATTCCAGCACTACGGGAACGGTTTCCCAGTATTGCACAGAAGAGGGATCTGGTTTGTTTGACTCTAACCAATTTTGGTCCATTAGGAAAGCATACTTGCACTCTTCTTCCTCCGTTACTTTTGATTCATTGATACTTCTGAATTCTACATGAAATTCTTGCTGGTTTGAAGGAAAATAGTCTGACTCGCAGCAGTTGAAACCGGAGCATCTAGTTCCTACGATAATCTTGCTTTTATTGCAATGCGATTTGCACCCAAAAACCACAGGACCAAGTCCGGTTATTGTTGCAAAGTTGTCGCAGCCAACAGAAATGAATGTGTTATAATCGAAGGAGAAGTTAAAGGGACTTCCTGAAATGTTCAAAGCTGCACCACTTCCCGAGCTCCTACAGCCTTTCGAATATATGATTGGCATTTGGACCTGAACCGTAGGATAAGAATTATAGGCACCGCTACTAATATTGATTTGCAGCACCTCCTTGTCAATACTAGTTAAGAAGGCTTTAACAGAGCTGCCAGTTCCATTGCAAACAACTTCGAACATCTTGTCCATGTAGCAATCAGGTCCGATTCCAAACGGGTATGGAATTTCAAGATTTCCACAACTACTATAACAATCGGGTTTTGCTATAGGTGCTGCTTCCGCTTCTGCTTCTGCTAATTCATATGTCAGCAGAATTAAAATAGTAATTCGCATTACAAATTGCACAGCCATTTTCATTTTTGGGTGTCTGAGTTCAACAAATTAAACATACCCGTATATTTATGTAGCCTCACGAGAAAAGTACAAATAAGATATTTCATTTACTTGGACCTCATGGACAGAATCAAATGCATTTCAACCACATGATAAAATTCCAACTTGCACTCATTAATTGCTGTCGGTGGAATTTGTTGGGTCCCAAAATTTATATTATTACAAAAATTATCAATCACAACACAAATATTTACATGAAAATCATGTTCTCTTTGAAATGAAAAATTACAAGACAAACTTCAAATCAATTTATTATTTATCAAATTAATTACAATAATTTTTGTGTATATCTCACGACTAAAGAAAAATATCTCTTGTTTTTCTTTGCTCTTATATATACTAGTTATTTCTCTCAAAGGCGGCAACACTTTACTTTCTCCTTTCTATTTTCTTTTCCACGCATAGCTCTCTCTTGCCTGTCTTTTTTTCTTTAAGCGTTTGTACTCTTGGCTGTTCTCTCTCCTTTTTCTTGTGCGGCTTCCTCTTTTTTTGCTCTTGCATATACTCTCTTTGTGTCTTCTTAAAGAGTAGTGAGTTAAAAAAAAAAAGAGTTTTTTTTTGCTTAAGTTGTATCTTTAAGTGTTGTTGTCATGCCCTGAACCCAACAATACAAATAGGCACGTGACAATGACTGCACGCTCATAAAGTTTTCACTCTATAAGTGTGCAAGGCCTTTTTAACAACAAAAAATTATCCCCAAAGAAAATTTCATCAATAAAGACACAATCATCCTCAATAATGCAATTGTCAAAAGATCTCCAAAGTAACAATTGTAACAACAATCCAAACCTCATGATCGTTAAACAAAAGATATACTAATTATTACAAGATCATCTTATTTCAAAAATTCATTATCTCCTTTCAAGCGTACACTATTAGCAAAAGTCTCAAAACTTGCTATTCTTCATAATTTGAAATTGGAGGGAAAAAGGGGGTTGAGTTGAGTTGATAAGTAATCAAAGTCCTAATAAGTTTTATCAAGCAAATAGATCTGTAAAATAATAAGTTGTACATAGATCGAATATTTTAATCTTACATATATATCATAGATAGATTAGAAAATAATCAGTTTCTCATATATTAAAAAGCTGTAATTTACAATAGGTTCCAAAAATACATAAGCAGTTTCAAGGATTCAAAATAGTTCAAATACTTAAACATAATTCATATTCTTAACAATCTTTTATGACTATGGTCACATTATATTCTCATGACTGGGCATCAGATTCAAAAGAAACTAGTTCCGTGCTAATATATATATCCCTCATTAGCTAGGTCCAGAAACATGATAAGCTTGTGATGCCCCAGATAGAACTAGTTTTGGTACCAATGAATAACCCTTATTGACTGGGTGTCAGAGTCAAAACATAGTTAGATTGTCTAAAATCATATACATATCAAATCATAGGTCAAACAAAAATATATCTCATTCAAATACATACATACATACATACATATATATATATAACCATATATTTAGTAATAAAATATATTTGTGATAAATTCTTTATTCTTCACTTTAAATCAATAATAAAATTGAAATAAAAAAATGTAACAATTATAAACAATATTTAGTAGTTAAAATATAGTAGTATAAGCAAAATGAAACCAATTAGGATAAAGTTACTTATCTCATCTAGCTTACCACAAAAAAATTTCTCCCTAACATTTCCTCTAAAATTCTTAGATATCACTTAAAATAATTTTTTTCAAGTACCATTTACTCAATAATTAAATAATTTAAGAAAAACTTATAAAGGTATTGGCCTAGAGAAAAACTACTAAAAATATCTAATAAATTCTCATTATTAACTCTCCTCATAAATGACAAAAATAGCATCACAGAGACTTATCTTGTATTTTTAACTATCATTAATTTATATATATAAATTCTATCTCTCACCAAGCCTAAAAGCATCAAGACTGGACTTTCGTGATGCCATATCTTGGCAAATTTTAGCATTTTCGCACAAAAATCAAGTAGCATCAAGAATTGTAAACACCAATGTGGGGGGTAAAAGACTAATAGGTCCATGTTGATGTCTACACCGGGTCAAGGGCCAAGCCTAAGGAAAAACCCCTCCTCGACCATGAGGAGAATCCTCCTTGGCATGGATATAGCCGAGAATAAAAGAGGTAACCTGCCATTGGTAGTGACACTTCATATTGTTCCACAGGGCAGGAAAAACACTAAAGTAGAAAAGGACAATGGAGAAAAAGGAAGTGTCTAAGGGATAGACTGTCATTATTATATTTAGTGCCTTGTGTCCGACACGGCCATACTTCTCTGTCCTTACAACCACTCCGAACAACTGGAGGGAAGGGCTGACGGGACAAGTACCTACCCTAGGAACCCCATTCGGGAGGAAGGAAACTACTATAAAAAGGGAGTAAAGAGAAACAAAAAGGCGGGGCGGAGACCCCTCATCACACCAGAGGAACCAGAAAAAGCTCCTCGGACCGTGCCGAGGAGCAATCTCCCCTGGAAAACTCGGTCCTTGAAGAACACTGTGATGACCGTTGTCCATACACTAAACCCTAGCTCTTTGGCCCATTCTTTACAAATTCGTTGTACCAGGCTCATTGGTCTAAGGTCTCATGCATCTTGGGTTTGACCAGAAAAACGTGACCCTACAATTGGCGCCGTCTGTGGGAAAAGCTTGTGCGTTAGCAAGTGCAACGGCTAATCACGGTGGGATCAAGCTCCCGCAAGAGGAGTCCATCGGGAAGACTGTTGTGGCGATGGTACAAGCTACACGAAAGCCTCTCCATTATTTCCCAAAATACATCGTCATTGCCGTAACTCGCCTTCCACTCAGGCCCACACTTCGGAGCGTTGATTACGTGGGAAGGGTTGTTAAGCTAAACGTGGTCCTAGGGGCTTCGACGCCGACGTGTGCCCGGGCACTTGACAAGGGGCTAATTCTCGTGGGCCTAGTAGTCCAATCCGTTGAATCCCCCTTTGGAGAAAGAAGTTGATGGCCAAACCAAAAACTTAAGTGCTAGACAGAACCAAGGTCTTGCATGGTCCTCGAACTCAAACTTATGGGGAAACTAGTCACTCCAAAAGTTTAAGTGCTAGACAGAACCAAGATCTTGCATGGTCCTCGGACTCAAACCTATGGGGAAACTAGTCACCCAAAAGCCTAAGTGCTAGGCGAACCAAGGTCTTGCATGGTCCTCGAACTCAAACCTATGGGAAAACTAGTCATTCCAAAAGCCTAAGTGCTAGACAGAACCAAGGTCTTGCATGGTCCTCAGACGCAAACCTACAGGAAACTAGCTACTTCAAGAAAGGTCTAAGTCCTAGGCGGAATGGAGGTCCTGCGTGGTCCTCAAACCTCCGGCTTTATGGAAACTAACACAAAATGGTACCTTTCTAAGTGTTTAGACTAGGTACAGTCATGCCTCAATCCTCGGACCAGACACCTAAAGCGAGTTAAAGCTGCGAATATCGTCGAAAACATGGAAAAGAACCCTAGTACCTAGCGACCCACTCGGACAGTTTATTTTAGGTTACACGTCCTCAAGCGTCCACCTCGTTCGCGATACGTAACATGCGGTCGTTATCCCGGTTAGTCTTATATAGTTAACCTACTTAAAGTCGGCATTGTTGTGCCCGTCGTTTTGATAAATTCAAAATGATAACTCTTTCTGGCAATGACATCGGTTCTAAGTACCGTTCGGAAGAAAAGACACCAAAGACATCCATTCACGAAATAATTATTGCATAAAAGAAAGGATCAAAATGAGATAAAATCATCTTTTATTAGATAAAGAAATAGTACAATGTACATAAAAGGGCTTAGACAAGCCTATATCAGAAGCTAACTATAAAAAAAAAAAAGGAGGGCACACAGGAACGGTGAATCCTCAATCTAGCTCCAACAGCAATAGCGCAAGTACGGATGGCACCAGCGGTGGAAGAGAAGAAGAAGCGGAGGTGCTCGATCCACGAACTTGCACTAAGTGCTAGACAGAACCAAGGCTTGCATGGTCCTCGAACTTAAACTTATAGGAAAACTAGTCACTCCAAAAGTTTAAGTGCTAGACAGAACCAAGATCTTGCATGGTCCTCGGACTCAAACCTACGGGGAAACTAGTCACTCCAAAAGCCTAAGTGCTAGGCGTAACTAAGGTCTTGCATGGTCCTCGAACTCAAACCTATGGGAAAACTAGTCATTCCAAAAGCCTAAGTGCTAGACAAAACCAAGGTCTTGCATGGTCCTCGGATGCAAACCTACAGGAAACTAGCTACTTCAAGAAAGGTCTAAGTCCTAGGCGGAATGGAGGTCCTGCGTGGTCCTCAAACCTCCGGCTTTATGGAAACTAACACACAATGGTACCTTTCTAAGTGTTTAGACTAGGTACAGTCATGCCTCAATCCTCGGACCAGACACCTAAAGCGAGTTAAAGCTGCGAATATCATCGAAAACGTGGAAAAGAACCCTAGTACCTAGCGACCCACTCGGAAAGTGTATTTTAGGTTACACGCCCTCAGGTGTCCACCTCGTTCGCAGTACAGAACATGCGGCTGTTATCCCGGTTAGTCTTATATAGTTAACCTACTTAAAGTCGGCATTGTTATGCCCGTCAGTTTTGATAAATTCAAAATGATAACTCTTTACGGGCAATGACATCGGTTCTAAGTACCGTTCGGAAGAAAAGACACCAGCACATCCATTCACGAAATAATTATTGCATAAAAGAAAGGATCAAAATGAGATAAAATCATCTTTTATTAGATAAAGAAATAGTACAATGTACATAAAAGGGCTTAGACAAGCCTATATCAGAAGCTAACTATAAAAAAAAAGGAGGGCACACGGGAACAGTGAATCCTCAATCTAGCTCCAAAAGCAATAGCGCAAGTACGGATGGCACCGGCGGTGGAAGAGAAGAAGAAGCGGAGGTGCCCGATCCACGACCTTGCTCTAGCAGTAACCAAGCAAGTCTGGATGGCACCGGCGGTGGAAAAGAAGAAGAAATAGAGGCGCCAAAATCTCCATAATTGCTCTAGCAACAATCGAGCTAGTATTGCTCTATCAAAGAACCGAGCAAGTATGGATGGTATCAGAAATGGGAGGCCCAAACCCTCACATGCGTGGCACATAGTGTCAAATGAAAATCCCAGTGTTGTCGCACCAAAAATCTGATGCAACCTACAAGCGCTTCAGATTTTGGCTGAAGGGAGAGAGACTCCTTTCTTGTCCAGTCAAGAGGGAGAAATATCTTCAACCTTTGCCTCCCTTGCCCTAATTGGGCCATTCTCAATCTCAGAGATACCCAAGGCTTCTGAAGCGGGTTTTGTTCCTTCACCCTCACCCTAACCATGACAATTTCACTCCCTAAATCTCAGTCACTCTCATCGTAGAGACTTTGAAAACATTTGGGGAGTTATAAACTTGAAAAACTCAAGGGTTTGCAAATAAAGAGGGACGATCTCCCACCATGCGTCTTATATAGGGGACAAACCTGGAGGCAATCAATTTGCCCTAAATCTCCAAGAAGGAATTACAAACGAGATCAATCTTGCTCAAATTCCAAAGTAGTCTTTAGTTGTTGGATTTATGTCACCTCGTGAAAGGGTCCTAATTAAAGCGCCTCGTGTATCGAAACGATAGAAATACGGCTTGGATACACTAAAAGAATGTCTCATAGCCAGGAACGCGCCTCAGGCAAACGAAGAGACTCTGGCATTAATGGAAGGCAAGACTTGGCAAGTCGTGACAGAGGCCCGATGTCACCAAAACCCTCCTCTCTGTCCGAGGAGTCGGACAACAGGATTTTGAGGGACTATTGTGGGGGGTAAAAGACTAATAGGCCCATGTCGATGTCTACACTGTGCTAGGGGCCTAGCCCAAGGAAAAACCCCTCCTCGCCCATGGGGAGAATCCTCCTTGGCATGGATATAGCCGAGGATAAAAGAGGCAACATGCCACCGATAGTGACACTCCATATCGTTCCACAGGGTAGGAAAAACACTAAAGTAGAAAAGGACAACGGAGAAAAAGGAAGTGTCTAAGGGATAGACTGTCATTATTACATTTAGTGCCTTGTACCTGACACGGCCATACTTCTCTGTCCTTACAACCACTCCGAACAACTGAAGGGAAGGGCTGATGGGACAAGTACCTACCCTAGGGACCTCATTTAGGAAGAAGGAAACTACTATAAAAAGGGAGTAAAGAGAAACAAAAAGGCAGGGCGGAGACCCCTCATCACATCAAAGGCACCAGAAAAAGCTCCCCGGACCGTGCCGAGAAGTAATCTCCCCTAGAAAACTCGATCCTTGAAGAACACCGTGATGACCGTTGTCCATACACTAAAACCTAGCTCTTTGGCTCACTCTCTACAAATTCATTGTACAGGGCTCACTGGTCTAAGGTCTCATGCATCTTAGACTTGGCCAAAAAAACGTGACCCTATTGATAAAAAATTTGCAATGGTGCCACAATGCAATTCCAAAGGTAGAATTGCATTGTAGCTCAATTCTAAAAAAAAAACAAATATTTTTTTCCTGCTTTTCTCTCTCATCACATGGTCTCCCATCTCTCTCTGTCTTTCTGTCTTTCACTCACTTTCCTCTCTTTCTCCCTTTTCTCTACAATCAACAAAGCTCCACCATGATCATCAACCTATGGGTAAGTACCAACGAAGGTCCACGGATCACTCACCGTGATCATCTTTTTTTCCTCTCTATCTTCCCTTGAATCAAGCCTCCATGGTGGAGATGTGGCGTGGGACTCATGGATTGATGGTTGGTGTCATCTTCCGTGGTGTAGGTTTTATTTTTAGTGGCTGAGTTTCATTTTTGGTGGTATGGGTTTCATGAATCAACGGATGGGTTTCATTTTTGGTGGTGTAGGTGGCTGGGTTTCATCATTCCTTGGTTCGGTGGTTGTGGTTTTTGTGGGTTGGTGGCGGTTGAGGTGGATCAGCGATTGGCATGGGTTTTGACCGTGCGTATGGGTATGGCCGTGGCTTTTTTTTTTTTTTTTCCTAGTAGTGGTGGATTTGTGACTGATGTGGTGGTGGTGGTGGTGAGGGTTGCCGTTGTGGTGGTGATTTTTGGTGGCCGTGGGTGATGTTCATGGGTATATATTATTTTATTGTGTAGAAATGAGAGAAAATAAATAAATAATGTGTTGTATTGTAAATGATGGTGATTGGGAGATATATTATTTTATTATGTAAAAATATTATTTTAATAAGTAGAATAAGAAAATAAAAGTTAGGATGTTAAAAATATTGTAAAATGGTATAATATAAATGATAAAGTAGATTTTAAAATAGTAAAATAGAATAGTTTGTAGATTACAAATGCTAATGCTCTAACAAATAGTACGGTGTTTCTCACACTAAAAATCCGCATAGTCATAACATTATTATTATTTTTTCTTTACTTTCTGCCGCTAATAGTTCCTAGTAATAAAGCTTATAAATTTTTTTTTTTTTTTTTGAAGGGGCTTATAAAATAAATTATGTAAAGGACATCCAGCTGGACCAATCTTCTTCTATACGTGTGTTCCTCCTCTTTTTTTCTTTTTTTTTCGCCGCCATTGATTCTCTTGAGATGGGGACAAACAAATAGCGTATCATGAAAAATCAAAACACCTGACACTTACGAATGCACCATTTTTTTTTCTTGTTTTTTACGAATTATGCTGGTCTCACAATTTGTGGCACACCTGACACTTACGAATGCACCCTTTTTTTCTTGTTTTTTACGAATTATGCTGGTCTCACAAATAATTATGCTGGTCTCACAATTTGTGGCACACCTGACACTTACGTATGCACCATTTTTTTTCTTGTTTTTTACGAATTATGCTGGTCTCACAATTTGTGACACAAGTTGTGCCACAAGGCATAACTCTTTTTTTACATGTGATAATTGAGAATAAATCTAGTACCACAATAATTTTCATTATTTAAGTCACAATTTACTTTTGTAGTTAGTTGTAAGTGGTGAAAATAAAATGATAGGTCCATGTAGGTCTATAATTTTACTACTCATAAATTATCATGTGATAAAATTATAGTAAAGTTATGAAATTAGTTATGGTACTAAAATTACTCGATAATTGATGACTTGTCAGACTTCAAGCCTAGACTAGCTACTAAACTTTTTTTGCATTCCCAGCCTCCCCTACTCCATCACTTCGGTACTATTTCTTGAAGAAAAGCATTTGCAGAAACTTGACACCCAGCACAACAAAACTTGACACAAACATAGTAATCTGTAATTTCTATCGCAGTTAACGCAATAATGGGCATAGAAAAGATTAGGTTTTCGAGATAGAAACAGCTATTTTTAGCGTCCAAAATATCAAAATATAAATCTAAACCATTTTTCAATTACATCATAAATTTAGATAGTGTCATTATTGACCAAAAATACTCATATAAAAATATTTTAATTTCATATAAAGTTTAGATTTGAGGAAGAATGAGATTTCTTAAGCTCTTACTTTAAGTATGTCGTCAGTCTTTTTCTACTTGAATATTCTAAGTAATCTACTTCAAAAAATATCTATAATTATAAGTTGACTTAATTAACTTATATATAACTATGGTTTCAACCTAATTTTCTAAAAACTCCCTTAAATACTTAATAATATTTGATGGGGTCTAAATTAAATCTAGTCCGTCTATGGTAGTTGTCTATGACCAGATCATGTCCAAAGAAGTTTTACAAGGAAGGAAGCTCAACATAAGCACCATAAACATGAATAGGATCTGTCCATGAATATCGTGATCGTCCAAATTAGGATGGTTGTCCATGGCATGCAAGGGTATGGACGACCTAACAACACTTAGCCAATTTTAAAGGAGCTCTCTACAAGCTCTATGCAATTATACCACGATCTGTCATTTTAGAACATGGTGAGGATTCCTTGAAATTCGCTCCATTAATCCATTTTCTCCATTAACTCCACACATCCCCCATGATGATGGTGGATCCGAACAAGTAGATTCACTCCTAAGTCTCTATAAAAGGATCAAGTCTCAATAAACCAAGGTAAGTTCTACTATTCACTAATTCACCATCCTTGTGTTCTAGAGAGAAAATTGACTTAAACATCGGAGGGTCCTTGGCCAGCTCACACCGGCCACCCTTGATATTTTTTTTAGGCCATTAAGCCATCAATGTAGCCCGAAACATTCAGCCGACTGATTTTTGTGCATCATCAATATTAATTATAAAATTGAACCCACAAAAAGATTTACTTAAATACCCCTACCTTTGAAGTCTTTTTTTTTTTTTTTTTTTTTTTTTTTTTTTGGAGTATTATACCTATAATGTCTATTAAATATAGTGAAATTATTCAGAATTTGTCATGTGATTTTTACCTTCAAGAAGAAAGAGTTTTTCACGTAAATTTTTGTATTTTTGTGAAGTTGTGTTTCTACTGTGTCTTTGCTTAAATTTATTGATAGTAGTTATATAGAATTTTTCCCAACAAGAGAGAATTTATCTATTGAAAGAAGACTGTATTAATTGCTTAACTTACAAAATGATCATGATTTGTACAATATATACTAGCAGAAAACAGAAACAGGAAAGATCAAGAATCAGTTACACAATCTGAGGTATTTCTAGAAGATGCAAATAACCACCTCTCCCACATGCACACGTACGAACACTAATGGGTGTAGTATACAAGTTGTTAAAAACGACATCGTTGCACTTATAAGAAACGGCATCGTTTCCTTTTAATCAATAGACGCATTTGGCTTTCTTCTTAGACGACACCGTTTTCGCCGTTATCGTTGGAACAGTGTCATCATCTTCAATTTCTTCAATACTGCAGCTTGGGCTTTCAAGTAGTTATCAAAGAGGCAAAACAAGAAGACAAGACAGTATAGTGTTTTTTTGTTTTTGAAGAAGTAGAGGAAACAAAGAATGGGAATTTAACCTTAGTTGTAGTAGAGCTCGAGGCCCATGCCATCGTGAATCTCGTAATCCTTGAGAGTGATAGTGGTCTTTGTAGATGTTGTACCACTTCTGGATCCTAATCTTGTCGGCCCTTGTACCAGTCTGAGCCGCCACAAGCTTCTTGAGGTCACATATGGTGTCATCCTCGTTGCACTTCACACGAACCTTCTTCCCCAACCGATCGTTCAGCACCACCTCTATCATCTTCACACTTCACAAATCAACAACCCCTTCTTTAGTCACTCACACAAATTTTGGGGAGGATGGTTGACGAGTCTTGTTAACAATGTCAAAGTTTTCAGGTCCTTTATAGTCATTTCATTATTAGTTTATTGGAGTGTACTATTATTATGCAATATTGTATTTTAAGTCCTTTTATATAAGTGTAACAAATTATTAAAACTTGAAAGTTAAAACAATAAAATAAAATAAACAAAATCATGAGTTTCAAATTTTCAATAACATTTAGGGTATGTTTGATAAACTGTAATAGGTGCAGTAATGTAATAGTTATTCCTATGGTTTAGTTATTCTTTAGTTTGGTTATGTTTTTATTACCAGGAATAATTATTCCTTATGAATAGTTATTCTTCAAAATGAAGAATAATTATTCATCTTTAAAAGGTTGTATTAGCTATTCCTTAGTAATAGTAATAATTTCAAAACTTAATATATTTTCAAATAAAAAAACTTTCCATATACATCTAACAATTATAAAAATAAAAAATCATAAAAAATAACACATATCTCTCTTAAATTTTAAAAATAACAATTTTTAAGGAGATATAATTGTATAAGTAAGAAATTTCCTAAAATAAATGTTAAGTTTTATTCTAATGTTATAACTCACAACCAAACTAATGAATAGGTTTAGTTATTGCATGACAACACATTTTATTACTAGTAATAAAGATTACAATTCCTATCGTAATCCTCATTCAGTGTACCAAACGCACCCTTAGGTTTGGAAATTTGTTGTATTTGGTTAAAGGAATGGTTTAAATATTGTGATTTCAAGTAAAAGTGAAAAATGCTATGTTTTTTTCTACATTATTTAATATGTGAAAATGTTGTTGATGCATTACCTTAAATGTCTTAACTTTACATATATAGTGTATTTATAAAAGAAAACCTAGTACTGGTAAGTATAGATTCTACATATTATTTTTTAATGTGATTTAAAATTGTTTTTTAAGAATTCAAACCATGATAAAGGGTAATTATCATAGAGTAGATACTTTAGGTTGCTACTAGCTTTCATTTACAGTATGTTTGGATCGGTTAAAAATAGAGAGAATGGAAAAGATAGAAAAGAAAATGGAAGAGAAAATACCATTTATTCTTGTTTGATTTAGTTGAAAACATGAAGGCAAGAATATGGTGGGGCCTAGTATTTTCCATCCAGGCCTACCAAAATGTATCTCTCCGAATTGGAGAGAAAACCGAGTAGAAAATGAAAGAAAAAAATCCAAATGACTTTTTTTACCCCTGTTCCTTGTTGTCTTTCCCTTGCCAAAGTTGTGTTTTTCTTTTGGATGCCGAGAACTTTCCTTCTTCTTAACACAGCTGCAGATATGAAAAGAGAATTCGAGCATTGGGAAGCTGCTACGCAGTACTACTATTGGCGGATTAGTGAGATTAGTGTAACTTATGACACATAACTTATAAGGGCAGAATATCCTTTGTATTCTGTGGATAGATGACTTGATTCGAAAATTTACATTTGCTTAATTCTAATATAGAATGTCCTTTTTTGGCTTATTGTATTCATTTCAATAAACCTTTGTATCTTATTTATTTTTTCTTGCATTAGTTTTAAAATTGTCAATAATACTGATTCGGATAGTTGTAGAATCACTCTGAATCATCCCAAATCAAACAAGAAAATCCCTATGGAAGAAATCACTAACAGATCAGTAGTAGGATTATCACAATAGCTCATGTTGTTTGAACTCAAAACCAGCATTAACATCAAACGTATTCAGGTCATGCAGCGGCCTCTGCTGGTTTGAAATGCTATTGTAAATGGGGTAAAACAAATAGTTGATATGAAATTGCTAGCACCGAACAAAGGCCATGCCTGAAACAGTTACAAATTTCACTAATACAATGCCTACCCAATTACTAGAACATGTAATTGAAAAAGACTTTCTGGCTATTGTGAAAATTACTAAAACTCCATGATTTAGTTACAACTGATACTAATTTAATTTGTTGTTTTCGTTCTTATTTTGTTGGTAGATTGATTGAAGTGACACGTGGTGGGTGCAAAATTTAATATTAAATTTAGTCTTTTAAGAGTTAAATGAATCGTCTATATATTAAAATTAGAATTAATTTCTAATTAACCTTGCATATACTTTCTCATAATGTTTCTCAGATCCACTTGAAGAAATCAAAGAATCAATGTTGCTGAGATGGGAAGATTTGAAAAAAAGAAAAAGATGAACCATCCATGGGTTACTTGACAAGTCTTAAGGTTTATTTCATTCCAAATTTGCCACTAACATTGTTTCCTAGAAAGGTTTCATGTATTTGATAAGTAATTAAAAAGGAGTTTCATTTTTTTGTTGTTGATAATCTTAAAAAAGGAAAAAAAAAAAAAAAAAAAAAAAAGGAGTTTCATGTTTGTATGTATTTGTCTTCTTTATTCGGTTATTGGTCATAACAACGTCATAGAAGTTTTTGTAAGGTGGTTCATTCTCAACATTTCAAGTGGTTAAATTGCTATTACTTTATTATTAATGTTGTATAAAACTTTGAGGTTGAAATGGATTTTGTGTAATGGCTTATGATGGTGAACTAAAAAATTGGTCTATCTCCAGTTCATCCATAGTGTCGTCCAAGACCAAAAAGGTCGCCCAAGACCAGAAATGTCGTCCAAGTGCAAGAAGGTCGTCTAGCATGGTGTCAACCGGACGATCGCTTCAACACTTAGAAATTTTCAGAGAAAATCTCTATCCAAAAGCTTATAATTCAGACCATGTTTTACTATTCTAAAGTGGGAGTGAAATCCTTATTCATCGCTCTAATTTCCTACTAAGTTCTTAACTTCCAATGATAGTTGTAGAAGTTAAGTCTTAACCATCTAGCTTCCACCCACGTTGGGGGAGTTACTAAACAAGTAACCACTCCAAAACTCACTATAAAAGGACTCAGCCATATTAAATTAAGGTAAGTTCTTACCACTTATAGAGTTGGAATTCCTAAGTTCAAGAGAGAAAACTAACTTAAGCATTAGAGGGTTCTGGGCCAGTTCACCCTCTTCACCTTTGATATTGTTCTTCTTTCTTTTCGTGCCTTCTAAGCAACCTCAAGACCATTAAAGCCCAAAGTATTCAGCCTACTGATTTTCTGTGTATCATTAGTTGGTGCTGTCTATGGGGAGGTTAAATTTGTGCTTTGCAATTTATCTTTCTTTGACAAAAGGCTGTATGGTTCGGATAAGGTCAATGGCCACTAGTCCAGGCCACTAGTAGAGTGGAAACGCTTCCAACCACCCTAATCATGCTCAACAATGCGCACCTACGGTGCAATCACCTTTTGTCCAACAAATACAATCCATGGTAGCCGCCATAGCAGAGTTAACCCGTTAGAATTAGGAGTTATCTTGGGAGATCAATCAAAGAAGGCAGCGTCATGGACGGTGTGTGGAAGGGTAAGCTCAGAGTCAAAAAGCTAGAGAAGGAGAAAATGTTGAGCATAAGGATCACTTAAGGGGTATCATTTCACGTAGGGTGCCACACTTGGAAAAGGAGATGGATCAGATGAGAAGAGCCATGGACGAGATGAGGGAAAATATGAAAAAGGACGAATCATGTAGATGACTTAATTCATCGAATTGATTCCCCTTTCATAACGTCCATCAACAGTCATCCCCTGCCTTCCAAGTTCAAGATGCCCGCATTGGACTCATATGACGGAACACGTTATCCATGTGATCACATAGCTACCTTCAAGACCACGATGCACCTTTAAGGGGTTCTAGACTAGATAATGTATAGGGCATTCCCAACCACTCTTAAGGGACTAGCGCGAGTGTGGTTTAGTAAGATACTTCCAAATACCATTAGTTCCTTCGAGGAGTTGAATATATAAGTTGTTCGTCAATAACTTCATTGGAGGTCAAAGGCATAAGCGCTCCTCGTCCAGCTTGCTAACTATAGAGCAAGGAGATAATGAAAGTTTGTGATCCTTCATCACCCACTTCAACAGGGAAGCCTTGACGATGGACGAGATGGACGATAAGCTGCTGTTAGCAACCTTCCATAATGGAGTTAATTCAGATTTATTCATCCACAAGCTCTATGATTAAGAATCACAAACCATGGTTGAACTTATTCACTCAGCCCAAAACTTCATGAATGCAGAAGATGTGATCATTGCCAAGAAGAGGAAGAGAGCAGAGCTCACATGTCATTCTAAACAAGGCCCTCGTCCAAAAAAGGCCTGGACAGGAGAAAAGAAGGATAGAGACAACAGGAAGGCAGGTTCGTCTTTAGGACGAAGTCTACATTACACACTCTTGAACGTTCCGCTTGATCAAGTGCTTATGCAGATTAAGGATGACCCATCATTGAAGTGGCCAGAGAAAATGAAGGGAGATCCTAATAAGTGCAATAAGAACAAATATTGCCTCTTCCATAGAGATCACAGGCATGACATGGATGGATGCTATAACTTGAAGCAACAGATTGAGAATCTCATCAAGCGGGAAAAGCCGAGGAATTTTCTCGGATGAGATCATAAGGATGAGAAGTTAAAGGGGAAGGTAGAAGAGCCATCACGGCCCCCACTTGGAGAAATAGGAGTTATTGTAGGAGGAACTTCAACAGGACGATCCTCCAAGTCAAGGAAGACCTACTTGAAGGTGGTGTAAAACGTTCAACTCTTTGGACGACCACTAAGGACCGAGGGGGCAGATGAGCAGGCTATCACCTTCACGAACGAGGATGCTAGGAAAGTCCATCATCCACATGACGATGCAATCATCATACCCTTGCTCATTGCAGACTATACAACTAGAAAGGTACTAATAGATAATGGGAGTTTAGTAGATATCCTATATTATCCCGCCTTCTAGCAGATGAGGTTTGGAAGAGATCAACTTTGTCCGGTGAACGCACCTTTAGTTGGATTCGAAGGAATGAAAGTACAACCAGTGGGCACTATTACTCTACCCATCGTGGTAGGGGCATATCCACAACAGTTAGCTAAAGAGGTGAATTTCCTCGTCGTAGATTGCTCGTCTTCCTACAATGTCATCATTGGACGACCAACTCTAAATAGTTGGAAGGCAATGACGTCCACCTACCACTTATCCGTCAAGTTTCCAACAGATTATAGAATAGGACAAGTACAAGGAGATCGGTTAGCAGCTAGAGAATGCTACTTAGTCATGTTGGCTATAGATGAGCATGTGCAGACGATGAATATAGAAGAGAAAAGGGTTGCTCAAGAGCCCACTGAAATATTGGAAGATGTTCCTTTGAGATGAAAGTAACCCCGAGAGGTTTACCAGAATTGGAGCAAGCATGAAAGAGAAGACAAAGCAAGACCTTATCTAGTTCTTAAGGAAGAGCATTGATGTTTTCGCGTGGACTCATGAAGACATGCTAAGGATTGACCCAAATGTCATTACCCATTATCCGAATGTGTATCCTTCCTCCAAGCCCATTCGTCAGAAGAGGGGGTCTTTACTTCTGAACAAGATAATGCTATCAAGGAAGAAGTTCTGAAGTTAACCACGACAAAGTTTATTCGGAAAGTTTATTACTCAGATTGGTTAGCTAATGTGGTGATGGTCAATAAGGCTAATGGCAAATGGAGGATGTGTGTGGACTTCATCGATTTAAACACGGCTTCCCCCAAGGACAAAAAAACCACGTATTAACCGGTTGGTAAACTCAACAGCAAGTCATAAATTGCTAAGCTTCATGGACACCTTCTCAAGTTATAACTAGATAAGGATTGATGAGGTATATCAAGAGAAGACATCCTTTATTACCAGTCAAGGTTTGTTTTACTACAAAGTTATGCCCTTCATATTGAAGAAAGCAGGAGCAACCTATTAGAGGCTGGTCATCATATGTTTAGATCCCACAGATAGAATGGAATGTAGAAGTATACGTTGATGACATGTTGGTAAAAAGCTTGGACAAGAAGAAGCATACGGACGACCTTCAAGAAACCTTTAACATGCTTAGCCGATATAACATGAAGCTAAATTCAAGCAAGTATGCCTTTGGAGTTTCGTCAGGGAAATTCCTAGGGTTTGTGGTTTCACATAGGGGAATCGAAGCAAATCCCGATAAGATCCAAGCAATACCGAACATGAAGCCTCCAAGGAATATCAAGGAAGTCCAGTCTCTTATTGGGTGAGTTGTCACCCTTAACAAGTTTGTCTCAAAAGTTACTAACAAATGTTTTCCATTTTTCAAGGTTCTCAAGAAGGCGCTTGAATGGACTTACAAGTGTCAGAAGGCTTTCCAAGACCTTCAGGCCTACCTCACAATGGCTCCTCTGTTAAGCTCGTCTATACCAGGTGAGGAATTGTATTTATACTTAGCAAGTGTCTCCACGTGCAGTGAGTTCAAGATTAATCAGTGAAGAAGGGAAGATACAAAAGTCTGTTTATTATATAAGCCAAACGCTAAAAGGAGCAGAGGGATAGTATCCTATGATGATGAAGTTAGCCTTTGCATTGGTGATGACTTCCAGGAAGCTAAGACATTACTTCCAGGCTCATGTAATCAATGTCTTAACAGATCATCCATTCAAGAAGGCAATAAACAAGTTGGAAGTCAGGACGACTCGATCCAATGGACCATAGAGCTTAGTGAGTTTGATATCAGGTATCAACCAAGAAATGCGATAAAGGCTCAAGCATTGGCAAATTTCATTGCAGAATTCACTCTAAACCATGGTGAGCTAGACGAGGTGGATGAAGATAAAAAGTGGGTCATCTACACAATATGTAGGAGGTATAAGGGTTATACTAAAATCTCTAGAAGGGGATAAGTTAAAATATGCAGCTCGTCTATGCATCGGATGATCAACAACGAAGTTGAATATGAAGCCCTCCTTAAAGGGCTAGAATTGGCCAAGTCCTTAAGGGCAAAGTCAATAGTTGTTCAAAGAGACTTTCAATTGATCATGGGTCAAGTGAATGGAACATGTGAAACTAAGGAAGAACGGATGAAAAAGTATCTCAATAAGGTGAAGCAACTTGTCAAGAAATTTAAGGAAGCCAGTTTTCTTCAAGTCCCGAGAGAGGAAAACATGGAAGAAGATGCCTTAGCAAAGGCAAAGATCGTGAGAAGGGTCAATGGACGACTATGAAAAAATCCAGTACATGCCAAGCATAGATCTTCCAAAGGTGCAACAGATTGAAGAAGAAGAAAACTAGACGACCCCAATAGTGGCTTACCTCAAGGATGGAAGGCTTCCGGAAGATAGGGATGAAGCTAGATAGCTAAGGATCAGAACGGCTAAGTATGTCCTTATAGACGAGGTGCTATATATAAAAGGCTTCTCTCGGCCTTACCTAAGGTGCTTAGCTCCAGACAAATCAAACTATGTATTGAGAAAAGTTCATGAAGGGGCATCCAAAAACCACTCAGGAGCAAGAGCTCTCGTCCATAAGATCATCCATGCAGGTTATTACTAGCCGACCATTCAGGCAGATGCTAAGGCTTATGTTAAGGTGTGTGACCAGTGTCAACGCTTCAAATAATATCCCTAGACAACCCTCGAAATACATCACACTGATGATGGCCCTATGGGCCTTTGAATAATGGGGATTGGATATCTTGAGTCCATTTCCAATAGGGACCAAGCGGATGAAGTTTTTTTTTTTTTTTTTGGTTGTAGTGGGGATTTATTACTTTACTAAATGGGTGAAAGCTGAACCCTTAGCAAAGATTACGTGAGAGAATGTCAAGGACTTTGTCCGGAAGAATATCGTCTGCCGATTAGGGGTTCCTAGTGTACTAGTGTTAGATAATGGAAGACAGTTTAATAACACATCCTTCAGAGATTTCTGTGAGCAACTTAGAATAAGGAATCATTATTCCTCACCCTCCCACCCATAGGCAAATGGACAAACCGAAGTTGAAAACCGATCCTTGTTGGTGAAACCCAAGAGCTTCGACATTGGGGACCTCATCTTAAAAAGGGTCTCATTGGCAACCAAAAATTGGCCCATGGAAGACTAGGGCCTAATTGAGAAGAACCTTACAGGGTTATTAATTGCAAGAGGCAAGGATCATACTACTTGGAAGCCCTGGATGAACGAAAGTTAGAGCACCCTTGGAATGTTGAGCATTTAAGAAGATATTATCGGTGATCACTGACGAGCATCATCCTAGACGAGCTCAAGTTATGTGTCACTTTCCATTACTTATGTTTACTTGTGTTTGTTACTAGTATTTCATGTTTTTTAGTATTTCAATTCCCTGAAGTGTACTAGCTTCCAGCTTATGCACCGTCTATAGACAATTCATGATGGACAAAGTCATGAGCTTAGTCTGTTTGTACATAAAGTATTTTCAATTCCCTAAAGGCATTAGCTTCTAAGCTTGTGCCATGCTTGTGGACAATGTTTTTGCTATGTAAACACAGTTTGGATTTCCAATGTATATAAAGTTGTGTGAATTTTCAATCTTGATATTGTTGAAGTTCTCATTAAAGTTAATCCACAAGAAAGCTAAAGGCCTAAGACGAGTAAAATCTCTAGACGCAGGAATGTAATGTCTATAAGCCTTCCTTAAATAAAGTGAAAGCAAAATAAAATAAACCTAAGGTATCTTCGTCTAACTAATGGATAGGGCAAAGCCTGCATGCAAGAATATTTGAAATCCATGGATAAATATAACCAGCTAAACAATCCAGTCTACGGACGAGCAAACGCTAGAAGCGTCTTGCCCAAAGACAAATAATGAGCCGTCCAGCCTATGGATGAAGATTAATGCAAGCTATAAGTCAAACCTATGGATAAAGAAAAGCGGCAACAAAAATTTCATTCATAGACGAGTTACACTTGTAAAATCTAATGGGTGGTAGAATGTTGAGCATGAAAAGTTATCCTCATATGGATGAACTAAATGCCTTTACATGTGGACGGACTACACTTAAAAAACCATTGGATATAACATGGATGATGCAAACAAAAGAAAATTCGTTCATGCACAAAATATAGTATGTTCAACCATGGACAAAGAATGAAGATGGAAATAAACATTCATTCATAAAAGTCTAAAAAATGGTAGACGACCATCGTCCAAAAACCCTTATATAAAGTTAAGCCTAAAAAGGCAATTGTATCAAAGTTGTCTAAAAAACATGAACGAGTTAAATGTACTTAGACAAATTCAAATGGTCTAAAACAATGGACCTTATACTTAAAAAAAAAAAAAAAAAAAAAAAAAAAACCTATTACAAGATAAAAATTTCAACATCTTTTCTTGGGGTGGATTAACTCCAAAATTAGGCTCGTCTTGGGCGGTGGCGGGTGGTGGCATCATCTTCAATGTTGACATCCTCAAAGCTTGTTTGAAGGAGAGAGTTGGCGGCACCAATGTTGAGCTTGATGGAGCTGAAGTTAACTTCAGGGAAGCATTCTAGAGTGTCCAAACGGAAATCCTGCAGCATAGTTCTTGTCCAAAAGGTCGGTGAACTCTTTGGATGCTCAATTACTTAACAACATCTCCCTGGGCTTTTTCAAGAAGGGCACGAAGCTCGTCGTTCCTCTTTTGAAAATGGTCAAGACGGGTATCCTTCTTGACGGTGTCGGCCTTAAGCTCCTCGACGAGGTTCTTCAAATCTTTTACCTCATCCATGGCCATGGTCGCCACCTCGCCTCTACCCCTATAGTCAGCCTCCACCTCACGAATCTTTGTTTTCAGCCTGATCCTTTCCCGATTCATCTCTCGTAGTCCGCCCTGGATGCTACTATGATCTTTGACATGGCCTACATATGCAATTGATTGAAGGAATTGATTAGACGAGAAATGTGAAATATGACAAGACGAAATGAAAACAAAATAATGAAAACATACCTTGAAGAGATCATGAACAGCAAAGTGTTCAAATTACTTTAAGGACATGTCATAACACTGACCATGTCCTAGTCAATCTGACCTTCTTAAACCATTCCCAAGCAAGATCCACATTCTCAAGAAGGTTTATGGGAGCTCTTCCGGAAGGTTGAGACAAGGTAGGTATAACAGGCTTGGACGGAGTGACTCCAACGAGAGCAGACGAGTCCAAGTCATGAATTTGGATGGACAGTTGTTGAGAAGCGGGAGGGATTGCGGGACCTGGCTTGATGACCCTAGACTTGGACAATCCATGCTTCACCTTCTTATGACCTTGACAATCGGGAAGGTCTCCCAAATCAATCGTCTTGGACAAAGTTTTTCTTTTGTCTCTAGCAAAAAGACGAGGCTAAGATTGAGTCTCCGGCGGGGTCTCCCCATCCACTAAGCCCTTTCCCTTATTTTCTTTCATGGTTGTAATCCCTGTAAAGAAATATGTTAGAGCCTAGTTAAAACAAATAATAAGATAAAATAAAATCAAAATTCTCTAAGTAAAAACTTACGTTTGCGGGTGATATGCTTGTGGGCTAAAGCTTCAAGGGATGGTTCAGGTCCAAGTCCCCAAGTTGTAAGACATTGAAGAGTAACCAGGGAACGAAAACTTCTATCAGCAAATAGACGAGCCCTCTGGATGTGCTCAAGATAAAATCTACTCAAAGAAGGTCATCTAACAGCTATTAAAAAAGAAGAAGAAGAAAAAAGAGGTTACACAAGTACAAAAAAGATAGAAAATATTGAGTAGGAAAGAAGCATACCTTTTGGATGAAGGTTCCCTATTTCTCCAATACAAGGGGCGAATGGATCCCCGCCTACCTCAACAGGGTTTCCAGCCCAAAAACCAGAAACGAAGAACTCCATCTTCCAGTTTCTATCAGAAGTAAGAAGGGATTTTATTAACCTACAATCTGTACCCCTAGCCGTGAACTGATAAAAGCTTAGGGACTGAATAATTTTCGAGGGTTTGTAAGAATAAAGGAACTCGTCCACAGTGAGAGGACGGTCCCTTTCAAACACCTCCCTCCATAAAATTTGCATAAAGATGACTAGCCTCCATGAATTGGGATGAAATTGGCATACTCCTAAACCTAACCTAGTAAGTAATTCTCTAGCAAAAGTATTGAGAGGCAACCTAAGTCCCCCCAAGAGATAAGCTTCATAAATACCTATTCCAAAATGAGGGTCACAACACCACCACTCACCACGGATGGCTAACCTAAGGTTAAGATAGTCTAGAATTTGGTACCAACTTCTAAGGGAGGTAAGCCTTCTTTCATCCATCTTAGAGTGGACATCTACAACACTGCTATAGACGGTTTCTACCTAGTCTAAAGTGGTGGATGAAGGAAGGCTGGTGGAGGTACCAGCTTGTGACCCAGTAGTAGCCCTTATCCTAAGTTCTTCCTAAAGAACCTCCAAAGGAACCCCAGGAACTCCGGACGTGTATTTCTCGTCCGTAGTGTTCCCTCCACTACTACTACTATCATTACTCCTACTATCACTATTACTACTGGAACTACTGTCACTAATATTGTCATGGTACTCGTCTATCTCCCTATTGTCACTATTGCTAGATGAGAACACTACGATTTCAGACGTCTTGAAAAACTTCAAAGAAAACCTAAAGACAAAGATGAAGAAGATACCTAGCTCTAAACGAAGAAGGCCTAAGGACACGGGAAGACTTTTAGACGAGGCGCTTGACGACATATGTCAGAGAAGAAAATATTGGAAATGTGAAAGGGTAGGAGAGGAATTCCACTATTTATAGGCCCTGGGGGTGGGTCAATGAAGCAACGCGGACCAACCAGAAATTGACATGTGACATGTCCCTCGAAAAACAAATCAACACGAAGGGTTGGTTAATAAGATTGTGACATGTGGCGTAATCTGAGACAACAAAATTCAACCAAAATAAGGACGCCACGTGGCACATCAATTGACCATTGAAACATCAACACGTGTCAATAGTAGACATTGAATCAAAGTTTTGCTACGGTGGGCGTGGGCGACCTTTGGACAAGGCAAGCGATGGTGAACCAAAAAATTGGATTATCTCCGGTTCGTCCATAGTGTTGTCCAAGACCAGAAAGTTCATCCAAATGCAAGAAGGTCATCCATCATGGTGTCACCCGGACGACGCCCAACACTTAAAAATTTTCAGAGCAAATCTCTATTCAAAAGCTTATAATTCGGACCACGTTCTACTATGATAAAGTGGGAGCGAAATCCTTATTCATCTCTCTAACTTCCTACTAAGTTCTTAACTTCCAATAGCGATTGTAGAAATCAAGTCTAAACCTTCTAACTTCCATCCACGTTAGGGGAGTTACAAAACAAGTAGCCACTCCAAAACTCACTATAAAAGGACTCAGGCATATTAAATTTAGGTAAGTTCTCACCATTTATAGAGTAGGAAATCCAGAGTTCAAGAGAGAAAACTAACTTAAGCATCAGAGAGTTTTTGGCCAATTCACCCTGGTCACCTTTGATCTTGTTCTTCTTTCTTTTCAGGCCTTCCAAGCAACCTCAAGCCCATTGAAACCCGAAGCATTCAGCCTACTGATTTTTTATGTATCATCAACTTATTTGCAAGAGTATAATCTACCTTCCAGAATATTAGGGGAGGAAAAGGTGCCAAAAATTATTAGGACTGATTATAATAATAATATGGTTGATTAACATATTGCATGACAAGGGGTAAGTCATCTCATTCCTATTACGACTTCAAAATTCTACGTGAACTTAGTGGTTGAATGCATCTTTAAGGTTTTAATTCCTTTGAGGGGTGATTATTTTTACGAGAGTAATGATTATTATACCATTATGCAAAAATTTTCCATGCATCACTAGAGTTGGCGAATATTCCTAGAAAATTGAGATCAAATCACAACACATGAGAAAATCGATGATACATTAAAGTCAATGCATATTCAAAATCCAAATTAGCTTATAAATATAGCTCATAAACATAAGAGTAACCCTACTTAACTTGAGAAGGTCCAAAATTCATCAAAACATAGAGCTTGTAATGCATTACCACCAACCCAAAAAAAAAAAGTTTAAGACTCTTAGATTCATTTAGCAAAAAATTTTCAATCTTTTGCAATTTTTTCAAAGAGATTTAAAGGTGGGAAGGGGGGGGGTTCTTTGAACATGAAAATAGGTTTAAGAACTTTTGGTTATTTTAAGAAAATCAAACTCTATAATTTAGTGTTCATACTTTATAAATCCAGACCTTTTTTTTTTTTTGGTAGATAATTTGATAGTTATAATAATGGGGATGAGTTATTTGAACCCTAGATATCTTCTTTGGAAACGTCAAGATGTTCTAATTAAACTACAAGGCTCTTGGCTTAAAAATACACAAATTTAAAGAGCTAAACACTCAAATGCTAAAGAGTTGTCAATTGAAATTCTAACATAAAGCAAAAAATCTACTAATAAAGCTTTACAATTGAAACTCTAATTACTACACCAATGCAAAAAAGAACATAGGGGTTCCTTAAAAGCTAAAAATAGTTTTGGCTCATGAAGTAGAATGTTTAAATGTTAGTATTAAAGTTCTTAATTAAGTGCGCCATTCCATTTTTTTAAATAAAAATAATGCATTGGCATAACTGTCCATTTTTTTTTTTTTCCTTTTAAGATACTCAATGACCACTCATTTTTAAGAAAGAGAGCGAGAGCAAAATAATAAGAATAATAATAAAAAAATTATTGTTACTGTTATTATTCTTATTATTGAATTAATTAGGTTCAAGTACTAATATATAAAACATTTTTTGACAATTTGATAGTTACAACTTATAATAGAGAGAGGGAATTTAAACCTTAATTGTTTTTGTAGAATAAACCAAGAAGTGCCATTTGAGCTAAAAAAAATCTCTTAACATCTTGTTATGCCATCTTTTGTCATTTCTCGCATCTAAAAAGCTTTTTATCAATTTGGTTACCAACTATGCAAAATAGTTTCAAAACACTTTACAATCGAAGTTTGCTAAACCCTTTGAACACTCAAATTATACTATTAAAATTACCATAAAAGCTAACAATTAAAATTATACTTCCCATGTCATTAACAAAAGGACCTAAACAAAACCAAACAAAGATATAATATCATTATTGCAACTCTAGTAGTAGGAGTTTAAAAATAGGAATATGATTTGATAATAGTTTACAACATGAAACAAAAATGAATAAATATATAGTTTTTAACCAAACCGATTAGATGGATAAAAGTGGCGGGATGTCCGATGATGAAGTTGAACTTGATTCTAAGCATGAACTTACTGAAATTGAAACGTCATTAGGTGGCCCCATTTCTTCATTTCTAACATATTCAAGTTCTTCAAAATTTGGTTGAGCAGGAGAAACTTTTTGAACTCCCTCTAATTCCATCATGATCTCCATCATTGTAGGTCGTTTCTTTCCATTCAAGTGCACACATCTTTTTGCAAGATTAGCAATTGCTATGACTTCATCTTTATTACAAACCTTACTTACTTGAGTATCAAGTATATCAAAGAGGCGGTTCTCTTTTAATGAATGAACAAAATATGTAGATAGATTCCGACCTTCTTGTGATCTCATTGAAGAAATTGGTTTTTCTCCTGTTAAAAGCTCAATAAGGACCACTCCAAAACTATAAACATCACTCTTTTCTGTAAATTGGCTCGTTTGAAAGTATTCTGGATCCAAATACCCAAAAGTGCCATATACTAGTGTGGTTACATGAGTTTGGTCAATGGCCACTGATCTTGAAGTGCCAAAGTCGGCTACTTTTGCTCTATATTTCTCATCAAGGAGTATGTTTGAAGATTTTATGTCTCGATGGTAAATGGGTAGTGAAGCTGCTGAGTGTAAGTATGATAGAGCTCCTGCAATTTCTGTGACAATTCTTAAGCGCATATCCCATGTTAGCAATGGAAAATCTTCATTTTCTTCGTGGAGATACTGAAAAAGTGTGCCGTTGGGGATGAATTCATAAACTAACAAAGGAACTTCTATCTCTAGACAACACCCGAGCAGTTTAACCACATTTCTATGATTGATTTGTGAAAGAATGATAATCTCATTAACGAATTGTTCAAGATTTCCCTCATCCACTGTGTGTTGCACTTTTTAATTGCCACAATTCTTCCATCAATTAACATTCCTTTATAAACTGTGCCTTGTCCACCCTTACCAAGTATTCTATTTTCATTAAAACGATCAGTTGCATTTTCCAACTCCTTTGAATTGAATAATTTTGCCTTTCGAACGTTGTTTCCATTTGAAGATAATTGTTGTTGTAATAACAAACCACCATTCCTTTTGAAGAGTTTTTGCTTGAGCTTGATTTCGTTTCTTTTCTTTGTCACTTTGTATAACCACCAAATAATATGGAGTAGAAACAATATCCCAAAGCTTGGACAAATAACTGCATACATCAAACAAATAAAATAGAAATATCACATCAACCCTTCTTTTTTTTTAAGGTTAGAAACATCGGCCTAAATTTAGGCTATATAAAAATATGAGTTAGTGTAAATAGATTTGAACATAATTATGATGATTTGGAAACATCTTTCCTACTAAAAGTTGCCAACTTTTTTTTTATTTTACATTAATATGTTCTCACAATATGCACAGCCTAAATTAGGGTTACCTCCTAATTGCCACTGGGCCTTGTAGCCTAGTGACACCCGGTTTCATTGTATACCTTTAGCTCGGGGGTTCTATCCCTCGCATTTACCCAACAAAAAAAAAAAATAAAAATAAATTAGTGTTATCTCCCAATTAATTTCTTTAAAAAAGAAATTTACTGTTAAGTACTTGATTTTTCAGGAAACAGTTCAATGGTGTAATGCTTTTTTTTTTTTTTTAAATGGTACAGTAAGGGACTTATGAGATTGGGATATTTTGCCGAATATCTAACTTTTCAACATGTCCCTAGTTCAGTCCTGCCTTAAATTGATGAATTCTTATAAAATTATTTTCTAAAAACAAATTATTTGTATACTAGTGCTCATCACTAAAATCAACCTTTACTATTTCTTAGGAATAACCAAAATCCTTCACTCATTTATCCTTTATACTTTCTTCCAATGTTTAATACCACCCATCTTCTCCTTAATCTTTCTTTAACATGGCCCTTTTTTAATGAGAAATTATTAGATCCACTAAAAGGACTGCTAACGTGGTCTTTCCAACTAATGAGATAATGCCATTATACAAATATGTGAGTGAATTTCCCTAATCAGCATAAGGAATAAAAAATAAAAATTACCAGGTGATACCATATTTGCATAAATAATGATATTTTATTGGTTGAAAGGTTAGGAAGGACCACATCGTTGAGTCCTCCTGGTAGACCTAATAATTTCTCTTTTTTAATAAGGTCACATTAACGGGTGTCATTAGAGTATTTGTTAATAAACTATTTTAGGAAAGTTTTGATACCACTTTTATGTAAAATAGAAAAAGCTATCAAAATATTAATTTTTTTCCCATAAAAACCTCCCTAAAACATTTCCCTAAAAAATGTCCTTAGGGCATCTGCTAATTTTTCCTTTCTTGATACACTCTTTAAGATTCATCTCCTTCCCTAATCACCACTAATATGCTATATTTTCTGATATGTGTTGACTATTATCAAATCAATAAGTGAAATTCTTGACCCCTTTCTCGTGAACAATGAGTGAAAAAGATGAGGCTATCAAGGATCACTTGTGGTGTAGTGCGGCTACTTCATTTTGCATGTAATTTTAGTTAGTTTGGGTGTGGTTGTGCATTTGAGCGATTTGGTGAACACCCCTTGTCCTCTCTTATGTAGTAGTAAGGTGTAAAATAAAAATCTATATAATAATTAATAGATTCAAAAATCTAAATTAAAATGAGGAATTGAACAACTTTAAAGAGAAAATTTATTTTTTCTAGATAGATTTGTAATTTTCGTGGAAAAATATAGAAGAGTGATGAGTAATGCAATTCAACTAACAATCTGAAACTATCAAGTTAAAGGAGGTATCCCTGTATCTTTTAGTGATAGATTGCCAAGAGAACAGAAATTTAAAGCTAATTGACTTTTTATGTGCTTCATTTTCTAGACGTGCATTTAATTTAGTAAACTAAAAGTGTATGAAATATAGTCCTTAAAAATATATATAGATATATATATATATATATATATATATATATATATTAACCACCGTATACCCTTGGTGCAATAGTCACTCCACAAGTATAAGTATGTGTGGGGTGTAAGAGGCAAGGACGAGGGTTCCGGTTCTAGTCTCCGGGAGGGAGCTTCACACACATATACACTTAGAATAAAGCTAGCTTATTTTACTATTTAGCTTATTTTTGCTACTATTTATGGGTCTCATTGCAGTTTTTGGTATTATTTATGGATCCCATTGTATTATTTCAGCTAACTTTTACCTTTATCTACATTACTTTCAGTAAAAAGTTTTCGGTTTCAACAAAATAAGCGGATTCCAAACGGACCCTTAGTAACATATCAATGATCTTGTTATTATTTTTGGGTTATGTTTTATTTTTTTTATTTTTTTATAAGATAAAATTTCTACTTTAACTTAATCTAAGTATGTATGTGTGTAAAACTCTCTACTGGAGACTTGAAAAGTTTTCAGTTTCAACAAAATAAGCGGATTCCAAATGGACCCCTAGTAACATATCAAAGATCTTGTTATTATTTTTGGGTTATGTTTTATTTATTATTATTTTTTTTTATAAGATAGAATTTCTACTCTAGATTAATCTAAGTATATATGTGTGTAAAACTCTCTACTAGAGACTTGAACCCCGACCCTTACCCCCCATATCCTACAAGCACTTGTACTTGTGGAGTGACCATTGCACCAAGGGTGCGCGGTGGTTTTGGGTTATGTTAACTAGTGTTTATAGGTAATTGCTAAGAAAGTTTTAACATCATTTTTATGAAAAATATAAAAAGTTGTTAACAAAATTAATTACTTTAACATTTTCTCATAAAATATTTCTAAAAATAGTTGCTAAATCAATACCCTTAAAGTATTCATTAACATCTTTCAAATTTAAGGAGCATTCGAACATACCTATAACGGCTAACATCAGTGGAGGTTTTTTTGGTTCGACAAACGAGACACAGCCTTTTGTATTCCTGGAGTCGCATTCATTAATAGCTGATAGGAATAGGATAACACACAAATTAATAAATTCATCAATCTTTTTGTGCATTTTGGTGTTTACATACGCATTATTCTTTGCATTCATTTATATCTAGGATGATGGACAAATTATTAAATTCATTAAAATTTTGGGCACAATTTGGTGCTCACTCGTATAGGCAACAAAGGTTACAAAAGTACCAAGTACGAGTATTTTGGTAACTGTTAATTTGGTCTCTATATTTCAATAGCGATTAATTTGGTTTATGTTAAAACATGAGACCAAATTATTGCAAGTTGAAAATATCAAGGACTAAATTGGCTATTACAAAAATGTTAGGATCAAATTGACAATAACCCCAAAATGCTGGACCAAAATGATATTTTCTCCTTTAAATAACATGGTATTATGTATAATTTCAATTTCTTTTTAAAGAAAATTTTACTGTAAAATGGATAATCTTTATTTCAAAGATGGATTATAGTTTTTCGGCCATATCTTTTGGGACAAAGTTTGGCAACAAACTTTATACCTAAAGGCTACAACTCCACTTAATATTTTTTTACTGGATATGAATTTTAATAAATCTACCATTAGATTATATTTTTTTTTCTTATATATCATCCATGATTCCATGCTTACAAAATTTCCAAAAAATCAAAGATCAATAGCTATATTATCAATCAAATGTTTAAAGATCAATACCTAAAGGCTTTTTCAATGGTCCATGAGTTAGGCAAGTTATTATGTGGGGGTAAAATGGATTACTATTAAAAAAAGGGTAAAATATTTTTTTCCTGAATTTTACCAATTTTTTTTTTATTCTTAAACTTTAAAAAGTTCTTTTTTCATTCTTATATTTTGTAAATAGTTTTTTCAATAGTTTTGGACAAAAAATAGAGATAAAATAGAACTTTTTTTAATAATTTAGAGATGAATTTTTTAAAAAAAAATTTAAGAACAAAAATAAAACATTTTCAATAGTTTAAGAATGAAAAACAAACTTTTCAATAGTTTAAGGATAAAAAATAAATTTCTTAATATTTAAATATAAAAAACAAAATTTTTGTAAAATTTAAAGATTAAAATAATATTTTACCAAAAAAAATTATTAAAGGAAAAACAAAGAAATATAATACTGGTTTTACTTACCACATCCGCTGGGAAGATAAGGATTTCCTTGGAATCCGTAAGCACAGTCGCATGTAAAGCTGTCGAAGTCCTTGGCCTCGTCTGAGAAAGAACACCTGACAGCGTATCGTTTCTTGAGGGATTCAAACATGTCTCGTGAGTTATTGGTCCGATTTGATATTGCCCATTCCAGCACTATGGGAACGGTTTCCCAGTATTGCACAGAAGAGGGATCTGGTTTGTTTGACTTCAACCAATTTTGGTCCACTAGGAAAGCATACTTGCACGCGTCTTCCTCTCTTGCTTTTGATTCATTGATACTTCTGAATTCTACATGAAATTCTTGCTGGTTTGAAGGGAAATAGGATGACTCGCAGCAGTTGAAACCGGAGCATCTAGTTCGTTCGTCAATCTCTCTTTTATTGCAATGCGATTTGCACCCAAAAACCACAGGACCAAGTCCGGTTATTGTTGCAAAGTTGTCGCAGCCAACAGAAATGAATGTGTTATAACTGTAGGAGAAGTTAAAGGGACTTCCTGAAATGTTCAAAGCTGCATCACTTCCCGAGCTCCTACAACCTTTCGAATATATGATTGGCATTTGGACCTGAACCGTAGAACCAGAAGAATAGCTAGTACTGTTGATTTGCAGCACCTCCTTGTGAATACTAGTTAAGAAGGCTTTAGCAGAGCTGCCAGTTCCATTGCAAACAACTTCGAACGACTTGTCCATGTAGCAATCAGGTCCGATTCCAAACGGGTATGGAATTTCAAGATTTCCACATCTACTATTACAATTGGGTTTTGCTATAGGTGCTGCTGCTTCTGCTTCTGCTAATTCATATGTCAGCAGAACTAAAATAGTAATTCGCATTACAAATTGCACAGCCATTTTCATTTTTGGGTTTCTTAGAGTTCAACAAATTAAACATACCGATATATTTATGTAGTCTCACAAGAAAAGTATAGATAGACAAGATATTTTTTTGCAACTTCCGACTTCGTTCCTTCGTTTACTTGGACTTCATAAAATGGACAGAATCAATGCATTTCAACCGAATAATAATATTCCAACTTGGCGCCTAACTTGCTGTCAGTGGAATTTTCTTACCACTTTGTTTGGTAGCAATTGAGAGAAGAGAAAGAAAAAGAAAAAAGTGAAAGGAAAAAAGGGAGGAGAAAAGGAAAAGAAAACACTTTCCTTGTATTTGTTTGGAAATGGGGAGGAAAGGAGAAAAGAAAGAAGAAGTAATCTTTGTTTGACTTGCAAAGGGAAAAGAAAAGAAAAGAAAATTTTATGATTTTTACTTTTTTGCACACATAAATTAGGGAGAGATATATAAAAGATAAGGACAAAAGTGAAAATTCAAGCTATAAGAAGCAAAAAAGAAAAATGTTATATTCATAACATTTTCACAACAAATTCTAAGTGGTAGGTTATTCTTGGTTGTTATTGTTGGGGCAAAAAAGTAATCTCAATTGTAAGTTCAAATTTGAGCCAATAATAACTAACCATCTATGATTTGTTGTAAAAATATTGTGGATGTAATACTTCTTCAAAAAAAAAAATAAATAAATCATGTAGTTTCAACTTTTCAATAACATTTAGGTTTGGAAATTGAGAAATGTTATGTCCACAATATTTTCTCAACATTTTTACAATAAATTCTAAGTGGTGGGTTGTTATTGGTTGTTATGGGTAGTCAAAAAAGTAATTTAACTTGTAGATTCAAATAAGAACCAATAACAACTTACCATATGGATTTGTTGTGAAAATGTTGTAGACGTAGTACTCCTCTTGGAATTTTGTTGTATTTGGTTAAAGAAATTGTTTAAATATTGTGATTTCAAGACAAAGTGAAAAATGCTATGTCTTTTTCTACATTAATAATATATTAAGAGAAATACAATATTCACGATGATTTCTCAATAATTTCATAACAAATCTTAAATAGCAAACTAATAGTTGTAAATAAAAAAGTGATATAAATGGTAGGTCTAAATAATAACCAATTAGGGTAAATAGCACTCCTCTTGGAAATTTGTTGTATTTAGTCTAAATGGCAAACTAAGCTTTTTCTTTTATTTTCTTTAGTTTGATTTTGTTTGTGTTTGTTTCTTTACTTGTTTTATGTTTTAATATGTTTATATAGCTTAGCTTTAGATAGCCTTTGTGTTTTTAAGCATGTTAGAATGTTAGTTCCTTCTTTTTAAAATTCTGCTATTTTTCTGTGCTTGTTGTGTTTCAAGGCTCGGGTTTCTAAGCAAACCTACGCACACATGCATCCCGCATGCGTCCGCAGGTCAAAGTATGCGTACACATGCAACTCACCTACGCGCGTAGGCCTCTGTATTGGGTGCATAACAACGCCTTAAAACCTTAATTTAGGTTTTCGCTTCGTTTTTTCTTTGCTTATTTCATATTTTATGCCTTTGTTTTGACCATTTTTCATAGATATAAGTTTATGCTATATTGTTTATTGTTTGTTTGACTTCCACATATTCAATTAGGGTTTATCTTTCCTTTTTCAGGCTTTAATATCATGAACACACATTCACATGTTCATGCATTGATGCCATAGGTGCTATGATGCAATAAGGTATGTAAGGTAAGCCATGTATTCATATGTACATGCATGTGTTTGTTCTAAAAGCTTTACCCTTCTTTGATGAATATGTATATGTAAGCCTATATGCAATGCTTTAAATGATAACATGGTTTGTTTATTGTCAATATTCCTGCCTTAATTTAATGTTTACATACTTCTACCTCGGATGTGATATGATGACTGATGCTAGATGAATACTATGTTGATATGAGATGTCATGATAGATGTATGTTAGGACATATTGTGATATGCCATGATAGATTAATGATTAGGTTTTGGGATGATTGATGCCATGATTGTATTCTTAGATGTATGCTAGTGTGTGTGTGAGTATATATACAATATTGAATATGCCTGTAATAGGATTAAGACATAAGTCAATGAGTGGAAACCAACCTTAGGGTTGGCTGGTTTTGGATGCTTAACACCTTCCCAAAACTGTACCTAAACTCTAAACCCATACTCTAGTAGTAAGATCAAAAGGTCCTTCTCCGTGAGGACGCTATATTCATGGTTCCTAGACCATTATAAAAACTAGGTGGCAAGTCCTTATTATGTCCACAATAATATTGTACATTAATAAGTGTACGTTTTTAGACTTCTTAAAACACAAGTTGTTTAACCTAGTTAATTAGCCAAGTGATTACTTAGGTAAATTATTCAAATCTATGTTAACACAAGTAAATCATATCAAGTAAACAATGCAGAAAATAAAGAATACAACGATATAATAATCAAGGAAAACCAAACTGGTGAAAAAACCTGGAGAGGATTTAACCTAGATATCCTCAAGGTAAAATAGATCCACTATGAAAAAATTGAAGTTTTACAATAGCAACTAAAACCACTAACATCTTATTACTACCTCGAGTAGAAAACTTACTACCACGACCACGTGACAGCTCCGAGTTCACGGATTACTTCTTTCTTGGATTCACAGCAACCACAAGTACTCCCACTTGTGTTTTCTTTAAGCTCTTTATGCGAAAGAATCAAGCGATCACCAAGCTCTCGACATCAATCTTAATCTTGATAACCCTAAGTATGTATGAAGGCAAAAATCTCTAGATCTCACAAGAGATTCTTGCACACAACATATCAACAACCTCTAAAACGTGGCTAGGGTTTTTCTTTTTATACTTGAAGCAAAATATAAAACCCTACACGTCATATGAGCTTAAGGCTGAGTTGGAAAATTCTGCAGAAAAATAATCTGCATGAGTTTCGATCGATCGAGTCTAATTTTCGATCGATCGAGTCTAATTTTCGATCAATCGAGTTTTGCAGATTTACACAATAAATCCTACAACACACTCGATTTCAACTTTACACATAAACACACTTTGAGCAGCCTAAATCTAGACTAAATGTATTGATCATGGTTTGCCAACATATACATATTGAAGTTCTAATGCATTAGTTTCGAATTTCTTAGAATCTAACAACAAGTTTTGGAATATTTAAGATAGAAGTATTGTTTTTAGTAAGTATTTAACATAAGAGCAGTTAACCAATAAAGTCTCTTGTCTTCATGGATTCAAACCATGATAAAGAGCATTATGAAGCGGATACCTTAGATTGCTACTAGCTTTCATTTAATGTAACCTACATTTGTTTTAATGACAATCATATAAAAGTTGCTAAGAGCCTTATAACTTAATTGACATCTCCTCATGCATAAAGTGCTTAGGGTCTAAGGAAGAAATGGTTTGAGTTACGAGGTTAGCAATATATTGTAAATATCTAAATAAATAAATAAATGTTTGTAATAGTAAGTAGTAACAAATTAAAGAGTATTAAAAAAGAAGTCCTCTAGTGAGTTTAGTCTAATTTATTTATAATAAGGTGATAAAGTAATCCTATAAGGCAATAACTATAATTTATATACATTCAAAGGCCTTCAAAGAGAAAAAAACAATGAGTGTGGAGAGAGAAAACACGAAGAGAACCAAAGAAGAAGAAGCGTATCTCAATCAAAATACAAAAAAAGTCGAGGAATCCCACAATCCACCTCCCGGACCTTCATTTGGTGATGGGTCATTCAAAGACAAACTCTTAGGGGACATCCCAAGAGCATATACTCAAGCGTTAAGCTTCAACCTTCAAGAAGATGATGGGGCCACATCAAATGCAAACATGGAGGATCTCTCGGAGGGGATTGCATCGGTCAGATTCTCTAGCAATGTGAAGGCCCATTTTAGGGGGAAATGAGTGCACGCGCTTATCATCAAGCCTTTTGGTACGAATGTGGGTTTCCACTTCCTACTTGCCAGAATAATGTCCCTAGGGAAACCGGTTGGAAGACTAGAATGCATTGATTTGGAGATAGGTTTCTTCCTAATCAAATTTGGCTTAGTTGAAGACTATGATAATGTTCTAAAAGGTGGCCCATGGTTTATTGGTGATTATAGATACTCGATTTTGTACTCATAATTTAATCTTGGACGATGGCTAGAATGACCATTCATATACCCGAAAAATCATAGTTGCATTACATGCATTAATTTATTCATTGCATATCATAAAAATAGTCTTGAGATTCTAACGGTCGCGACGGTATGTCCGATTTCCAAATCGGACCGTCGGATTGAAAGATATTAGGAGATTAAGTTTTCACGGTCTGCATGCATTATATGGGGTGAAACCAATTATGTGTGATTAATTGAAATTAATTTTGATTGGTTAATGATTAAAATTAATTAAATGAATTTTTGTGATTGGTTAAGTATTTTTCTTAAAGTGAGAGTTGTTGTATGGGATTAAAACAAATAAGGCGATAATATTTAAAGACTGTAGATAATTAGGCTTTTGGGATAATTATATTCAAAATAATTATTTTAAAAATCCTAATTATCACTTTGAAATGAGGTTTATCATGAAAATAACTCTAAAATTCGTTCAAATACGGTTTTAGAGTTGGAAAACACTTCAAAAACGTGCTAATCAAGTAGCAAATTTCAGATTCACATTCCAAGTCACTTTTGGCATAGTAGAACTCAAACTTCAGACTAGGCTATTTCTGAAAAAGTTGTATAGAATCGAATTTCCATTTAGATATCAAAATTTCAGCTTAATAAAAATTTTGAGTAAAAAGATATGGTCCAAATACTAAAACTGGTTCTGATCTGAAAAATCAGCTTACTCTTATCCAAATCTTCTTCTTCTTTTTAGGATTTTTTCATACGTTTTTTGCTTATTTTTTTAAAGCTGATTGGTCTTAATTTTAAGGCAAACCTAGCTTATTTTCAAAGCAACTAACACCTCTATAAACAGGGGAGATATCCTAACATTCAGGACCCTTTTTCTAACCCTTCTTTTTCCGACTTCTCTCTCCCCTAATGTTAAAGAAGTTCTGGTAGCCCCGCTTTAGGAACTTCTTTTTTGTTAAGAGGTTTCATTTAAAGCCTTAGAAAAAAAATTGTTTCTCTTTGAAGAACTCTTTCCTTGAGGATTAAGTTCATGCAGGTATAACTCTAACTTTGTTTCCATAGCATGCTTTCATATATGTTTTAGTTTCCATGGACATGATGTTTTCTTTTGTGTTTAAATAATCATGTTTCTCATATGTTATCACATGTTCTCTTTTGCTTTCAAAAGTTTTCACATGATTAATTGATGAACATGTCTAGATCTAGGGTTGAATCTTGCCTTGGAATTTTAGATTTGCGATTTTTCTTTTTGTTTTTTTTTTTTTTTTTAAAAAAAACTAAAATCAAATTTGCAAGTTTTTTTTTTTTTTTTTATTAAGAGTCAGATCTGCATTTTTCCAAATAAAAATCTGGTCTGTTTTTAATAAAAAATCTGATCAGCATTTTTTCCAAATAAAAATCTGCCATGTCTTTAAATAAAAAATCTGATCTGCATTTTTCCAAATAAAAATCTGGTCTATTTTTAATAAAAAATCTGATCTGCATTTTTTCCAAATAAAAATCTGGTTTGTTTTTAATAAAAAATCTGATTTTTTTTTTTAAATCAAAATCAGGACTGCATCTTGCAATAAAAAATTTGTGTTTTCAAAATAAAAATATGTTTTTTCCCCGCATTAAAAAAAATCTCAATCACATCTGAATTTTTATTTTAAATCCATTCTTTTCTTTTATGGAAACTCAAGATTAAATTTTTCATTAACTATTCTCATCAAATTTTTTCACACAAAATAAAATGGCAGATCTAAGTTCTTGAATAAAAGTTTAACCCTAGATCTAGGATTTGACATAGCATCTATTGTATAACATTTCATACTTTGAATATGGGTATTTAATGGTCATTTAAAGTCTAGAAGACTAGATTTCGTCGGCCGAGAATGGATGCCTAACACTTTCTCATTTCATATCTTAGCCCCCGAACTTAGGTTTTAAAAAAGTAGACAAGTGTTTTATCTTTTGTTTTCGTAAATTGTAAAAACTTTGTAATTTTTACATAGATTGTATTTAGGACCAAAGCCTTGTAAAAATATTCTACCAAATTATATTTGTATAATCAATTAATGACATTTGAGATATTTTTGAACATGTTAATTGTATTTTATTTTTCTTATATATATATTTTTTTTAAAAAGTGACGACTTCACGCAATTACCCAAAAAGAGGTGCCATAAGAGCATTTACAGCAGTGGAGGCAAAATTTTAGCTATTTAGCTATATAAAAAGTCACTTTATCTATTTTACCTACACACATCTTTGCAATGAAGTGGATCTATTTTAGCTTTCAACACAATAAAATAATATATACACCACAATAAAATAATATAACTATTACAATAATATAATATATCCTACCACAAAAAAAACAACCACATCACCAACCACAGCTCCATGACCACTCTACCATCAGCCCCACCCACAACCACCACCACGGTCCACACCAAAAAAAAAAAAAAAAAAAAAAAAAAAAAAAAAACCCAAATCTCTAGTGAAATTCAACCACGCCGGTGGGTATTTCGACGACAGGTACGAAGGGTTTGGTCGAAGCCGATCCGATTTGGGGTCCAATCCGTATGGGAAGCGATCGGAGGAGTCTCCGCACTACGATTCGATTCGCGATGAAGGTGGCAAGGTGGAGCCGCACGAGGCTCGGGACACCGCGCCGAAGTCTTCGACGTGGACACCCACGTTCGACGACTATGGGAGGTCGATCGGTTTCGGTTCGAGGAAAGGATTCGACGGTGACTCGAATTTGAGCAAGATCGTGAGGGTTTGTCCCCAAGGCCGAAACTCAACAAGATGTGAAAAGTGGGGTCCGAAGTTTTGGTCAAGTTGTTGCCGGAGAGTCTTGGTCGAACACCATGGATGTTCTCGCCCGGTACGACGATGAGCTTGATGAATGAGAGAGAGGGAATGAGAGTGAATGAGAGAGATGGAATGAGGGAATGACTAAAAAAAGAAGGGGCTGGAATAAAAAATTACTTTTTTTTTTTTTAATTTTTAACTATGGCTCCATTGCTGCAGGGGTTTTTTTGTGTTTGTGGAGCTAAATTTTAGCAATATAGCATTATAGCTACACTGCTGTGAATGCTCTAAGCACCCAAATCTCTTTTTGAGAGAGCTGCAAAGTTTCCGATTTCCCACAGTGACCCATTCCTCACTATCAGATCAAGGGAACCAAATTTTAAGCCTTGTCCTACCTTTTGCTCCTCTGTAGCAGTCTGGGCTCGACTTCCCCGGCTGCCAATTGAGTATTATGACCCAATGGCTCTGAAAGAAATTGGTCAAGCAATCAGTCCAGTTCTGAGGATATGTGTTTAGCAATTTATGATTACGAGCTTTGCTCAACTTGTGATTTATGAAGGTATTAGCAATTTATGCTTTGCTTGTGGGAGAGTGGGGCATAGAAAGGATTCTTGTCCTTATCTTATCAAAAATCCATCAGTGGAGAATCCCCACCACCGCTTCGCTCCCCACCATGTCAGGAAACTCTTCCTGAGGAAGCTTATGGTTTATGGACACTGGTTGCTCGTAGAAGAAATAAGCTCAGGCCCAATATCTCTAAACCCATTGCCAACAACAAAAGTAAAGCCCAATTCCCAATAAATCAAGATAGGGACACGTTGCCTAATCAGCCCCATAGATCCCGCCTCGTGGATCTAATGATTTCAAGAGGAAAAGCCATACTGCCCAACTTGATGTGAAACAGGGCTTTAGTGCCTCATACACGCAACATTTAATGAGAAAAGACAAGGACAGAGTGTTTGGGTTTGAGATGCCTGATGAGAGGCCATTAAGTCAGCCCCCCATCCCCACTCACACAAACTCCACTCTTCCTGACCCTTCCACACACTCAACCTTACCTTCACAGACCAAAAAATCACTTAGCCAGCACACCCAAAACAAAGCCCATGGATCTAAAAACCCAAGCCTCAAGCTCAAAGGGAAAGAGGAAGCCCTCAAAGATCCCGAAAACCAAAGAATGGGGAATTTACTACAAGGAGAAGATCATAGTCCCTTCAAATATCACGATAAGAGAAATCAAAGTAACCCCAACTCGCATCATGGGATGGTTCGAGGAAGAACTGATGAAGGCATAGAGCCACATTCTTCCCCCTCACCCCAGAAAGTAGGATAAACGGGTACCTTCACCTGTCCAATCCAACGTGGTTCGACTGGGAAAACGCATGATGGAATTTTCTATCGGACTTACCAACAAGAAAGGAGAGTAGGATATTGGGGTGGAGATGTCTTCCCTCAAGATATAAGGAGCTAGTCTTGGGAGACTTAAATCAACCAAAAACACCTCTAGAGAGGAGAATTTTTGTGGAAAGGCCCGTAACAGTCAGCATAATGGGGAATATGGAAGCAAGGAAGATAATCTAAGTGTTCTCCCCAATGTCAACTTTCAGTTTGGTAGTCAGCCAACGAGAAATCAAGATGGGAATGATGGAACATGCTCTGGTCCTATACCAGGGAGAGGGGTTCACCAAGTTCTTCCTCAAGGATATAGGATGGACCATGATGGAGCAAATGAGGAATCTGCCTCAGATTGATGAATTTCCTAATCCTGACGGTAGACAACTAATTGTGCACTCAGTTAATAAACTTTAGTCACTGGTCTCAACGAGGAATCTGTCTCAGATTGATGAATTCCCTAATCCTGACTGTAGACACCTAATTGTGTACGCAATTAATAAACTTTAGTTCCCAATCTCAACAATGAGCTTAACATGTCTATAAAAGGTAATTGAAATTATTTTGAAAGTTTGAAAGTAATCACAGTTCAAAAGTGTTCAAATCACTTTGAAAATAATGTTGAAAAATTACTTTTACTCACTGTTTTGGCAATAACTTTTAATCCACAAATAATTTTTTAATAAGGTTTGTCTCATTGGAAAGTAGACATATGTGAACACAAATTTTTCCTAATTTGAGCTTAAATTGTGTGAGTTGTGACTATTTGAAGTTGGGCCAATTGGGTAGTCTGATTTTCTAGGTTTTAAAACTTCATTTTAAAGGCCCAAAATATAATGTTTTCATGTGGGTCGATCCATGGACCCTTGAGAACATCGGAAGATCATAAAAAGTCCGAAAACCCTAATTTTAACTTATAAATACTCATCTTATGCCTCCAATCAAAACCCTAGCAAAAGAGAGCCATTTTTTAGCCTCTATCTTCTCTAAAAACCTAATTCTCTTTTCTAAAACACATACATAGCACCTGTGGGGAGTAAAAGACTGGAAAGCTCATGTCAATATCTACATTGGGTCAAGGGTCCAGTTCAAGGAAGAACCCCTTCTCGGCCATGGGAAGAATCCCTCGTCGGCCAGGTATGGCTCAAGACAAAGGGAACGGCTTATCATTAAGAGAGGCACTCAGGATCACTCCATGGAACAAGAAAAGTACTAAAACAGAAAATGACAACGGAGAAAATAGAAATATCTAAGGGAAACGCTTCCATTATTGCATTGAGTGCCTTATACATGACATAGCCATACTTTTCTATCTTTACAATCACTCTGCTGCCATTATTGCATTCAATGCCTTGACTCGACATAGCCATGCTTTTACTCGCTTTACAACCACTCCCAACAACTTGGGAGAAAGGCGGATGGGACAAGTATTAGCACTAGGAACCCAATTCGGAAGGAAGGAAACTACTATAAAAGAGGATGAAGAGAAGCAAAAAAGTAGGACTGAAACCCCTATCACTCAAAAGGCACCAGAAAAAGCTCCTCGGATCGTGTCGAGGATCAACCCTCTTTGATAGACCCAGTTCATCCTTGCTTGACGGTGATAAACACCATGTTAGCTGTTATCCATGTACTAAAACCTAGCTCTTCGACCCAATCTCTACAAAATTTATTGTCTTGGGCTCACTAGGGCGCCGTCTATGGGAAAAGCTTGTGCGTTAGCGAATGCAATAGTTAATCATGGTAGGATCAAGCTCCTATCGGCAAAAGCCCCTCGAGAATACCATTTTGGTGCTGGTGCAAGCTACACGAAAGTTTCCCCATTATTTCCAAGAACGCACTATCATTTGTCATAACTCGGCTTCCGCTTAGGTCTACAATTCGAAGTATTGATTACAGGGAAAGGATTGCTAAACGGAGCACCGTTCTAGAGGCTTCTTACGTCAAGTATGTGCCTCGTGCAATTGTCAAGGGGCTAGTTCTCTCGGGTCTAGTAGTCCGGTTCGTTGAATTCCCTTCGAGAAAGAAGCCGAGGGCCAAAGCGAGAATCTTTTGAAGCGATTAAACAGAACCTTAGCTATGTCGGGTCCTCGGACCTCCGCTTTGGGGAAATTAATACGCACGAGAATCTTTTGAAGCGGTTAAAGAGAACCTTAGCTATGTCGAGTCCTCAGACCTCCCGCTTTGGGGAAATTAACACGCACGAGAATCTTCCAAAGTGGTTAAACAGAACCTTTACTATGTCGGGTCCTCGGACCTCCTGCTTTAGGAAAATTAACACGCACGAGAATCTTTTGAAGCGGTTAAACAAAACCTTAGCTATGTCGGGTCCTCGGACCTCCAGCTTTGGGGAAATTAACGCACACTAACAACTTTCTAAATGACTAAGTATTAGACAGAACCAAGGTCTTGCATAGTCCTCAGACTTAAATCTATGGGAAAACTAGTCGGTTCAAAGAAAAACCTAAGTACTAGACAGAACTAAGGTCTTGCATGGTCTTCGGAATCAAACCTATAGGGAAACTAGTCACTTCAAAGAAAAACCTAAGTACTAGACAGAACCAAGGTCCTGCATGGTTCTCGGACTCAAACCTATGGGGAAACTAGTTACTTGAGAGAAGAACTTAAGTACTAGATAGAACCAAGGTCTTGCATGGTCCTCGGACTCAAACCTATGGGGAAACTAGTTACTTGAGAGAAGAACCTAGTACTAGATAGAACCAAGGTCTTGCATGGTCCTCGGATTCAAACATATGGGGAAACTGGTTACTTTAGAGAAGAACCTAAGTACTAGACCAAACCAAGGTCTTGCATGGTCCTCAGACTCAAACCTATGGGGAAACCGGTTACTTTAGAGAAGAATCTAAGTGCTAGACAGAACCAAGGTCTTGCATAGTCCTCGGACCTCCTGCTTTGTGGAAACTAACACACACAGGCAACTTTCTAAGCGTTTAAGCTAAATTCAATCATGTCTCGGTCCTCGGACCAGACACCTAAAGAAAGTTAGAGCTATAAACGTCATCGCAAACATTAAAAAGAACCTTAGTACCCGATGACCCCCTCTCATTGTTTACTTTAAATTGCACGTCCTTGGGCGGTTGCACTATTCGCAATGTAGAGCATGCGGTTGTTTTTCTGATTAGTCCTATATAGTTAACTTATTTAAAGTTAGCGGTCATGTGCTCGTCAGTTTTGACAAATTCAGGGTAATGTGACTCTTTATCATTAGCGACATCAATTCTAAATGCTATTCAAAAGAAAAGATACCAACACACCCATTCATAAAACAATTATTGTAGAAAAGGAAAGGTTCGCAAAGTAAAATAAAGTCATCTTTTTATTAGATAAAGAAGAAATACATTGTACATAAAAGGGCTTAGACAAGCCTATTTCAAAAGTTAACTATAAAAAGCAATCCATGGGAACGATAAAACCTCAATCTTGTTCTAGCAGCAATCGGGCAAGTATGGGTGGTACCGGCGATGGGAGAGAAGAAGAAGCAGAGATGCCGGATCCACAATCTTGCTCCAGAAGCAATCGAGCAAGCATGGATGGCACCAATGATGGGAGAGAAGAAGAAGCAGAAACACCAAATCCACATACTTGCTCTAGCAGCAATCGAGCAAGTATTGCTCTAGCAACAATCAAGCAAGTATGGATGATATTGGCGATGAGAAATCCAAATCCGCACACGTGTGACACACGGCGCCGGATGAAATCCAAATTTTGTCGCACCAAAAATCTGATGCGACCTACATTTGCTTCGGATTTTGGCTGAAGGAAGAGAGACTTCTTTCTTGTCCAATCGAAGGGGAGAAATATCTTTGGCCTCCGCCTCCCTTGCCTTAACTGTGTCATTCTGAATCTCGGTGATGCCCATGGCTTCCGAAAAGGGCTTGATTCCTTCACTCTCACCCTTATCCCCGACCATTTCACTCCCTAAATCTCAATCACTACCTTGGTGGGGCCCTTGGGAACATTTGAAGAGTTAAGAGCACGAAACTCCTCTGAATTCAAGGATCTGCGAATAAAGAAGAACGACCCCCTCATGTGTCTTATATAGGAGGTAGACTAGGTGGTAATCAATTCACCCAAATCTCTAAGAAAGAATTGCAAACGAAATAAATTTCGCTCAATTTTCAAAGTAGTCTTGAGCCATTGGATTTGCGTCACCTCGTAGAAAGATCTTAATGAAAGCACGCCTCGTGTACCGAAACGACAGGAATGCAGCTTGGATAAACTAAAAGAATGTCCCACAACCAAGAATAGTGCAAAATGGGCGCAAAAGGGCAATCCTCACATCGAGATCCTCCTTTCCTCCCATAGGGAAGAAAAGAAAAATCTCGAGGGGCTATTGTGGGGAGTAAAAGACTGGGAAACCCATGTCAATATCTACACTAGGCCAAGGGCCCAATCCAAGGAAGAACCTCTCCTCGGCCATGGAAAGAATCCCTCCTCGGCCAGGTATGGCCGAGGACAAAGGAAATAGCTTATCACCGATAGAGGCACTCCGGGTCACTCCATGGAACAAGAAAAGTACTAAAATAGAAAAGGACAACGGAGAAAATAGAAATGTCTAAGGGAAAAGCTGTCATTATTGCATTCAGTGCAATGTATCCGACATAGCCATGTTTTTCTACCTTTACAACCACTCTGTTGCCATTATTGCATTCAGTGCCTTGTACTTGATATAGCCATGCTTTTCTACCTTTACAACCACTCCTAACAACTTGGGGAAAAGGCGGATGGGACAAGTATCAACACTAGGAACCCAATTCGGGAGGAAGGAAACTACTATAAAAGAGGGTGAAGGGAAGCAGAAAAGTGGGGCTGAAAGCCCTATCACTCAAGAGGCACTAGAAAAAGCTCCTCGGATCGTGCCGAGGATCAACCCTCTTTGATAAACCCAGTTCATTCTTGCTTCACTATGATAAACACCATGTTAGCTATTGTCCATGCACTAAAGCCTAGCTCTTCGACCCACTCTCTACAAAATTTATTGTACCAGGCTCACTGGTTCAAAATCCCATACATCTTGGGCTTGGGCTACATAACGTGACCCTATAGCACCTTTGCACGTTTTTGATAAATTAAAAACCTCTCTTTAGTTAGTTCTAAGGCAAAAACTATTTTCCCAATTTGATTTCTCAAAACCCTTTTCAAAACTAATTTTGTTTTTGAGTTGTGATTACCTATAAACTGTTGAAATCTTCTTTTACCTTGATATCTCATCGAATCTTATTGTGTAGGCACTAAGAGGCCAGTTAAATATCAATCAAGTTTGTATTCCATAGCAAGGTGAGTCTCTTTTCATGGATTTTCCTTGATTTGGTTCTTTTTTAATTTGTGTTTTTGTTGTTCTTAGTTAATTTGCATGTTTTTCATGCTTAGAGATATGTTTTGTTTTGTTTGATTTTATTTTGTTTTGTCTCATCATGTTTTGATTGGAAAGTTGATATGATTTGATATATTGATGAATATGTTTTGATGTGTTAAGTGTTGCTCTTGTTTGTTGTTAGATCCAATGCATGTTTAGGAATAGATTTTGTTTTGTTTATCTTTGATATCATTGTTATTAGTTTAGGTTGTTTAGTTTTATATTAGAAGTATGTTAGGTTTGGTTTGATTGTTATTTTGTTGCTTGATTTAAAATTGTGTTTCTAGGCATGTATGTGTGCACATACTTATGTATGCATACGCATACTCGTGCCTAGAAATGCAAAATTAGGGTTCTTGAAATTTTGATTGTTTTGCTTAGTTCTAAATCCATTGTTTAAGTCTCGTTGAGTCTAATTTTCACATGTTTAGGCTTAGGGTTAGTAGAATAACATGTTTCACATACTTTGATTGTTGAATTGATAATTAAGGTTTATATCTTGGTTGAATCACATGAGCATGCATATGAACATGAATGTGTATTGAAGCATAGGTGTTATAGTGCTATGAGGTAAGTGAGGTAAGTCATGCATAATTACATGAACATGCATTTGATTGGGATGATGAGCATGATATGGTTTATGAACATGATGAATATGCTTGACTAATACCATGATGCTATGCTTGGATGTTTGGGATATGCTTGATGTTAATGCCTAGTTGATGCTACCGTATTGTGATATGCATGCTGCCTTGGATGAGATGAGATAGATGTATGCTTGGGTTGTGATGTGCCATGATAGATGAGTGATTAGGTTTTGGAATGATTGATATCATGTTGATTGTTAGATGTATGCTAGCATGTATGTGAGTATAGATGCAATATTAAATGTGCCTTTAATAGGGTTAAGACATAAAACACAAGACATAATGAGAGGAAACCAACCTTAGGGTTAGGTGGTTTTGGGTGCCTAACACCTTCCCAAGACCATACCTTAACTCTGAACCCATATCTTTGGTAGTAAGATCAATGGTCCTTCCTTTAGAAGACACTATATATATGGTTCCTAGACCATTGCAAAAACTAGATGGTGACTCTCCCTTGTGTCCACACCGACCTCCATTTATCAATAAATATCATCCTTTGGAACTACAGAGGGGCCCTAAACCCCAATTTTCATCAATTTGTTGAAAATATCATTAGTCATCACTCCCCCTCGATGATGATCATCTTTGAAACCAGAGTTGGAGGAAATAGAGCTAAAGAAATAACTGATAGGCTCTATTTTGATGGTGTTGCCCATTCTGACATAGTCAGATACGCTAGTGGTATCTGGCTGCTTTGGTACATTGAAGTTATGGATGTGACTGTTCTTGCCTCAACTAAATAAGAAATCCACGCAGTGATTAAGATACATTCCTTCCTTTCCCTTTCCTTTCCTTGGCTCATATCATGATGCTATGCTTGGATGTTTGGGATATGCTGGATGTTTGGGATATGCTTGATGTTAATGCCTAGTTGATGCTACCGTATTGTGATATGCATGCTGCCTTGGATGAGATGAGATAGATGTATGCTTGGGTTGTGATGTGCCATGATAGATGAGTGATTAGGTTTTGGAATGATTGATATCATGTTGATTGTTAGATGTATGCTAGCATGTATGTGAGTATAGATGCAATATTAAATGTGCCTTTAATAGGGTTAAGACATAAAACACAAGACATAATGAGAGGAAACCAACCTTAGGGTTAGGTGATTTTGGGTGCCTAACACCTTCCCAAGACCATACCTTAACTCTGAACCCATATCTTTGGTAGTAAGATCAATGGTCCTTCCTTTAGAAGACACTATATATATGGTTCCTAGACCATTGCAAAAACTAGATGGTGACTCTCCCTTGTGTCCACACCGACCTCCATTTATCAATGAATATCATCCTTTGGAACTACAAAGGGGCCCTAAACCCCAACTTTCATAAATTTGTTGAAAATATCATTATTTGTCACTCCCCTCGATGATGATCATCACTGAAACCAGAGTTGGAGAAAATAGAGCTAAAGAAATAATTGATAGGCTCTATTTTGATGGTGCTGCCCATTTCGACATAGTCGATACGCTAGTGGTATCCGGCTGCTTTGGTACATTGAAGTTATGGATGTGACTGTTCTTGCCTTAACTAAATAAGAAATCCACGCAGTGATTAAGATACATTCCTTCCTTTCCCTTTCCTTTCCTTGGCTCATAGCTGTTATGTATGCTAGCCCTAGATATAGAGAAAGAAAGATTCTATGGGACAATCTTAATCAAATTACCTCTCTACACCATTACCTTGTTTCTTGTTAGGTGATTTAAATAAAATTTTAACAAGTGAAGACAAGCTTGGGGAGAGACCTATAAACATAGCTAGAGCCATGAGATTCCAAAACTGCTTGAACTCTTGTAACATGATAGATCTTGGATTTCGTGGCCTTAGATTCACTTGGGTCAATAAGAGAGATCTTTTTGCTTTTATCCAAGAAAGACTAGATAAATGTTTTTCCAATCCTCCTTGGAGAACTCTCTTCCCTGAGGCCTCTGTTCATCACCTCACTCGCCTTCATTTTGACCATTACCCTGTCCTCCTCAACCTAAACAAAAACCCCCAAAATCTGTTGACTAGACCTTTTAAATTCCAACCTATGTGGATGTCCCACCCCCTCTTTCCTAAACTTGTTCAAGATAACTGGGGTTCTCAAAATCTTGAAGTTAATATCGTTGCCTTCACCAATGCTTCCCACACTTGGAATAGAGAAATCTTTGGTAATATTTTTCATAAAAAAATCCAGACTAGAAGCTAGATTGAATGGAACTCAGTGAGCCCTTGCTAACAAGCCCAATAGCTTCCTAATTAACCTGGAAAAAAATCTTAGGAATGATTACCTTCTAATCCTTAACCAAGAAGCCCAACTCTGGTCCATGAAATCTAGGTATAACTGGGCTATTCAAGGAGACAGAAACACAGCGCTTTTTCCACACCTCCACCTTGGTAAGAAGGAAAAGAAATAGAATTGATTGTATAAAAAACCATTTGGGAGAGTGGATTCATGATGAGGAGGTGGTTGTTGAAATTATCAGAGAAGGATCCTTAAGCTTTTTTGTACAGAGAAAACTAGTGCTCCTAAAGTTGACTAGTCCATTCCTAGATGGCCTACTTTTTTGTTTGAAGAATCCATCCAAAAGCTTAACCTTCCTATCACTTATCTTGAGATCAAGGCTGCCTTGTGGTCCATCAAACCTTTTAAAGCTCCCGGCCCCGATGGTTTGCATTCTGGGTTTTTTCCAAAATTCCTGGCAATTTGTTAATGATTTAGTGTGCAAGGTTGTCATGGAGGCTTTTAACATTGGTTGTTCTCCTGAATACCTAAATCATACATTACTTGTCCTCATTCCTAAATGTCAAGGCCCTAAGACTATAAACCACTATAGACCTATAAGCCTCAGTAACACCACTTTCAAAATTATCACTAAGATAATTGTCCAAAGACTTAGACCTTTCCTTGACCAACTGATCTCACCCCTCCAATCTGCTTTTGTGCTTGGGAGAAGAGGTATGGATAACACGATCATTGTTCAGGAATTTGTTCATACCCTTAATTTAAAAAAAGGGAAAACAGGATACATGGCCGGACTTAGAAAAAGCTTATGACAGACTAGACTTGAATTTTATTAAAGATATGCTTACTCTCTTCAAGATCTCCCCCCCCCCCCCCCCATGAAACTCATTCTAAATTGTGTCTCCACTTCCTCCATATCTGTCCTCTTCAACGAAGGCAAGCTTGACCCCTTCCTTCCTTTAAGAGGAATCGGACAAGGTGACCCCCTATTCCCTACATATTCATCATATGTATGGAAATGCTTAGCCTCCTTAACCATGATAAATGTAATACTAAGCTCTGGGACCCTCTTAAAGTGGCAAGAGATGGACTAGCTTTTTCCCTTTTATGTTATGCTGATGACCTAGTTTACATTTTGCTAAGGGTGACCTCAAGAGTAGCCAAAGTATTAAGGATGTGTTGGACTCCTTCTGTGATATTTTTGGGCTTAAAGTTAATTTAACCAAGTCAAAAATTTATCTCTCCCAATGTTAGCCAACAAACCCACAATTCCCTCCGCCAAGTCACAGGCTTTAACTCGACCCCTAACTTGGGTAAATACCTGGGATTCCCCCTCAAACAACCTGGTTCAATAGATCATGACTTTGATTTCATTATTGATAGATTTAAAAGTAAACTGGCTGGATGGAAAGTCAATCTCCTCTCTATGGCTGGCAGAATTGTCCTCACCATTGCTGTTTCTAAAGCTATCCCAGCATACATCATGCAAGGCACTATCCTCCGTAGTAGAATCCATAATTCTCTGGGCAAAATCAACAAGAATTTTGTATGAGGCATCACTAAAGAGAAAAAGAAAATTCACCTTGTAAACTGGAGGAAGGTGACTAAACATAAAGAAGAATGGGGGCTAGGTATTAAGGCTGTCAAACAAAAAAACCTATCCCTCACCACCAAGTTGTGCTAGAGGTTTAAAAATAGCAAAGGGGATCTTTGGGCTGAGACCTTGAGGAAGAAATACCAAAATAGAAATCACCCTAGGAAATATGGTTTCTCTAGAACCTGGACAACAATAACCAAGAGTGAGAAAATTTGTACAAAGGGTTCTCAATGGCTCATTGAGAGTAAATTTGGGCCCCTTAGAAGTCTTATCCAAGGTCCTCTCACCCTTCTTGAAAAAGCAACCTCTTGGTTAGGGAAGTCATTGTGGATGGGCAGTGGTTTATCCCTCCAATATCCTTTGTTATTCCAAATGATATGTTAATGAAGTTGAAAGCTATTCCTCTTAGAAAAGCTTTTGTTTGTAATGATATCCTTAGCTAGGATGGTAAATCTAAAGGCCTTTTTGACTTAAAATCAGCCTATAATCTAGCCTTTGAGGATGACACCAGTGACAACCCCTTTGAAGGAAAATGGATATGGAAATTTAACTATTTTCCAAAAATCCAAATATTCCTATGGAAATGTATACATAATAGCCTACCTGTGAAAGCCATACTCAACCATAGAGGCATGGCTGAAAGTCCTCTTTGTTTACATTATCCGAATCCTGAAAAATATTATCCATGTTCTTAAAGATTGCTCTATGCCCAAAAGCTATTGGATTGGGGTTGGGATTGATGGTTCGATCTTGAATTCTTTACTACCCCTTGCTCTACTTGGTTGAAAGTTAACTCTTGCAAAGAGAGTACCATGCCTATAAACCTTTCCTATGGAATTCATTCTTCCTTTTAAGTATTTGGAATTTATGGCTTTAAAGAAATAGATGCAGCTTCCAAAATCTCCATATAAACCATTCTTTGATTAGGGATGTTGAATTCCTTGCATCTGAATTCTCTTTCTTGGTGTCTAACCAAGAGATGAACCAAAAAAGCGATATTATAGTGAGATGGGAATTCCCCACACAAAACTGGTTCAAACTAAATTCTAATGGATCTGCTCTTGGATGTCCTGGGCTTGCTAGAGGTGGTGGTCTGATAAGAGATCATCAAGGGAGATGGGTAAAGGGTTACACTAGATTTATAGGTTGGGCTAATGACATTGAAGTTGAGTTCGGGCGAAGGGATGGCGTAATCCTATGCTTGCAATTACAAGTCCAAGCTGTTGAAATTAAGCTTGATGCTAAATCTGTGATCCACCTTCTGTCAAATAATGAGGTATCTATGGCTAACTATGCACCTATTATTGATGACTGCAGGAAACTGTTGAACCAAGCGCCTTTTTCCGGAAAATCCAACACTGCTATAGGGAGGCGAATGGTGTGCTAATGCTCAGTAAGGAAAGTCTGTTTCCCTTCAACAAGAATTTTGTATCCTAGACTCTCCACTTTGTGGGGCTATCTTACCTTTTGATACATGACCTCTCTAGTCTTTTTTGTAATAGATTATGTAACACCTCTGCCCATGTGGCTAACTCTTATAGTCTGTTTGGATTGAGGAGAAGGGAGGGGGAGTAGAGTAGAGTAGAGTAGATTTAGCACAAAATTAACTTATTTTTAGCCAATATTACTCTACTCCCCTCCACCCCCTTCCTTCCCCTCTCTATCCAAACAGGCCATTAGTTCCTAATATATCCTTTTAACTAAAAAAAAAAGGCGATAACTATATAAAATTAGTGTAGCTCGTTGTCTTGGCATTTTGAACCTTTATACTTTATTCCATCAGAATATTCATGTGAGAAAAGCAAAATTTTCCACAATTTTTTTTATAAATTGAGTTGATAAGTTTAGAGTTATATAACATCACTTTTATATGAATTTATTGTAAATATCATTTTAATTATGTAACATTCATTGCAAATACTAGTTTAATAAAGGATAATAGAAGACCTTAATTGAAAAACTTTGAAACTTAGAGGTTTGAAATTAACAAAGCAAAGTTAGAGGTCTAAAATGAATTATGGTGAAACTTATAGGTTGAGTTTTGCATTTTTGCCTTTAACTTTTAGTTGATCTCATAATATTATGTCACATAAACTTTTGATGTCTCACAATTTTACATGTCATCATTCTAATACACACACATAGAAATTAAATTTACTTTAATTTTATATTTAAATAATTCATTAGAATCTTTGTATTTCATATTATATTTAAGTAGTAGAATATTTATATTTAGGCTAAAATATAAATTGCACCTTCTATGTTTGACTAAAATTCATTCAAATTCTCTAGCTTTACTTTCGTTCAATTGAGTCATTTGATTTTCAAATTTATTTAATTTAGGTATTCTATCCAATTTCATTAAAAAAAATTGCCATTAAAAAATATTTTTCTCACATAAGAACAAATATATAAAATTAATAAAAATATTTATAGATTTTTTATCCGAAAACTTTTGTTCACATTTTTTTTGTTCATTAGTTTGCATACTTGAAGGTTATTTTTTAATAGAATTATATGAAATACCTGAATTGAATAAATTTGAATTTTTAAGACTTAATTGAATGAAATTTATAGTAGAACACTTAAATGACTTCTAATCAAATTTAGAGGTAAAATTTGCATTTTAGCCTTGTGAGGCCAGAGAATTTGTGACCCCGGCTCACTTTACATTAGAGCCTAAGGCCCGCGCCGAGGAGAGACGTTACCGAGGACATACAACGAAAGTGCAAATGGCCTAGAAATGTAGCCGAGAATGATCCTGTCCTCGGCATCCCAAAACCTAGAAGGAAAGAATGGCACGCCATCAAAGGCAGCCCCCACAGCGCTCTTAGAAGAAAGGGCAAGTGCAGTAGAACGTGCACTAGGGTGCAGTGTAGGAGCAATTTAAGGAAAAGCTGTCACTTCCACATTAAATGCACCAACAAACGTCCTGGCCGCATTAATGGGGAAAGGACCCCTGAACAGTGTGGCTTTGATTCGCAACTAACGAGAAGGTGGGGGAAGGCGGTTGATGGGACTAGCACTAAAGTAGTTATCGCACGATCAACGGATGGAAGGCCAGTATCAAGCGAGAAGGGTTATATAATGTAAGAATCCCTCCATGAGAAAAGGAGAAAGGGGAAAAAGAAGAAAAAGAAAGATGGAGAAAGAGAAACGGGGACCAGGTCCAACGACCAGAACCACCCAAGCCATGCCTAGGAGATAGTTTTCTTAGATAAGCTCAGTTCACCTCTATGGGATCAACTTGAACACCATGGCTAACGAAAGTCCATTCACCAAGAATTAGCCTTTTAGCCCACTCTCTGCAAATTTATTTTTTGGGCCTTTAATGTTCGAACCTAATACGAATTTGGGATCGTTACAAATTGAGTCCTTACAATTGGCGCCGTACGTGGGGAAGGCTTGTGCGCTGGCGCAAACGCCGATTAGTCATGGTAGGATCAAGCCCCTATCAACAAGGGTCCCTTGAAAGAAATAGTTTTGGTAGTGGTGCAAGCTATGCAGAAGCCTCTCCATCATTTCCAGCGGCATGCGGTTGCCGCCCTAACTTGACTCCCACTCGGGGCTACACTTCGAAGTGCCGGTGGCACGGGTAGTCTTAGGGGCTTCTAACAACAAGTCTATGCCCCACACATTAGTCAAGGGGCTAATCCTCACGAGTCCAGTAGCTCGATTCACCCAATTCTCATAAGTGTTAGACAGAACTAAGGTCTTGCATGGTCCTCGGACTCAAACCTATGGGAAAATTAGCTACTTCAAAAAGAAAGTGTTAGACAGAACCAAGGTCTTGCATGGTCCTCAAACTTAAACCTATGGAGAAACTAGTCACTAGAAAATATAAGTGTTAGACAGAACCAAGGTATTGTATGGTCCTCAGACTCAAACCTATGGGGAAACCAATTACTTCAAAAAGAAAGTGCGAGACAAAACCAAGGTCTTGCATGGTCCTCGACTCAAACGTATGGGGAAACTAGTCACTAGAAAATATAAGTGTTGGACATAACCAAGGTTTTGTATGGTCCTCGGACTCAAACTTATGAGAAAACCAACTACTTCAAGAAGAAAGTGCTAGACAGAACCAAGGTCTTGCATGGTCCTCGAACTCAAACCTATGGGGAAACTAGCTACTTTAAAAAGAAAGTGCTAGACAAAACCAAGGTCTTGCATGGTCCTCGGACTCAAACCTATGGGGAAACTAGTCACTAGAAAATATAAGTGTTGGATAGAACCAAGATATTGTATGGTCCTCGGACTCAAACCTATGGAGAAACCAACTACCTCAAGAAGAAAGTGCTAGACAGAACCAAAGTCTTGCATGGTCCTCGGACTCAAACCTATGGGGAAACTAGTTACTAGAAAATATAAGTGTTGAACAGAATCAAGGTATTGTATAGTCCTCGGACTCAAACCTATGGGGAAACCAACTACTTCAAGAAACAAGTGCTAGACAGAACCAAGGTTTTGCATGGTCATCAGACTCAAACCTATGGGGAAACTAGTCACTAGAAAATATAAGTGTTAGATCGAACCAAGGTATTGTATGGTCCTCGGACTCAAACCTATAGGGAAACCAACTACTTCAAGAAACAAGTGCTAGACAAAACCAAGGTCTTGCATGGTCCTCGCATTCAAACCTATGGGGAAACTAGTCAATAGAAAATATAAATGTTGGACAGAACCAAGGTATTGTATGATCCTCGGACTCAAACCTATGGGAAAACCAACTATTTCAAAAAGAAAGTGTTAGATAAAACCAAGGTCTTGCATGGTTCACGGACTCAAGCCTACGGGGAAACTAGACACTCCAAGAAAATCTAAGTACCATACATGGCCTAAGAACACGCTCGACACCTCGGATGATGCATTTAGCTCCTGAGAAGTATGCGTAGATGCAAACTCAACGTCCCATGGGCGCGGGTAAGTTAGAATTCTGGGATGTAATTCCAAATATATCATATGCACAACCATTCATATATGTTAAGATAACTAATTCAAAAACCATGAGATTCGCAGTAATAGTAAATATCGGCAAAGGCAACAAACGTATAATTTAAAGGAAAAAGGAAGAAAGAAATTTTATACATATGGTCAGAGTTTAATTACAATCAAATTCCAAGGTCCTCAAAACAAAAGGGAACAGCTAAATTAAAAACAAATACAAAATTTGGCCAAGGTTTCTACTTCTTCAATTTTGTTTTGGCCACTTCTTGGGGGAGGCGGAGCAAGGTTAGCCTCGGGACCCCGAGAGACATCCCCTTCCCCGGGAGGCCGAGCAAGATTGGCCTCAAGACCCCGGAAGACATCCCCTTCCTAGGGAGGCCGAGTAGGATTAGCCTCAAGGCCCTTGGAGACATCAGCAAGGGGAATGGTTTAAAGGGGCTGAACCAAGAGGGTCGACTCCTCGGCATTAAAGACTTGAGCACCGATCGTGGACTTGGCGGTCTCCTGGGGCAACTCATGATTCAGACCTCCAAGTGTTTCAGTCACCCCATGAAGCTCTCCTTCCTTAGTCGGCTCATCAAGGGTGAGAACGAGCTGAGCAACTTCCGGCTGAGCGGCCTCGGTCTCCTGTGGAGTGCTTACGACCTCGGAGTCAAGCGGAGGCGGTCTCATGGATGGCTGGAGGATAGTACACCTTCTCAGCCTTCCACAGGTCGGACAAAGCCTCCACCCAGCTCATTTGAGGGCTTCATTCCAAACCTGGGAGCAATATAGCCTGCATTCACCGGGAATTTAAGTTTTAAGGATGGCCTGGGTATTATCCACCCCCCCCCCCCATTGTAAGCCTCCTCCTCGGCCTTGTCCTTAGAGGTCTCGGCCTCTGTCTTGGCAAACTCAGCTCTGTCTTGGCCCTCACTACTTCATCCCTGGTCCATTTCGCAACGCCCTTAGCCCTCTCTGCCTCGGTCGGTTTCTTCTTTAAATCACCAATTGCTCCTCGGCGATCTCCAATTGCTCCTCGACAAAAAGCAGGCACTTCGTTTGGTCCTCGACTGTTTTTTGGGCACCGTCTAGGCCTACCTCAAGACTATCCCCTGGCCTTGGTCATCTCCTTTAAGTCCTCCCCGGCTTTCGCGAGGTCAGCCTCGGAATTTTTAAGGGTTCACGCAGCCTCTATACGCTTATTAGGCTCAAGTTCTATGGACTTACTCTACCCCTTAGCCTCATCCTCCAACTTATAGGTGGCACGGATGGCCTGTTAATTGAAACAAACACATTACGAATGGAAATCTAGGAGCAAAAGTCGACGGAGTCATAGGTATTAGGAGGCTTACCATACCTAGGTACCTCTTCATGCCGAGGAAAACCTCCCGCATCCTTATACTCTTCAACTCATTCATGTCGGTGGGAAGCGATGAAGGTCCTCTCTAACGCGTCGACGACATAAGCGCCTTCGCCGTCTCTGAAGCTCCTCATGGATGCATCTTCCATCAGTGGCTCCCCGTAGAGCATTGGGGCGGGAAGCCAAGCATTCGACACGGATTGGGCATCGATCCCTTTCCCCTGGCCTTAATGCCCGATCTTTAACTGTTTTTAAGCTCGCAAGGTTTCATCCTCCTCTCGAGAGGAGCGGGATTTCCCCCCGTCCATTGGCTCCTTACCTTTGGAACTCCTTTTTTTCTTTAGGTCGATGGGCTCGGGTTGAGGAGACAGAGTAGATTAGGGAAAGGCAAGAAGTTTGGGTCGGGGAGATTGTGACTGTGACCGGGAAGGAAAAGACCTAGTCGGGACGGGTTGGGGCTGTGGTGGGGGAGTTGGAACACCGGATTGCGACCTTCCCTGTGCACCCTTCCCCGGCTGGCCCTCAATGAGGTCGAGCAAACTGGTCGGGGGCTTTATCTTAAAACCCATCTCCTCCCGAGAAGATGTTCCCACCGACAACGATTACGCCTCGAAAAAATCAAGGTCACCCAGGTCATCGGAAGGATCCTCGGATGGATCGGCTTGGTCAAACGCCCCGAATTCTTCCTCGGATAAACCCAAATCACCCTCATTCTCCTCTGCTTGGTAGGACGGAGAAGAGCCCGCCAACGGGATACCCTGCGGAACAGGAGATCCTTGAGAGATCAAAAACCCGTGTTCGATTACGGTGATTCTCTGAAACCGAGGATCGTTAGCTCTTATCACATGCTTCGAGGCGGCAAATGACTTCTGGATAGGATCGTACTCTAAGATTTTGTGAGCGGCTCTAACTTGGTTATCTTCTTCATTTACAAAAACCATTTGCTTTGAGAACGGTTTCCAAATCTGCCCGGTTGGTCAGATGAAAGTGTCGGTGAAAGGCATGTGGATCTGCAAAAAGAAGGCATATTCATAGTTAGTAACCGAACCATACAAATTAAGACGGCACAAAAGATTAGCCCCCTCCTACTCTCTACGCCCCACCCGGTTCTCCCTCCACAGTTGGGCAAGGAAGGCCATCGTGCCACTCCCCGGATATAATAAAAAAGTCCTTGTTCAATCCTTTGTTGGACTCGGGAGAGCCTTTGGATTAGCCGAACCCTATCATCTCTCGTCTTCATGTAATAGGATTTGCCCCTCAAATGTTAGAGGTTGTAGCACCAGTTTACATCATGATGGGTTAGTCTTAGTCCCATTTTTTTCGTTTAAGGCGTCCACACAACCCAGGATTCTAAATACATTAGCGGCAAGACTTTGGGTGGGAGCTAATCGGAAATGCCTAAGGTAATCCCTCATTACCGGTCCCATGGGGATTCTCACACCCCCTTCTATAAAGGCGAGAAGGGGAATAACTACCTCACCTGTTCTTCTCTTAAGATGCCACTCCCCCTCTTGCAGTACCTCAAACTCACATTGGGAGGTATCCTATAATTGGCGATAAACTTTTCCATTACCTCTTCGGTCTCAACCAACTTTTTTAATTTACCCGTCTCTAGGAAGCGCTAAATGGACTCGAGGGGATGATGGGAGAAGGAGAGGAACAAGAGAAAAATAAACCTAGAAGAGATAAAGCACGAGTTAGTGAGAGCAGAAAACTTACAAAAAAGAGGAAAAGTTCCTCGGACGGGCTTTTTATGCTGGAGAGAGGCTTGAGTTTGGATGGAAGTTTGATTAAACCCAGGATATGTGCGCCAGAACTCTTAAGTGCGAAAGTGAAGAGACAAATCAGTTCTAAAAATTATTTACACCTCTCGTCAAAAGTAATTGTGTGAATTTTCCCGTCTATAAAGGTAAGAAAATCTCCACCGTTAAATTACCATCGCACCGTTGAATATGGGGAGTACAAAGCCACCCGCATTTAATGAAGACGCACTTCACATACCAAGGCACCAAGAATGTGTCTTGGCCAGACGAAGAGGCTTTGGTGCTGATAGATGACAAGGATTGAAAAGCTATGACAGAGGCTCGATGTCATCAAAACCTTCCTCTCCGTCCGAGGAGCCGAACGAGAGGATTTTGAGGGGCTATTGTGGGGCCAGAGAATTTGTGACCCTGGTCCACTTTACATTAAGGCTCAAGGCCCAAGGCCCGCGCCGAGGAGAGACGTTGCCGAGGACATGCAACGAAAGTGCAAATGGCCTAGAAATGTAGCCGAGGACGATCCTGTCCTCGACATCCCAAAACCTAGAAGGGAAGAACGACATGCCATCAAAGGCAGCCCCCAAAGTGCTCCCGGAAGAAAGGGTGAGTGCAGTAGAATGTACACGGGAGTACAGTGTAAGAGCGGTTCAAGGAAAAACTATCACTTCCGCATTGAATGCACCAACAAACGCCCTGGCCGCATTAATAGGGAAAGGACCCCTGAGCAGTGTGGTTTCGATTCATCGCAACTAACAAAAGGTGGGGGAAGGCGGCTGATAGGACTAGTACTCAAGTAGTTACCCGCCCGATCAACAAATGGAAGGTCGGGATCAGGCGAGAAGGGTTATATAATGTAAGAGTCCCTCCATGAGAAAAGGAGGAGGGGGAAAAAGAAGAAAAAGAAAGATGGAGAGAGAAACAGGGACCAAGTCCAACAACCGGAACCACCCAGGTCATGCCTAGGAGATAGTCTTCTTAGATAAGCTCAGTTCACCTCTATGCAATCAACTTGAACACCATGACTAACGATTGTCCATTCACCAAGGCCTAGCCTTTTAGCCCACTCTCTACAAATTTATTATTTGGGCCTTTAACGTTCGAACCCAATACGAATTTGGGATCGTTACAAATTAAGTCCTTACAAGCCTTATATTTAATATACAAACATAAAATATACAAACATAATTATCAAATTAATTTATAATAAATGTTTATAATAACATATTTATAAGTACTTTTATAATTATTAAATTTCATATTTTAAAAAATAAAATAAAGAAGCAAAATTGTATTATCATATTATGAATTGATAAAACTTTCCTAGGGCTATCAATGAACCAAGTAGTTTATGAATAAATTGACCTCGACTGAAGAAAAAGCTTATTTATGTTCATTTGTTTAGAAACAAGCAAAGTTCAAATCTTTAGTTTATGCTCGATTATTAAACAAGTTGAGCTCAAACATAATAATGTTTTTGTGAATAAGTTCGCGAACATGAAGACACGATTTAAATATATATAATATTATATTTTTACATATATAATTGTCTAAAAATATATTTATATAGACTTGAAATTGAATTATATAAGTTTGTTAATAAGTTCATATGATATTAAATTATTATTTGTACCTTATTGATGATAATCTATTGGTAGTAAAAATTCATAAAATTGTAAAAAGGTAAAACATTTTAGTCATTGTTTCACAATATATATGAAAAAAAAAAGTTAATTAAGTAGCTTGTGAAAAACTTGAACTTAATTGACAAGAAAATAAGCCAAACTTGAACATAAAATCTTATTAGCCTTAGAGCACACATGTTGTGCATACTTAAAGGCTCTTCTATTTATTTATTTTTTTTAAGTAAAGGTTAATAATTTGCATATATTATAATTTGGAAATATTTTTTTTTCAAACAAATAAAAATGATAAAATTTAGAGATAAGCTGCAATTGTAATTTCTTTAAAAATAAGATGAATGTGAGGGATAGAAAACTAAATTTTAGGAGAACTCTTGGTTTTTTATTATTTATTTATTTTTTAAATTGGGGGTGTTTTACTTTTATTTATATGAAAAATGAATAAAAAAATGCTAAATTTGAGGGAATAAAAAGATGATCCTGAAGGGAAAAAAAATCCTAAATTTTAGGAGTTCTCATTTTAAAAATCAAAGTAAAATTTATTATTTAACATTTATGATCCCATTTTTAAGAGAAGCCACTCTTCATTAATGAGAGTATTTTTAAACCACATAAAAGTTTAATTCAAAAAGGAGAATATTTTTATATATAATATAGATTTGGTGATGATTTCGAACTCGACTTGTGTTAAAAAAAAAAGTTAAATGAACAAATTTAAACTTTTAATATTCAACTTAGCTCGGCTCATTTACCACCCTAAACTTTCCTTCTTCTTTTTTGGGATAATAAGAGCATCCACTCTTTGGGTGGCCCCAAGATGCAAGGAGTTTCAAACTTAGGGCTGTTTGTTACCATTATTTAAATATGAGTTTTTAGTGTTTAAACAACATTATATGTATTTTCATATACTTTTTCACCTACACGTATTTTCAAAAAATACAAATAATATTATTAGAAATTTCTTACCAAATGGACCTTTAAAATCTCATAAATGGATGAATATCTCATGAACTAATGAAAATAACTAAGTGCCTGTTTGTTTCAACTTTTTCAACCCAAAAAGCACGTTTTGGAGAATTTGAACCACAAAGCCCGTTTGGTTAGGTATAAAATGCAACTTTTTGGAAAAAGTTGCGTTTTGGGTTTGTGAAGAGAATGCGCAAAGTGAAAAAGGAGCTCTGAGGTGCATTTTGGAAAAAGTCTGTGTGCATTATTCATATATCCGTTGGACTCTGTGTGCAATTACCAAATTGCACTTCACATTTTACTGAAAATCTAACTTTACCCTTTGATAAATCAAGGTCTATAGCTAGAAAGTCACGGCTTCCTCTCAAATCATCTTCAAGAACAAGCCTCTCTTCCGTGCTGCTACACAATCCGGATCGTGCTCTCGCAAGTAAATGTTTCTCTTGACCGATCCGGACCGATCTTCTTCGTCTTCTTCTTCTTTCTTCTTCGTCTTCTTCCCAAATTGCCCATTGTGTTTCAAAAGGCAGAGTTAAAGTGTGGGTACTGGGTACTTGAAGTGTGAGTATTGGGTAATGCGCGTAATATGTGAAGGAAGTAGTAGGGAGGCTCTGTGTGGCAAGAGAAAAGGGAGAAATGAAGAAAGAAAATAAAAAAAATAAAAAAAATAAAAAAAGAAAGAGGAAGAAAGGGGCTCGGTGTGGAATGTTCTGGAGCGAGAAGGAAGTGGTAGGGAAAAAAGAGGAAAGAAGGAAAAAAAAAAGAAAAAGAAAGTAAGGGTACGTGTGTGGAGGAGAAAAAAATAAGGGGGAAAAAAAAGGAAATACGAATGAAAAGAAAAAAAATAAGGAAAAAAATAAAATAAAAAATAAGAAATTAAAATTGAGAAATGCTATCACAATATTTTTACAATACTTTCATAATAAATTTTAAGTGGTAGGTTATTATTAGCTAATATTGGTAAGAAAAAAATAATTCTTTTAGAAAGAGAAAAAAATAATTTTAATAATACGTTCAAATTAAAATTAGTATCAATTATCGCAATACTTTGGTAGGTTATTATTAGCTAATATTGGTGGGGAAAAAAATAATTTTTTTAGAAAGATAAAAAAATAATTTAAATAGTACATTCAAATTAAAATTAGTATCAATTATCACAATATTTTAACAATAAATTTTAAGTGGTAGGTTATTATTAGCTAATATTGGTGAGAGAAAAAAAATTTAGAAAGAGAAAAAAATAATTGTAATAACACGTTCAAATTAAAATCAGTATCAATTATCACAATAATTTCATAATAAATCTTAAGTAGCAGGTTATTATTAGCTAATATTGATAAAAAAAATAATTTTTTTAAAAAGAGAAAAATTGATTTAAATATTATGAAGTAGTTGATTTAAGTATGAAATAAACTACTTTATATTGATAAGAAGTTATTAATGATAATAACAAATAATTATGACACTAAAAAAGAAAAATTACCCAAACATTATTAAAATAATACTAATAATATATAATTATTATTATTATTATTATAATAAGTATATGAAGTAGTTTTTTTTTTTTTAGAAAAAATATACAAAATAGTTGATTTAAGTATGAAATAAACTCCCTTATATATCCCTCAAACTGTAACTTTTATAAGCGTTAGTTAAACATTCAATTTTTTCAAAAAACATTTTTTAACACTTTTCACTAAATACTCAATTTAAAAAAAAAAAAAATTTTTTTTTTATTATACATTTTTTAAAAACTCTATTTTTTTTAAAAAATTAAATTTCAAAAAGTTAAACCAAACTCATCCTAAGTTTTTAATAATCGTTCCAAAACTCTCCGGTTGCCGACTAGTAATCATTTTTTTTTTTGGATAAAATAAAAATTAGGTACGTAGGATTGATTCTTTCTCGAAAGGGAATTTTATAATATTGATAGATAGGTAGGACCCGGAAATGGAGAGCCTATGCTTTTGACATCATTAGCGTGTCACGAGTCAGTCACTGCACACTGACCGACGAGCCACGCTATTGATTTAGAAGTCGACAAAATAGTAACCCATCCATTTTAATAAAAAAAACAGAATTTTCTTTTCGTCATCATTATTCTTCTTCGACTCTCACAGTCTCACTCACTCCCAATTTTGTTGTCAATCACCCAAAATTCCTTCTTTTAATTACTGCTAAAGTAGTAGCAGTGTAAAAATTTTAAGGTTCGGGAAATTGGGATTTTAAGGAGAAAGCAGCAGCAGCAGCAGCGATGCACGTGAGCCGGCCATCGGTGCATCCGGTGGAGGCGCCGCCACAGACGGCGCAGAATGTGCCGAGAGCGAGGATGAAGGACATACAAGGCATGCCTGGTACTTGTGGCGGCTTCGCTTTGCGTCTCTTTCAGTTTATCTTCGCCGTCATCTCTCTCCTTGTCATGGCTTCCACCTCCGATTTCGCCTCCGCCTCTGCCTTCTGGTACTTCCTTCGCCTCTTTTGTTAAGTGGGTTTTGTTTACTTTTAAGATTTGTTCTTCCTAAATTTTTTGCATGAAAGGTGTTTGAATAAATTCCTCAACCAAATTTATTATAATTGAAGTATTGAACATCGAAAAGAAGAATCTTTGAAATTATGTACGGTTTTTGTTTATTTATTGGTAAGTGAAATAGGTTCCATGGCGATTGTGTAGAGGGTGGATTCATAAATGGGTTTCTTTTATGTATTGTACTCATTTCTAGTAGAGATATTTAAGACCCCTATTCTTTTCTACCATTTCTGGATGTTGAATTTACTATATAGTAGTTCCTGTATACACTATTTGTAACATAAATTACATGTACAGTTAGAAAAAATGTTAGGGTGGGGTTCAAGGTGTTAGCCTAGTGATACCAGCACCCTCTGTGGTGCCCGGTGCCTAAGGTTCGAACCCCACCTCTCCCTTCCCTAGTAAAAAGGAGAGGAGAGAAAAATGATGGGCGTCAAGATGTTTGTGGGAGCAGGGCTTGCTTGTTGGCACTTGATTGACATTGACGAGACCAGAATAATAATTGTTCCAATTCAGAAATTTTTTTTTTCAATGAAGTTCTCTATAGAAGGTTGAATTTAATGTTCTTCTTTGTATTATATGTGAATCATTTACATCTTTGTATATGATGGATAACTGGTAGTTTATATCATCAACATTTAGCATAAGTAGTGGTTGGCAGCATAAGTAGCATATCTTAATAATTTAGCATGACTGAGTCGACCGTGTGATCTGCCACTGTGGACCATTTGCTAGACTAAGTGCATCTTGGAATGCTGGTTTATCACTAAATTGGTATATAAAAAAAAGCCTTGAATTGAAACTTAGAGCTGAAACGTTTTGAAAGAACATAGAGTTAATTCCATAACATGATCACCATTTTAAACTTGGATTTTACTAACGTATGCCCTTAGACCATTTTAGAAAACTTTTTATGGAAAAATGAAAAAGTTACTAACTTTTTTTTACAGTTTTTTCAATTTCCCATAAAATGTTTCCAAAAAGGGATGAGTAATTTATGCCCTAAGGTGCTCTCTCTCTCATCAAAGATAGGTGGAGACTGGTCAGTGAAGGGGAAAATTTGTAGTTATGACAGATAATATTTTTATAACTTACAAGTGGATGATACAAGATTTGCGTCCAGTCAGCCCTCTTTGACTTTTTGTCTCCAGCCTGTTGAAAGTCAATACTAACCAAGCCCCTGTGTCCAACTTGTTGACCTATTATCTTCGTAGTAATTTGAACTTTTTAGTCAATCCCATTATTAGTTAGAAAGCCTTCAGATGAGTGTGTGCTTTTGACATTTGTCTACCTGTTGAACCTACGTACTATTTCCCCTGGTTTACCATTCCCACCGACGTGGCAAACAGGTCAGAGAAATTACAGCACAACTTTTTGTGGGTGGTTTGGGCAATGAGTTCAAATACCATTTGGTGGTGTGGGATACAGTTTACTCTCCTGTTGCCAATGGAGGTTTGGGTGTAAAGAAGTTGGGGACCTTTAATCAAGCTTTAGTGGGGAAATGGTCATGACGCTTTGGGACAGATGACACATTTATGGAGATAGGTAATAGCTACGAAGTATGGTGAAAAATGGTGGGGATGGATTTCAGAACCTGATAGAGGAACCCGTGGTTGTAGCCTTTGGAAAAGTATTTGAGCAGGATGGGACAGACTTATAAGTTATTTGTCATTTGATGTAGTTGATGGTAATTGTGTACAGTTTTGGTATGACCATTGATGTGGGAATCACCCCTTTGAAGGAGTTCTTCCCCTCTGCTTTGGCCCATTTTTTGTAGCACTTGGTGGCTGGGAGGAGGAATGCAGGGCTATTTGTATTTTCAACAGTTTTGGTGAACGGTCCAATAATTCCAAATGCTCCACATGGAAAATGGCCACGGAGCTGTCAATGTATGGAGAGATAGGGATTGTTGTCTTTGGTAGTGATACTGTCAGAGTTGCTTGTATGTTCATCAGATAGTAATGCATCTACTCACTCATTGTTGGTTAGTCAGATAAATGGGGAGGCACAAGCTAGGATGTTAAATTTCATAGAGACTTTAATGATTTGGAATTGGAGTCAGTAAGTTCCTTCCTAAATTTTTTTAACTCAAATATTCATATGAGAGAGGGTTGTGATAGATTGATGTTTGTTCATTCTTTGCTGTCTTACATGATCCTAGTGCAGTTTCTTTCCCTTGGAAGAGTATTTGGTCTGTTAAGGCTCAAAGAAGGGTTTCCATTTTTGAATGGACAGTAACTTGGGGTAAGATACTTACTTGTGACAATCTCATGAAGAGAGGTTGTACTTTAGAGGGTTGGTGTTGTATGTGCTGGTATAGCGGAGAGGTAGTGGATCTTCTATTGATGCGTTGCATTGTAGCTCACTTTTTGTGGAGTTATGTTTTTGGATCTTTTGAAATTCAATGGGGGTTACCAAAGATGGTCATGGATATCTTGTTTGATTGGACTTGGAGGAATTGGTTTGGGAAACATTCTTTGGATATTTGGAATCTAGTCCCTTTTATGCTTGGTGTGGGCTTATGGAGGGAATGAAATTGTTGTTCTTTTGAAGATGCAGAAAGTTTGGTGACTCAATTGCAAACAGTATTGATTACAGTATTGTTTGACTAGTCCCATGCTTGGGGCTTTAGTTTTACCAACGGTAATTCTTTTGTTGATTTTGAAGAGTCTGCACCTAATAACTTATTTTTTGTAATTCTTTAGACTTCTTTGTATTCTTCATTAAGTATTCTTTTTTTGATAAAATATCATTACTTATCAAAAAATAAAATACTGTCCGTTGAAGTCAATATTTCCTTTTTTTGAGTACAACAATTGCACACCATGGGCACCTACTTGTTCTATGTGATCCCTGTTTAGATTGTTTTGGCAATAATTATCTAAGCATAGAATTTGAGCTCATCTTTTTATTACATAGCTACTTTACCTTTGTGGGTGAAAAAGTCCAGTTGCATTGTGTATTTCTGCTGTTCTGGTTGTAACCATTTAAATGATTATGTAAGTTAGTTTGTTTGTAAGATTAATAGTTCATTGTTTTTTTTTTTAAAGTAGATAAATTTGAATAATATGAACTCTTCATGCTTTTTCCTGTGTCAGCTACCTTGTTGTTGCTGTTAGCTTGCAAAGTTTGTGGAGCTTTTCTCTGGCAGTTGTTGATTTATATGCCATTTTGGTGAGACGAAGCTTACGGAACTGCAGAGTTGTCAGTTTCTTCACCATTGGTGATGGGGTAAGAAAACTGTTGGAATTGGTTGCTGTTTAGGTGCCATGCAAATTCTGTTTAATCACTAGGAAAGTGGCTTGTAGCTGTAGGTTGTTTCTTGTCGCTAATCTGTTGAATGAGTTGATAATGTGAATTAGTATTCAGCTGAAAGTCTAATAAGTGTTTCTTATAAGCTCAGTTTTTAGCTTTTAGCTTTTATGTACAGCTTTTTAAAACCTCATTTTTTTCAAAGTATAAGTATATTTTTGCACGTGTAGCAAAAAGTTTTCGGCAAAAAACAAAATAAGTTGTTCCCAAACGAACAGGAGCTTCTTGTGGAGGAATAATTTGCCATTGCTAATTGATCTCCTTTTTTTTTGGGAGTAATTCTTGATTATTGGTGGATACTGAAATTCTACATTTCTAAGAGCAATTACTATTGCTAGTCTTGTTCTTTAATCAATACTATATTGATGTGTGATTACTGTAATATCAATGGTGTGCAAAGTAAGATTGGTGCATTAGGGAAGCATGAAGATTTTGTTATTGTGCAGATCACATCCACTCTTACATTTGCTGCTGCATGTGCATCTGCGGGCATAACAGTACTCATTGGCAATGATCTTAATAAATGTGCCATAAACCACTGCACAAGGTTTGAGACTGCTACAGCTATGGCTTTTATGAGCTGGTTTTCCGTTTCACCTTCCTTTCTACTGAATTTTTGGTCGTTGGCTTCCCGGTGAAATTTTGGCAAAAAATCCGTAGTCAGCAAATGCTTTTGTGCTATCCTTGCTGGGCTTTTATTTTTATTTTTAAATTTCTTTTTGCATTTATAGTACACCATGTTTGGAGAACTGATTTCTCATACTTTGTATATAGGTAAATTATGCTAAACTTTTAAGGAAGGGAAAAAAAGTATTTTAAATGCATTGCATTTCACTCTTTGCAAGTTACATGTGTTTGTGTGTCAGTCTCTATGCTCTGAAAACAACCAGCCTGCTTTACCATTCATAATCATATATAACTTTCACTAAATTCCAATCATCATCATCAACCCAACAATCTCCAAAGTTCTTTTTGTTTAGAGGTAGTTTGGTTTTATCATTTGCTTATAACACATAATCGAATCCTCAAAAGTTCATTCAAAGGTCAGGGTTTTCATGAAAAACAATCCCAATTCCCAAGTGCAGTTTTCGTGAGCAATTCCAAAGTAGCTTTTAAGATTGCGTACTCCCTTTACAGTTACAGAGGTCGGTGAGTGTATGCCCTTTTGTGATATAACTTTTTTAAGGGGTGATAAATTATTAAATTAATGATGCTATGCATCTAATTAGTTTATAGGTCCTCTCAATTGAAGTAATGTTACCGTCATAAATTATTTTATAATATTTTTACAAATTATTGATGTGGCCAGCTTTTTATTGGTTTTATTTAGGCTTACTATTAACATTACTTTTTTATTTATTAATGACCACTTATCACATCATTAGTTTGTAAAATTTTTTGTAAAAAAAGTTTGTATCTCTAGCATTATTCCTCTTAATAGATATCTTTAAGATATTTGTCAATGAACTATTTTAAGAAAATTTTGATATTATGAAAAATATAAAAAAAAACTATCGATCGTTTTTTTCTTTTACTATAAAAGATTTTTTTTTTTTTAAGATAAAAATTCAACTATAACCTAATCTAAGTGTATATATGTGTGAAGTTTCTTTTTGAAAACTTGAACTCCGATTCTTATCTCTTACACCCCACAAACACTTATATCACATCATTAGTTTGTAAAATTTTTTGTAAAAAAAGTTTATCTCTAGCATTATTCCTCTTAATAGATATCTTTAAGATATTTGTCAATGAACTATTTTAAGAAAATTTTGATATTATAAAAAATATAAAAAACTATCGATCGTTTTTTTCTTTTACTATAAAAGTTTTTTTTTTTTTTTTAAGATAAAAATTCAACTATAACCTAATCTAAGTGTATATGTGTGTGAAGTTTCCTCCCGAAAACTTGAACTCCGATTCTTATCCCTTACACTCTACAAGCACTTATATTTGTGGAGTGATCATCGCTCACTTCTGAAAACTTGAACCCGGACTCTTATCTCCACACCTTATAAGCACTTATACTTGTGGAGTGATCATCGCACCAAAGATGTGTGATAGTCCATTCTAAGCTAATGTTCTTAGGACATCCGTTAACTTTTCCTTAGTTTATAGGTTTGTTAATTTTTCCCATAGTTTATAGTTTAATTAGGGATTATATTTTTCATAGAGTTAAGGTTTCCATGCAAGATCTGTGAAAGAAGACAAATTGGCAACTTATAAGCATTTAAATTTTCCTTCATATTATATGTAAACATGTTTCATGAGGCACCTGTTTTTTGGTTTTCTTTCGGTGCCAGTACTTTGACCAAAAAAAGGGTGTCAAGCATCTTGCAGCCCAACAAAAATGATCGGAGGAATCTCGTGTCATATTCATATTTGTAAGAGCTGTTATGTATGTTAGTTATGCGTCGGTTGCTTTTGAATCAAAATAGAACCGAAAACAAAGGCTACATTAACAGTTTTGAGAAATATCACCTGGCCCATTGTATCTTATAAGTGGGGTTTCGAGAGCAAGGGGTGCAATGAAAAAAGGAGATTCATTTGAGTAAAACCTTAGCTTTAACCAAGATCATATGTAGATTAAAAGAAGAAAAAAATTTCAATATATAATTGGGTCCCGATAATATGTTGTTCTTAGGGTATTTGTTAATGAACTATTTTAAAAAATAACTATTTTAAAAAATTTTGAGATCACCCTTATGAAAAATGTTTTTTTAAAAGAGAAAAAAAAAAAAAAAAAAAAATCAGTTACTTTTTTTCTTTTCAATAAAAAGCTTCAAAAATTATTATCTAAAATATGTTAGTGAAACTTTTTTATCAAAACCAAAATTATAATTAAGTAATAAAATAATTAAACCTATTTTGTATTTCTTAATTAGTTTGGTAATTGACTTTTAATTGGAGCAATATTTTGATTAGTTTTGTAATAAAGTTTCACTCATAATAAAATGTCAATAATAAAGAAAATACACAAAATCCCTATGTGGCTTATTGGTAAAACCTGAGAACCCTTGAAGTTTTGAATGCAATATTTAAGTAATGCCCTTATGATATTGTTTCAAATGTAAACCAACATGCATCCATTAAAATGAGCAATGAGTTATTCATGTGATGATTTGTATCCATATCTAGAGTTGTATTTTTACATTAAAAAATACCACAAAGGGGTTTTCTATCACACTCAAATGCCCCAAAGGAATTAGATATTACATAATTAAACAATTCACATATATAACAATACTACAAGGGAGTTCCATGTTTTTAGGGGAAACCACATGAGTATTTTGTATATTTTTCCCTTAATAATATTATTGTACTTACATGACGTGTAATACTTACTTTGAGTCACACGACATGAAAATTGTAAAACCCAAATTAAATTATTAAAAAAATATTGAAAATAATTAAAAATATATCATGAAACTCTTTTTAAATTTCAAAAAATCTTTAGAAATAGAATTTTAACTAGAATAGTACCATTTTTTGGGATAATTCGATAATTAAGGGGTGGAAACAATAATTCAGAATATCTTTAATTGAGCTATAAGATTCTTGACACTAGGGTAATACTTTTAAACTTCTTTAATCAATGACAATAGAATTTCACTTAACAATTAAAGGGAGCATTAATTTATTGCAATCACAATGTACATGACACAACTTTTCCTTTATTATATTGTACATAATTTGGCTATATTCATAATAATGGTGCAACTTTTTTTTTTTTGTTTTATTTTTGTTTTTGCTAACTTAGCAAACTTCCAATAACACTTTATCTAAAGATAAAATTGGGTGAAAATAGAAACTAGAAAGGAAAGGAACTGTCAAAGGCCTTGTAGTTGAATTGGCACATCTTCGTGTACAAAGTGTTTGGGGGTTTAGAGGGAAAAGGGTTCGAGTTACGGGGTTAGCAGTATGTTGTAATTATTTCTCAAAAAAAAAAGAAAGGAAATGGACCGATTGAACCTTCACTTTATATTTTTTTTGGCACTTATTCCTCCAATTCTTTTATGGTGGTAGGTAATATAGGGAGTAGTATGTAACAATGTTAATGAAAGTTTATTTTCCTATTATTTGGAAAGGGTTTTACTCTCTTCTTATTGGCACTCTTTCTTCATTTGTGTAAAGGTTTTTCTCTTTGTAAAGCTAGCTCTCTCTCTCTCTCTCTCTCTCTCTCTCTCCACTAAAAGAAGGCTTTGACGGAATTCATCATCACGAGGATAATGTTTTGAATGCGTAAGGTTGAAGATATACAGAGGGTAAGATAACGGTCTTTCATCTTCTTTCTATATAGAGGGCGGTTGGTAACGGTCGGATATATCAAATTTTTTGAACTATCTTAAGACTTTCATTGTCTATATATAATATATCAAACTTCCCTCTAATCTTCAACAATTTGTCCCAGAGAGAGAGAGAGAGAGAGAGAGAGAGAGAGAGAGAGATTTGATAATGTCCAACCACAATATTGAAGAGGAGAGGAGGCTCTCTGGTGTCTTTGTTAAATATGAAAAGATGGTAAAACAGGTAATAATTTGATGTCTTTTATAGAATACACTTGTGAAAATTAAGGAAAATAGGAGTGCAGAGTATAATAATATCGTATTCTCTCTTCTCTCATGAATGGCGAGTTAACTCATCAACGGATTGTCTCATCATTGGGTTGTCTCGCTAATTAAATTCGTGGTAGAATAGGAATTACCATGTTCCTATCCTGAATAATTTTCCCATAAACATATTCATAACTCATTAGGCAATGTTTTTAAGTGGATATGTATGTGCATTTCAGTGCATGGAATTGGAATAAATAATAAATGCTTTATCTTTCTTGCAAAGGCAGCTCATTAAGATCAAAATAATCTGGATAGGTTTGTTTGTTTTCTCTTTTTCAGTTTGACGAGCTCATTGGAATCATGAACGCTACTAAGACCAGACCCCCGAAGCGACAAAGGGTATTAATATCCTCCCTAAGATCTTTTAATTAAGACCATTAGTTTCATACATTTTTTCTTTTTCTTTTTCTATCTTTTTTTTACGGTTGTAAAACTTTAAACAATCAGAAGACCATATTTTAGAAGAAAAAAAAACTTTAAGGGTGCTTGGTTTTACCAGCAGAAAAAATGGCACTCTTTGTGAAAGAACTGAAACAATTAAAATAAGCCATTTAACAAGGGGGTCATGGCTTCCTGAAATTTTTGTTTTTATTTTTTATTAGTATGCAATATTTAGGTTCAAAAATTTATATTTGACCACTAAAAATAAAAACTAGCTATTGCAAATTGAAAGTTGACCCAAAATATCAAAAAAACAAAACAGTCATTTGACCTATATATAGATCATCAATGATTGTAAAGAAAAAATATTTTGTTAATATAAAATATTCGTCAGTTTAATTTTTTATATATTAATTTAATTTTAAATTAGATTTTTTCATTTTTTTAATAGTAATTAAAAAAAAAATGTTTTGGCCCCCAAAAATCATGATTTGTAAATGTTCTGATATGCATGTTTGGGAAATGTCTAAATATGTAAGAAGTAAGATTATATCAGCTTTATTTTATCATTACCATTTCATTTTTCATGTGGTTTCATCAATAATTTTATGACTTTTCCACAGGGTTCAAAAGAGAACAGTTCTAGTAGTACTGCTGCCCCAGCTGCCTCCTCAAGCCAGCAACCTGAAAACAATGAAGTTTTCGTGCAGACTATAACAAGATTCCTCCAAGAATTAAGAACAGACCCTACTGATCCTGATTCCCCAACCAATACCTCAGATTGAAAAGCAATCTCTCTATTACAAGAAAAATTACTATTTTACAAGCTAGGAGTCCAGATGATTTACATACATCATCTCCTCCAACCATCTAATTATTTGTAGTAATTACCATTTGCCTGAGGGGCAAGGATAATTATGTGTGTATGAAGGATTAGGCTATTGCCATGATTAGCATAATAGTTATTGTATTATGAAAGAAGATGAAGAATTATCATTTAGGGTTGTAACAATTTCAAGAAACCCCAATAGTGTTATGTTGCATTTGCTTGCTTAAATAGCCTTCCTCTCCATCTTTTTCTTTTATCTGCTCATCTGGACTTGAATAATTTTTCTGGACAAACACTCACAGGATTAATCGCCACCAAGTTTTGCCGTTTAATTAATCATCACCAAGCTTGTATTAAAGCCGCATTGTTCATCTATTTTTGCTCTAAATAATGAATATATAGATCTTAATATGGTGTATTTTTGTAGCATGTTAAGAGTTTATATAAACAGGATTTAAAATAAAAAGAAACATAGAATTTTACAAGTATACTTTTCGCTTTTTATTTGTCTTTTAGAAGATTAATAAAATAGGAATTTTCACCCCCAAAAAAAAAAAAAAAAAAAAAAAAAAGTTCATTTTTAAGAGGAATGCTTAAAATGGAATGGATTGGTTATAAGGGAATGTCCATCTCATTCCATCTTATTAAACTCCTAACCTTCATTTAGGAATTCATAAGGGAATAAAATAGAATAATCATAAAGAAATGGAAATGAATTGAATGTGCTCAAGCCTTTGTTTAGGAGTTCATAAGATAATAGAACGGAATGATCATAAAGGAATGGAAATGATTGGAATTAATTTAAGTAAGAGATATGAATGTAAAAAATAGAAATGAAATATAATTAAGTAATCTTATTTAGATGTTTTAAAATAAATGAATGGAAAAGAATGGAATGCAAACATTGTTGAAACCAACATTAGAAAAAATGAAATAAAATTATTTTACAACAACATTACTATTTATACCCCCTCAATTTATAGATCATAAAAATTGATTCTAGTTTAGACTCGATGCAAACAATGTTGTTGCTTGTTATTTGCTTTCAAAATTGTTATACTATATAAAACAAGCAGAAATTGGCGTGGATCAATCGGTATTGAAAATTGGAATTCCATCAAAGCACAACACACATACTAGCACCTACTTACTTTTCAAAAGTCAATAAATCAATTAAATTGAAAGACTCACGGGATTTGATGGAGAAATCACCAGAGAATAGTAGTAGCGTGAGCAACATAGTGCAAAGAGAGCAAGAACGATAGTATATATTTGTATGTCCGGTTGAGAAAAAAATGTGTCGTGTGAAAAGGGCTAAGATTGAAAGGGTATTTTTTAAGAGTTTTAATACAATTTTCATTAAACTTAAATCTAGTTCCTCCCGATTTTGAAAGGAATGAAAATTTGAGATTTTGAGAGGAATAGAGAGGAATGAACGTTCACAATTATCCATTCCATTCCCTCCTACTTATTAAACTCCCAAACAAGGAATGGAAATAAATATTCTTAAATTATTCTTTTTATTCATTTCCATTACATTCAATTTCCTCATTCAAAACAAGCTGTTAAATAAAACCATAAAAGAATAGACAATTTCTCTCTGTGATCCTCTTTAATATCATTCATTTCGGTCCTTCCAAACATGCAGTTAAGATTCTGTCATGCACCAAGCACACAGTTGAAAGCATGCGAATTGCAAGACATCAAAACATGTGTCGGTGCAAGGCTAGCGTCTCCAAACGCGCTTAATTTCCCAGGTTGGACTGGTAAAAAGTAATCTATGTTCTAGAGCCTAAGTCTGACCTTGTGCAGAGAACCAACCCTTGTGTGGAAAGAGGGCATAATACATCAAATACACTGGGAAAAATTTACCATTTTTGTTAGTAACAAAAAGGATCATGTTGAGATTTGCACTACACAAGTGTTTTCCTCAATCAGTCAGTCATAAAGTTTGCACTTTGCATACAATAAGAGAATATCTGATCTAAATATAATGCAATTAGTATCACTAAACTCAAGCAAAGTGACTAAAAGGAACTCCAGTGAAGGACCAAGCCCTTTATGTTAAAAAAAAAAAAAGTAATAATAATAATAATGCTTTTCACCATGTGATATATATAACAGAACTTGAGGACTTGGCTTGGGTCCAATGGCTCCAATGCATTGGAACTGTTGCAATGGCAACATATGACCAAAGTGAACACGTGTCATCATCAACAGGTCCAACGCTCTGGAACCATTGGACCCAATCTTTGCCCATAACTTGAAACCCTTTCTGAAGCTAGAGAAGATATAGATGTAGGTGAGACAAGGAAGTCCTGAACGAGAAACAAAATTTTCTGTCCTATTACATAGCTAGCAGCCTAGCAACATTTTGCTAAGGACTAGAGTACACGAGTCTCTCTTTATTACCCCAAGTGTAGCAGGGGGGAAAATCATGCAAACCACATGAAAACACATGCAAAACATTTTGAAACAGAAATCTATAGATTCACAGGCCTATACATCTAAATGTTGGTGATGATGACTCTTACAGACATACAAAATTTACTCTTTCACAACCAAACAAATCTCTTGCCCAAAATTCAAGAAGATCTGTCAACAAAGATTTTCCTCCTAAAAAACAATTTACATAGAGAGAAGGTTGAAATTCGGAGACCAACCCAAACCTTCCCTCAGTAATAAGGAAAGGAGAAAAATAAGAACATGAGGGTCGTCATTATTTCAACAACTCATAGTTGAAATATCTGCTTACTAAGCGTTCTACATGATAGCTGAGAAGGAACCATATATATCATCGAAGATATATTTCCCGTGCTTGAATAACGGTCAAGAGAGCTAAAAATTTGCACTCTGAAAGATTTGCTCAGAAAGTACTGCTTCCCTCAGAGACACGCTAATGACACATGAAGGTAAAGCTTAATATGCAGAAATCTCGTTTTACGCAATATCAAATTTATAGTGATCAATTAATCTAATGCAAGTTGCACTTCAGCTTGGCATCCTCAAGCTCCTGTTTTAAGGCTTCCACCCTTTCAAGCAAGGCTGTATTTTCCTGGTAATGTTTGAATTTGTAAGAAAAAGAACAGAAAAATCAAACTAAATGTAACTTTTAAATTATTCTTAGTACCCTGGAATTCCATGGTCGTCCATAAATACAGAGGTGAAAACACTTTTTTAAAGGTTCGGAAAATAAAAAAAGAAATTCTACTGGCCTTTTTGAAGAAATATCAACGATTGCTTTCAAGAAAATTTCAGAAGTATATAAGAAAAGTTAGATGTAACTAAAGCACTGTATTAAATACTAATGTGCAAACAACTCTCAGCTTAGTTGTCACTGAGCTATTGAATTTGGGTGTCCCACATCATGCGGAAACTGAATGCATCCTAAAGAATGTCAACTACAACATTGAGGGAAAGAAAAAGGAAAGTACATGATAATATGAAGTAAAGAGTCACCTTTTGTACCATTGCCAATTTCTCATCTTCCACCTTGTTCTCGAGAGACTCCTTAATCTGTCAAGGAGGTCCATAATTATTCAATCCAGAGGAAGAGAGGCTGTTAAACCTCAGGTATACTTCTAAAAAGGGAGAGACAAGGAAGAAATAGAAAAATAGAGAAGAATCATAATTGTTAAAGTGTACGCAATACTGGAGTCTAAAAAAAGCAACTGTCAATTAGAAGGCTAATGCAAATGAGTAGTTATCATTTTGTCAACTAACCCAACTGCTGTACATTGATACGTCTAAATGACGATTCCAAAGCATCCAGTCCACCATGCACATTATTCACACAATAATCTCTTAACTAGCCAACCCCCAAGGGGTAGAACAATCATCTGGAATCACACCTTATAAAGCAAAGCTCAATGGTTTAAATCTCCCATTTCCCCTCTCCTTGAGCACAAACTCAATCATTTAATAGACTTTTTGGTTGGAAGAAGGAGGGGAGTGTTAGCAGAGGTCCATGGCATGGATGGAATTTTGAAAGGTAGTAGAGGTGCAATGGTGATCAGAGAGTGTATCCTCACAATGAGACCATGGAGGAATGCATTGCATACAAGTCTCTAGAATATGAACTTCCTAAATTTGGGCCAATCCCACAAATAAATGTTTTAATATGTCATGTAACTTGTTTAAATAATACACATGGATAGTCTTATAAATCAAAACGTAGTGAGTTGAAGGAAATAGCTCCAAAGTCCAAACTGATTTAGAACTAAACTATATCCTTCAATGATATACGTAGATAGTATTATATATTGCCACATAAATACTTAATACGGTAATAGTCTTAGGATATAGCTCAAAAACCACATTTTGGTTTCCCCAAAACGGTTTATTCAATGTAGGATTATATAGCTCAAATGTCATACTCCATATCTGCTCAGTCATCCATATATAACACTGTAATAAGCACGCAATGTCACCAACTCAGCATACAATTCCATCCAAGTTTGAATTCATAACAGCACAAGTATTAGAAGTTCAGGTTAATCATGGTCGATTAAAACAAAACAGAATTTCAGGTTAAAAGTTGATAATTCTCACCAGAAACTCATATAACATGAAACTAAATGAAATAAAACTTTGCCAGGTTATCTCCATGGAAACATCTATACAGGATATAAATTGATACAAATTCTCTTGTTCCTCTGTGTAATAAAATTGAATTCTTACCTATCAAAAACAAAAGGATATGAATTGATGCAAACAAAAATATATAGTTATAGCTACAAAGGTACATTATACATATCTTGCAATTTTAATTCAATTCACAAAATCCTATGATACATGAGCTATGAATCTATCATATAAAAAACCCCAATAATTCCAAAGCACAAACGCTAATCCCACAAATGAATTAAGTTATTGTATACCTCATTGAGTTCTTTGGCACAGTTTGTAGACCTCTCTACTTCCACATCATATTTCAGCCTCCACTCTGCAGATTCATCCATGGCTTCCCTATTTGCAAGATCAAACTGTCTTCTACAAAGATTTTTAAGCACAAAAAGAAAAACCCCATGTTCAATTACACATTAAAGAAACCAAAAAGAAAGAAAGAAAGATTAGGAAGCAGAACCCATAAAGGAAAAAAAAAAAAAGAAGGGGAAGAAAAACCTTAGGATTTCGGAGTCATCAGAAGAAAAAGAATAATCGATGGTCCAAAGCCTCAAGTAAACTGCTACTCCCAAAAACATTGCCACTGCCAAACCCACCAAGATTTTCTTTCTCTCTCCTCCCCCCATGGTCACTCTCATCACTCTCTCTCTCTCTCTCTCTCTCTCTCTCTGCGCTTCGGCGAACAAAACAATAAAGGCAACTCACAATCTAACAGCTACTCCTTACTTCGGGTTTCGATCTAGTGTCGCCTCGATAAGACTGCTATTGTAACAATGTTTTGTTAAGCCAAAATTCGTCTCCATATACCGCTTTCGCCTTAATAAATTAAGTTGCTCTTATTTTTGATAAGCTATTAGGTTGTTCTTAGGGTGCGTTTGTATAAGGTTAGAAGACTGTGTTTTGAGTTTTTTTTTTTACCGAAACTGTATTTTGAGTTTAAAATGAGTCAGTTTTGGGTTTTAAAAACATTTTTTAATCTCCTAAAAACAGATTCATAATAAATGTCAAAACCAGCAAAAATAGCTTTTAATAGTTTTTTTTCCCTAATTTTATTATGGAAAAAGTTAACCAGTTCCCCAAGGTCATTGGTTTAGCATTTTTTTTTTATATATAAAAATTATGGAAAAAGAAAAAAAAAATCAGTTTTTTATATTTTCCATGAAAGTGGTATTAAAACTTTTTAAAAATAGTCATTAATAAATACCCTAAGATACCTATTAATTGAACCATTTTATTATTAATATTAAAAAAAAAAAAAGTTCCTACAAGGATAGCAAGATGTAAAGTTTTTTTTTTTTTTTTTTTTTTTTGAGAAAGAGCAAGATGTAAAGTTGTTCTATCGATTTGCCTAAAGACAATAAATAGAGAAAAAAAAAATTGTTCTCACCTCTATTTTAAGCTCAATTTGTTAGGATTTATATTGAAAATTTCTAATGACTTTGTAGTTTGTACTCTTCAAAAAAATTTGCAACATTTGGGCATATGTGAAAGATATGTTAAGTCATCTTCAAAAAAAAAAAAAGTTCAGTCATGGAACTTATCTAAGAAATGCAATCTAAAAAATCTTGCTCAAGCGAACAATAATTGAACCACAAAGTTCACCGGTCCCTCATTCCAGGTTTGCTTGAACAAAAATGTCAGACTTTGTTTATCTAATTCCCTTAATAAAATAATTGCACAATTTTATTACAACTTTATTTAACCTACTTATAAATACAAACAAAGCACAAATCTTTATACAAATAAGGTTGTTGTACCATTTCAGCATCTTGAGAGTCTTCTTTTGGTTTCAAAACCAAAGAAACATCCTTCTAGTTCTAGTTATTGGCTTTGCACCCTCAAGATATATCAAAACCAAGAACTTGAAGAACCATGCGTATTGAAACCACTAAGGGCTTTGTCTTCTATCAGTGCATGCATTGATAGATTAAGGGAGTCAATTTTGGACCGAAGCCTATTTCAATTTGATTAGGGAAACGAAATATTTTTAGATCTTGATTGATACTTCATACTAGTGTACAGTTTCAAAATTACCGTTATTTATATATTTCTATACATATATATTTATTTGTATTTATTTAGGTAAATATGAAATTATTAATTTTTATGTTTATCAACATAAAATTTAAAATCCACATATTTTATAGTCTACATATTAGCCTAAGTACATTAATTAATTTATTAGCTTAAATAACAAGTTTTAAAAAATTCAAATTTTTAAAAAAAAATTTATTTTATTGCCCAAAATGCCAATAATAGCCAAAACATCCAAAATATGCCCGGTACAGTTGATACAAATGTACTAATACTGATTTAATGATCGGTATAATTGGTATCGATACAGTATTGATTTCCTTGATTGAGATCCTAAAGTTCCAATTTGAAGCAAACATATCATTTGTGAAGCAGTCCATATAGAAGAAGTCCTTATTGGGGTGAAGTCAATGAGTTGCCTATTGGGTCACGAAAAGTCTAATTACAAATGGTCAAATGTTATTTGAGTTTGTCTGTATACTTCTCATTTTATAGTGAATTGGCTTATAGGGTAGGTCACCCTGGAGTAATTTTCCATTTAAGAGGTTAATCTTTAAAATTTCACTTTGTTACGAAATCTCTACATTATTTTTTTATCACTTTATTATTATTGTGATAAATTTGGTGTTTGTGGTTGGATTGTCTACTTGTTTTAATTCATAAATAAACTTGTTGAATATCCGTTGATACAATTGTATTGAGCTTAAAACAAATTTCCCATTTTCAAGCCTGCATGAAACATGTTAGATTTTTCACAAGACAAAATAGGCAATAGTGTACTACCCATTATAACGGTAAGGACCCCCCCCTCCTCTTTTCCCTTATGTTTGTGTTTTTGGCCTGACAAAATAGGCAATAGTATGCTACCCATTATGATGGTAAGGACCCCCCCTCTTTATGTTTGTGTTTTACACCATGTTTAGTTGTGCTGAAAAGGGAGATGATGAAAAATTAGAGGAGAAAAAGGGAGAGAAAAAGTGATTTTTCATTGTTTGGTTGGAATGAAAAATGAGGAAATAAAATAAGGTAGATGAAGTTTTCCACGTAGACCTACCATTTTTTTTATTTGAAAGTGGGGAGAAAAGATGAAAGAAATTGACAAGAAGAAGAAAAGTGCAAAAATTATCCCACTTTTCTATCCTCTTACTTTTAATAATAAAGGAATAATAGTAATTTACTCTTTATACTTCTACTTTTTTTTTTTTTTGGTATAAAAGATAAAATTTCTACTTTAACCTAATTTAAGTGTATATATGTGTGAAGATTCATTCTCAAAACTTAAATCTCGACCCTTACCCCCCATACTCTACAAGCATTTATACTTCTACTTTATTGACAAGCATGATGAAAAACACAAATATTTTATATTCTTCCAACCAAATAAAGTCTTGAATTCTTCTGATCTTAAGTTTTAAAGTGCCTTACTAAATTTTGGACTGTAGTTCTCCATTTCACACTCTTCTAATAAATATATGTAAGAAGAATTCTGTGAGGGATGATCCCAAGAGATTCACTAAAAAAACATAAATCCAAGATCTCAAGAATGACCTCATGGATGACTAGAACCCGAGTCCCAACTTAACTCACAACCTTGAGTAGGGTAACCAAAAATGTCCCCTTTTTTGGGGGTGGTAAAGAGTAAAAGACTATGAACTAACCCATCTCTAGGCAAATCCAGCCTGTACCATTAAAGGCTCATGGAAGACTCTTTATAAACCAAACCAACCAAGCTGGTTCGTTACAGTTTACACCTTCCGAGCTTGTTTGAGCACCATTAAACCCCATTCATTAGACATTGAACTTTTATGGAGCACCATGGATCATGACAGCAACCTAATATGGACCATGTTTAAACACTTGTACCGTACCTTATAGGACCACTGGCATGAAATAAGAAGAATCATATATATGGGTACAGCATATTCTTCAAATTCTACGGGCTTAAAACTCTAACAGCCTGCCAATACCCATTGAATAATGCCCATTGCTACAACACCCACCACAGCAGTCAACACAAGTTCAATTGTAGTTTTGAGCCACACAGACCGACCTTAATTTGCATCCACATTTCTCAGTTGACAGAGGAAGGAGACGAAGGACCTTTTGAATAATGTAACTCTCCAACTTTATTGCAGTGTAACAATGAAGCAGCCTAGCTATTAATAGGTTGCTTTTTTTTTGACAAAAACAATGAACAACCTACAAATGCATATATCATCAACCATGAAAACTACCGTGAGGCCTTCTAGTGGTCCAAAAGCTTAAGAATTATCCTTATGAAGCAACCTAAATATTAATCAGTGTACTAATCTAAATAAACAGTGGTAAGAGAATCAAGTGGCGCCCCTTGTTTGATAATTTGTTACCACCAGATAAATTAGTTACAATGTGTTTTGGATATAACTTATTGAAATTGATTTATCATCTATGGCCTATCAGTCAAACTCAGATATGGACAAGGTGTCTTCAAATTTATGGATTTTATTTTCTTTCTTTCTTTCTTTCTTTCTTTTTCCCCGAAGTTTCTCCCAATGTGAACTTTTAGGAAAAGTCTAGATATAGATACACTGAATATGGTGAGCATATGGTTGTTGTTGAAGTTTTTTTAAAGTTTTGGCATTTCATGGAAATTGAAACGAGTCCAATCATGTATACTCCTCAACATGGAACTCCACTCACACGTGACATCCAAGCATTCTAATTAGGTCTTAATAAGGCAAGCTCCATGTTTTCTTACAGATACGTTCAATGCTTAAACTCCTTGTTATCTTTACAATTTAAAGTTTGAGAACCAAAAAGAAGTAAAAGTTAAATGAGTACTTTATCTTAGCCAAAAAACGAAGAGACCACTATATAAATTTTAAGATTGCCAATATCCTTGTTGAGGTTCAAAAGGGCTTAGATTGAGGGACAAGAATTTGATTCCAAGGTTTGTTCTAGCTAAACTGTACTTTTCTTACCAACCGCTAACCATTTGAGTTCACGTCACCTCGCTCATTCCCTTTGGAATTTACTTTCTTCCAATATAACCCCAAAAAAATAGCTAAACACAAAAATGAAATACAACATATAAGGCGGAAAATAAAAGGGAAAACAGAAGAAAGAAACAAAATATGGCCTTATGAACCCGTGATGATGATCATTGGGATATAGCTTCGATCACAAAGTTAGAGTTACATGCATGAGTGATCCTCTTAATAAAACTCAGACACTCAAAATCCACAGGAAAATAAGTAAAAAAAGGAAAATAAAAATAACAAGAAGCTTAAATTAGTCCTCCGGGAAAAGATCATAAGAGATCGAAAAGAGTGAGATTTGACCTTAATTTCTGGCCTAACAAAATACCCAACAATTCTAATCTCTCCTTAATTACTCTATTAATTGCATGAACCAAGTCCTTCTCTAGCTACAGCCTCTACTAACCTTCAAACCCAACTTTCTCCCAAATTGCATTTCTCACACGGCGCAAGTCCATGCCTTTCAAAGTCCTACCTTTCCCTTCATGAACAGAAAAAGAAGCACCTCGAGTCCTTGCTAAATACTCATGAGGAGGAAACCTGTAATCTTGATCTTCATGCTCATCATCATCATCAACAACATCTTCATCACTGTCTCTCTTTCTATGGTCTCTATAGTCATCTTTAAGAATCTTCGACCAGTCCGGTATCTCCATAGGCAATGATGTTGATGCCACCATGGTCCTGTCCCCTATGTCCCTCTTCCTAGTCACTTTCTTAGGTTGCCGAGGAGTTGGCAGTGTTTTCTTTGTCTCAAGTGGTGAGACATGATTGAATTCAAACATCAGCTTCATCAAACTCGAAGTGACTGTCGGAGGCAACTGGGTTGTTGTTGATGTTGTTGTCACTCTCCGAACTGGTTGATGAGTAGATGTTGCTGTAACTGGGTTGTGCATGGAAATTTTTCCAAGCTGCCATTGATGAAAACTTTGAAATGGGGTTGCAATATACTTGCAAATGTTATATGGGTTTTTGTTTGTTTGTTTTCTTTCCAGCTAGGCTGTGTTTGCTTTGTTGTCATCCTTGATTATTCAGCATTTTATAATGGTGTAACGGATAAGCTCATTTCTCTTTGCACAGAGTTCAAACAAGCAAGTTACTAAAAAGCCAAACAGAAAAATTAGAAAGTGGGTGCCCTCATGTGTTTAGTATGAGCCCCTTTTTATTTTTTAATCAGTTAATCTTTACTATCTGCTTTAAATTAAATAGGGTCATGCATCATGGGGTCCAATCCCTACAGGTTTTGGTCACATATCTATCGTTTCAATTTTTATGGGATATGTCCTCGAAAGAACTATATATAATTAAGCCAATCTCACTTCTTTCATTTTGGCCCTATATATATGATTGAGAGGCAAGTGGGAGATGTACAAATCAAATGGAGTTTTAATTATAATTTTTTGTGGCTCCTCTAACATAGGACTTTACGAAATTAGAAAAAGGGTTTTAATTAACAAATTTAAGTCTTAGGTACATTGTTATGTAAATACCATTTTATCCATAAATTTTTTTGAGAGTCATTTTATCCATAAATTTTAAGTTTGAATGATTAATCGTTTGGACATCATTGATTATACATCACTTTGTTGAATCATTCTTATTTCTCTAATGATATATTATCTATTATTTAAATTAAAATATTTGATTAACAGTTTCTTTAGAGTATTTGTTAATGAGTTATTTTAAAAAAATTTAATATCATTTTCATAAAAAATAAAACTGTTAAAAAAATTATTTTTTTTCCTATAAAAAGTTTTTAAAAATATTTTATAAACCAACTCTTAAAGATATTTGTTAATTTTTCATTAAGTTAAAAACAAATGAAAAAAAGAAAAAGAAAAATGTGGGGTGCAAAATTGATTGGTTAAATTACAATGTACTATAGCATACAAAAAAAATAACAAAAACAAAACCCCACTAATATACAAACTAAATTGACACAAAAACATAATAAGTACAAAACTAAAAAATTGATTATCCCAACCCAAAAGTCCCATGAAAATCTGAAGAAGTGGTTTATAAAAAACTCAAAATTGTTCTTTAAAAAAAAAAAAACTCAAAGTAAAATCCCTAAAATACCGTTCGAATGACACGCGTATGATGTTTTGTCGATTTTCAACTACTACATACAAAAATGTCATGTCCAATATGACGTGGGCATAATCGATTAGGAAATTTCAAAAAATAGATAACATAATAAGGAAAATTTTCCATTTATAATAATAGGAATAGAAATAGATAGCAACGAATTTTTATCCATTTAGGAGCGAGTCCACACGTGGGCCAATCAAGTCATTCGTCCAATCAACTACTCAAATCTCAAATTCATTGGCAGTTAAGAGCTTTATGACACACTTTTTCGTCTAGTCTTTCACCTACTGCAGGTCAAGTTTTTTGGGCCCCACACCCCATCACCTTTCCAATTCAGATCAGATTGTCCATATCGTGACACGTCAGGTACGAAAATATTTCTCACTTGGTGAAATGAGTGCTTCTTTTGTCGTCACATCTCAAGATTGTCCATATCCTACCCTTCAATAAATCTGATCACACCATTTACATCCACGGATTACAAATTTTTGTTGTAACTCGTGTATGTGGCAAATAGTAAACGACGGAGTAAAAGTAAAAGTAATGGCTTTTAATTGGGTTTAAAATTTCACAACTTATAACTCATCACTTAAATAAATTATAACAAAATTATGGTAAAAATTATGATCCTAATATATGCTCACTCTTCTTAACATTTATATTATATTATTTATTTTATATTACATACATTTCATTAAAAAATTACTTATATATTTTTCTCATACAATAATCATCTTTATTATGGGACATGTAAATAAATTTAAAAAAACCATATGATAAAACAATAGTACTTATGTAAATTTATACAATTAATTGTTGTAACAATCATATATTTTTACACAATTTTATATATTTTCATATGAGTAAACTTTGAACTTAATTAACTAAAATGTAGTTTTTTTTTTAATTTTTTTATTATACAAATGGTTGCCCCCATCAAAATTGTCACAAAGTAGTATGCTTCTAATTTTTTTTTTCTTTTAAATCTTCTTCTGTGGTAAAGACTGTGGGTCCATTTGGTACATATACTTAAACAATAATTTTTAATTATTAAACAAGATTACATATATTTTCATATATTTTATTACCCACGCAAATTTTCATAAAAAACAAACAACATTACTCCTGTATATCAATATGGTTCAGCGAGGTTTGCCGACTGGTGTGTTCTAGGGATGTGTGTGTTAATTTATTGAATATATTAATTATATATTCATGATGGTGAAATTATCCTAGGACAGTACATGGAAAATTATTAACCACACTCACGCGTAAATTCCAAAAATAGTTCATATAATTGAAATTTTAGAGGGTGCAATGTCGTGTAAAGAGAGAACACCTATTAATTAACTTAGCAACAGTTGCTACCTAACAATTCCACAGTGTATATATGGAGGATTGAATGATGATTCAGTACAGGATGATTGTAGATTACGATACAGTAGGCATTAGCGTAGCATTCCAAGGTCAATTATTTTTTTCTTTTTAAGGAAACAGGAAAAATGCATTAGAAACTAAACAGCAAAGGTCAATAATGGATTAGCAACAGTGGAATTCTATTATTATTACTCCTCGATTCACATAAACAACTCCAACTCGTGTTTCATGCTGAGTGAGAATTGCTGACCAAGTATGGGTTTATATAATTTTTAACAAACCTTTCATTATGTCTACTTACTACTACCTTGTTTTGATTTTATCCATTTTATCGGGAGATGCATGATTTTATAATCACGAATTTTTTTAATAAAAAAAAGGGTTTGCAAGTGTGGGGGGCAGCTGTGTAAGTATTGTCCACACATTACATTATGGCTTGAGATCACTTGAATGATAATAAGGTTTACAACTACTCAAATTTATAATTTTTTGAACTCGCAAATATAATGAGTTATAAGAATTTCTTACTACTATGTTATATTATAATCATGAGTGAATTATAGTTTTTGGTTTTTGAATTATATGCCACAATTTAATTTTATCCATGAATTAATGTTTGTTCAATTTAATTAGTCTATAAGGTTTTGAAAATTGTTAACATCTTTACTCCTATTTCCATTTTAGAAATTATTTCATGAAATTGCTTTACAAATTAAGTGTTTCAAATTGTAATTTAACTTAATTCTTACTATAACGGCAACAAAAGAGTGCAAATGAGGCACAATTTTGTACGATTTCAACAATAAGCTTTGATTACAAGCAAGAGCAAAGGTAACATGGAATCTTATTTAAGAATTTCAAGGACTAACTTAACATAATTGACGGTTTTGGCAATAATTTTTTAGAATTTCAAGGACTAACTTAAGAATTTTTTTTTTTTTTTTTTTTTTTTTTTTTTTTGTGGTGGGGGGGGGAATGGTACACCTTTCCTTAGGCCATGTGCTTATAAGGTAAGGGTGGGAAGCGTCTCTCCCTGATGTGGGACCGAGCAAATCCGTGTGAGTAAAAGTAAGGGTCAACCCTACCCATCCCAAAACGAACAATACCTGATTGGAGAAAGATTCGTTCCTCCCACATAAATAATATTGTTCATTGTATTTTTTTGTAGCTTTATTCAAAGCTATTATCATAAAAGTGTACATAGTCAAAAAGAGTTAGATTTGCTTTTTATAGTTGTCAATAATATATGCACAATAGATGGTCGTTTACTATTAAAGGGCACGTATTGTCCTTTGAGTTTTTTTTTTTTTTTTTTTTTTTTTTTTTTTTTTTTTTTTTTAAATCTTTTAGTTTGTCCTCTTATAAGACAACTTTTGCTATATATAGTTATACAGAGAAAATGGGCTTTTGCCATTTCTTTTTAAAATATCCAGCAAAATGCCTCATGTTTGAAACTAATTAGGAAAATACACCTGTTTTGAAACTTGATTTTCTAAAAATCGAGTTTCAAATTTATAACTCGATTTTTGAAACATCGAGTTATAGCGAATGCGGACTTAGAATTTTTTTTTTTTTTTTTGGAACTTAAGTTCCATGTGAAGTACTCAAGTTCCAAAATATTTTTTATTTTATTTAATTTTTTAGTTCACTATAACTCGATTGTCTAAAAATCGAGTTTTAAATTGAAACTCAATTTTTGGAAAATCGAGTTTCAAAACAGGGGCATTTGCCTAAATAGTTTCAGATATGAGGCATTTTGCTGGATATTAATAATAGAACTCTTTCTTCAATTTTTTTGAAATCTATATATCCAAAGTTAAGGGTAGGAAATCCAATTGAATTTTCCACATGTCTTGAAATTTGATAATCTTATTGCTGGAGTATGATAGACTATTTACTCTAAATTTCCAAGCTTCAATTTCGCTAATGCTTGTTGATAAGTTGGTTTGTTCTAGCGTTAAAAAAAAATTAAAAATAAAAAATAAATAAATAAATCAAAAAAAAAATCAAAAAAAAAAATCAAAATTTTTTTTTCATGAGAAGTGTTTCATTTTATACTAGATTTATTACGCTATATCATATGTTTGATTATTTTCCTATTTTGATAATTCCAATAAAAAAATGACATATGTTAGGTTGTGATGTTCTGGTTGGTGAAATATAAAGTAGAGCACTAATAATTATGTACGGTTGAGGAGAAAAGTTCAGCCATTCAATTTGGAAAAAAAAAAAAAAAAAAGACAACGACTGTAACTTTTAACTTTTTTTTTTTAGAAAACTTTTTACCTTTTTGACGTTTTAACTTTTCTATGTACTGATAAAAAAAAGGGTTCGCAAGTGTGGGGGGCGGCTATGTAAGTATTGTCCACACATTACGTTATGGCTTGAGATCACTTGGATGATAATAGGGCTTATAACTACTCAAATTTATAATTCTTGAACTCGCAAATATAATGAGTTATAAGAATTTCTTACTACTATGTTATATTATAATCATAAGTGAATTATAGTTTTTGGTTCTTGAATTATATATGCCACAATTTAATTTTATCCATGAATTAATGTTTGTTTAATTTAATTAGTCTAAGGTTTTGAAAATTGTTAACATCTTTACTCCTATTTCCATTTTAGAAATTATTTCATGAAATTGCTTTACAAATTAAGTGTTTCAAATTGTAATTTAACTTAATTCTTACTATAACGGCAACAAAAGAGTGCAAATGAGGCACAATTTTGTATGATTTCAACAATAAGCTTTGATGACAAGCAAGAGCAAAGGTAACATGGAATCTTATTTAAGAATTTCAAGGACTAACTTAACATAATTGACGGTTTTGGCAATAATTTTTTAGGTTTATAGGTGAAATTCTACTCTCTTTTTTTTTTTTTTTTGGGTGGGTGGGAAATGGTACACCCTTCCTTAGACTAAGGGTGGGAGGCGTTTCTCCCCGATGTGGGATTGAGCAAATTCATGCGAGTGGAAGTAAGGGTTGACCCTACCCATCCCAAAGGGGACAATATCTAATTAGAGAAAGATTCGTTCCTCCCACATAAATAATATTGTTCATTGTATTTTCTTTGTAGCTTTATTCAAAGCTATTATCATAAAAGTGTACATGGTCAAAAAGAGTTAGATATGCTTCTTATAGTTGTCAATAATATATGCACAATAGATGGTCGTTAACTATTAAAGGGCACGTATTGTCCTTAGAGTTTTTTTTTAGTTTGTCCTCTTATAAGACAACTTTTGCTATATATAGTTATACAGAGAAAATGGGTTTTTCCCATTTCTTTTTAAAATATCTAGCAAAATACCCCATGTTTGAAACTAATTAGGAAAATGCCCCTGTTTTGAAACTCGATTTTCTAAAAATCAAGTTTCAAATGTATAATTTGATTTTTGGAACATTGAGTTATAGCGAACATGGACTTAGATTTTTTTTTTTTTTTTTTTTTTTTTTGGAACTCAAGTTCCATGTGAAGTACTTGAGTTCCAGAATTTTTTTTTTTTTTTTTTTTTTTTTTTTTAGTTAGCTATAACTCGATTGTCTAAAAATCAAGTTTTAAATTGAAACTCAATTTTTAGAAAATCAAATTTCAAAATAGGGACATTTGTCTAAATAGTTTTGGATATGAAACATTTTCTTGGATATTTAAAAAAAAAAAAAAAAAAAAAAAAAAAAAAAAAGAGAAGAAGGCAAAAGCCCATTTTCACCATAGTTATACCCACTTTGTAAGAGGACAATGAATAATAAAAGAACTCTTTCTTCAATTTTTTTGAAATCTATATATCCAAACCCTTAAGGGTAGGAAATCCAATTGAATTTTCCACATTTCTTGAAATTTGATAATCTTATTGCTGGAGTACGATAGACTATTTACTCATTAAATTTCCAAGCTTCAATTTCGCTAATGCTTGTTGATAAGTTGGTTTGTTCTAGCGTTAAAAAAAAAAAAAAAAAAAAAAAAAAAAAAAAAAAAAATTTCATGAGAAGTGTATCATTTTATACTAGATTTATTACGCTATACCATATGTTTGATTATTTTCCTATTTTGATAATTCCAGTAAAATAATGACATATATTAGGTTGTGCTGTTCTGGTTGGTGAAATATAAAGTAGAGCACTAATAATTATATACGGTTGAGGAGAAAAGTTTAGCCATTCAATTTGGAAAAGAACATAAAAAAGAAAAGAAAAGACAACGATTGTAACTTTAAACTTTTTTTTTTTTTTAGAAAACCTTTTACCTTTTTGACGTTTTAACTTTTCTATGTAGTGATCCATAACTATTGCAGTCTTTGCAATACCTTAGAAATTGCTCCCAATTTGAATCCAGATTGAGACACATGATTTAAAAAAAAAAAAAAAATCAATTTTAGTGTTTATTGAGTCATGCTAGGGACACAACAAAATTTTATAACAATTTTACAATATTTCTCAAAAAGTTAAAATAAAAATTGTACATTATGGTGGATTTATGTATAAGGTGGTAGATTATTTTAAGAATGTTATGAAATTGCTATAATTTTTTTTTGTTTTTCTAATTTTATCTATTGCATGTTCTCTTTTTTCCTTTTCCTTGAAGGATATTCCGTGTAAGTTTATTGCCAGTGTCAGATTTATTCCAAGCATCACTTCCCATCAAATTTGTTATCTTTATGATGTGCAACATAATCAAACAAAGAGAATAGACATTTTTCTTCTAGATTTGATATGATATGCTCCCATTTACGTCTCTTGTATTTTGAGCTTATGGACAAAGTTTTGAGAAAAAGTAAATATATATAATGATATCATTCATAATTTCTTAGACCACCCTATGCGACCATTTTGCATTATTTTTGACTTGTTAATTGCCTAGGCCTTAGGTACTTACGTATCATTGGGTAAAATATAATGAGAAAGTCTAGTGCCACAACCAAAATACATAACATGATGAGTTGTGGTTGGTGGAAGGGTGATGTGGGGACACAAGTTGTGCATTTTTCTGTGGCACTAGACTTTCTCAAATATAATAAAATACTCTCGAGGGACTCAAAAACCAATTAGAACAAAAAATAACATGGTTTGCACCAATAGTAGTGTTCTTGATAGTCATTTTAAAGTCCATGGATAATGCAATTCTGGTCATTAGTGTGGGGCACGTGGCACATAAGTTAATTAGAGAGTAGACTAAAGGCAACTAGGGGTTGGAAAAATGAAATTGTAATTGATCTTGATTGTTAGAAATTATAGAATAGCAAGGTTACTATGGATCATGTTTTATATAATATCATAGCTACCGTGATTTTGTAATTTTATGTGTTACAATGACTTTTGGGTTGTTATATTTGTCATATTGTGTTCTTTTAACATGATTAATTTTCCCAACTTATTTTACTATTTAGCTTATTTTTGCTACTATTTATAGGTCCCACTACATTTTTTAGTACTATTTATGGGTTACACTATACTATTTCAGCTAATTTTTATCTTTATTTACAAGACTCTTAACAAAAAAGTTTTCAGTTTTAACAAAATAAGCGAACTTCAAACAGACCCATTGTATACCTAATATATTTCATTCAATTGATGAGTGCATTATAGGGCAAATATGAATTTTGAAGATTTGGTTGTTTAAGGTTTTATGAGACACATGTATAACTAGCAAACAACTTACAACAAAAACTCTTTACTGCTCCAAAATATTTGACCCTTCAACCATAAGGATGTTTTCACAAATGACACACCCATGGTAGGACCGCAACCTCCAACTGACTCCAAGAACTTCTTGGAGTGTCCTTGCTCCCATGACAACAAGTTTGTGGTAACACATTGACTTCAACTTATTCACCAATTGATTTCTAGATCTATCTTGATATCTCTAATATAGTGAAATCAAGAGAATTAGGGTTTGGAATCTTTTAATGTAACGCAGTTCTTTATCTTTGTTAAAAATACCAAACAATGCCAATTAAGTTATAATGTTTTTGGCCTCTCTCATTTGTTTAGTAGATCATAATGTACCCTTATGTAATCTAGCCAGTAGGGCATAAATTACTGTTGAGGTATACATCTTAATGGGCTTTGATAAAAAATCAGATTTCGGCACGTGTGTGAAGTCTCTTATCGGGCAGGTAAGGTTTCTCATAATGCATTTCCATGTGCGTGAAGTCTTCCAACATGTTCACGTCCAAGTTCATCCCCTATCAAGTTGACAAAGACTTTTCATTTTTGAGTTGCTATTAAATCCTCTTCTTGCTCTCAAATTACAACTCTAAGATGCAAAAAAATTCACTATTTGACACAATTTGTCAACACGAATACATGTAGACCTCATAATGCATTTCCATGTGCGTGAAGTCTTCCGACATGTTCACGTCCAAATTCATCCCCTATCAAGTTAACAAATACCATTCATTTTTGAGCTGATATTGAATCATTTTCTTGATTTCAAATTACAACTTTAAGACGCAAAAAGACTCACTATTTGACACAATTTGTCAACCCTAATACATGTAGACCTAATAAGGTCTTATTAGGCCACATTTATCTTATTTTTTTGTCATTCTCATTTTTTTAATATTTTAACATTCATGGATTTAAAAATAGTTTTGTTTTGATAGAATGACTTAAAAAAAAGGAAAAAAAGACCCGGCCTATACAATGATATCCTAAAATTATCCTAAAAGCTCTTTTCAAACAAGATTTATTTCATTATTCGAATCCTTTACACCGCAACACCTATACACACGACACATGCCAATTATGATGCTCTTAGTAAGAATACTTTTTTTCTTCAATGATCATTTGTGGTATATATTAAAACATAAAGAAATATGTTAATAAAGTTTAGGCATCTTATTATGTCGTTATGCATCACTCACTGCTTCGTGAAGTTTAAAATATGCATTTTTGCGTGAAAGTCTCTTATCAGATAGGTAAGGTTCTCACAATGACTTTATCCAGAAGAACATTCCTGTTAACTTATTGACCATAGGAATTGCAGCTTTTGTTTTTTTGTTCATTTCACGTTTAGTCCATGGATGGTTTGAGATTGTGGGGGCCAAACATGCATGCATTTTGTGAGTTGTGTGTGAGTTTAGGGTTCATATGTTTTTTCTAAGTTCAGGCTGCCTAACAGATATATGTCAAAGTATACACGTCAGACTGTGTAAATAAAGTGAGAATTACGTGTGGGTGTTTTATATGGTTGTTGGGTGTGTCAGATTGAGTGGAAAAATGAACTTTTGAGTTCAAGTTCTTTCTTTAATCCAGGTAGAGGAGAAGTTCGAAGCCGTTTGATTAGTTTAATCATTGCTTTCCAAAAAAGTTTTAGTTTTAAACAGAGGATATGAATTATATTGAAGGTGGCCGGTGCAGCATCCAAATTGGCAATTAATTAAGAAGGCGATAAAGCATATGGATTTTGATAAAATAAACTAATCCATAGTTGATCATAAATATTGACACTAATCCATAGTTGATCATAAATATTTGGATTAAAGTTTGGTTTTTTTTTTTTTTTTATAAATTTTTTATTTGGAATGGTTAAAAATACTTAGATAATATATATGCTAGGATATTTGGCAACTCAAACTCACACCCCCTACTAATCCAAGCATTTATTAGTGACTACGAAGTGCCAACTTGTCCAACCAGGCAGTGGTCCCGAACTGTTTTTTAGTTGGCCACACTTATGAACCATTTTTAGAGTGATGGAATAGAATTAACTAAGATTTCGAATTTGGTATGGATGGCGTATAAAATCTATATTTTATATCGTTCAGTAAGTGATTGTCACATTTGTTTTTTATTTAAAACTTAAAATAACTTATCACACCAAATAACATTTTCATAAACTTCTAATTGGGTTGGATTTTTAGATGAGTAATAGAATTGATTAAGTATAGTTATGCCTATTCTTTAATATGTGATAAGATGATCCGGCATGTTAAAACTGGAGAGTATAAAACTTTTATAATGATTACTCTTTACCAATAAACTTCTTTTTAGTTTTTAGTGTCGGCGAGATTCAATTCTAAAGTTCTTTATTCATTTAAATCCACTCCTCCCAATGGATTGAATTTCCTAAAATATTTATAATGATTACTCTTTACCAATAAACTTCTTTTTAGTTTTTAGTGTCGGCAAGATTCAATCCTAAAGTTCTTTATTCATTTAAATCCACTCCTCCCAATGGATTGAACTTCCTAAAATATGATTGTATGATTGGCAATGGCATCCATTGTAGATAGAAATGTAGAACGGCTAACTCATGCAAAAATGCATCCTTATCATGATCTTGCTCTTTTTTATTCTTTTCTCTAATGTCATGTGAAGTGTCGCAACATTGTTCATCCCTATCTGTTATCCAAATAATTTCATGTACCTGTCACCCATCCAAAAAAATAAAATAAAAACTCATGTATTGTCACCCTATTCATTGCACCAAGCTTTCAATCCAACCCATTAGCCACAACCCAATGGTCCCCAAAGGTCCACTGAAAATTAATGGGCCTATTTGGGCCTATACAAAAAAGCCCAATAAAAACAAGGACATTTTGGTCATTTCAAAAAACCCTACTTGCAAAACCCTAGCATATATGAACCCTAGAAAACCTCACAGTTTCTCTGACTCACTTTCACAGCGCCCCCATAGCTATTTCATACAAGCTCCTCAAACCCTAAACTCCACCACCAGAGACCCCGAAAATGCCTCCAAAGCTCGATCCCTCACAGGTGGTGGACGTGTACGTCCGAGTCACCGGAGGTGAGGTCGGAGCGGCGAGTTCACTCGCTCCGAAGATCGGTCCACTCGGTCTCTCCCCGAAGAAGATCGGAGAAGACATAGCGAAGGAAACCGCCAAGGACTGGAAGGGCCTCCGCGTAACGGTCAAGCTAACGGTCCAGAACCGTCAGGCCAAGGTGTCCGTGGTGCCCTCCGCCGCCGCGCTGGTCATCAAGGCGCTGAAGGAGCCGGAGCGCGACCGGAAGAAGACGAAGAACATCAAGCACAACGGTAACATCTCGCTCGACGACGTCATCGAGATCGCTAAGGTGATGAAGCCTAGGTCTATGGCGAAGGATCTTAGTGGGACTGTGAAGGAGATTCTGGGAACTTGTGTCTCTGTTGGGTGTACTGTTGATGGTAAGGACCCTAAGGATTTGCAGCAAGAGATCACTGATGGTGATGTTGAGGTTCCTTTAGATTGAAAATCGGCTATGTTAGGGGTTTGAAAACCATGAATTTACTTTTTTGTTTTTGTTTTTTGTTTTGGGTTTTGTTGTTTAATCAGTTTTGGGGCATGGAAAGAAAATTTTATCGTTTTTTTTTGTTATGATTTAATGGTTATGTCTTTGAATTTTTAGGGGTTAATGTTAAAATGTTTGGAAACAGAGTAGAGCGGATTTGAATATCATAATGCATTTGCTAATGCAACCACAAAGAAAATGTGATTATGATTTAGTTTCATTTTTTATAATAGTTTCTATGCTTGTTAATGAATGCTTTTAAGAATCTAATGTTGGAAATGTAGATAGGCTCAAAATGAAATCTTACAAAGTGATTATTATCAAGTAGTTTTGAATGGGTCTTTCGACGATATTGAGATGCATAATTGAGCTAATTGGATATAGAAGATTAATTTCGTTTTGATAGCATAACTTTTAGTTTAGTTTGCTAAGCAACAACAAAGAAAATGTGGTTGGATTTAGCTTCATTTCTGATTTTTGGTTTCTGCGCTTGTTGATGAATTTCTTGAGAGTATAATGACATTGAAATGCTCAATTGAGAAGTATTATGAAATAATTCTAATCAAGTAGTTTTTAATGGGTTTTGATGATATTGAAATGATTGAGCTGAATGGATATGTTCTTTCTGGTAGGTAGATTGTGATATTTGTAAGTCAATTGTGTTGCACTTTTAGTTTAGTTTGCTAAAGAAAGAAAATGTGGTTATGATTTAGTTTCATTCCTTGGTTTTAGATTCTATGCCTGTTGATGAATGCCTTTTGAACTTAATGACTTTGAAATGATCAATGTGGGTAATGTAAAGACCGTATTTTTAGTCATTGGGTACTTGGAAGTATTGCTGAAATGAGAAATGTGAATGGTTTGAAATGGATCCTGATAAACGTTATAAAATAATTCTAATCAAGTAGTTTTGGATGGGACTTTTGAGGTATTGAAATGCATAAAATATCATTTGAACTGAATGGATACATTGCCTGGTAAAATAGATTCGTTTCTGTTTGCATTTTGTTTTGTTTATGGTATTTACTCATCAGTTATAGAAATTTGTTTCGTTTATCTTAAAATTCTTAGGATCTCAAGGAGTTTTATGTATGCTGATTAGGGAGCCCTGAGTAGTCACATTCATTTCCTTCGAATATTTTAGCATCTCAAGATGCTAGAGAATTCTTTGTTTGTTGCTATGATCTTGAATAAACCAGGTTTTTGCCATGATCGGGAATAAACCACCAGGTTGTTTTATTGGTTTATGTTAACTGATTTTAGGTTTTAGGTATAACCTACCATGGTAGCACTGTCTATCACATTGCCTAAGGGTTAACAAAGGGGGTGCTTAGTGCTTACTGGTAGTGTTTGTATGGTGTTTGTTGTTTTGGTTTGAAGTTGTTTAATTGATTTTAAATATATAGGGCTCATAATTCTGGTTCACCTGGTGTATATACAAATAAATACATGTCCTTTTTCTCAACATGTTTATATTCTGTGGATTACTATGTCTATACATGAGCTTGCCTGGTTGGTTGTAGAAATATAGAAAACAAAAATGATCCCTATCACCGGTTCAAAACAAAATTCTTTAAGTCAGAACAGAAGCTATGTTGTCAAACTGTATCTAACAAGCTACACAATTGAGATTACAAACTGGATTGCTTTTTCAACCATTTGAAAAGGTCCAAGCAATGGTCTCATAAAATATTGTGCTTTTTACCCCAAAATGCTTAATTTTGTCAGATTCATTCCCGTCACATCCCAACCTCGTTGAATCTCTCCCGGTGTTCCCTTGGTGTTGATATCCGCCTAAATCAAATCTGCGAAAAAAAAGTTCCTAGCTTTCTAATTTGAAGTATATGGAGCATCTTTTATAAACACTAGAGCTTTTGCTGTGGCTTTGTTCTAGTGCATTGAGCTAATTAAAAGACTAATACTTTCGAATCCAAAAAACAAAGAAAGAAAGAAACCAACACCCAAATGGAGTTATACCAACCCACACTCGAGACCCTCCCAAGTGGATTGAAATTCCAGTTTGGCGATTTCCGAAAGCTATACCAACTCACACTACAGTTTCCGTGAAAAATCAATCAATTGATCCATATTCTGTAGTGACATGAACGTGAAAATCCTAAAACTGACTGACCTCATACTACAAAGTGATCCAAATGTCTATTGCTCCAAATACCCATTAAATCACTAGGTACCACCGATCATCACTTTAGTTGCTACAAGATAAATTCCCCATAATGCAGCTCCAAATTAAAGACTTTCAACGTTGCCTCCACCTAATATATCTGGAACTCCTTGCAGTTAATTGGGTTATACATAAATTTATGTGTAAAGGATCAACAAGAGATAAATAACCCATATTAATAGCATTTGAAAAGACAAACTAGAAAATATCATATGAAAGATGATTAAAAAATCTATAATTTATAAGGTTCAGTTACACAGTCCACATCATTTAAAGAAACATTACAAAAAGTGAGAGCTATCTACATGCAATGATTAATACAATAACTTGAAATCCCAATTATAAAGAATGTGTTGCTTACAACTTCTATTGCACAATCAAATGCAAGTTCTTAGGGTGTACTTTTGGTTTACTTTTAAAGTGATCACAAATGCACATGTACTAGACTACCAGGTAGCCTTAAGAGCATCCACATTAACCTACTCAATTTTTTAATTAAATTAATCCGAAAAACTTCACTTTTTCTAGTTTAATTATCTTTTTTTATAGACCTACATCAATCTCAATTCTCTATCACTATTCAAATTTTATAAATATTATTTTATTTTATTTTTTATCCATTCACATTTACAATCCAAAAAAATAATAATAATACAAACCTCCCCAACCACCCAACAAATCCCTTTCACCATGTCTTGCATCATCCACAAATAATTTTACATAATTAATATTTCAAAACATATAGTATCGTCTTTATTTTTCCTTTGCAATATCAATTAATATATACAAACAAAACAAAACAAGATTAAGACAGTAAAAAAAAAAACTGATTAGTTTATAAAACTTGCAAAGTCTACAAGTTTTTTTCTTTGTTTAATTTTTTATACTTAATAGTAGCATAACTAAAGACCAAAAGAAACAAGGCATGACAAGCTACAAACAAAACAGTAAGAGGACTAAGAACAAGAAAAAGAGAACTCCAATCACAATATTATCATTCACTTTTTACTTAATACCAAAAAATGGTGCACACATTTCTATACAACAAAATTTGACGAGTTTAGAAACACCCTAACAACAAAATCCATGCATTGTACAAAAACGTTGCATGACTAGCTTGCTACATTTCAACAGTATTCACCAATTACTGTTCTCTTGACGTTGAATGATTTCTTGGTGGAATTGGCTAATGTATTGTCACTGCTTTGGATCCAAGTTTGTAGTATCCATCATGGTAATTTCTAATTCTTTCGTCATTCATTTTAATTGTAGCTTCTCTCTCTTAACACGAATCAACACTTTAATCTCCATTTTCTTGATCTCCACAAGTTCTTGATGCTTCATTTTCTTAATCTCTATGCTTCATTCAATATCCTTTCAAGATTCAAAATCAAACTATCATTACTTTTTAGTTTATTGAATCGTTCCTTTTCAGCCTTCCTATCGGGTGGTCTCTCCAAGACTACACAGGAAGCATAGGAGACTTCATCTTCCCCTAGATGTATCGATTGCAAAGTAGAAGTAAAAGATGTTGCGGTTGATATTCTTATTGTTTGAGGCTTCGCAATAAATTCCAACCATTTTGGTTGATGCCTCGAGATATTCCAACAATGATCAAATCGGAATGCAGTATTTTGGACCTTTAGATACGCTTCCTTTGCCTTATTAATCTGAAAAATTGACAAATAAAAATTGGATTAATGAATAGATAGTATTGGTGCATTATTGCATTGACACTACTTTGAGCAACAATTTTTTTATCTTGTTTTGCTCATTCACACCATTTGGATTAGTCTTCTCAATTGAAGCTAAGAACCCAACAAACTTATTAGTATGGAGTTGAATTGTTGACCAACTATTCATTAGAGGGTTTGCATTACGAGTAGATGCAAATGTCTTCTCTTTATTGAAGTACTCCAAAACTCTATTCCAACATGTTGTGTTTTTGTTCATTCCCTTGCACTGCATCTAATGAAATATTGAGCCATGCCGACACAATGAGACAGTCTTCTACCGTGAAATCACCACTGGTTGTGTCTTCTTAGTAATGGATTCCATTTGAACTTTAGGTGGAAACTGTAGGGTATGGACTTCATCTTGTGGAGAGTCCAGCATAAGTTCATTATTCATGTTAAGACCCTTCTTCTAAGAGCTATGTGAAGTTCCAATCCCCCCTGCATTTGTGAATCCATTCCTTAAAAACAATAACATAATAAGCAGCAATATGATGAGATGTTAGGCAAATCAACTTCAAAAACAGCAACAAAAAGATCACAAGATTACCAAGAAGTAAGGCAAATCAACTTGTTTATATGAAACCACCCACAAATGACGATTTGGTTATTAAGAATAAGGAAGCTCGGCCTAGTCTATTAGCTTTATCCTAAGCAAAACTTGAGCACAAATTAGAATGAAACAATTACAATTACTGTCCCAAATCATATTTCTTGCTAATCATACATAGATGACACGATCCAAACAATGATCATATTAAGTTTATTGATTCATACTTATAAAGCGACTAAAATTCAGAATGGCTACCAACCTACCGCTACTCTCCTTTTTCTGAGTTTGTAATAGACCGTGAACAAAATATATATCACTAAGCACAGAAACAGGCAGAGTTATACTAAATTATTGATTCACTACCTTAAAAACAAAAACGGACATATAAAAGGTAAAACTGCAAACACTACAAATATGAGCAAACAATGAAGAAGAAAACTGGATTGCTCTCCTCGATTGCTACGGATAACTACTAATAAGCAATAATAAAAAAGACAAATAAAGGACTGAACTATATTATCAACACTCAACAGACAAAGATTGAATCCAAAAACCAGAGAGTGAAAATCCACATTATATTAAACCCCAAAAAATCATATTACCTTGTTTATTTTGGGCGGAAAACTATAAACCACCAAGATTTCTGAGCTGCTTTCAAAAAGTAAAAAGAAGTAATCTAGCAATATTGTGCACTTTCATGATTCAGACTGGCAATATTGTTTAGTAGGTTGTTTACAAAGAACAGAAAGTACAAAGCTTATGACTATGCTCATCCTGCATTTCAATGAATTGAAAAGAGACTTAACCAAACACTCAAAAATACTATAGAGCTTTGCAGTTGAAGCTCTACTTCCTACATGGCACTATTTTTCCTTCCTTTTCCTTTTGTTTACATTTACTTCTATTCCCCATTTATCAGTCATCAAACAGAGCATAGTGTATGAAATTTATTCATGTTGCACAGAATTACCAATTATCAAAACTCACAAAAGTCATCCATGCCAATTCACACCTACAAGAAAGTGAGTTGTAGTATTCTATTTTATAGTATTCAATTTTATCCTAGGATCTTCCTCATTGACCGTTCTTTATTTAGGTCCGGATCTGAGCAGAGAAGAATGAATATATAAAAAAGAAAAAAAGAAAAAAAGAAAGTGAAATAGAATCTACTGAAACAGATACTCTAATCAGATGTGAAAATGGGTAAAGAAAAATGATAACTTTGAGCAGCAAATCACATCCTTGCTACTTCAAGATTAATGAAAAATAAGTCATAATAATTGAAGCTGACACCTTTTCTGAGCACACCCACACCACATGCCCTCAGACCGCAGCCCCCCAAACCGACACACCCATAGACAAACAATCCCACAAGCAGCTTGCTACTCGCCGGTATATGGTAGACATACCCACACTCAACTGCGCATCATACCCATCACCAAGCATTGGGGAAAAATTGATCAAAGCACAAAGCAATAAAAATTGGGGAAGAGAGCGAGAAAGACATCATACCTGAGTCCGTGAGTTTCAATCTAAGCTGTGCAAAAACCTCCTTCCCTGCACCGGTGATTTTGACCATCTCCTCCTTGCTGAAAATGGCACCAACTCGAGAGTGCCAAAGTTTACAGTGAGTAAAGGGAGAGAGAGATAGAGAGAAAGGCAGAGCGAGAGAAAAATTAATGCTTTATCATTTTTTATTGTCTAGAGAAGAACAATGCAATGCCATTTGTAGCAAGGACACCTTACAATGTTAAAATTGAGGGAGAAAATAATGAGAATGATGCGTGATTGTTTTACTTGAGTTTTGCTAAAAAGAGCTGAAATGTTAATTTAAAATTTTAAAGAGACTGATGCGAGTGCTCTAAGCACCATATCTCAATCGTAAGAACATCTAATCTAGCCATATTAATTTAAACAATGCCTAGGAATTTACCTGGCAACTCCTCATCTGGGGATTCATTGAGCATTCTATACAGCCTAAAGAATACTAGAGTCTACAAAGCTTTGAACTGCAGCCCCACCCCCCATCCCCACTTAATAGTAATCAGAGCAGAATTATTGAAGAAAATCTTTTTTCCTTTAAACCAGACAAATAGTTTTAAACATATCTTCAAATGAATTGGTTTAGAAGCATTCTTATCTAATACAATATATAAAAGCAGAAGCTTTTAACCAGGTGTTGACACGTTAGGGAAAATGGCCCCTTCAAGAACTGACATGTGGAGGGGTAATTCTTTTAAAAAATTAAATGCGGTGCGTCTGAAAGACTCACTTTCAAACACCAACCCGCTCATTAGAGTCCTCTTGGTATAAAAGGAAATTAACTGCTGAAGACAAAAAGAAAGATTGCTACGGATAAAAAAACGGAGAAAGAGAGACCGAGAGACCGAGAGAAAAGAGAGACAGAGAAATAGAGAAGCAGAGAACGGAGGAGAGAGAGATCGAGAGATCAAAAACTGCACTCTCTAAAAACTGAAACCCAAAACACACAATCATCCATTCTTTCCATTTGTTAACACAAACGGCCCAAAAGAAAGATTTTCCCCACCGATGAAAAAGAAAAAACAGAAGCCCATTGAAAGATTGCTTCACGGAGAAAGGAGAGAGCGATCGAGAGAAAAGAGAGACAGAGAAATAGAGAGAGCAGAGATAGAGAGAAGGGTGCCAACAAATCTTCCGCCATCATTGTAAGGGCGCCTACCTTGCGTCTGAGAGATGAGAAGGAGACAGATATTGAGAGAACTACCACCGGTAAGTTTTTTTTTTTTTTTTTTTTAATTTTAAATTTTAAATTTTAAATTTTTATTTTCTTAGATCTGGGTATGGGTTTAAAATATGAATTGGTTTTGAGAAATTTGGTTGGATTGATTTTTATTTAGGTACTTGGGTAACATTAGGTTTTGATTTGATTTTTTGAAATTTGGGGGTTATATATGGTTTAGGTTTGGAAAGGGCAAAAACAGAGAAATAAGAGAGAAGGAGAGAGTTCTCCGTTCCCATTTTTTTTTTCAATTTCTTGGGTTTTGTTTTGTCGGTTATTGTTTTTTGGTTAGAATTTTGTTCGTGTTTTTGAGTTTTTTTTTTTCTTCGTTTGCCACCAAATTAATTTCTGAATTGTTTTTTTTTTTTCTTTTGTTTCTCCCTCCGAGCTGAGAATACCGTTTCCCTGTGCCGGATAAAGACATTGGGACTTCTGCAATAAAAGAATTAAAAGGTACAGTTAGATTTTAATTTCTTTGGTTCTTGCTAGAATTAAGATCCTTAATGAATGCAAAGATTGAAGTGTTCTCTTTACATTTGAACTCGCATGACTCAATTTGGATTGTGACTTATCATGTTTAAATAAGAAAAAATAGATTTTGAATTGTAACGTAATTAATATTTGCATTCATTGTTACTATTTGTCTTTTACCATATGTTTGTTTGATGTCTTTGAGTTACATTAGGTTTTGATTTGATTTTTGATTCGTTTTAGTTTCTCAATATACTAAAAACTTTTGTGAGTATTTGGATTCAATTAATTTTGTGTTTGATTTTGGTTTAGTTTTAGGGTATTTATAATTGGTTTTGGATAATCAAGGTTTAGAAATCTTGAAAGCATTGGTGTCCGATGTTTGCTTCATCTTTATTATGTAATTGTGCACTTCTAGAGGACTTTTTTTTTTTTTTTTTTCAATAATCAACTTATAGAGGACTTTATAACAGTTATTTTTTCACATAAATTTGAGAAGGGTTAGATGAATTTCTCAAAATTGGCTGTTTAAACGAAAGATGGCAGTGTATTGCGGCACAATTTTAAGTCAAAAGAAGAGTTAAATAAACCTGTTTTAATATATGGGTTCATGCTCTGCACCCATCTCCTCTTTGCAACATATATGGAAGGTTTGCATCATCTCACTGTTTCTTCTCCTATTCGAATTAGCATCTTCAATATATCTATGTTTTAACTTAAAATCGATGCTTATACTTCAATTGTTTTTCTTCTTGAAATACTCTCTATGCAGTTTATTAAGTACTCTTTATGCAGTTTAGAGTTTATAAATACAAAAACCCACAGAAAAAGTAATGAGAGAGAGAGAGAGATGGTAGTAAGGCACAAAGGGAATGGCATAGATATAAATCTTAGACCACCACCACAGTTGGTCTCCAACCATTGAAATTGAGCATTAAGTATGATTTATGCTTGGGTATTTGGTTGGATTAGGCATTTGGGTTAGATTTGGTTTTGATTCAGGTATTTGGGTTCTCCATGCTTGGCATCGACTTCATCAGGTCACTAAATCTCTCTCTTTTAACTGAATTGTTGTGCTCTCTCTTTCTCTTTCTCATTCTCCTTAAAAAAAAAAAAAAAAAAAAAAAAAAAAAAAAAGCAGATTATTAGCTTCTTTGAGAATCTCGGGGACTCTGCATGGGATGCTTTTTTAGTGCACGAGGTTTTGTTGAATTCTCTTTTTTGTTTCCATAGAAAGTAGCATCTTAGAGATTTTTGCTGCAAATTTCAAAATTAAATGAATTTGAATTTTGGGTTTCTATGTGGTCTTTTAAAGTTTGGAATGATTCTAGGAATATAGGACTGAACTAGAAGATCAGCGTTAAGTCAAACGGTCGACCTGTCAAGGTAATAAGAGAACCTGCATTTGGGTTTTTTAATTTATAAATTTTTTATGGTGTAGTTAAATTCTTAAAAAATACTGTTTGGGATTTTTATTTTATAAATTTATTATTGTGTAGTTAGATTCTTTATAAAAAAAATCAGTAAGAATTTATTTTTGACACAAAGAAACGCAATTTCTGTTAATTTGTTAATCCATATCCAGATCTATGTAAATACAAATGGATCCCACAGATCTAGAATTGAAGCCAAACACACAATCTGCTCGTGACATAAAATTTGAGGAACAAATGCTTAAGTGTCATGAAGAAAGTAAAGGCTTAAGTTGATTTTTTTGGTGCAGGTGGAGTTGTCCAAATCTCTAGGTAATTGGCGGTGATCTTGAGTCCCTAACATTAGTCGGGTAAAATGTGTAGGGACATAACTAGAAGTCTAGGGTAGTGTGTTTAATACATGTGCAGAGGCATATGTGTTCATGACTTTTGCTGGATGTTAAAAGAAGCTACATGATTTCCTATGTAGATACAAGTAGCTTTCCATCTTGGGCTTAACATTTGGAAAGTCCAAAATTAACTTTGTTATGCATGATGGATATATTCCGGTCCATGTCCTGAAATTAGTGCTTATAATGACACACACATTTACTAATACAAATAGATCAACCACCAACATTTCCCCTATACTTCACTCTAATTGCAGATGGCAATTAATAAGAGTAAATTTATAATTGGTGGTTCAAATGAAATCCCACAAATCAAATGAATGAGTTATCATACTTCAGATCTTCTTAAAGTGGCTTTCTTGGATAGAATACCTTTATGGACCTAATATACATAGTCAGTAATCTCCGGACCAAGAACAATCAATTCCCAGAGTTGCAGAACTCTATAATCACTATGAATGGCAATAGAGTAAAAACTAATATTACACAATCATATATAACTATACGCACCATAACTGCCACACAAAAAAAAAAAAAAAAAAAAAAACCTAAGTGTCAAGCTTCTATTATGTATAGCTTCTGTTATGTATGGCTACAGTAGGTGAGGTTAAGTAGTGTATTAACAGTTGCTCATAATTTTGCAAGAAGTGTAACCCAACAGTTGCCTCCTTTAACTAAAGAAATTTCACCTCTTGGCCAAATTTCTGGAGCTCTTTGACATAAGAAAAAAACAAATTCCTTTTGTTTTATGCCTTTTATCTATTTTTTACTGCCTCTTCTCTTCCCTTCTCAAAATTTTCATCTGCCAAGCTCTTATATAACTAGAACAGAAAATTATCAATCTTTGAACTTTTTTTTAATTATTTAATATCACCTTGGTTGGATAATGGTCCTCAAAGACTTGAAGAAATTTCCAATAATCACATTTTCGGCACCTATCTCACTTCAGTCAATTGTGCATCAAGTGTTTCTCAAGATGGAAGGTTGGCATGCCTATCCATTGAAGGTTATCAAGGTTAGTATTTTATCCTCTTAAGTTTTGTCAAGCAGCCTAAAAATTAGGATTATTAGCATATAACATTCTTTGAATATGTTTGAAAAAATTACTACCAAATTTTGTCACTACCATTACTTTTCTTGACTAATATGAATTTTTTTATGAATTGATTTGTCCTCCAACATGAATCATGATTGCAATAAAGTTGATTTATGAATGAAAATTCATAGTCTCCTTTTTAAAATTTTCTTTCAGGCTTTACTATGGCGTTTGATTACTACAAAGGCAATGCTTCAATAATTGATGATGTATTTCCAACACTTGGATTAAAAATTCATGGTGACAAAAATGTCCCTTATGTGGGACATTTTTAGGGTATTAGTTCTTGGCAGGAATTCAATGAATTCTAGAGAAATACATAATGAGAGTTCCAAGTAGAAGACTTGGTCTTGGTGCCAAAGAATATATTTCTCGGTGTGTTTGGCCAAAGAAAATGTATATTAGAAGCTTCAAGGATGATGAGAACTCATTATAAATGAATTATTACACTTTTGTTAAGAAGTTGAACAATGGTGAGACATCACCCTTTCATTCTCTTTATAAAGATGTTTGTGGTTAAGCAAAAATATCTTCCTTCTAAACTCTATTCCATAGTGATACAATGATTGGAAAATTATGCGCTGGGCATAATTTGGTGGTTTGCATACAAGACTTTACTACTCTTAGGAGCACTATTGGGCATATTTGTTAAAACATCAATACCATGTAGCTCCTTGACAATTAGTATCTTTGTTGTAGCTAGCTGATAATATTCAATAATTACATTGAGGAATGTACTTCATAATGATTTGGAAATTTAAGGATGATTTTTTTGCCTCATGTTGATGAAATATTTAGTTTTGGTATCTATTTCTCAAACCATTTATTGCTATATAGGAGTTAGGTTTCTTCTAGGAAAAAAAAAAGGATTTAGTTTAGTACTCACAAACCAATCCAATTACATGCTCGCTCTCTTTCAAAGGATGTGAAATTAATAATTGTGCATATAACTTAACAAAAATAATTAAATAATCGTGAATTCACCTATGCAACACATACATATCATTAAGTAAATATAAGATAAGTGAACCTAATTAAGTAAATGTTTTACCACGTGTCATAAAAATTAGATAAACTCATAATATTCAAACTTAGTTATCATAAACTTAGTTACTTATTCTAATTATGAATTATTGTTTGTCGAAGTTACTTATATAAGCTTCTACCCAAAAAAAAAAAAAAAAAAAAAACCTATTATTTTTCTTGAATAATAAATTCTTGGAGTAAAAAGACACTTTCTTTTTACTTGAGTGTAGTGGTAAAGGAATATTATATTTTTTTTCTAAGAGATCTATTTAAAATTTTGTTGAAACGGGCACAAATTTCAAGATTAGATTTTGAAATCTCTATAAAAAAACTCCTTGAATTTAGTTTTTTATTTTTCTTGCAAGTAATTATTTGCCTTTTTTGTATTATCTTAATATAAAATGTTTAAATTTTCAGTAACCATATGTCTTTTGTAATAAATAAAAGTATCCAAAAAACCCAAAAATTATAATTTAATTGTTAACTTTAAAGATAACCAACCATTAAAAGTTAGGTAGGTTTCAAAATTTTAGAAACTGTATTACAAAAAGTTACTATTGTGAAACCTATAGTTGGTTACTTGAAATCTGAATTAAAATTCCAAAAATCAAATTTTAATGCTAAGATAAGAAGCTAGTATGGGGTAATTCTTATGTATTACGTCATAAACAACCATCCAAACTTACAAAATGTTCATCCAACAGGTACAAACTATCAGTTGTGATAGAACATGATAGAATTACAATGACAATACCAACTTCAATTAGTGTATTAACAGTTGCTCATAATTTTGCAAGAAGTGTAACCCAACAGTTGCCTCCTTTAACTAAAGAAATTTCACCTCTTGGCCAAATTTCTGGAGCTCTTTGACATAAGAAAAAAACAAATTCCTTTTGTTTTATGCCTTTTATCTATTTTTTACTGCCTCTTCTCTTCCCTTCTCAAAATTTTCATCGCCAAGCTCTTATATAACTAGAACAGAAAATTATCAATCTTTGAACTTTTTTTTAATTATTTAATATCACCTTGGTTGGATAATGGTCCTCAAAGACTTGAAGAAATTTCCAATAATCACATTTTCGGCACCTATCTTACTTGAGTCAATTGTGCATCAAGTGTTTCTCAAGATGGAAGGTTGGCATGCCTATCCATTGAAGGTTATCAAGGTTAGTATTTTATCCTCTTAAGTTTTGTCAAGCAGCCTAAAAATTAGGATTATTAGCATATAACATTCTTTGAATATGTTTGAAAAAATTACTACCAAATTTTGTCACTACCATTACTTTTCTTGACTAATATGAATTTTTTATGAATTGATTTGTCCTCCAACATGAATCATGATTGCAATAAAGTTGATTTATGAATGAAAATTCATAGTCTCCTTTTTAAAATTTTCTTTTCAGGCTTTACTATGGCGTTTGATTACTACAAAGGCAATGCTTCAATAATTGATGATGTATTTCCAACACTTGGATTAAAAATTCATGGTGACAAAAATGTCCCTTATGTGGGACATTTTTAGGGTATTAGTTCTTGGTAGGAATTCAATGAATTCTAGAGAAATACATAATGAGAGTTCCGAGTAGAAGACTTGGTCTTGGTGCCAAAGAATATATTTCTCAGTGTGTTTGGCCAAAGAAAATGTATATTAGAAGCTTCAAGGATGATTAGAACTCATTATAAATGAATTATTACACTTTTGTTAAGAAGTTGAACAATGGTGAGACATCACCCTTTCATTCTCTTTATAAAGATGTTTGTGGTTAAGCAAAAATATCTTCCTTCTAAACTCTATTCCATAGTGATACAATGATTGGAAAATTATGCGCTGGGCATAATTTGGTGGTTTGCATACAAGACTTTACTACTCTTAGGAGCACTATTGGGCATATTTGTTAAAACATTAATACCATGTAGCTCCTTGACAATTAGTATCTTTGTTGTAGCTAGTGATAATATTCAATAATTACATTGAGGAATGTACTTCATAATGATTTGGAAATTTAAGGATGATTTTTTTGCCTCATGTTGATGAAATATTTAGTTTTGGTATCTATTTCTCAAACCATTTATTGCTATATAGGAGTTAGGTTTCTTCTAGGAAAAAAAAAAAGGATTTAGTTTAGTACTCACAAACCAATCCAATTACATGCTCGCTCTCTTTCAAAGGATGTGAAATTAATAATTGTGCATATAACTTAACAAAAATAATTAAATAAGCGTGAATTCACCTATGCAACACATACATATCATTAAGTAAATATAAGATAAGTGAACCTAATTAAGTAAATGTTTTACCACGTGTCATAAAAATTAGATAAACTCATAATATTCAAACTTAGTTATCATAAACTTAGTTACTTATTCTAATTATGAATTATTGTTTGTCGAAGTTACTTATATAAGCTTCTACCCAAAAAAAAAAAAAAAAAAAACCTATTATTTTTCTTGAATAATAAATTCTTGGAGTAAAAAGACACTTTCTTTTTACTTGAGTGTAGTGGTAAAGGAATATTATATTTTTTTTCTAAGAGATTTATTTAAAATTTTGTTGAAACGGGCACAAATTTCAAGATTAGATTTTGAAATCTCTATAAAAAAAACTCCTTGAATTTAGTTTTTTATTTTTCTTGCAAGTAATTATTTGCCTTTTTTGTATTATCTTAATATAAAATGTTTAAATTTTCAGTAACCATATGTCTTTTGTAATAAATAAAAGTATCCCGCACATTGTGCGGGTTATATGCTAGTTAAAATAATTTTTAAAGAAGATACTTAAGGATCAATTAAGCAAGATATGTAATAGATGTTTCACACATCTGATAATATAACTCAATAGATGAAAGACTTTAAACATATTTTATCACATAAAATTCTACAAAGGATGAGCCTGACCAGGTATACCTTTGTTAATCTTTGGACTAATTTGCACATCCATCTCAAAACTATCATTGTTCCTTGGCAGCTGAACCTGTTCGAGCTTTTCCAGAACCTCGCAATAAATAATCTAAATACCGAAGTTGTATTAAAAAGAGAAATTTAGGGAGTTGATAGGATGCTCATAATAAAAAGAAGATACTGTTAATGTGTGTCAAATAATATTTATTTATTCATTTACACCTGTATCCAGTGAGTCTTGAACCTACTATCCCAATCTCAACCTTATTCTTTCAAAGATATTTAGTTTTAATTATTTATTTATAAGTAAAGGAAATTTTATTGCAAATGAAAGGAATTACAGCATGTTCACAATGATGAGCATAAAGCACCTTTAAGAAGTACAGGCAAATCAATTAGAAGATCTAAAAAAAAAATTGAAAATAAAAAATGGAAGTACAATTAGTAAAATCCCAAGCTTGAGATCATTCAAACAAAGTGTGAAGTAGCAAGGACTTAATTTCTCAATAGATCTCATGCCATCCTAAAAAATATGGTTATTGCACCCTTTCCAAACTAACCACAACATGCATGCCAGCACCAAGTTCCATACATTCGAAGATTACTTTGACATAATATAAAAATAATATATGAACAACTACACAGTTCATGACATCACATTGAATGAAGGGGGCAAATATAGACCCATTCAACCAATGCACTTATATAATCTCAAGAAAATGCCCTCTTTTCCCTAAAATACTGACTCAAGAAATTGCCCCCATCATGAGTTTCCAATTATGAAATATCTAATGGAGCTAAACCATTATCTTTTCATCTTCATACACGCCTTATATAATACATAGATTTGTATGAAGCATCCAACAATAATTTAGTATTAAACAAAACCAAAATCTCAACAAACACCTGTTAGTTTTTTTGTCAACAAAACTAACCAAAGATTGTGATTTTGATTAACAATCAACTCATTATCTTAATATGTGATCCAAAAATTTTATTTAAGTTTTAGAACATTAAGAGCAAGGTGCACTTTGAAAGATGCATTTCCAAAAGTATTTAAATGAATTACCAACCTTCTTAACTGTAGAGAGTACCTCTTGATGACCTTGACATAGGATATAGTCCTTTAATGACTACTCCACATTCCTAGACAAAAAGGCCCAAATAAAGATTTGAAACAATTAATTTGTACAAAAACTATTATATCTCTAAATCATAAGTGATAGCAAATAAAAAAAATTTAGTACATGCCGTAGCAGAGGAGTCTACTCTTTACCTCCCATTGTAGCTCTTGAAGCTGAATCTAGGCATAAAAAAAAAAAAAAAGATATTTTTTAAGCAATTGAATGAAAGGGGAAATTGGTTTAAGATATTTTCAAAGAAAACAAGGGAGTTCAATACCACTGAACTATTATGAAACAGTTGCAATTTAATTCATCGACCTTGTACCATCCTCCCATCCAAGAATATCCACCAAAACATTGATCACTAAAGTAGGAGATCCACAAAATAACATTTCCATGGTCTTACATTTGAGGATTACTTTGACATAATATAAACTTATTTTAATTAAAAAAAAATTAAAACAACTACACAGTTCATGACATCACATTGAATGATGGGGGGCAAATACAGACCCATTCAATCAATTCACCGATATAACCTCAAGAAACTGGCCCCCTTTTCCCCAAAATACTGACTCAAGAAATTGCTCCCAACATATGAGTTTCCAATTATGAAATATCTAATGGAGCTAAACCGTTATCTTTTCATCTTCATATACACCATATATAATACATAGAACCGTATGAAGCATCCAACAATAATTTTATTTACCAAATTCTTTATAGGTTTTACACCATCATATAGACATATCATGAAAAGAGAGAGATTTATATCTCCAATATATGATCATGTCAAGTGCAATTCTTCCAAGAAAACTGTTGAAAAGAACACCGGATGGTTTAAATGCAGTGTCCACTTCCCATGTGTTTGTTGCATCCCTACAAATAGACGAAAGCTAAGCACTATGACTTGGGATAGTAATGCACTACTTTGTTTCTATGTATTAAAATATCCCAAAGAGTGTTGGCAAATATGACAGGGAAGTGATAGCACTGGTCTTGTGACTGACACACTCTTCCGTGTCATATGAGTTTCCAATTATGAAATATCTAATGGAGCTAAACTGTTAGCTTTTCATCTTCATACATGCCTCATATAATACATAGAACCGCATGAAGCATCCTACAATAATTTTATTTACCAAATTCTCAATAGGTTTTACAGCATCGTATACACATATAATGAAAAGAGAGAGAGATCCACACCTCCAATATCTGATCATGTGCTAAACTTCCAAGAAAAATTGCTGAAAAGTACATCAGGTGGTTTAAATGCATTGTCCACTTCCCAACTTCCCATGTGTTTGCTGCATCCCTACAAATAGAACAGTTATTCCTTCATGCACTACTTTGTTTCTATGTATTAAAATATCCCAAAGAGTGTTGGCAAAGATGACACTCAAGTGATTGCACTGGTCTTGTGACTGATAAACTCTTTCCAGCCAAGAAGAAATTTAATTTTGACTTGACTTTGGCTCTAGGACCTAAGTTCTAATGGTGAGTGGTGATGTGAACCAAATTGCACGAGCTAAGTCATTGGAAATAAATAGGTGGTCTAGGCATTCATCTTCTGTAGCACATAAAAGGGCAAGAAACATCAATGATGAGATTCCTAATTGCTAACTCCCTTCTCACTAGAAAACAAACATTTAATAGTTCCCTAGAAAAAATAATGGCTTTGAAATGGGGTTAAATCTTTCACAGGGAAGCCCACATATGAGAACTATATCATCTTCCACAGGGCAGCCCACATCCAAGAACTCTATGTCTATATCTCTTAATTATGCTCCTTCCATCTAAGTATTCATTATGGAGAAGCCAATAGGCTCTCTTGATTGTAAATAGACTTGACTGATCATGGGGCCAAATCAGTTTCCCCGTACTTCTGAATCAGTTATAATATTGTATTCCAATGGCAACATGACTTGGAACTACTTTGAGAATCGTCTATCAGATGTGAACAGAGGAACCTAAAAGATAGAAAATTCATTTTTAAGCATAAAAATGAACTTAAGGGATGAATAAATTTTATCAGCAAGTACAGTTGCGATCCCAACAATGATGAAATTGTAGCCCCGCCCATCCTTATTAATTCAAATATTCCTAATTAACAAAAAAATAACAAGTAAATAAAAACACGTGATTTTATATTATGTTTCTAAATATAACTCCTCAACCAATAATATATAAATAATATTCTTCCATTGATCCCAACCAAAGGTTTTTAGACAGCATATATTAAATGATCAATCATGAATCTGAGGGGTTGAAGGGATACTCTAGTGGTTCCAACACCTTTTACAATGTCCGGTATTGGGGTTCCAACCCCCTCCCTAATTTATGATCAGGAAACATGCTCTAATACATATTAAAGTAAAACAAATAAACTAAATAAATGAATAAGCCAATCTATGACTCCTTATCCTAATTAAACACTCCTTATTGGATTTGCTACCTGGGTAATCTTATGAACGGACTCTGTAATCCCAATTCTTCTCAACTGCAAATACCTTCCTTTGGAAGCCCATCCAAATTTGCAGCTTTCAAAACCTCGAAAATTATTGTATAGCTGTTTGAATAGTCTTATGCCAACTTTATACCAAACTCTTTTAAAGTGCAAATCATTTAGTATTATACAAAACCAAAATCTCAGTTTTTTTTTTTTTTTTGGCAACAAGACTAATTGAAGATCATTATTTTGATTAACAATCAACTCATTATCTTAATATGTGATCCAAAAGTTTTACTTAATTTTTAGAACATTAAGAACAAGGTGCACTTTCAAAGATGCCTTTCCAAAAGTATGAAAATGATTTACCTACCTTTTTAGCTGTAGAGAGTACCTCTTGATGACCTTTAATGACTGCTGCACATTCCTAGACAAAATTTGAAACAATTAATTTGCATAAAAACTATTTAAATCTCTAAATCATAAGTGATTGCAAATAAAAAAAATTTAGTACATGCCATAGCAAAGTAGTCTACTCTTTCAGAATGGCCACCAACCTACTGCTACTCTTCTTTTTCTGTGTTTGGAACAGACTGTGAACAAAGTATATAATACTAAGCACAGACACAAGAGTTATACTAAATTATTGATTCCCTACCTTAAAAACAAAAATGGACATATAAAAGGTAAAACCGCAAACACTGCAAATATGAGCAAACAATGAAGAAGAGAACTGGATTGCTCTCTTCTATTGCTATGAATAACTAAATAAGCAATAGTAAAAAAGAGATATAAAAGATTGAAATATATTATCAACAGAAAAAGATTGAATCCGAAAACTAGACAGTGAAAATCCACATTATATTAGCCACCAAAAAATCATATTACCTCATTTATTTTGGACGGAAACCTATAAACCACCAAGATTTCTGAGCTTTTTTCCAAAAAAATAAAAAGAAGTAATCTAGCAATATTGTGCTCCTTCATGATTCAGACTAGCAACATTGTTTAGTACGTTTTTACAAAGAACAGAAAGTACAAAGCTATTTTTTTTTTATAGAAGAAAGTACAAAGCTTATGACTATGCTCATCCTACATTTCAATGAATTGAAAAGAGACTTTAACCAAACACTCAAAAACACTAAAGAGCTTTTCAGTTGAAGCTCTACTTCCTACATGGCACTATTTTTCCTTCCTTTTCCTTTTGTTCACCTTTACTTTTACTCCCTCATTTACCAGTAATCAAACAGAGCATAGAGTATGATATCTATTCATGTTATACAGCATTACCAAGTACCAAAACACTCAAAAGTCATCCATGCCAATTCACACCTACAAGAAAGTGAGTTGTAGTATTTTATTTTATCCTCATTGACTGTTCTTTACTTAAGTCCGGATATACACATCCAAGAGAGTATTTGATTTGGTGCAGATGATTGAGCATTAGAAAGTTTTACCTTCCAAAATCTGAGCAGAGAAGAACGAATATATAAAAAAGAAAGTAAAATACAATCTACTGAAACACATACTCTAATCAGATGTGAAATGGGTAAAGAAAAATGTTAACTTTGAGCAACAAATCACATCTTAGCTACTGAAACAGATGCTCTAATTCAAGATTAATATAAAATAAGTCATAATAACTGAAGCTAACACCTGTTGTGAGCACACCAACACCTCATCCCCGCAGCCCACCAAGCCCACAAACCCATAGACACAAACAAACCCACATTCCACTGGGCATCATACCCATCATCAAGCATATTGGGGAAAAAATCGATCAAAGCACAAAGCAATAAAATTTGGGGGAGAGAGAGAGAAAGGCATCATACCTGAGTCAGTGGGTTTCAATATATGCTGTGCAAAAACCTCCTTCCTTGCATCAGTGAGATCGACCAACTCCTCCTTGCTGAAAATGGCGCTAAATCAAGAGTGCCAAAGTTTACAGTGAGCGGAGAGAGAGAAAGGCAGAGAATGAGAGAAAAATGAACTCTTTATCATTTTTTATTATCTAGCGAGGAACAATGCAACGCCAGTTGTAGCAAGGGCACTCTACAACTGATGCGTGACTATTTTACTTAAGTTTCACTAAAAAAAACCCAAAATGTTATTTTAAAGAGACTGATGCGAGTGTTCTAAGCACCATATCTCAACCATAAGAACATCTAAGCTAGTCATATTGATTTAAACAATGCCTAGGAATTTACCTGGCAATCCCTCACCTAGGGATTGATTGAGCATTCTACACATCCAAAAGAATACTAGTGTACAAATCTTTTAACTGCAGTCCCACACCACCCCCCCACCCCCTCTTAAATAGTAATTAGAATAGGATTATTCAAGAAAAACCTTTTTTTTTTTTTTTTTTCAAAACCAGACAAATAGTTTTAAACATATCTTTAAATGAATTGGTTTAGAAGCATACTTATTCAAAATAATTTTCAAAGAGGATACTTAAGGATCAATTAAGCAAGATATGTAATAGATATTTCACTCATCCAATAATATCACTCAAAAGATGAAAGACTTTGTGTATATATTTTATCACATGAAATTCTACAAAAGACCAGGTATACCTTTGTTAATCTTTGGACAAATTTTCACATCCATCTCAAACCTATCATTGTTCCTTGGCAGCTGGACTTGTTCGAGCTTTTCCAGAACCTCACAATAAATAATCTAAATACCAAAGTTGCATTAAAAAGAGAAATTTAGAGAGTTGATAAGATGCTCATAATAAAAAGAAGATGCTGTTAATGTGTGTCAAATATATATTTATTTACATACACCCGTATCCATTGATTTTATTGCAAATGAAAGGAATTACACTGTGTTCACAGTACTTGAAGAAGTACAGGCAAATCAAATAGTAGCAAGGACTTAAATTTCTCAATAGATCTCATGCCCTTCTCTAAAATAAAGTTGTTATGCACTTTCAAAATTAATCACATCACGCAAGTCAGCACCAAGTTTCATACATTCAAAGATTACTTTGACATAATATGATCTTCTTTTAATAAAACATAATATATAAACAACTACATGGTTCATGACATCACATTGAGCAACAATCCTGTGCATGATACAGGCAGCCAAAGATGTGAATCCAAAAATGCAACTAAAGCAGGCATACCTTGGAAGCATAATTCTTTGAAGTATGATCCTGATGGTCTTCGTTGAAAGTTGAAACAGATTGAAGTTGGAATCGTTGTTGTCAAAGGCATGGGACATTGAAGATGAACCAAGATCAAACCCATCACTAAATCCCAAATCTAGCCAACCCAAGTCTAATTCGGACCCATTTGTGGTATTCAACGGAAGCACTGGAAAAGAATGGTGAATGGTGGCGTCTTCAGGAACCGAAGGAGCCAATGTTCTCCTGCATCTGAGTTATTATATCCAATGCTTGCAGATGGGTTGACAAATGATGATAAATCCGAATCGTGCAAATCATTATATTCAATGCTTGCAAATGGATTGACAAATGATGCTGAATCCGAATCGTGCGAATCGAGCACATCACCTGGAAATGTTGATTCAAAGTTTGGTTCAATCAAATGCCCTGAAACCCCTCCATTGTTGAAAACCCCATGATCTAAATCTGTGTTATCACAAATCCTGGCCACTGAAGATGAACCAAGATTATCCAATCCATAAGTAAATCCCAAACCTGGGTGACCCAAGCGTAAGTTGAACCCATTTGTGATGTCCATTTGAAGGCCCACATCAGATGGAAAAGAATGGTGATTGATGTCATCAGGGACTGAGGAAGACCCACGACCATGCGTAAAGTGATATCCAATGTTTAAAAATGGATTGGCAATTGATGTCAAAGTCACATCCAAATCATACCCATTTCTATGAACTGTCGAGTCAACTCCCAAATATGAGTCGAGATATCCAATCCTTGCAAAGGGATAGGCAATTGATGATGAATCCAAATTGTGCACTTCATCAGGAAACGTTGATTCATATCCTTCAAATCCCAAATATGACCCAGCTAAACCTGAGTTTGGTCCGATCAAAGGCCCTGAAACCCCTCCACTGTTTAAAACCCCATGATCTAAATCTGAACCATAAGGAGTGGAGAAAACAGCCGGCAAAGGTTGTAGCTCATTGTTGTCAAAGGCATGGGCCACTGAAGAGGAACCCAGATCAGACCCATTTTTGGTATCCACTGGAAGCACATCAGATGGCAAAGAATGGTGCTCAATGTCATCAAGGACTAGGGGAGAGCAACCATCTATACTAGCATTTGAGTCGAGATATCCAATCCTTGCAAAGGGATAGGCAGTTGATGATGAATCCAAATTGTGCACTTCATCAGAAAACGTTGATTCATATCCTTCAAATCCCAAATATGACCCAGCTAAACCTGAGTTTGGTCCGATCAAAGGCCCTGAAACCCCTCCACTGTTTAAAACCCCATGATCTAAATCTGAACCATAAGGAGTGGAGAAAACAGCCGGCAAAGGTTGTAGCTCATTGTTGTCAAAGGCATGGGCCACTGAAGAGGAACCCAGATCAGGCCCATTTTTGGTATCCACTGGAAGCACATCAGATGGCAAAGAATGGTGCTCAATGTCATCAAGGACTAGGGAGAGCAACCATCTATACTAGCATTTGAGTCGAGATATCCAATCCTTGCAAAGGGATAGGCAGTTGATGATGAATCCAAATTGTGCACTTCATCAGGAAACGTTGATTCATATCCTTCAAATCCCAAATATGACCCAGCTAAACCTGAGTTTGGTCCGATCAAAGGCCCTGAAACCCCTCCACTGTTTAAAACCCCATGATCTAAATCTGAACCATAAGGAGTGGAGAAAACAGCCGGCAAAGGTTGTAGCTCATTGTTGTCAAAGGCATGGGCCACTGAAGAGGAACCCAGATCAGACCCATTTTTGGTATCCACTGGAAGCACATCAGGTGGCAAAGAATGGTGCTCAATGTCATCAAGGACTAGGGGAGAGCAACCATCTATACTAGCATTTGAGTCGAGGTATCCAATCCTTGCCCTTGAAGATGAACCCAGATCATCCAACACGTCACTAAATCCCAAACCTGGGTGAACCATAAGTAAGTTGGTGTCCATTTGAAGCCCCACATCAGATGGAGAAGAATGGTGATCGATGTCATCAGAGATAGAATCGATGTCATCATCAGAGACAGAAATGATGTCATCAGAGACAGAGGAAGACCCACAACCACAGCAGATGCAGTGTACATGGACTCCAAACCATGTAATTTTGGGGTCGTCATCATCATCATCATCAGAAGTGTCATCATGATCATCGAGTCTTCCATCGTCGTACTTGATTTTAACTTCAATCATAAGGAGAATCTCTTCAGGTGGATTTGATTCTTCCCATTCCCAAAGATCTAAAGGTCTTAAATACAGATGCTCAGAACCTCCTTCTGTCACCTCCAAAAGAAATCCTTTTTTTTTGGAAAAACCATTGGTGGAAACAACAAAAATAGTTGCTATCGTACTGTGCGCCAACAACGATTGAAAAGCAAAACAGAGAACTAATTTTTGAGATTCACGACCAACCCAGAATAATACAGAATCTCCATCACTCTGATGGTTCAATTTGAACCCCTTTCGAATTCTTGGTAGTATAAGAATACAACCATTGGTCATTAAGTCAAGGTCAGGGTCCTCACAACAGTCGGGATCCATGAATCTTTCTAGGAACTGCATTTAGCCAATACAAGAAATTAAAATTTAGAGATTCTCGTGATATATATATATATATATATATATATATCTTACCTGATTATTAATATAGAGAGAGCTCACCTGATTTAATAATCTACATGATGATGGTAGATTCAAAGACATGCAATTTTGTGCACGCAAAAATCTTATAGACGGTGGAAGCCTTGAAATTTCTCGAAGCTTCTTGCAATTTTCCACGAAAAGTTCTTCTAAATTAGTAAATCTACTAATACTTCTCGGGATTGTAACAATACTAGAATCACTTAGACTTAGTCGACACAATGAGGGGAAGGATTCGGGCCTCGTCAAAATATGTGATTCAATCGTATTTCCGTCATAGTTCGATAAGTTCAGATATAACAAGTTAGTAAACTCATATCTCGAAAAGCTAACGAGAGAACCTAGGTAGTTGACAAGGTTTTGACAACTACCTAGGTTTAACGATGTAAGGCCACTAAAGAGATTCCCCAGTGATAAAGACCATTCTCTAATATTACAACCATCAAGACTTAAAAGGTTAGGTTCCATTTCTGGGTGAATATTGGGAAACTTTTCAAGGCTCTTGCAGCCGTATAGATTAATAAATTCTAGAGATTTCAACCTAAGGGTGCTGGGAAGAATTTTAAGTTTTACGCAATCCCATTGGTTCCAACGTTTAAGTTTATAAAGTGATCCATTGGCCTCATGAACCTCAATTAAATTTTTACAACCACCAATTTCCAATTCCTCTAAGTTTGGGGTGCACAAATCAGGTAATTTCGTAATGGTTAAATTCTTTCTCAAATTGATAATTTTCAAATTTTCAAAAGGGAACCCCTACAAGGAAAAAAAGTAAATAAGAAATTGTTCTTCGACAAAATTTTAGAAATAACATTTAAAGAAATCAAAATTCATCAATACTAATGCTCATACCTGCTTGAATAGCTTCTCCAATCTATTGCAACTACTTCTCGGCATCTCAAGTACAACAAGTTTTTGAGGACAAAAGTTGGATGGCAAGGAAAAAAGATATTGGTCCCATTCAAGTACCTTTAATCTATTGGGGAGATATTTAAGTTCTTCAGAAATGAGTACATTTTCGACCATAAGAAATTCGAGATTTTCCATCATTTTGAAAGCTCTAGCATGTAGTTGCATTGGTATTGGATTAGGCGAATGCAGCATTATACCTCGAATTTTGTCTGATCCCTATTTGAAAAAGAAATTAAGTGAAACATATAACATAATAGAATTTGCCAAAACTATAATAATCTTGAAATTTTGTGCAAAAATGATACTATTAAATTTATATTTTATACAATGTTAAAAAGAAAAAAATATCAAAGGAGAAAAAAACTTATTACTTCTACCTCATGAAAAACTAAAGAAAAAGAAGTTATACCTTTGTTTCAGTTAGTACTTTGAGAGCATCCTCATAATGCCATAATCTACTACGCTTTTTGAGGATTTTTGGTGATTCTTGCCGAACAATTTCCCTACCCATTTGTTGTACCAAGTCATGCATCCACAATATGCCGTTATGACCAATAGTTATGAGACATTTATCAACAAGGTTTGAAATACCAATTGTTGGATATAAATTGCAAGCATCTAATATATTTACAACATCATCCTTGTTCCTTCCCTTGAAGAAACATGCAATATCGAGGAAAATATCCTTTTCCGTTGGTCTCAATCCATCATAACTTACTTTAAGTACTTCATGAATAGGTCCTTCAAGAATTTCTCTATATTGATGAATTGCACTTTCCCATTCAGATTTTGGTCTTCCAAACAAATGAGAACCTATTATTGTTAGAGCTAATGGTAGGCCATTGGCATATTGTATGACTTGGTTTGCAAGTATAGAATAATCTTCCTCAAGTTTATTTCCTCTGAATGCATGTTGATTAAAGAGTTCAAGAGCTTCACAGTTGTCCAATTCCGTCATCTTGTAAGTTGTACAAACTTTTCCAAGATTATCGAGCAAGTGTTTGTCTCTTGTTGTTATAAGGACTCTACTTCCTGAAGCAAACCAACCATAATTTCCAAACAAATTTTCTATTTGTTTTGATTTATCCACATCATCAAGAATTACAAGAATTCTTTTACAAAGAAGCATTTCCTCTATCATATTGGTTCCACAGGCTACACTCACCACCTTCAAATGTTTGCCCCTTAAGATATTAAAAAGGAGTTTCTCTTGTAGTTGGATCATGCCATCATTTGTTTTAGAACTTTCTCTAACATTTTCTAGAAAGCAACTTCCTTCAAAATGCTTAAAAATTCTGTTATAAAAGACTTTTGCAATAGTTGTCTTACCTATTCCCCCAAGACCATGAATCCCTACCATTCGAAATCCGTCTACCTTAATATCTAAAAGTGAGTCTACCTTAATATCTAAAAGTGATTCTATGGCCTTGGCACGAGAATCTACTCCAATAGGGTATTTAGCAATAAATAACTGTATTTCATTTAATTTGGTATACAATATATTTTCAATAATTTGTTGGAAGAATTTGTATTCAGGGTCCCCGCCAATCACAAAACATACAAGACATTAAATGAGTTAAACTAGTTGAAAATATGAATATGAAAATAAAAGAATCAAAACTTCTAGTTTTGTGCATTACATCCTACACTTGACACATAATCAATTGAATTAAAGGACATAATTCAAGTATTTGAGAAGTATCATTTATTTTATTTTATTTTTTATTTGTTGGGAATAAGATTTTGGTTTTCCATACTTGACCAAAAACAATTGGGATTTAAAAAAAATGGTGGGAGAAACTATAACATTATAAAGTCTTCGAAAGGTATATTTTGTTTCTTTGCCAAACTGAAATGAAATTCTATACTTTATTCACAACTTTGATTTTGATTCATTCTTATTTTTTTCCTAGTAAGAAATTGTTTTAGGTTTTTGGCAAGTAGCTGCATGAAAACTTCACCTTAGGTGAGATAAAAGCATATTGAGAACCCATTTATAGAACTTTGAATGAAATGATTAAGAACATTAGAGAAATGTTTTTGAAATGATCATGTGGGTGAGCCTTGATTCAAATAACACTTCCCCCTCTCACAAGTGTGGGTGAAAGGTGAGGTCATAGGATTAAAGCTCGTTGAATGTGTTTGCAACTTACTAATAGGGGGAGAAAAACTCAAAAATATGTTAGACAAACTCTTTAATTGGTATGATTAAATTCTTCTATTTCTACTAACCTAATTGACTTAGTAATTGAAGAGATAATCATAATATATATATATATATATATGTTTTTTTTTTTTTCATAATTGGCATTTGTGGTTGTAACAAAACCATTAGAAATCTGAAAGTCATAAAAGCACATAACATTAGTTATTAGATACATACTCATGTAACCCGTCCTCATAATGCCATCCGGACAAATTAGTCGCTTGATTAGAGCCGCATTCCAGGTCTTCACCTTCTCTTTTTTATTCTTGAATTTTTCTATTTTTGCTACTTCAAAGTCACCTTCTTGCTTACGTACTTCGGATGGATTCACTTTGTAAAAAACAGGTAGAACCAATTGTCCTTTTTTCTTGCAGTTAAGAATCTCAACAAGTTCATCCAAGCACCAAGCCGAAAATGCATAATTTTGAGAGAATATGATTATTGAAATCCTCGATGATCTAATAGCTTTGAGAAGTTCCCCTGAAATTTCTTCTCCTCTTTGGAGATCATTATCAATAAAGGTCTTGATACCTTTTTCACACAAAGCACGATATAAATGGCCAGTAAAACCATTGCGGGTATCTTCACCTCTAAAGCTCAAGAAAACATCGTAGTCCCACTTGCGAGTGGAAGAAGAAAAGGAGTCTCCTTGATTGATCGGGAAAGCCATTAGAATCTACAAGCAGAAAATTGAGAACAAGAAAGATGTGATGAAATGAGAATTACGAGAGGTGAGGAGTAAAGCTCCAAGTTTTTTGGTGAGCGATATTTGAATGGAAATGGAGGCCTGGAAAGTAGGGAAGTCCCACTTCCACGAAGATTCCATGGTGCAAACTTTTGAACAAGGCTCTTTCATTTTTCAAAAAGTGAGTGAGAAAACAATAAATAAAATGACTTTTTTGGCCGATGCGGAATTGACCAAAACATTGTGTTTACTCACACATAGGTGAGTTTGGTTCAACTTTTTGAAAAAGTGCATAATGAAAAAGTGGAGTTTTGTAAAAGTGCATAATGAAAAAGTGGAGTTTCAAAAAGCTGAGTGTTTGGTAAAAACTGTTAAAAAGTGCATAATGAAAAAGTTGAGTGTTTGGCTAGCACTTATAAAAGTGGCTTTTTGAGGGGTAAATGACCAAAAAAGACAATATATATATATAAGGGAATTTATTTCAAACTTCTTTTTTTTTTTTTTTTTTGTGGATGTGAGTTTATTTCATACTTATTAAATCATCTATTTCATATACTTACTAAACAATAATAATAATAATATTAATTAAATCTAAATAATTTCCATCAACATGAAGCACAAAATAAAAATGTAAAAAGATGATAAAATATACACCAATAATCTAAGTTTAAATTGTACTACATAAAAATGTAAAAACATATAAAATACATATCAATAATCTAAGTTTAAATTGTACAACACAAAAATGTAAAAAAGATGATAAAATACATACCAATAACCCAAGTTTAAATTGTTCTACAGGATATTATAAAAAAAAGACAACTACTAATTATTATCCCCCAAATGGAATTAGCAATGGAATCACGAAGAACCACCATCGCTTATCCTCTCTAATTGCGTCTTAGATCATAAAGAGACTCTAATCCCCTTTATTGTAGTATGCAAGCCTAGCAGGACATATACATGAAGATTGAAGATGGTACTTATTAAGCTCATTAGTGTATAACAAGAAGTCAAATTACACATGCTAGAAGCTAGCTAAGATTAATCTCGGCTATTTCAGATTCACAAACTATACTCATTAAACACTTCATTATATATTAAAATAGCACACTCGGTAAAAAAAAAAAAAAAAAAAAATTCAGATCGGTGTTTAACACTTCATTATATATTTTTACTTACTAAACACTTCATTATATATTCCAATCAGCAAAAACAAATAACAAAACAAGTAAAGGAACAATACCCATTCATAGCAAGATCAAATTTTTTTCCCACACTCGGTAAAAAAAAAAAAAAAAATTTCAGATCGGTGTTGGTACGGTTTTGGTAGCAGATCGGTGTTTTTGGTACCGAGAAATCAAAACCCACACACCAAAAGTGAGAAATCAACCAAAGAACAGAGAAATCAAAACCCGGATCCATGAGAAATCAACCAAAGAACAGAAAAATCAAAACCAAAACAACCCAAATCGGACCCATGAGAATCAACCCAGGTTCGGTCCAAATCAAAACAACCATACCCATGAGAAATCAACCCAAAGAACACACAGAAAAACCATTACCCATAAAACAAACCACAATCCAAAACTACAGAAAGACTTACGGAGAGAAAGAAAGAAAGAAAGAAAGAAAGAAGAAGAAGAGGAAGACGAAGCGGAAGAAGAAAAGGAAGACAAAGAAAAAAGACAGAGAGTAGAGAGACTTACGGAGAGGGCAGAGCAAGGCAGAGAGAAGAGATGGAGGCGTCAAACTGCGAAGGGAGAGCAGAGATGAGAGACGACGGGCGTGTGAGAAAGTGCTGGGTATTTCGTGTGAGGGTCCGTATTCCTTCCGCATTATGTCCTCAGTTTTTTATAAAAGTTCATAACGCAATTTTATTTTTATAAAAGTTGCGTTTTAAGCTTACCAAACGCAAAAATTGGTTAAGCTTTTTTAAAAACGCCCCTTTTGGGCTCAAAAAGTGGAACCAACATTCTCTCAAGGTGTCTTGCTTACAAATACCATTCCAGGCATATTTATTTACAAAAGTGCCATTTTTTTTTTCCTTGTATCACCAATCTCTGTGGACTGTGGACTGGTGGAATACAACATGTAAGGACAAATATATGATGATTGATGTGTGCAATTAACCAATTTTTACATTAAAAAAAAAAAAACATATCCACCAATTCAGTTCATTAGAATTTTTGTTTATTCTATTATCAAATTAAATTTTAGCTCAATAGTAATAAGTAATAATATTTTTATTATATATTTATATAATTGTATATTGCACTAATTTTGAAATAGAAAACTGATATTTACCCGTATGAAAATATTCTGATCCTGTTATTAAAACCAACATCAACAAGTAGCGAACATAGAGACGGAGCTATACATTGATTGCCCCTCAATTGTTTTTAAAAAAATATTAGTATTTGACTTCTCTATCTAAAATTAAGTTTATTATCTAAACTTAATAGCCTTCTGCGCTGAAATTTCTTCTTTGTCTAAACTTCTATTTCTTATCCTACAATACTTATACATTAACACATTATACCGTTAAAGTGCTAGATTATTCTTTTTGTCAACTGGCAACTTATGCTTTTACAAGTTTTAGGTGAAGGGTAAGGTTATGGGTTGAAGACCTATTTGGTGCATGCTTACCAATAAAAATAAATAAATAAAAAGCTTCTCCTCATTGACTTATTGCACCTACAGGGTGCTCGTTAAGGCAAGCAAATCTGGCCACCCATTAGCAACATCTTTTATAATATAATGGAGAATGCATTTATGGTGTTCTTTGATGACTCGATATATAGACTGGTCTAGGTGATCAATTGGATCAAATGTGCACAAGACCAAGTCAAAACTAGTAAAACCCAATGGGATTTAAGCAAACCATGTGACCTAGCTAGGATGTGAATTGTGTAAAATTACACTAATAGGTCCACCTCAATGACTCTTTTATTGTTTAATGTATGATAATATGATAATTTAAATAAGAGAAAACCTAAAGAATTTTTTTTTTTTTTTTAAAAAGCATTTTTCTTTCACTTCTTTGCCGATACATGTTACTGTAACCATCACTTTTCACTGTTTCAATTCCCCAAACCTAGGGCTATGCATCAATTTTCTTTGCTCTGAACATATCACTTTTCAGTTTCACATAGCTAGGGGTATGAATATATCAATATATGTTATATAGTTTATTGCTTAAACCTTCTTTTTCTTATTTTGTTTATATTTTTTATGCTTTATTTGTTTATTTCTTTTAGTTTAAGCCTTTAACATTTTATTTTCTCTTCTTTTGTTTACTTAGTTTGAGATTTGCCATTTTTTTCTTTGTTTAATATACATAATTTTTAAACATGTAACAAGATTTTATTTAGCAAAAACTTAGTTGCAATCTTATGGCATTCGTTTATTTTGCTTGTGAATTTTAGAGAATTTCTAATGCTATTGCTTGTGAAAACTTGATTTTGAATTATAATGGCAAGTTTAATTTAGAGATATGCCTACTTTTTTTTTTTAATCTATATATTCGTGTTATGATTTCTCAAACTTACTTTAATTAGTTTATATATATTTAATTTTAAAAAAATTATTTGATAATGCGATTTGACAAATGAGCCAGTGGCTTATAGACCGGGTCAATATCCAATATGAGTTTAATAATTATTGCCTTGCCATAAATGGTGATTCACATTTTTTTTTATAGAATTTTTTTTTGAGTAAACAGTAATACTTATTAGAACACACGAAAATAGTAATACTAGTGTTTTAAACTAGGTTTATAATACTGAGTACAACTACGAATGGGATAAACATCTTTATTTTTTTATTTTTAGTAAACAGTAGTACTTATTTGAACACACATGAAAATAGTACTACTAGTGTTTAAAACCGGGTTTATAATACATTATATAACAAGAGTAGAACTACAAAAGTGCCAAACTTTTGTAGTTGTAGACTGAAATTATAAACACTAGACATACACAACTAATGTGGGATAAACATTTCTATTTTAATTTTTTTTTTATAGAAGAAATTGGTAATTCATTTGGATGAGAAGAAATTAATGAAATAAATGTAAGTGAACTTATTTGTTAATTCTATATTAATTGGGGGTAATTTGAACGCATCTTAAATAAGTGATAATAAAATGATTATTTTTACAAAAATCTCAAGAAAGATTAAGACTAACAATTTTGGAGTGTTAGAGACTCAGAGGGTGTATTATTTGTGGGCTCCCATGTCCCATCAAATTTCTCACGCGTTAAAAGTTCTGGCTATTCTGTGAAGATTGTTTACTAATTCTATCATGATACGAATTTTCCTCTGTTCCAACCTCCAAGCCATTTTCATTTTCAGCATTGTCCACATGGACTCGTGTACAACCGTCAATTAACTCCATGACTGAGAACTTTCTTTGTTTCTTCCGTCTAGATATTCTTTTTCCAATTTGTTTACTTCCTTCTCTCATCTTTCTTTAGATACTAGGTAGGAAGAGAAAAAACTACATAATTTGATTTTCTTTATATCAAGCTTCAATGGCTAAGGAGTTCATAAACTTGAATTCTTGGATTGAGGTTGCCCCAGCTCCTATTGTTAGCCCCAGTTCATAATAGGATCATTTCATGAACATTCTATTTTGCAGTGTCCTTTTGCTTTTATTAAAATGATGAGTCTTAGACACTATATTTCAATTTGGTCTTAATATTTCAATTGTGTCAATTTAATCTCTAATCTTTTAGTAACATATCAATTTAATCTCTACTATTATATATTAGACGAATCTTAGATGAAAATGAAAAGTAAAGCTCCAAATTTTTCGACAAAGCGATATTTGAATGGAAATGAAAGCCTTGAAAATAGAAAAGTGCCACTTCCACGAAGATTCCATGGTGCGAACTTTTGAACAGAGGGCTCTTTTTTTTTTTGGGTGGCAACAGGGGGCTCTCTCATTTCTCAAAAAGTGAGTGAGAAAACAATGAATAAAACGACTTTTTTGACAACACGGAATTGACTAAATCATTGTGTTTACTCACACATACATTCAATCCGAACAACAAAAACCAAAAAAAAAAAGGAAAACATACCATACATTCTCTCACACACAAATGAAAGAAAAAGAAGATGGAATGTCAAAGAATTCGGAAAGGAAAAGAAAAAAGTAGAAATAAAGGCAAGGAATCACGTGGGGAGGGTAGGCTTTTCAATTTTTAAGTTGAAATGAAACTTCCTGGATGGTGTCTTACTTACAAGTACCGTTCCATGGGCCAGAATGGCAGTACACTGTTTGGCAAAATATTTAGTAAAATATTATTATTTAGTAATTTACATTTTTTTTAACTCGATTTTGCCATAGAATTAGAGTTTCAAAAACTCGAATTCTTTGAAAAAATAACCTTGAAATTTGCCATGCTATTTTTTATGGAATGCAAGTTCCATCAAAATTTTTCCAAAGAACTCGAGTTTGTGAAACTCGAGTTACTCGGCAAACTCGAATTTCACAAACTCTAGTTTTTTTAAAAAGTAGTAAATTCTTAATTATTTCGAAAATAGTGGCAGATCTATATATATTTTTGCCAAATAATGATACCTGACCATTTTGGCCCCATGCCATGCATATTTATTTACAAAAATGCCTTTGATTTTTTCCTCGCATTACTAATCAGTCTGGACTATGGTGGAATACAATATATAGGGAAAAATGCATGATGCGCGCAATTAACCGATTTTTACATTAAAAAAAAAAAAACCATATCCTCCAATTCAATTCGTTAGAATTTTTGTTTATTCTATTAGAGCATTATTATTGGTGGTGCTAAAAATAAAAAGCTATATAACTATTTTTAGCACCACCAAAATCAAAATTGGGGCTCCATTGGTGGAGCCAAAGCCCTTGTATTACCAATCGGTGTGGACGGTGGATTGTGGTGGAATACAATATATAACGACAAATGCATGATCCGTGCAATTAACCGATTTTTACATTAAAAAAAAACCATATCCTCCAATTCAGTTTGTTAGAATTTTTGTTTATTCTATTAGAGCATTATTATTAGTGGTGCTAAAAAGCTATATAGCTATTTTTAGTACCACCAATTACAAAATCGGGGCTCTATTAGTGTAGCCAAACCCAAAAATTTTGACTTCTCGGCTACCATGCATAGCCAAAGATGGCTGTGCACTATAGCTCAAAGATAAAACAATATATATAAATATATATATATATATATTATGTTGTGTTCACACTCTATTCAGAATATTTTAATTTTTTTTCTTTTTTTCTCTCTCCTCCTTTCCCATTTCTACTGTTGCTCCTCTCTCCTCACTCTCCACAGCCATTGGCTCTTCGTCTCTTCCAACAAACCTAGCTGATCTTGCATGCCCATTTGCCGTTCTCACTTGCCCCACCGCTGTTCTCACTTTGTCCACCCTTCCGCCGACCCATCTCACCTCTAATATTTGGGGAAAATTTTGAGAGTTTTTGAGATTTTAGATTGGATTTTGGGTTGTGAATGGAGAGTTGGAATTTTTTTGTTTGTTTGCTAATTTGAGGTTTTGTGTGTTGAATTCAATTGGTTTTTGAGAAATATGATCGATTTTGAGTTTTGAAAATTGATATTTTCTGTAATTTTTTTTTTTTTGAGAAACAAGACCGAGATGCATTCAATTAAGGAATACCAACTAAATCAGCATGGTAAAAAGAAAGTACATCAGATGGAACATCTTCCATCCATATTACACAATTTTGGTCGTTAATTGCTAATCGAGCCAAGTTGTGTGCAATCGTGTTGCCCTCTCTCTTAGTGTGAGAGTAGGAAAATTTAGAGAAGCCAACAGAGACCATTAAAGAATCTTGTAACAATAAGCCAAATGGAGCAAGACCTGGGTTCTTTAAAGCCAAAGCTGTCATCACCAATGAGTCACCCTCCGTAACCGCCTCGATATACCTAACTCCCTGGCAAACTCGAGAGCCTTATATGCAGCCAAAGCTTCAATCTCAATAGGCTAGAGCTGTTAAGGAACGTGGGTAACCAAGGAGGCGATAACAAGACCTTCACTGTCATGAATGATAGCTCCAATGCTGGAACATTTTTCTTCCGTAGATATAGCTCTGTCAAAGTTGATTTTAAGCGTTCCTTGAGTAGGAGGTCTCCACCAGATTCGACTTTTTCGATCTATTGGAAGTCGGCGCAGCTTTTAGAGCTTTGAACTCCATGTACTTGTTGTAAGCCCATTGAGAGAGAAGGGTTAGAGGGCGATAGGGTTGTTGAGTTCTCACCTGATTTCTTTGGTGCCAAATGGACCAAATGGTGAATGCAAACAGGGCCGGATTCCTTTGGTGTTCACTGGACCTACCCAAGAGCTTGTTGAAACTGGCGAAACTTCATTGGTTCCAGAAGCTCCATAAATTATTTGCTCCCCAAACACCGTCCAACCCTTTGTAGCTCCACACCGCGTGCAAAACATCTTCATTTCCTTCCTTACAGCGGTCACAACTCTTTTCTGAGATAATAGTGTGACGTACTAAGTTGCATTTGGATGGGAGTGAATTATGACATGCCCTCCAAATAAGATTTCTTACTTTATTTGGGCATTCAAGAGCCCAAATCTTCTTCCACAACCCTTTTTCTTGGTCTTGATTCTCTGCCACTTGAAAACCAACTTCATCCTCCTTCAAAAAACGATAACCCGTTTTGCAACTATAACTCCCATCATGCTTCCACGGCCAAAACATGGTGTCTTCCGTTTTATTCCTAGCCAACGGAATATTTTTTATTTCTTCAGCTTCTTAAGGAGCAAAAATCCCATCCACCATCATTGCATTCCACATTCTAGTTCCTTCATCAATTAAGCAATCAAATGTGGCTTCTTCCATTGTACCTACCATTGGGGAGAGTATCTTGGTTGGATGTTTTCGGGGCAGCCAATGGTGCTGCCATATTTTGATCGATTTACCATTCCCCACCCTCTAACAAGCACCATCAAGGATAACATCACGACCATGCAAAATACTCTTCCAAGCATAGGACCCCGTGCTTGATTTTTTGGCTTCCAGAATAGAATGATTCGGGAAGAACTTCGCCTTAAAGACTTTGTAGAAGAGGGTTTCCTTGTTATGCAAAAGCCTCCAAGCTTGTTTTGCCAATAGGGCGTCATTAAAGTGAGCCAAGTCGCGAAAACCCATGCCGCCCACTATTTTGGACTTTGTCAATTCACTCCATCGGATCCAATGAATTTTCCTTCTATTGTCCCTTTGTCCCCACCAAAACTTCTTTATCGTTACCTCAATGTCATCACAAAACCCCAATGGTAATTTAAAACACCCCATAGCATAAGTCGGGATGGCTTGGATCACGGACTTGATTAGGACCTCTTTACCAGCTTGTGAAAGCAATTTACCCTCCCATCCTTGAAGCTTTCTCCAAACCCTTTCTTTTATGTAGTTGAAGCTTGCCTTTTTCCCCCTGCCCACCAAGGAGGGAAGATCCAAATATTTCTCGTAAGACTTGACTCCTTGAACTTGGAAGAGGTTCATTATGCTTGATTTTGCTTCATCCGTGGTAGACTTGCTAAAAAAGATTGCGGTCTTATATTTGTTGATTTTTTGCCCTGACCAAGATTCATATTCACCCAACAAATTCAAGACATTATTGCAATCCTCAGAGATTGACCTACAAAAAAGCAAGCTATCATCTGCAAAAAAACAAGTGGGTTAGTTTAGGTCCTCGTTTGCACAAGGAAAAGCCCTTAATATCCCTGTTCCTTGCTGAGTGTTTAATGAGAGCGTGAAGGCCTTCCGTACATAAAAGGAATAGGAAAGGAGATAGGGGGTCTCCTTGTCTAATTACCTTATTAGGGTGGATCATTCCCGTGGGCTCCCCATTCACCATAATAGAGTATGACACCGTTTTCACACAACTCATCATAAGAGCTATCCATCTAGCATAAAAACCCATTTTCTCCATAAGCCTCTCTAAATACACCCATTCTATCCGATTGTAGGCTTTACTCATGTCTAATTTGATAGCCATAAAACCATGTTTTCTTGAATTATGTTGCTTCATATGATGAAGGGTCTCAAAAGCAACCATAATATTGTCTGAAATAAGTCTATCCTTAGCAAAAGCAAATTAATGTTCCGTGATTAGAGAAGGTAAAAATTTCTTCAATCTATTTGCTAAAACCTTAGAGTAAATCTTATAAAGGACATTGCAAAGACTAATAGGGCGAAAATCAGACACAAGTTCAGGATTATCTAATTTCGGGACAATAGTAATGAGTGTATGATTAATGGGTTCGGGTAGGATACCCGAATTCAACCATGAGAGAATGGTCAAGTAACATCATGTTGCGTTGTCAACCAAAAATGTTGGTAGAACAAAGGTGGCATACCATCGGGACCCGGAGCTTTTAGAGGAGCCATCTGTAAATTCCTTCACCAATTCAGCATTCATCAAGTCGGTCACCATGCAAGGAATTTTCTCAAGGGAGTCGACTTCTAGATTCGAAGTGGAAAAGAGTTCTTTGTAGTAGCTCTCCATCACATGCCCAACATCATCACGATTGGTCCGCCAAACTCCATTCTCATCTCTTATACCTCTTATCAAATTCTTCCTAAGTCTATTTGTCACCTTACTATGAAAGAAAGCTGTATTATTGTCATCTTTACTTAGCCACAGCACCCTAGATCTTTGACACCACATCCTTGATTCCCGATCTTGCAGCAAATTAATCTCCATTCTTAAGCTCCTATCCGATTATTGTTCCCACTCACCAAAGCCTCCCTCTCGGCCAAAATAAGTTGACTCTTTTTAATCTCTAATTCCCTCCTCACGTGCCCAAATTTGTGCTTATTCCACCAAGTTAGCTCTTTTTCACAATTAGCCACTTTTTTCAGAATGGCTATGCTAGGATTTTGTTCACTTGTACTACACCAAACATCCTCTATCGAATCACCACAAGTTGGATCCGATAACCACATTTCTTCAAATCTGAAGCACCTCTTCCTTTCGGGTTCCGGCAACCCCGACAAATTAATCGATAGAGGAGAATGATCCGAGGACATACAACTAAGATGATAAATCCTAGTTCCTGGAAATTTTTGAAACCAAGAATTTGTAGCCATGCACCTATCCAATCTAACCCTTACAGAGTGCCCATCAACATAATGTTTGCCCATTTGAACTTTGGCCCCACATATCCCAAATCCATGAAACGGCATTCATCGATCACATCTCAGAATAGTTGCATTTGATTATGATCTCTAGGTACCCCACCCCACTTTTCCTCATGTCGAACAATTTCTTTAAAATCACCATCACATATCCAAGGAATGTTCATTCTAGCATTTAAGCTTCTCAATTTATTCCACGCTTCACTCCTCCTGTGAGTTTCGGGCTTCCCATAAAAACCGGTGACTCGCCATGCATCCATTGATAATCATATCAATATAATACCTATGGGAATCAACAACTTCAATATTAATAGAACTTTTCCAGAATAATACCAGTCCACCACCTCTATTCAGCCTTGGGACCACCCATTTTTGATCAAAATTAATCTTGCTCAAAGTACGATCTAGCCTTGCTTTGTCTGTCCATGTTTCGGCTATAAACACAACAAATGGATCTTTTGCCTGTATTAATCTAACAAGCTCATTCTTTGTATGTGGGTTCCCAAGCCCACGATAGTTCTATAATAATAGACTTATTGCTTCGGGCAGGGCTAGTATACGACCTTCGCCAATATATTATTTTATGTTGCACCATCCTTTGAAACCCTTCTTTTTTTTGGTAACTCATCACAGTTAGTTATATTACCTGCACTTCTTTTTTCTCCTAGTACTTCGACCATTCCCACATCCGAGCATACACCTTCTCTCATGTACCTTTTTCAAGTACCTTCAGCCTTCACGTGATTGACGAAAGAACTAGGCATCTCAGCTAGTGGCATGCGTGATGGTAAAGACAAGTGGGTTGCATGGCCTAACAAGCTTGGCATATTTGGTTCATTAATGCTAGGCTGACCCACCCAATTTTCCTTTCCCATGCTAACACTAGAAACAGTGAAACTGAGGGTTTGGGGTCATACTTTTTTATTTCCTAATCAATCTCCCCAAGTACCACCTCAAAAGACTTAGTGACATCTTTATCGTTGTTGACCAGGCTGGTGTTTCATCCTATCCTCCATGATTCCCTCATCAAATGGCATATTTAACTTTTGCTGAATAATCTCCTGAAAACCCGATACCTTGTTTCCTCCATCACATGCCTCAAAACTTTCCATTTCACGCAAAGAAGTCTCCGACCTTGGTTTCTCCATGCTCATAATCACAACCGGCTACTTCCTTGCAAAACCGGCTTCGCTTGCTTCAGTGGTTCTTATTTCAGGCCGGAAAATCTCAGCATTGGTTTCTCGGACCGCACCACCATCACCGGCGACTTCTTTTTTGAACCAGACTTCCTCCGTCGACACTCCACCTTTTTTCCCATCAAAGAAACTTGGGACTTTCACCATGTACCTATGGCTTGGCATGAATGGAGTGGCCTTAAGCCGTGGGTCGAATTGCCGAGATTCGGATGAAAGGCTACCTTCACTTTCAATCTAGAGTCTGCAGTCATGGTCATCATGTGTCAAACAACCACACCAGAAACAGAGACTTGGAAGTCTTTAGTATTTGAAAGGCACCCACCGTTCTTTACCACTATCAAGAGAGATAACTCGCCCCCTACACAGAGGTTTAGAGACATTGATAGTCACTCGGACTTTCAAGAAGTTATCACTCTCTATTTCAGCTTCATCGGTTCCTACATGCACCTTTCCTACCACTTCACACGCTTGTTCAGCAATCTTCCTTGTCCGAAATCTGATTGGGAGGTCATGTACTTGCACCCAAAATGTTACCTTACTAAACACCATATCTCCCAAGTCTGTTTCCTTCTCGCATCGTTGCAATACCATTAGACGTTTGTCGAAGCTCCATGGTTCGCTACCATAACTTTATCTATTTCACTCTTTTCGTCAATCGTAAACAAAACTACATGGTCACTCTCCTTTTTTATTTTGAAGCCATTTTTCGATCTCCAAATGGGTGTGAAAGTCTTAGCTATGGCATCTATTTTAAGAGCTCGCTTTATCAAGAACTTAACTGCTAGAATAAACTCGGTCTTTGCCTGTTCCTCCGTGATATGGAAGTTAGATCCTTCACATTCCGAGAGGGTTAGGTTGTTCCAATTTTTCATGATCTCTTCCATCCTAAACTAGATTCTGTTTCCCAAAAACCCTGAAGAAAAAACCAATAAAGCCTCAAGGTAAACCTGTTACCTTAGGGGACAGAGACAACTTCAAGAGAAGGGACACCTATTCTACACTCTAGGAGGAGATGGAAACCACCCTTCACTAGTGAAGAGAAACTTTGTTTGGTACCATGAGAAAATGAACCATCTTTTCTGGAATTTGTATTGACTATGTGGTTGGGTTGTGAATGTTTTCTAATGGACTCACCTTTCTTTATTGTTGCATGCATAAACTAAAAGAAATTAAAAAAGAAAAAAAAGAAAAAAAAAAAAAGAAGAAGATGTGAACTGCAAACTTGGAAGTTGCAATGAGGAAACAAATGAAAGGAAAATTAGCTAAAGAAAAAGAAAAAGGCGGGAAGACGTAATTGCCTTTAATATTGAAAAAAAAAAAAAAACTAATTGCCTTAAATTTACAACTAATTGCCTTTAATATTGAAAATAATAATAATAATAAAGACATGACCATCTCCATAACCATTCAATTAAAAATTGCAATTACCATCCTAGAAGGACACCCAAGTGGTGGTAACAGTGGCAATGGGAGGGGCGGTTGTGGTGGTGGTGGCGGTGGCGGTGGTAGTGGTTGTGATGTTGTTTATTGCAGTGGATATATTATTTTATTGTATTGTTTATATTATTTTATTGTGTTGAAAGCTAAAATAAAATCACTTATATTGGGTGTTTTATAAAGTGAAAATGTAAAATAGATAAAGTAACTTTTTGTGATAGCAAATAGCTAAATTTTTGGCACCACCAATGTGGATGCCCTTATCAAATTATATTTTAGCTCATTAGTAATAATTAATAATATTTTATTATATATTTATATAATCATATACTACGGTAATCTTGAAATGGTAAACCGACATCTACCGGTACTAAAATAATATTCCGTTCATGTTACTAAAACCAACATCAACAAGCAGCAAACACAGATAAAGCTAAACATTGATTACCCCTCATTTTTTTTTTTTTTTTAAATATTAGTATTTGAACTTCTATATCTAAACTTGAGTTTCTTATCTAAACTTAAGAGCCTTCTATGCATAAGTTTCTTCTTTGTCTAAACTTTTCTTTCTTATCCTACAATACTTATACATTAACACATTATACAGTTAAAGTGCAAGATTATTCTTTTTGTCAACTGGCACCTTGTGCTTTTACAAGTTCTAGGTGGAGGGTAAGGTTGTAAGTACAAGACCTATTTAGTACATGCTTACCAATCAAAAAAAAAAAAAAAAAAAAAAAAAAAAAAAAAAAAGCTTCTCTCCTCATTGACTGATTGCACTTACAAGGTGCTTTTTGAGGCATGCAAATTTAGCCACCCATTTGCAACCTTTTTTATAGTATAATGGAAAATGCATTTATGGTATTCTTTGATGACTCAGTATATAGACTGGTGAAGGTGAACAATTAGATCGAATATGCACAAGATCAAGTCAAAACTAGTAAAATCTAACAGGATTTAAGCAAACCATGTGACCTAGTTGGGTTTGTGAATTGTGTAAAATTACACTAATTGGTCCACCTCAATGACTTTTTTATAGAATTTCATAGAATTTCTAATGCTATTGCTTGTGAAACCTTGATTTTGAATAATAATGGCAAGTTTAATTTAAACATATGCCTACTTTTTTTAATTTATATATTCATGTTATGATTTCTCAACTTACTTTTATTAGTTTATATATATTTAATTAAAAAAATTATTTGATCATACGATTCGACAAATGAGCCAGTGGCTCATAGCCCAGGTCAATGTCTAGTTTGAGTTTAATAACTATTGTCTTACCATAAATGGTGATTCATATATATTAATAGAAGAAATTGGTAATTCACTTCGGTGAGAAGAAATTAATGAAATAAATGTAAGTGAACTTATTTCTATATTAATTGGGGGTAATTTATACACATCTTAAATAAGTGATAACAAAATTATTATTTTTACAAAAATCCCCAGAGAGTGTATTATTGTATCATGATACGAATTTTCCTATGTTCCAAGTCATTTTCATTTTCGGCATTGTCCACATGGACTCGTGTACAACCGTCAATTAACTCCATGACTGAGAACTTTCTCTGTTTCTTCCTTCTAGATATTTTTTTTTCCCAATTTGTTTACTTCCTTCTCTTCCTATATTAATATCTACCTCCACTTTCACACTCATCACAGTCAATTTCTTATCCTCTGCATTATACAAAGCCACCCCCATATATAGAACAATTCTAAGGAAAATCCCATCTCTCTCATCTTTCTTTAGATACTAGGAAGAGAAAAAATCATCAACATAATTTGATTTTCTTTATATCAAGCTTCAATGGCTAAGGAGTTCATAAACTTGAATTCTTGGATTGAGGTTGCCCCAGCTCCTATTATTAGCCGCAGTTCATAATAGGATCATTTCATGAACATTCTATTTTGCAATGTCCCTTTTGCTTTTATTAAAATGATGGGTAAACTACGTATTTAATCTTTACCCTATAAATCATATTTCAATTCGATTCCTAACATTTCAATTGGATCAATTTGGTCTCTAACCTTTCGTGATCGTGTCAATTTAGTTCATGTTGTTGTATCTTAGATAAAAATTGATGATATGACTAATTGTTAAAATAAAATTTTTGTTTATTGTCACATCAACAAAATCTAATTTTTTATTTTGGCCGTTAGATGAGTCATCAATTTTCATCCTAAAAATAATGGTAAGAACTAAATTGACACAACATTGAAAGGATAAATACCAAATTGACACAATTGAAAGGTTACGGACCAAATTGAAATATAGTGTATAAGATAGAGACCAAATATGTAATTTACCCTAAAATGATTTGTGACTTTTTTTTTGGTTAAATTTGTGCAAAAAGTAAAGATTCAAGCAAGTTTTGCCAATTTGATTAATTGAACCAGTATAAGATTTTTTTTTTTTTTTTTTGGCTTATTAAGTAAGAGATTTTGGTGTAAATTCAATTTATAAAAAAAAATTGATGTCTTAATTTAATGATAAATAACAATTATCATAAATTGAATACCTAAGTTTAAATCTTATTATATCAATTAAAAAAAATACCTATAGAGCGGCAAGTGTCCTAAGTTTGGATTACTATGCATATAGGACAAAGTTTGGTTCCAAACTAGTTTAAAACTATATTTCCAACCCATTACATGGTGAATAATATAATTATTCATGTTTATTACTTAAACAAACTACATGACTCATTACAAAAGTATGATTTCTTTAGTTGTCATATAGTAGGTTGGAGCAAGATAACTCAAAATTAGTTTGGAACTAAACTTTTTCCATAAATAAATGTTAGGAATTTGGGTCGGATCTTCAAAATTTAAAAATGTATTTGATATTGAACCTAAAATCATATTGGCAGAAGTAATTGAGCTTCTAAATTCATAAGGACAATCATTCTCCTAACATTCCTTATGTGACAAAATATTAGTACAAAACGGATCTTAATTTCTAATCCCGCTTCTTGGCAAGAGCTACAGAAACATTCAACGGATGTTGATAAACTTATTGTACTTATTGATAAGTTCAACGGATTCTAGTTTTGTCAACTTCAATTCCAATTTTCCAATTCTTCCCATGCTCTATCAATAACTTGGTTAAGATTAGGAGTGGCAAAATTGGACACGATCCGCGAACCTGACATAACACGACATGAAATTAGTTAGTTATGGGTTGAGGCTTAATAGGTTAGTGTCATATTCAGTTTGAAATGACTAATCCGTTTAATAAACGAGTTGGGTTAGTGTCTATCACATGGAACGTGTTTGACCTGTCTAACCTGTTTAATTAAATAACATTTTACTAATATACCCTTCAAATCCTAAATATATAAACTTATTAGTTGTTGTGGTTTATTTTATTTGACATATTCTGATTAATTATTTGTGATATTGAGATGTACTTTAATTTTGAATGATTATTTGTGATGCAACTAATCGTTAGTTCTGAATTTTATATTAAAAATATTTATTTATTTAGTTTTTCATAATTCATATAAATTTGGTTAATAATAATTTTTTTTTTTTTTTTTCGTTTTGATAAACAAGTCAATACGACTGACTCGTTTAATAAATGAGTTGTGTTAAGATTGAGGAATCTTGACCCGTTTAATAAATATGTTGAGTTGGTGTTAACCCATATAGTCGGATACTTATGAGTCGGCATGACACGAACCCAACACGCGAACATGAATTGCCACCCCTAATTAAGATATAATTTTATATAAGGAAAAAAACTATTGGATAAAAGTCCTTATTTCTTATGCTTTTAAAAGTGTATTCAAAATTACAATTTAGATTTGTCACAATAATTGTAATTTAATTTTTTCCTTTAATTCTTCCATTTATCCCAAGTGTAATTTTAATAGGTTTTCTTTTCAGCTTCTTCTATCTTGGATTACTAATTGAGTAATTGTAATTGGTTTTGGTGCTCCTTAACCTAACAAGATACCACTAGTGACTATCTAATCTTAGGTAGAAATAGTCTAATACTATCCATGCTTTCACTTCGGTGAGAAGAAATTAATGAAATAAACATGTTTCTATTTAACAAAAATCTAGAGCAACGGACATCACCATTGTTTGAGGTGGTAAGTTATTAGTGGTAGATAATGATGGGGCCATATGAAAATCAATAATAATCTATCAACTCAAAAATTGCTTTTGTTGAACCGTGAGTTGTGACATTTTACCTCAAAACCAATTGGTGATGAGGAAAATACACTCAAATCTTTTATGACATTCGATATCAAACCACATGGACCTATTTTTAGAGTGGTTGGAGGGAGTCAAATTGTGGTCTTCCCAACAATCTCTCCCTCACAATGACACTCCCATGACTCAAACCCATGACTTTGGTTTTGATACCATTTGTCGGATCGTGAGATGTGCCATTCCACTTCAAAACCAATTGGTGATGAGGAAGACAAACTCAAATCTTTTATGGCATTTGACAGCACGCCACGTGGACTTGTTTTTAGAATGGTTGTAAAGAGTCAAATTGTGGTCTCTCATGACTTTGTCTTTGAGGTCTCTTGGTGAAGTGACTTTTACAAGCTTTGTTGGCGAAATGGAGAGGATACGTGCATAATAGATACAAATTGAAGGCATAAAATGGGAAATGACACTTTGAAAATGTCCTAATTGTACAAGAAAAAGGGGAATAATTGTGATAGGATTATGAGCTATTGCACTATACAATAGTTTTTAAGAGATTAAAAATTTTAAAAGTTTACTTTTAACCTCGGCCATAAGATTAGAAATTTTGTAATCATTTAACATTTATTTTTTATTTTTATTTTTTAGTTTGAATAAAATTTTCTATTATTTCGTTAAAAGAAAATTAATTATACTATTTTTTTAAAGTAATTTAAACTCTTCTTATATAATAAGTGATTAATGAAGTGATAATTACTCTTACAAATATCTCAAATTCAAGTTCCCAAACAATCCAAGAAAGATTAGATTGACAATTTGACAATTTTGGTGAGGCTGTATTATTCATTTATGAATAAAGCTAGTAGTACCACATAGTTTGGCATAACAAATACCACAACTCGCCATGTGTCAAGGTGACATTTGTTGGGCCAAACTGTGGCACTTGACTTACTCCTATTTATTTGTGGGCTCTTATGTCCCATCAAATTTCTCACACGTTTAACGTTTTTGTCTTTTCTGTGTCAACTGTCAAATGTTCGGTCCCTTATTCTATCATCATACGAACTTTCCTCCGTTCCAAGCCGTTATCAACATTGTTCACATGGAACTGCGTACTACCGTCAATAAACTATGACTCAGAACTTTCTTTGTTTCTTCCTTCTAGATATTCTTTTCCATTTTTGTTTTGCACTTTCCTCCTCTTCCTATATTAATATGTGCCTCCACGTTCATATTTATTACAGTCAATTTCTTGTGCTCCGCGTTATACAAAGCCTCCTACTCCTAGAACGATTCTAAGGAAATCCCATCTTTCTTTAGATACAAGGAAGAGAAAAAAATCTACAGAAATTTACCCACAGAATCTGTTTCTCTTTATATCAAGCTTTAATGGCTAAGGAGATCATAAACTTGAATTCTTGGGTTGAGGTAGCCCCAGCTCCTATTATGTACCCTCGGAAGAAGCCTTCCAATTCACCAAGGCTTGAGCCTATTGCTGAAGAGGGTGCTGAGGAATACGATGATGATTCGTAATCTGGGTTGTTTTCTTTTCATCTTCTTCTGTCTTGGATCCTTGAAGAGCTGCTTGTTTTAGAATTTTGCTACCGGAGTTCAGATTTATATAAAGTGTTATGTTGAGCTGAATTGTTTAAAAATTTAAGAAGTAGAGGAACCATTTTAATGTTTTCAGACTATAGGTGGCTCTGATCCGGAGCCCTTAGCTGTTGTAAACTTGTAATAGGGTCCTTTCATGAACATATTATTGTAAAGAACAATTTGCATCAGAACAAAGCTTTCAATTTACAAATTAGTTTCTTTTGATGTAAATTTTAACAAAGCTTTCAATTTACAAATTACTTTCTTGCGATGTAAATTTTACCTCCCTCTATGGAAAATGGAGTTCTAATTTGTTTTAGACTGCTGGACAGTATTTGTGATGCATTAGAATACAAAGAATCATCTTTATTAGTTTGCCCAAGAATTTAGAGCTAATAAAAATGCTAAAATTTTCAGCCCACTTTTAATAGTGAGGTCAGAAACTCCATCCAACTCGTGAAGACCATCACAGCAACAAATTATTAACCCAAAATTTTGGGATCATTTAAATTACTTCCAGCTCATGTAGCATATTCTTAATTGGTCACATGGATTTTTCAACTCTTGAATTACTTTAATGGCATATCATTTTTTTTTTATTGATGTTATTTTTGGTTTTCTTCTACCTCTTTTGTTCCTTCAACTTGAATTTACTCTTCATTGGTGCATTAATCACACTCTTCTAAATATGCTACATTCAACTCATAATTAGTGAAAAAAAAATTACTAAAACCATTTAGCAAAAATGCAATTCAGAGGTGTAATTCTGTTTGCAATGTCCCTTTTGCTTGAATTAAAATTATTTGCAGCATTTTATTGTAAATTTGTGTAACAAGTGAAGATTCAAATGGAATACCTATGTTGGGTTTTGGTTAACTCAACCAATATTGAATAAGGGATTTTGGTTTAAATTCGACCTACACGAAAAATTAGTTGATGTCTTAATTAGTTGATAAAAAACAATTATCATGAAGTGGATGCTTAGGCTTAAATCCTATTATATCAATTAGAAAAAGACATCTATAACCTATAGATGTATGTAAGGCAGAGGCAAGGGCCGCAAGGGAGGGGGGTAATTGCGTCTTAAACTCCCCTAAAAGCTCCTTTATTATGGGAAAATTTTTAGTTTGCCCCCTCTAATTTCTTGACAAGTCCCGCACAAGTAACACCGTCCACATAATATAGCTTCTACTTGCAACTGTCGCTACACAAGTTGATTGTGAGTTTTGCATAGAAGGGAAGTTTGTGTGGAATTTTTATAGAGCAGAATTATTAATGTTGCAAATAACTTCCCCCAGAGAGATAAGTATAACATTTAAAAAAACATAACAAAACAAATAGATAACATAAAAATTGCTCCACGATGCTTTGGTCTTTTACAACAATTGAAATTCAATTTCCCCATACCACCATACTTATTAAGCTGAAATCTATTTCATCTTCCAAAATAATTAAACATGCACCAATTGGTCCATATTTTAAACTTAAGATTACTTTAAAAAAAAAAAAAAAAAAAAACTACTTGTCTTATTTTCTCACGACACTAAATCCCTAATGTCTTTATTTCCTACATTAATTTTTTAGACTAAATTTGGCTTCAAACATATTTGAAGCCTAAGGCTACAACATACCTTAATAAGGACATGATAAGGACACATGTTAGTTTATTAGAGCATGTTTGGAGCCAAACTTTGTCCTAATCTTTTTCCCTTAATCTCTTGATTCTTTCACAATTTCAAACACTGGATTTTAGCTGTAAACTCTAAGTTTTTAGCAATGAATATTGTTGAAAATAAAGAAGATATCAATGGATGAATGATTGCTTAGTCTATTGAAAACTATTGATAATAAAGAAATCATAAAATGGTATTAAAGATATATTTAAAATTACTAGGAATAAATAAGAAAACTCAGCAAGGGTAACTTAGTAATTATACTAAGCATGAAAAGTAAATTACAATTTTCATTTATACTACATTTTGTATGGCAATTACACTATTATATATTTTTTATTTCTTTAACAAAGATTTTTTGTTTTCTTTTGCTTCCTATCTTGTCTTTAAGATTTTCCCGAACCCGAACTGAAATCCTTGCTCCATCACTCAATGTAGTATGAGACATAGAAACTAAGAATTTTCAGTATTAAGGAGGGAAAGAGGGGCTAGTGTCATTAGTTTGGATTACCGTAAATAAATGTTAGGAACTATTATTTAAAAAAAAATAATAATTAGTTGGTAGGTTCAACTCTGTTGAGTGCATGAATAACTTACCATTTTTATGAATTAAAAAATAAAACCTTATATTTGTCTACTACTGCATATGCGCAATAATTGTCAAATCTCTTTATATAATAAATAAATAAATTATACTACTCAAATAAGATATAATCATATGAGGTAAACTTTTGAATAAATGTCCTTACTTCTTTGCTTGTTGAATCGATCAAAATTACTTTTTTTTTTTTTTTGGATGGGTCGATCAAAATTACTTGATGATAAAGATATAATTTTCACAAATAAAAAAGTGAATTCAAAGTTACGATATAGATTTGCCTACATTCATTACCCAATCTTTTTGACTGCTGTCCTCCTCACTTTCCTTCCATATTTCCCACATGTAAAAAACTTTTTTAAAGCTTTTAATTATATATATTATCTCTAAGTTTCGAATCTTTTGATATCTTTTGGATACCGCATCCTTCTTTCATTTGACGCGTTGTCATTTGCTTGTATAAAAGGATAGCTTCACAAACTTTACTCTCTAGTCTCAACCCACTCTCACAGTCTCAGTCTCACTGCAAACAAACAATAAAACCTCCAAATAAAGGTTCTCAAACTATCTAATCCTTTCCTTAAATCTCACTTCTCCAGCAAAGAAAGAACTATCATCGTGTTCATCTTCATTACTAGGGTCTCTAAAATTTTTGGGTCTTTGGCTTATTAGCAGGACAAAGCAATTCTCTTACTACAATGGCAAAAGAGATCAGAAATTTGAGTTCTTGGATTGAGGTTGCACCAGCCCTTCTCATTTCTCCGACTAAAGTTCCCATTTTTCCTGTATTGGAGACAATTACTGAAGATGAGGCTGAGGAACGCAACGAAGACTCATAAAAAAATTTTAGTGTGCCTTTTTTTTTCCCCCCTGTATCTATGAAATTCTGTGGATTTGTGTTGTGCAGATCTATAGATTATAAGTTATAATGGTAAGATATGGTCCTATACTATCAGAATTGTATTTGTACCAATGTCTTTCTCTCATCCTCTGCAGTTAAAATCATTGTCTATTCTTTCTTCCTGGCTAGTTTCCCTAATAAGAGAACCTAGAAAATCTCAAGTGGAATAGTTTTATATAATCATGGAAAATAGGGGTCATTTGCTAATTAAATTCCTACTGAACCTATTTAAAAAAAAAAAAAAAATCTGATTTAAAGAGAACAATATAACTTCAAGTTTGAATTATGGTAGATTGGGGAGAGAAAAATGAAATCAAAGGCTTACACATCACCATGTTTGACAAAAGGAACGAGATGGGAAAGAGAAGAGGAAAAAGATGAGTTTATTTTTTTCAACACGTTATATGACCATTTATATATTATTCATGTGTATTATTTAGATTATACAAATCACATAATTGGGTATTATTTACACATGAATAGTATCTTCAATTATCACATTATAGGTTAAAACAAGCTTGTAGCCAAGTTTTTTTCTTATTTTTGCACATTGAAACCAATCAAAATCAAGATGGTTGTTTACTTGTTTAAACCACCACCCACAATGTGGGATGTCCTCCAATCCCCATTTATGGCGTTCATAACACGTGCATACATGTGTGCACATGTGCAGAAATGACAAAGGAGAGGACTTGGATTTGAGTTTGACAATGATAAATAAGTTTCGTGACAAACTCACAAACATGATTATCAAAATTACAATCTAAATCGTACAATCTTACAATCCCATTGTTCAAAATGATGAGAATCATTTGTAGTTTAAGATGGTAGGTAGGATCATGTTGGATTGTATATTCCATCGATCTTACACAATTCCGCTTCAAAACCCAAATTTTCTTTGAAACATAAAAAGTCCAAGTAGCTTTCACCAAAAACGATGACCCAATAGACCCTTATAAGATTTAAAGTGTCAAAACTACCCCTTTGTGAAATGAAAATATTAAAAAAAATACCTTAATTAAAAATAAAAACCATAATGAAAATATCAATATTTAAATCCCTCTCTTTCCCTTCTCTCCTAATCCCCAAATCATGGCTAAGGAGGTTACCTCTCGTCGTTCAATAAATTGTAAGCAAATATCAAATTCTAGATTCTGATTTACTTGCTTTTCTTAGTTTTTTTTTTTTTTTTTTTTTTTTTTTTTTTTTTTCAATTGACGTAAATTTGAAGCTTGGTGAATCGTAGTAGTGAACAACATGTTTTTGAGTTAATGTTGTTTATTAGGAGAAATGAAGAACATTTACGCTTGGTTTTTGCTTAAACATAGGGCTATATGATTGGGAATTATTTTTCTTGTGTTTTTGCTTTGGCTTAGTGTTTTGGTTTTATGAATTTATCATGGTTGCTTCTTTTATGATTGCATTGGCTGCTTCTTTTAAGTATGCCTTTGGCTCTTTGTTATTTTATTCTATGTTTCTCACCATTGCTGATTGGTGTATGGCTTTTTTATTCTATGTTGATTGGTGTATGGTTGGTCTTATTGCAGCCTTGGTACTTGGTTGTTAACTAAATATTTATTGAACTTTTTCAATAAATTATATTAAAAATTAAGTATATTTGTTTTGTTAGTATAAAATTAGTGTGTAACTCTGTGCATATGCATTAATACAATTAAAAACAATCACAATTATACGATTCAAATTATACATTTTTTTTAAAAGAGGTTCAATTTATATGTGATATTAGCTTACACTTTTTCTAAACCATACATTTCTAAGATATGTAATGGTTATATATATATAATATTTAGAATTTAATTGGTTTTAGTCTTTTTATTTTTTGCACCGATTAATTCATTTGCCACAAAAATTGAAAATTTAGATGAACATGTGGCGAAAAATTGGACTCCAACTGAAATCTAAGTTAGAATCTAATTGGATTTGGGCTCTTCAATTTTTACACTCAATAATTCACTCAGCACAAAAATTAAAAATTAAATAGGACACGTGACACAAAATTGGATTTTCTATGAGTTTTGGCTATATATATATATATATATATATTTTTTTTTTTTTGGATAATCGGCTCTATACATACATACATACATACATACATATATATATATATATATATTACATTATAATGATGCAATATTTTTATGAATAAATTTATAATTTATATGATTATTCAACATATAAAGTCACTACTAAGGTTTTTTTTTTGGTTAAAAAAAAAAAGGATCTTTTAATCCATAGTCTACTTCTACAATTTGATCCAACCCCGAACAATCCTAAGTAGGATCCCGACTTTAGAAACTTTACTCACATGACTGAGTTTAATAAACCATGATCAACCTACTTTGATGACCCACTCGAATATTTGAGTTTGGTAAGTTATGATCTCAACTCTTTCATTCAACACCAACCATGATCCATGAACCAACTTAATACCCATTGGCTTTGACTTTTTTATTTATTTGATAATTGGCTATATATATATATATACATACATACATACATATATATATATATATATATATATATATATATATATATATATATATATATATATTACATTATAATTGTAGGGTGACGATTTTGGGGCTCGGGCCCAACAGGCGGGTGATTACGGCCCAAAAGTCCCTCAACAATGAATTTGTAGAGAGTAGGTTACAGAACTAGGTCATTGACAGGAGAAACGAAGTTACGACCAAGCCATGCAAACTGTTGGACGTAAGGATATTCTTTCAAGCTTTTGGAATAACGGTTCCTAGGACTATTCCTTTTACTTTTATCTCTTTTCTTCTTCTCTATCTTTTCTTCTTTTTCTACCTTTTCTTCTTTTCGCTTGCGATCCCCTTTCCATGGGGGTTTCCTTCTCTTATATAGCATCCTTCCTAAGATCATGACCCTACACTTGTCACCCATCGACCCTCCACTTGAGTGCCTGTCCCATAGGTCATCCTTCCTCTTTTTCGTGAGTTGCACTGGCCAAGATGATTCTGCGTTCTGTCCCTTCCACATTAATGCGGCTGGAAAAGTGGTTCTGGGCATTTAATGCGGCAGATTGTGGTTGCCCCCTTCCCGAACGTCACACACTTTGTTCCTTCGTATTGGATGACCTCTCGCCAGGTATAGAGTGCAAATTGACGCTTGCGGGCGAGTCCGAGGAGGTACTCCTCCTCGGACGCCCCTAAGCAGGCCCGACCCATCATGGTTGGGATGGGATATCCTTCGCCCATGCCTTTCCTTCTTATCGTGGCTGGGCTTGGTACATGAACTACGGCCCAACATCACGGGACAGATTTTACCCCCCACAATAGCCCCTCAAAATGCCGGCCTTTTTCGGGTCCGAGGAGAAAAAAGCGGGATTTTGATGTTCACTAGACGGTTCGTGGTGAACCACCGCTTCACACGTGTAGGGGGGAAAGGCACGCCTTTACGTGCTTCATTAATGCTGTGGGCGATTAATGACCCAGGGGAAAGTAACCGCAGCTTTCGAGGTTTTACACTCGCTCAATCCAACCGTTGGAGGCGGGATCTACGGTGGACGGCGCTTCACATGCCTTAGACGCGAGTGCGTCTGTTCAACTTCTTCAGAGTATAACAGGCTTTGAGGGCGTTCGTCCCTCACTTTTGACGAGCCTTCCAATATTGAGAACTTCTCGAGAGCTTATTCCTCGGTCCGCTCTTACTTCATTTGCCATTCTCTTGAAGACTCCTTCGAGCCTCTTACCCGTAGTGCGCGCTTCTTCTCCATTATTCTTCATTAATCATACTGCATTCAAGTTGTTTTTAGGATTAGAAGGGATGGGTAGGCTTGAGAAAATGGTAGATTCTCCTACTGGTATGGCGGGCTTGTGGTAAGTATCGTATCCCACCGGAGGTAGGGTTAGAATCTTGTCATCCGGAGGACATTTAGATGAAACGGAGAACAGGAGAAGTCGCAATTCCAATGATAGCCTTCGTGGAAGGAGGAATGACTATTCCGATGGGGAGAATAACTAGGGACTACCTACGTGGTCATAGGTTGGCCCCCATCAATGCACCGCTAACTGCATTCGATCCTGGGGTGTATCGAAACCGAACGAATCGATCGGATGAACCTCGGCCTCTCATGGCACGACGTGGTTCATCTTTATGAATGCCATAAGCTCGGCGACACATACTATCTAAAGTCTAGGATTGACGAAGTGAGGTTGATATCCCGCCTTTCGAAGTCTAGCAAAGGCTTGAAGGACGACCATTTGATCGTCTCGGGGCCATGGTATGACGGCCCTCACCGTCCGACTAGGGCGGAAAACCAGGTGGGGTGTCGTAGAATTAGATGCCGTGGGGAGGACTTTGGTTTCAAGCTCCTCCCCCTTTTCTTTTTCCTTTATTTATTTTAAACTTGTTGGTTTGGTTGCATGTCTCCTCGGACTAACATAAATCGTTTGATGGCCATTGCGGACAAAAGACGAACAACTCCTCGGCTAAGCCTAGTCAATGTCCCGGCTCTAAATTACCTCCCGAGGTCCGAGATTTTTGTTAGCGAGGACGGACAACTACGGTCGGCTCCTTTGATTTTGGATTACATTCCGCTCACTCGAGCCCAGGTAGAAGCCGGACAAGCTATAAGGGCCGGTAGTCCGAGATTAGCACGGATTGACGTGTCCATACCAGGGTTCCTCGCTGATACAAACTTGCCTCCTATTCAGTTACCTCCCCAACGCGCCTTTCCCCGGAGTTATCCTGCAGGAGGAGGCCGGCTCTTCACATTCATCCTTAGAGGATCGGGATAGACCAGTTCAATTTCATCGAGGAAGGGAGGCTTCGGTCGAGTAGTAGAGATCTCCGACTGACGACGATGACCGTGCCTCGGCTCCGGCCTTTGGTTTGGTCATCGCACAACCCGATCTTAGCGAGGACACGAGAAGAAGAAGAAGGAATGGATCTCCACCGAGGATCGGCCTTAGGGGCCTTCTATCCAACAGTCCAAAGGGCGAGACCTCTAAGGAGATCTCGAAAAGGACCTGGGTCGTCTCCAAAGCCCCGCTCCTCTTCCCCCTCCCCTCGTCGGGTGCGGCGCCGACGCCTATGCCTAACCTAAGGTGAAAAAGGCCTGTGGAAGAGGCGGAGGAGGGAGAGGTTGCCCGTGAGAAAGCCGGGCCTAAGAAGAAGGGCAAGGAGACAAAAGAGCCCCGAGAAAAAAGAACCAGGTCCACTAAGAGCCGAGATGAGGCGGTCACTCGGAGGGGACCACGAACATGGTCTCCTCGGATCGAGCTAGATGGCGCTCCAATCCTGCGGGATGCGACCCTATGGGAGTCCCGGCGTGAGCAAGCTTCGTTCATGGGTGAGCGTTGCGTGCAGCCTCTCCCCTTGCCCCGTGATATGGAAGGTCTCGGGAAGATTCGTCACCAGAGCTTTTCATGTCACTCAAGAGGGACATGGCTGTGGTAAGTGGAATCTTCTATCTTATCTTTGTGTTAAGAACTTTCTTATTGTCTTATCTTGGTATCGTCTTCATTTTCGCCTGAGTGCAGGTCACCCAACAAATTTATGTGGGTGAGGAGTGGGCCAAGAAAGCTCGTGAGGATGCGCATAGGAGGCTCGATCCCCAGACACAGTGAGAGGGCCGCGGGCGATCTCAAACGAGATCTTGATCGTCAGGATCATGAGATAAAAGAAGTGAAGAAGGCCAATGCGAGTGCAGAGGCGGGCCTGAAGAACGCTGAAAAGCAAGCCTAAGAGCTGCGCAAGCGGCTCCGACATTCTGAGGAAAGATCACAACGGAGCGACAGGCGGTTTCGGAGCTTAATGCCGAGCTTGCAAGGGCCAAAGAGGAAGCCCGATTGTCCAAGGAGGTTGCCGAGAAGGCTGTGGCGGTTTCGTATGAACGTGGGGTTCACGATACCGAGGAGAGATTGGCCGAGGAAGTTGCCACCGTCTGCGGGGAATATGTCACCTCGACCTCGGGATTAGCCATGGATTGGGTAGCCGTCCCCGCAGATTCCGATCTCGGGAAGGCCGAGAACATCTTTTATCCTGTGGAGATATGTGAGGCTCCTGGTGAGGTCGCCTCCACCGAGCCTCTTCCAAAGAGATTCCACCATTCCCGAGATCGGGGCATGGAGCAAGCTATGCGGTGGTCACCACCCGAGGACAGTCTTCGCATCGGCCGAGATCCTTGCCCAGGCCCGGAGATCGCCGGAGAACCCAAAGGCGGATGATCGGCCTGCCCCAACTCAAGGCCCTTAGGGACGTAGAATAGGAATTCGTCTGTCCCACTTTTGTACTTCGTTTTGTTTAATCCTTGCTAATATTTCTGAAATGAATCACTTTGAACATTATATGACCAAAGTTATTTCATTACATATATCATTTGCTTTACTCTATTTTGTTTTTATCATGAATGGATATCGGTTTTACCCTTTTACTGCTTAGAGTCAAACAATAATGAATGATTGTGTTAGGATTGCGACACTTTGTAATTGGGCAACAACGATTGCAATGATGATTTTTCCCAAGTCCGTGGCTAAGGATCCGCGCAGGACTTGGGCTCCCTTTAACGCTTTTCGAGAATCATAAACGGTTAACCCTTGATGGAAATTGCTGCTTGGTTAATTTCCCCAAGCCCTGTGGTCCGAGGAGCCATGCGGGACTTGGGTTCTGTTTAACACTTATTGAAAATTGTTGCGTGGTTAATTTCCCCCAAGCCTGTGGTCCGAGGAGCCATGCGGGACTTGGGTTCTGTTTAACACTTACTGCGAATTGTTGCGTGGTTAATTTCCCCCAAGCCTCGTGGTCCGAGGAGCCATGCGGGACTTGGGTTGTTTAACACTTACTGCGCGAATTGTTGCGTGGTTAATTTCCCCAAGCTCGTGGTCCGAGGAGCCATCCAAGGCTTAGGTTACATTTAACACTTACTGCGAATCTGTTGCGTGGTTAATTTCCCCCAAGCCTCGTGGTCCGAGGAGCCATGCGGGGCTTAGGTTCTGTTTAACACTTACTGCGAATTGTTGCGTGGTTAATTTCCCCCAAGCCTCGTGGTCCGAGGAGCCATGCGGGGCTTGGGTTCTGCTTTAACACTTACTGCGAATTCGTTGCTTGGTTAATTTCCTCCAAGCTTTGTGGTCGGAGGAGCCATGCGGGGCTTGGGTTCTGTTTAACACTTCTGCGAATTGTTGCGTGGTTAATTTCCCCCAAGCCGTGGTCCGAGGAGCCATGCGGGGCTTAGGTTCTGTTTAACACTTACTGCGAATTGTTGCGTGGTTAATTTCCCCAAGCCTCGTGGTCCGAGGAGCCATGCGGGGCTTAGGTTCTGTTTAACACTTACTGCGAATTGTTGCGTGGTTAATTTCCCCCAAGCCCGTGGTCCGAGGAGCCATGCGGGGCTTGGGTTCATTTAACACTTACTGCGAATTGTTGAGTGGTTAATTTCCCCCAAGCCTCGTGGGTCCGAGGAGCCATGCGGGGCTTGGGTTCTGTTTAACACTTACTGCGAATTCGTTGCTTGGTTAATTTCCTCCAAGCTCGTGGTCCGAGGAGCCATGCGGGGCTTGGGTTCTGTTTAACACTTACTGCGAATTGTTGCGTGGTTAATTTCCCCCAAGCCTGTGGTCCGAGGAGCCATGCGGGGCTTAGGTTTCATTTTAACACTTACTGCGAATTGTTGCGTGGTTAATTTCCCCCAAGCCTCGTGGTCCGAGGAGCCATGCGGGGCTTGGGTTCTGTTTAACACTTATTGTGAATTGTTGCGTGGTTAATTTCCCCCAAGCCTGTGGTTCGAGGAGCCATGCGGGGCTTAGGTTCTGTTTAACACTTATCGCGAATTGTTGCGTGGTTAATTTCCCCCAAGCCTGTGGTCCGAGGAGCCATGCGGGGCTTAGGTTCTGTTTAACACTTATCGCGAATTGTTGCGTGGTTAATTTCCCCAAAGCCTTGTGGTTCGAGGAGCCATGCGGGGCTTAGGTTCATTTAACACTTACTGCGCGAATTGTTGCGTGGTTAATTTCCCCCAAGCCTATGGTCCGAGGAGCCATGCGGGGCTTGGGTTCTGTTTAACACTTACTGCGAATTCGTTGCTTGGTTAATTTCCCCCAAGCCTGTGGTCCGAGGAGCCATGCGGGGCTTGGGTTCTTTAACACTTATCTGCGAATTGTTGCGTGGTTAATTTCCCCAAGCCCGTGGTCCGAGGAGCCATGCAGGGCTTGGGTTCTGTTTAACACTTACTGCGAATTGTTGAGTGGTTAATTTCCCCCAAGCCCGTGGTCCGAGGAGCCATGCGGGGCTTGGGTTCTGTTTAACACTTACTGCGAATTGTTGCGTGGTTAATTTCCCCCAAGCCCGTGGTCCGAGGAGCCATGCGGGGCTTGGGTTCTGTTTAACACTTATCGCGAATTCGTTGCGTGGTTAATTTCCCCCAAGCCCGTGGTCCGAGGAGCCATGCGGGGGCTTGGGTTGTTTAACACTTACTGCGAATTCGTTGCTTGGTTAATTTCCCCAAGCCTCGTGGTCCGAGGAGCCATGCGGGGCTTGGGTTTCTGTTTAACACTTACTGCGAATTGTTGCGTGGTTAATTTCCCCAAGCCCGTGGTCCGAGGAGCCATGCGGGGCTTGGGTTCTGTTTAACACTTCTGCGAATTGTTGAGTGGTTAATTTCCCCCAAGCCACGTGGTCCGAGGAGCCATGCGGGGCTTGGGTTCATTTAACACTTACTGCGAATTGTTGAGTGGTTAATTTCCCCCAAACCCGTGGTCCGAGGAGCCATGCGGGGCTTGGGTTCATTTAACACTTTCTGCGAATTGTTGCGTGGTTAATTTCCCCCAAGCCTCGTGGTTCGAGGAGCCATGCGGGGCTTGGGTTTTGACACTTACCGCGAATTCGTTGCTTGGTTAATTTCCCCCAAGCCCGTGGTCCGAGGAGCCATGCGGGGCTTGGGTTCTGTTTAACACTTTCTGCGAATTGTTGCGTGGTTAATTTCCCCCAAGCACGTGGTCCGAGGAGCCATGCGGGGCTTGGGTTCTGTTTAACACTTACTGAAAATAGTACATTAGAACGAAATCAAGTAAAGTATTTCTCATTAATAAAAGTACCTTTTCAGGTTATTTACATTCCATGGACGTGGCACTACACGTTCGTCCAAGTCTTCCAAATAGTACGCTCCAATACCGACCCCACAGAGGTGATACGGTATGGACCCTCCCGATTTGGTCCGAGCTTTCCCCATGCGGGATTCCTCGCATTGCCCAGGACTTTCCTCAAAGACTAGGTCCCGGGCGTCAAGGGTCTCGACTTTACCTTGGCGTCATAACCCCGCTTGAGCTTTTGTTGATACTTGAGCTAGATGCACCATCGCGCAATCCCTTCTCTCTTCGAGGAGATCCAAGCTTTTTCTAGAAGCCCGTTGTTAACAATTGGGTCGAATGTAGTAGTCCCTCGGGATGGAAAGTTTATCTCTAACGGGATGACGGCCTCGGCCCGTAGGTCAACGAAAAGGGGTTTCTCCCGTGGATCGGCGGGCGTGGTGCGATACGTCCACAAAACGTGGGCGAGCTCTTCAACCCACCTCCCTTTCGCGTCGTCCAACCTCCTTTTCAGCCCATTCACTATGGTTTTGTTAATTGCCTCGGCTTGTCCGTTACTCTGTGGATAGGTGGTGTAGAGTACTGTTGACAATCCCCAATTCATCGCAATATTTCCTAAAGGCCTTGCTATCAAATTGCAGGCCATTGTCCGAGATTAGGGTGTGTGGGGTACCGAATCGGGTGACAATGTTTTTCCAGATAAACTTCTTGACATCCACATCCCTAATGTTTGCCAACGCCTCGGCCTCGACCCATTTCGTAAAGTAATCGGTGCCGACGAGAAGAAACTTCTTGTTCCGTGCACTTTGGGGAACGGACCTAATATGTCTAGGCCCCATTGTGCAAATGGCCAAGGGCTGGACAATGGGTTAAGTACCCCACCCGGCTGATGTATATTCGAGCAAACCGTTGGCATTGGTCACACTTCTTCACATATTCCAGAGCCTCCTTATGCATGCTCGGCCACCAGTAACCCAGCGTCATAGCCCCGTGGGAGAGGGACCGGCCCCCCGTATGACTTCCACAAATCCCTTCGTGCAACTCCTCCAAAATGAGTTCAGTAGCACACGGGTGTACACACAGCAAGTATGGCCCCGAGAATGAACGTCAGTAGAGCTTGGAGTCCTCGGACAGCCAGAATCGAGGAGCTCTCCTTTGGATTTTGTCGGCCTCGGCTTTGTCGTCCGGTAAGGAATCATTCTTCAAGAATCGGACGAGAGGGTCCATCCAGCTTGGTCCCTCACCGACGTTGTGTACCCGAATACCGTGGGCCTCCTCTTCCGTGGAGCGGCAGAGGTCCTCGACCAAAATAACCCGCGGAAGGGGCCGAGCCGAGGATGTGGCCAGCGTTGCCGGAGAATCGGCGTGGGTATTCCCGCTTACGGGTATATGCGTTAAACGGAAGTCGTCGAAATGGGCGCGTAGGGCGTTTAGCTCGGGCAAGATACCGTTGCATTCTTTCATCTTTCGCCTCCAATTCCCGCTTACTTGCCCCACTATGAGTCTCGAATCCGAGAATATGCTCGCGCATTTCCCACCCAGACCTCCGGATCATCGACATCCCTTCCAAGAAGTGCCTCATACTCGGCGGCCGTTGTTATTCGTTCTTTGAGAATCCCGATCTCAACGACTTCTCTAAGGTTATACCTTCGGGAGAGATTAGAACGAGCCCCACTCCGGACCCTTTTTGGTTTGCTGCACCATCAATGTATGCTCTCCATTTATCGTGCTCTTTGTAAATCGCGCTGACCAATCTCCTATCATCATTCGGTGATTTCGACACTTCCACCCCTTCCAAGGTTGGCTCGCAAACTCGGCTACCGGATCGGCGAGGACCCGACCTTTTATGGCGGTGCGTGGCATATATCGATGTCAAAGGCGCTCAAGATGGTTCCCCATTTAGCTATTCTCCCGTGTAGTAGTCGGCGCTACGGAGGACTGATTTCAATGGAAGTTGGGTTAGCACAACCATTGTATGTGCCTCGAAAATAGTGGGGAAGCTTCTTTGTAGCTTGCACGATGTAGACCCAATATTGCCTTTTCGAGGGGGAGATACCGGGTCTCCGCCTCCTGTAGCGACTTGCTTACGTAATACACGGGCCGTTGCGCACCGTTGTCCTCTCGGATCAGTACTAAGCTAACCGCATGATCGGCTCTTGCGATGTATGCATAGAGTACCTCGTCGGCCTCGGGATTGGACATGATCGGAGGTCGGGCGAGGTATTCCTTGAGCTGTTGGAATGCTATGTCACACTCCTCAGTCCACTCGAAACCCTTCCACTTGTGCAATAGGAGGAAAAAGGGTCTGCATCTATCCGCCGAGCGAGAGATGAAACGGTTCAAAGTCGCTATCATGCCGGTAAGCTTCTGGACTTCTTTGGGATTCCGAGGCGGTTGCATACTATGAATGGCCCTTATTTGGTCAGGGTTAACTTCGATCCCCCGATGGGTTACCATGTAGCCAAGGAATTTCCCCGATCCCACTCCAAATGAGCACTTGGATGCGTTCGATGCCGCAACTTGTATCTCCTCAGAATGTGAAACACCTCGTCAAGGTCCCCGATGTGGTCGGTCACCAATTTGCTCTTTACTACCATATCGTCTATATACACCTCGGCAGTTTTTCCCATCTGTTGTTCAAACATCCTAGTCATCATCCTTTGATAGGTCGAACCGGCATTCTTCGTGCCAAAAGGCATCACCTTGTAATGATAGTTGCCAATTGGGGTGACAAAGGCAGTTTTTTCCTGGTCTTCCGTGGCCAAGGATATTTGATGATAGCCCTGGAAAGCATCCAAAAAACTCATCCGGGGATGCCCGACGATTCGCGTCGACAAGTCGGTCTATCCGCGGCATTGGGAAAGGATCCTTCGGGGCAGGCCTTGTTTAAGTCCATGAAGTCCACACGGACTCGCCATTTCCGCTCTTCTTCTTTACCACGATTGTGTTCGCCAACCATTCGGGGTAGAACACTTCCTTGATAGCCTGACTCTTTTCAATTTTGCCACTTCTTCCCTCACAAAGATTCGCATGCTCCTTGACGGGCGCCGAGGGGCCGCTTCTTTGGGGTAATAGCCGGATTAACGTTAAGGTGATGGCGTATTAGGGTCCGAGTCAACCCCGGGGGCTTCATAAGGATCCCAAGCGAATACATCCTCATTTCGGCACAGAAAATTAATTAACGTCGACTTTTCCTGCGCTGGTAGCTCCGAGCCAATCTGGAAAAATCTCTCGGGGTCCGATCTGACGAGCACTTTCTCCAACTCTTCACAGCTCACCTCCAAGGCCGGTCCTTCAAGACTTGTGGCTAGGACCGGGGTTCTTGATTGCTATAAGGTATTCCCGGTTGAGGTGGAGGGCGCGTTGTTTAATTGTTGAGCAATGGCCGATACCATGCATCGCCTGGCCATTCCTTGATCCCCCACTATCTCTTTGATTCGGCCCTCGATGGATATTTCACTTTCTCAGTGCGGGGTAGACGACACGGCCCCTAGCGTATGAAGCCATGGCCGTGCCACAATAGCTGTGTAGGGTGAGTATCGTCCACCACGATGAAGTCCACTTCCACTACTTCTATGTCTGTTTGCACAGGTAATCTAATCATGCCCTTCGGGATGACGATTTTTCCCTCAAAGCTAAGCGGGGAGTATCGTATGGCGACAGTCCTCCGCTTTAAATTCAGCCCCTTATATAAGTCCGGGTACATCACCTTCACGGCGCTACCCCGATCAACTAACACCCTCTTCACGTCATAACCTCCTATTTCGAGTGTCACGACTAGGGCATCATCATGGGGCTGAATAGTTCCCTCCTTGTCTTCCTCCGTGAACCCAATTAATGGCACAGCCCTCCTCCTAGCACTCTTGGATCCCCTTTCGCCTAACTCTGTCGGGAACCCACCTACCGACATTACTCTGAACGGGCCGGAGCCGGTTCTCCTGTGTGCGGCAAGAATGACATTTATCGTGCCGATGGGTGGCCTCAAAGCGCTTTGCCTGGTATCGACATTTGATCGCTCGGGCGTTGCAAAGATGCCTTAACTTTCCTTCTCGGACGAGTCGATCCAAATAGTTTTTCAGGTTCCTACATTCGTCGGTGGCGTGACCAGGCTCTTGGTGATACGCACAATATAGATTCTGATTGCGTTTTGAGGGGTCACCTGCCATCCTATTTGACCACCGAAAAAAGGGTTCGTGCTTTACTTTCTCCATGATCACGTGTAATGGCTCTTGGAACACAGCGTGGACTACCCGAGCCCTCAGAGATCCCGATTGTTCCGTATAATCTCTTCTCGGCTTATTATCATTATCAAACGGTCCGACCAAGTCCCTTCTCTCCTGGGGACAAACTTCGCCTTTCCTTCCCGTTTTTTGGTCCTCCTCGACTCTTTTATACTTTTCTATCCTCCTGTCCATGAGTTGCCGCACGCTGGTGGTCTGGCTTCCCTGTAAGAGACTTTCTTAAGCCATGCTCGCGTCGGCAAGCCCCTTTTAAAGGCAATCGATGGCGACGTCATCGTGATTTCCTTCCACCTCGTTGTGCATCTCCCAATATCTGTCCGAGTAGGCCTTCAACGTTTCTCCTTCTCGCATGGACAGGGATAAAAGGGAATCGAGGGGCCGAGGGACTCTAGTCTTTGGTGATGAAGCGGGAGCCAAAAGCTGCGTCAATTGTTTAAAGGAGTCTATGGAGTTTGGTGGGAGGGCATCAAACCATCTCATGGGCCGGGGCCCCGTGCTTGACGGAAACACTTTACACATTAACGCCTCGTCCCGGGAGTGGACGGCCATCCTTTGGTTGAACGGCTCACGTGCTCCATCGGGTTAGTTCGACCATTGTACTGGGTAAACATTGGCTGATTAAATCGCCGAGGGAGCACCGCCCGCTCTATTCTACGGGTAAATGGCGACCGGGAGATTCGATCCAGGGCTTTGCTCATGGCGTCATTGACCAATCCGTGGTAAGGTGGGCTTTTGCGACCGCGTTTGTGAGGCCGCTCCTCCTCATAGGAGAACGTCTCGCTCGAAGGGGTCCTCGTCCTTCGTCTGTATTCATCATCCTCACCACTGCTAGTATCCGAAATGGGCGAAGGACGTTTTTTTTGGGCTCGACGCAGCCTTTTCTTCAAATCCTCGATCTCTTCTTTCAGAGCCTTCCGCTCGTTGTCTTTGGTGGGACGCATGATCTTTCCTTTTCGAGCGACTTCTACTTGTGTGAGAGGTGTTCACACTGCCCTCTCGTTGATTATCTTGGTCCCTTGTTCGCTCAAGGTTTACAAAGTTGTCCTGCCGTTGAGATTCGTGCGTCCGGTTTGGCGCGGACCGATCCTTCCATCCCTTCTTTGTTTCACTTGTCACGACACGAGTTCTCCCCACAGACGGCGCCAATTGTAGGGTGACGATTTTGGGGCTCGTGCCCAACAGCGGGTGATTCTGGCCCAAAAGTCCTCAACAATGAATTTGTAGAGAGTAGGTTCTGAGAACTAGGTCATTGACGGGAGAAACGGTTACGACCAAGCCATGCAACTTGTTGGACGTAAGGATATTCTTTCAAGCTTTTGGAATAACGGTTTCTGGGACTATTCCTTTTACTTTTATCTCTTTTCTTCTTCTCTATCTTTTCTTCTTTTTCTACCTTTTCTTCTTTCTGCTTGCGATCCCCTTTCCATGGGGGTTTCCTTCTCTTATATAGCATCCTTCCTAAGATCATGACCCTACACTTGTCAGCCATCCGACCCTCCACTTGAGTGCCTGTCCTATAGGTCATCCTTCCTCTTTTCTGTGAGTTGCACTGGCCAAGATGATTCTGCGTTCTGTCCCTTCCACATTAATGCGGCTGGAAAAGTGGTTCTGGGCATTTAATGCGGCAGATTGTGGTTGCCCCCTTCCCGAACGTCACACACTTTGTTCCTTCGTATTGGATGACCTCTCGCCAGGTATAGAGTGCAAATTGGACGCTTGGGCGAGTTCGAGGAGGTACTCCTCCTCGGACGCCCCTAAGCAGTGCCCGCCCATCATGGTTGGGATGGGATATCCTTCGCCCATGCCTTTCCTTTTTATCGTGGCTGGGCTTGGTACATGAACTACGGCCCAACATCGGTGATGATTTTACCCCCACAATAATGATGCAATATTTTTATGAATAAATTTATAATTTATGTGATTATTCAACGTATAAAGTCACTACTAAGGGTTTTTTTTTTTTTTGTTGTTGTTGTTGTTGTTGTTGTTGTTGTTGTTGTTGTTGTTGTTCTTGCTGTTGTTGTTAAAAAAAAAAGGATCTTTTAATCCATAGTCTACTTCTACAATTTGATCCAACCCCGAACAATCCTAAGTAGGATCATGACTTTAGAAACTTTACTCACATGCCTGAGTTCAATAAACCATGATCAACCTACTTTGATGACCCACTCGAATATTTGAGTTTGGTAAGTTACGATCTCAACTCTATCATTCAACACCAACCATGTTCCATGAACTAACTTAATACCCATTGACACAGCTTGGTGACAAGACTTGAACTTGCTCTTAGCAAATGAAATAACATGTCTAGCATGCAAACCATTGGGCCACGCACATCTTGTTGGTCGGGAATGAAAAATTAATACATATAAACCAATTTAAGTATCAAATATATTAAGAATCAAATGACATATCATAGTTTGACCTCAGTTGAATCTTGATCCGACCTCAAAAATCTTAAACCTCTCCCTTTTCCAGTTTATTAAACAGTCCGGGTTTCAAAATCATAACTAGATTTTTTCCCCCTACCGAAATTGGTCAAGTTCAACGCTAGCATGATTTTAGCTCTACCATACTCGTTGGTAGCAACAGCCAATGGGCAACAATAATCTCAAACAAACCAAAAAAAGGGCAGGCCAAATATTGCAAAATTTATCCTCTATACTGATTGCTTACTTGGCATGAATTAAAACAGTCCATTAATAGAGATCCTTCAAAAGAAATATGTAAGTAGCTTACATAAGTCATGATTGATTTGGCACTATGCATTCATATGGAACAAAAATATAAGAAAAGTACATTATTTCATGATAATTGCTCCGTATCTTTTGGTCAAAATATTAATTAATTTTTTGTATGAATGAGATTCAAAGTTTTAAAATTCTGTCCCTTATTCAACTATTATGAATTTTACCAATTAAGCTAACTTGAAATCACAAATCATTTTTAATTAATAATGGAAATTTTAAACTTAGGAGGTGTTTGGATTGTGGTAATATTACATTACACCGCAATATCACGTTATTATAATCTTACAACAATGTAATCTCAATACAAGAATATAATATTATATTATTTAGGACGATGATAAGATTAAGATAATGTAATATATTTTATAATTTTAAATTATAGTAATGTTAAAAAAAATAAAATAAACCAAAAATCTTAATGTCACATCATCGATGAAATTATTCCCTCTCCACTCACAAGTATTTTTTACCATTTTTACTTTTTAATTTTTTTTATTCAATGATTGAAATTAAGGTTTTTTTCAACTATCAATTTTAACTATTGATAACTATTGCACTGGCTTCTTGGCAACAAATAATTACAGCCCTATTTTCCCTAGTGTCTTCCACACAGTTTTTCCACATTTCCCAAATGTAAAACTTTTTTAGGCATTTAGCTTTTTACTTATTTATTTCGATAGCCTTTTTCTTTTTGTACCGCGTCCTTCTGTTATTTTTCACGTTTTCTACTTTTTATTTATTTATTTAATTATTTTAATAGAACACTTTATCGTTTTAACACTTATAAAATGACACCCGCCAACTTTACCTTTCAAGCCACTCTGTCTCTCACAGTCTCACTCTCACTGCAAACAAGAATCTGAAGAAAGCCTCCAAAATCAGGTTCTGATTTCTGAAACCATCTTCTTCTCTTCCACCTTCTATCACACTCCTCAGTAAAGAAAGAACTGCTCCCTTTTCCTCATCATCGTGATCATCTTCGTAACCAGGGTCTCCACTCTCTGTTCCTTGGCGTGGTTGAAATATTTTTTGGGTTCTCTTACTAAAATGGCAAAGGGTGTCAAATTTTTGAGTTCTTGGATTGAGGTTGCACCTGCCCTTCTCATTTCTCCCAATAAGCTTCTTATTTTTCCTGTATTGGAGACAATTACTGAAGAGGAGGCTGAAGAATGCAACGAAGACTCCTAAAATATTGGAGCTTGCTTTTTTTTTCTTTTCTTTTTTTTTTTCTTATTAAATTTTGTGGATTTGTTCATACTCTTCAATTATAAATTTTAAAGGTAGCGAATGGGCATGTAAGTTTTGAAGTTCATCCTATCCAAAAAAAAATTTGAATGTCTGGGAGCAATTCCTTCCTCTGCAATTTCCAATTGGACCATTTTTCTTCCTTACAGTTTTCCTTAATAAAAGAACTTAGGATATCTCTTGGCCCTTAAAAATAAAAATAAACATTATAATCACGGGAGATATGTGCTTCTACTTCAAAAAAGAAAAAGTCATGGGAAATATCAAATATGGGCCAATTGCGAATGAAATTAAACCTTATAATTTTAAAAGCTTTAAATTGAACCGTAAAGTATAGAACAATTACAAGTTTAATAATAGCTTCTGATGATGAGAAAAATCACCAAGTTGAGGATCTCGTTTCACTGGATGGACGATCTCGTGGCTAGTTGTGTCTTCGGTGCAAACCTGCAAGAAAGCTTGGAAAAGAAGTATAATACACTAGTGTGGTGTTTGCCAAAAACACTCCAATGCTTAAGTCAGAAAGGGAGAAAATGGTTTAGAGAGAAAAATGACTTAGAGTAGTCCACTATTCCACTAAAAAACTTCCACATGTTTAAAATTGTTAATTAGAAAATTTTTTTAAACAGAAATTAACTACTGACTCAGCAATTTTAAACAAGTGGAAGTTTTTTAGTGGAATAGTGGACAAATGACATGGTCCACCAGAGGACTCTATAATTTCTCCTACCTTTGGATTCCGTTGTACTTCTCTTTTATAGTTGTTTCCCGCATTAATGGATAATGAATCCTAGAATTTATGAGCAATGGCTAGTACGTTATCAATGGGAGCTTTGAAGTGCAAAGCTCACTTGTTACCGTTGCTTCGTCCGTTACGTTTCGTCATCAATGTATACAATAAATGTGTAACGCTTGTTTTGGTCTTTGTATCACTTGGAATGACAATCCCATGTTATTTTTTGACTCATTAGTTTCAAATAATTTTAAAAATTTAAAAATTGTAACAATTTAAACCTTTTTTATTTATTTATTCTGAGTCAATGATTCAATTTGATTCTAAAAAAATTATATGGTTTCATTTGTACTAATCTTAAACCTCACAAATTAATTTGAAAATTTTGAAAGTATAAAGTCCTATTTGAAACAAAAGATAACAAAAATGTCTTGCCCAATCTTACTTGCTCTCTTCTTACTCCACCATGATTGAGTTCCCTTTGCTTTGAAAGGGGATTGGGTCGAGGACAAGTTTGTTATCCTCATCTACCAGCAAAAAAATTCATTTGATGCTCATCTAGCTAATATTGTTGGTCAATGTTGATCTTAGTTTTGAAGAATTATCAAAGGTTTTAGCCAAGATTATCCTTGAGATTCATGTACTTCAACCGATTGAAATATATGTGGTTGCTTAAACCATCACTCACTATCAATGAACTTCGATAACCTACTCACAGCTTTGACTTCAACAAGCCATGTTCAATGTACATTGAAGACCTATTCACAATTCTACTTGGCAAGTTGCACTCTTGAATTCGCTTTTTGACACCAACCAACCTAATTCACTTTGGGATGAATTGGGGACTGTTATTGCTTATTTTGCTTTATTATTGTCATCTCTACCATGATCAGTTTGGTTTGATGGGGATTTCCTTCACACCTTAACCAAAATTGATCGAGTCTAGTTCAAGCGAAATTGATCAAATATAAATTCAACACTGTATTACAAACCATATAAAAATAACTTATGACCATTTAGCAACTCAACTTTGAATCTTTGATGGTGTTTATAGAATCTATTTTAATTGAATGTGAGCATAAACTATAAACTTAATAAGGCGTGTCAAAGTAAGTCATGACAACTATTTGTAGTTCAATTGAGTACGTGTTTGGATCTATGTCCACATCTACTGCGTTTGCGTTTTTACTTTTTTTTTTTTAAGCCGTAAAGTTTGACTTTTCCACCCATGCACTGTTCACGCGTTTGAGAATTTCTCCGACAGAGTGCACTGTTCACGCATTTATTCATGGGACCCATAACCACTTTATTCAGGAAAAAAAAAATTAAAAATGGATCACACGATACTATTCACATATTTAAAAATTATTTTGTTACAGTGTTTTCAGCTTTCAGCCAAATAAATTGTATCCAAACGGACCATAACAATCCCTGATGTTTTAAATTGAGACATTCATGATTCAAATCCTCTCACTATCAATTTTATATATATAATTTGAGAGAGAGAGAGAGAGAGCATTTTTTTCTTCAAAAACATTTGTAATCATGCTTAGCATCGATTAAGCTATCCGTTTATAGAGATCCTACAAAATAAGGGTATTTATGAAGGCCATAACTTTAGTTATATCTCTAAAATTTTAAGTTTCATTTATCATTAAATTTTATTCATTATTTATTTAGGAAAAATTGTACTTCTTTTAAAGAAGTCAAATAAGGTAATAGAAATAAGTTCATCCAAACTAGAAAAACATATCAACTAACTCATTTGTTAAGACTTGTTTATCGCTTTATATATCGTGTCCACTTTATAATTATGGTTGTCTATTATTATGCTAAGATATCGATTGATTTTTTGTATAGACGAAAATTGCAACTCAAACATTTTATTCGACGTCAACAAATTTTACCATCTAAGTTAATTAGAACCTATTATTTATTTATTTATTAAATTGATAAAAAAGAAAAAGAAAAATATATACTTACAATCTCAAAATGCATATGACATCCCACCTTAAATTTGTTAAAATTGAATAAGCCATCAATTGGTTGGCACAAATTAAACAACGATGGTGCTTCTATTGGAAATCCGGGTAAGGCAGGCGCTGGAGTAATAAATAGGGACCGTCATGGTGATTGGGTCAAGGGGTACTCAAGATCAATTGGGTATACCACTAGTGTGTTAGCTGAATGGTGGGCTTTGCGGGGTGGTCCGATCTTGGCCATTCAATTGGGCATAAACTAGCTAGAGGTGGAGCTTGATGCTAAGGTGATTATGGAATTGCTTAATGGAGCTGAATGTCCTAACTGGAGTTACTCTCCTTTGTTGAATGATTGCGGGTCCCTCGTAGCAAGACTAGTGCAGGTCGGGGGGCATGTGTATAGAGAGGCGAATCAATGCGCTGACTTTTTGGCCAAAAGAGGTTGTTGCATGAGAGAAAATTTTGCTGTTTTTGATATTTTCCCCTCTGCTGATTTGAATATTTTGATTGACTCTAATAAAAATGGGTTGTACTATTATAGGTGTGTTGCCAATACTTTGGCCTCTACGGTTAGTTTTTTTTTTTTAATAGAAAACATGAACTTTGGCCTCTATGGTTAGTTGGTAATGGTTGTTGTTGTTTGTTTAATATAATATCCATCCTGTTAACCAAAAAAAAAAAAAAATTGTTAAAATCAAATCTTTTTTTTTTAGTGCTAAATTGTTAAAATGAAATCTTACCTATAAGAATTGACATGCACATGATATTGTCTGAAAATTTGTCAGAATAATATCTTAGCATAGAAGGTCACGGGAAATGTTTAAAGCAACATGTTTTTTGGCTTCTTGTGCCACCAATAATTAAAACCCATATTTCCCCACGTGTAAAAACTTTTTGAGGGGTTTTTGGCTTTTAGCTTTTTAATTATTGATTTATTTCGATGGCCCATATGGTGCCGCGTCCTCTCATTCTTCATATCGTCGCTTTAAGGCTTATAAAATGACACACCCACCACCTACTTTACAATCAACCCACTAGTCTCAGTTTCTCACTCTCTCACAGTCACCATAGCCAACAAGAACAACAACTTCAAAAAAGGTTTCGAAACTTTCATACACTCCCATCTTCAATCTCACTTCTCCAGCAAAGGAAGAACTACTCTCTTTTCATTTTGTGCTAATTTTCACAACCAGGGTCTCTCTGTTTCCTTGACTCGGTTGAAAACTTTTGTGTTTGCGGCTTATTAATCAGCAGGGCATCGCTATTCTCTTAGTTACTAAAATGGCAAAGGGTGTTAGACGTTTGAGTTCTTGGATTGAGGTTGCACCAACCCTTCTTATTATTTCTCCCAAAAAGGTTCCTATTTCTCCTGTATTGGATACTATTACTGAAGATGAAGCTGAAGAATGCAACGAAGACTCCTAAATTATTGGAGTATTTATTTATTTAAATTTTGTGGATTTGTTCGCAGACCCTTCAATTATAAATTGGGTAGCGAATGGGACTGTAGCCTCTGTAAGTTTTGTAGTTCATCATAAGTCATAACAATCAGTTTTGTCTTTGTACCAATGTCTTCCTCTGAAATTTCAATTTTTCCTCTAGTAAGTGGGGGCAATTTAATAATCTCTTTAACAAAAACCAAAAAGGAATTGAGTCACGGGAAATATTAGCCATTGGCTAATTCAACTATATATATGGTCCCACTGACTAATAATTAACTCTCTTCTCTTATATTTTTTACATAACTTTGGAGGAAAGAAATTTAGGAATATGGCGGAAAAAATACGAAACCCTCCATTTTCTTTTCGCTCACTACATTCTCTCTAATCAAACAATAGACTTCTCTTTTCTCTTTTATTTCTCACTGTCTTACCTTAAATCAAAAAATATGGTGCTTATCATTTTGAAAATTTAGGCATCTAACCTAGGAAATAATATGCTTGTGACAAATTAGTGGCGGGCCATTTTGCAAGCACGTAAAAATCCACTCTTAAGTCCATAAAAGACAGAATTTCCAATGATGAATCTGTTATCATCTCAATACAGTATGGATGTAGGTTTCATAAAATTGACAATAGGGACAAATATCCTTGATGTGCGCTTCTAGATGTCCCCCCCCAAGTAGACAAGTATAAAAGTAATTACTTTAAACTTAAAAAGAATAAAATTGTTCATGGCTTAAATTTTTGGGATCAATAGTGTACTTAAGCCAATACATCAACAAGTGACATGCGTATGAGATTTTTCAAATAGGGTTAGTGGTACTATATATTGGATTGAAGATTTATTTATCTAATCTAGCACTAGATGTGTTTGTCATACCAAATCTTACCTAAATATGGTTGTTTGACTGTGTTAGTATGAAATAATAGATAAAAATAATGAATATAGACTATCAATTGGATTAATAAATAAAAGTAAGAAAAAATCATCAATCATAAAATAAATAAATAGAACTTGAGGTTAAATAGAAATGAATAGAAATTATGGTAAAATAGAAATGAAAAAGGAGAAGAAGAAATCGAGTAGAGAGGCCGGAAAGTAGAACATTGGAAAACGCAAATTGAAAAGGTGAACTTATAAAGTTGGGCTTGTGTGATGACGTGTTGGGGGGAGGAGAGAGAGAGAGACTAACAAAATGTCAAAATAGTTGACTAAATTTGAACGAAACAAGGACATATGGGAGGCTAGTCAATTTCATTTGGAGGGCTTAGCTCTTACAATAATTCTATTGGACCTATTTTTTACCGACTATAAAACAAATTGAACATTTTTGGGGGCTCTACCGAGAGAGAGAGAGAGAGCTCATATTTGAGATTGGCAAAGATACCGTCAATGAACTTCGATGATCTACTCATAAATTTGAGGTCAGCAGGCCATGCATGACATATGTCACAGACCCACTTATACTCTTATAGACATGCTTGAAAAGTGGCACTAGTAACTCACTATTTGATACCAACCAAACCAATACACATTGGAACAATTTTAGGAGGCTGTTATCACCTACTTTGCTTTCTGAATTCCATCTCCACCATGAGAAGTTTGGTTTGGTGGGGATTTCCCTCACCTTGACCAATATCGATTAAGTTTAGTCCTAGCATTATTTTAAATTTGACTAAGATCTTTGTATCCTCAAGTATTGGGCAACAATAATTTTGCACAACCCAAACTTGTTTCACCAAAGGATTTAAATCAAAAACCCACTATATACTAACACATATAAAGTAAGTTGTGACTAAGGTTTAAATGATAACCTAATGACAAGAGTTTTGTAGTTCAAATGACATCTTTAGAGTTCAAATCCTACTTTTTTATGGATATTTTTTAATAAAAAATAAAATAAAATAAAAGATGTTAAAATGAAATCTTAACCTTATGAATTGATCATATACACCATGCCTGAAATTTGTCAGAATTATACTGTCTTAACATAAAAAGGTCAAGGAAAATTTGAAAGCAACATGTTTCTTGTCTTCTTGCCACCAACAACTACAGGCTACAGCCACGAATTTTTTACTAAAGTCCTCCACACTACCCTTATTTCTCACGTGTAAAAACTTATTTGTGGGTTTTACTTTAGCTTTCAATTATTTATTTCGATGGCCCTTATGGTATCGCATCCTCTCACCCTCACGTAATCACGTTGTCGTTTTATACGCTTATAAAAATGACATGTCCACCCACTTTACTCTCAACCCACAAATCTCAATTTCTCACTCTCAACTATCAAGAACACCTCTCTTATACTCCGTCTTCGTTCTCACTTCTCCAGCAAAGGAAGAATACTCCCTTCTCACAATCTTGTTTATCTTCATAACCAGGGTCTCTCTGTTTCCTTGGCTCGGTTGAAAATTTGTGTGTATTAGCAAGACAAAGCGATTCTATTAATTACTACAATGGCAAAGGGTGTCAGATATTTGAGTTCTTGGATTGAGGTTGCACCAGCCCTCCTTATCTGTCCAAATAAGCTTCCTGTTTCTCCTGTATTGGAGACAATTATTGAAGAGGAAGGTGAAGAATGCAACGAAGACTCCTAAATTTTTTTTATTTTATTATTTTTTTCAGAAATTCTGTGGATTTGTTAAGACCCCTCAATTATAAGCTTTTAAGGGTACCGAATGAACCTGTAAAGTTTTGTAGTTCATCTTAACAATCAAAATTATCTTTTATTTTTAATTTTTTGGTTTCTGACGGTGTTTCTTCAAAACTTTCAACCAAATACTATTCACTGTTCGCAATGGATGGACTCATAGCAGGGTAAATCATTGGCCTTGAGGGGTTTTTCCAAAGTGTTGGTGTCTATATTTGAACTAGGGAGCTTCTAATCAAACCCAAGACAGCTACTTAGAGATTGAGTGCCCAACCACTCGGCCAACCTCACTGGATTATCATAATTGTCTTTGTACCTATGTCTTCCTATTCAATTCCAATTTTTGTCTTATAAGTAATCTCTTTAACATAAACAAATAGAGGATTACAATCACGGAAATATGGACCATTTGCTAATTAAATTTATCTTCAATCATGGACAAGAAACGATCAAAGAAGAACCTTAATTTTTACTACATCAATTGAACTCCAATAATGTTTCAGGTGATTAAAAATCCATTCAAGTCCATCAAAAAAACAAGAATTTATGAACTATTAGTCGACCATCAATATCAATATCATATAAATCTTGCTGGGTTTTCCCAGCATTGACAATTGGAACAGATTTGATTGATGTGTACATTTATACGATCTATTAAGCTGAACGCAAGCACAATCAATGAACCCAATAGGACATGCCAAATATTGCCAAGCTATCTCAACTATTAAGGATTGCTCGCTTGGTAGTTGCCTAGTTGGCACGGATTAGAATGGAGATCCTACATAAACGATTATGTGAGTTCCATGAGTCTCGGTCGATCTGAATCTTTACATTTCAAAAGGGGGTTCCTTAAATTTCAAGGACATAATTTCCCATTGACCAACACACCTATGGCTATAAGAAACACCTCAAAAAAAGGAAGAAAAAAAAGGCCATCACTTTTTGTGTTTATCTTCGTAAATTTTAGATTCCATTCATCACACATGGACTCATAATACTAGAATTGAAAAAATGGGCCCAATTCTCACTTCTCTAGAATCACTGAATCCAGCCCCATTTCTTTAACGTGTGGCTTATAAATACTGCAAACAAGAATCTCAAGAAAGCCTCCAACAATGGGTTCGGATTTCTGAAACTATCTTCTTCTCTTCCACCTTTTATCTCACTTCTCAGTAACGAAAGAACTACTCCCTTTGCCTCATCCTCGTGCTCATCTTCATAACCAGGCTCTCCACCCTTTGTTCCTTCGCGTGGTTTAAATATTTTTTGGGTTCTCTTACTAAAATGGCAAAGGGTGTCAGATTTTTGAGTTCTTGGATTGAGGTTGCACCAGCCCTTCTCATTTCTCACAATAAGCTTCCTATTTTTCCTGTATTGGAGACAATTACTGAAGAGGAAGCTGAAGAATGCAACGAAGACTCCTATAATATTGGAGTGTGCTTTTTTCTTTTTCTTTTTTTAAATTAAATTTTGTGGATTTTTTCATACCCTTCAATTATAAATTTTAAGGGTGGCGAATGGGCATGTAAGTTTTGTAGTTCATCCTAACAAATCAGAATTGTCTGGTAGCAAATTCCTTCCTCTACAATTTCCAATTTTTCTTCTTTCCCGCTTTCCCTACTAAAAGAACTTAGAATATCTCCGGTGGTGGAAGAACTTTATATTCTCGTTAGCCCTTAAAATTAAAAATAAAAATTATAATCATGGGAAATATGTGCTTCTACTTCAAAAAAGAAAAAGTCACGGGAATTAAAAATATCAAATATGGATCATTTGCCAATTAAATTACTCTTCAAATTTTGGAAGAGAAATAGCCAAGGGGTTGATTGTATCTATTCTATTCCCAAAACATTCATGTGCAGATTTTTTTTTTTTTTTTTTTTTTTTTTTTTTTTTTAATGTGCGGGAGTGTTACCAACATTTTTCTTTCTAGGATTCTAATTTTTTTAAAAGTTGATTACATATTAAACACTATATTTTAAGGTTGAATGAAATTATACCTTACAATTTTGAAAACTTTAAATTGAATCCTAAAGTCTAGAACAATTACAAACTAAAAATTATACTTTCATAGTTTCAAATCGAATTTTGAAACCATAACAATGTTTTTTTTTTTTTTTTTTTTTTTTTTTTTTAGTTTAAGGTTTTCACCAAGTATTAGTTAAGGAAAGAACAAAAATAATCTATATTGCATTGAAAATCTTCTTCAGTTTGTTATTTTGGAGGATGGTTGTGCTATGCGCTTATAGTTAATAGTTTTCCCAAATTTAATATTGTGTTAGATGGGAACTAAAAAGGTGATTGGTATATGTGCTTGTTCCTAATTGGAAAAACTAAATGACTCATTTTAGTTGCTAAAATCAATTCTAAATTATTAGAGCTTTTTTGTAGGAATGGCAACGGATTGGGTTCGGGTCGGGTTTTTGCATACCCGGACCCGACCCTCGGGCCAAGACTCGCGGCCCGAACCTAGCCCGTTTACTAAACGGATTTTTTTTTTTCGGGGCCTAGATCCGCCCCTGCCATGCCCCGCGGGCCCCGTTAAGCCCAACCAGAAAGGAAGCTTTTTTGAAACAATCCCTAAATTCAACATCAAACCCACGGCCAAACAACCAATCCCAAAAATCCCTTCTTTTCAAATCTCCACAGCAACACCCAAATATTAAATAATAATAATAATAATAAAAATCTCATTTTCATTTTTCAATCCTTAAACCCAAAAATAACCAAACCAACGGAGGAGATTTCGGATCAAACAAAAAATAAATATAAAGAAGAAGATAAAAATAGAAATGGAGAGAGAAGAGAGTCTTGGCCCCGAGTTGGAGATCAGAGAGAGAGAGTTTGAGGTCTTCGGCCTTGGGTTTTAGATCTAGAGATAGAGGGAAGAGTGTTTAGGTTCAGCCATGAAGGCTCAAACTGGGGCTAGCTATTGAGCGAGAGAAAGAGACGTAGCTGTCTCGGATGTTGGGTCGGCGTTTTGAACAAGTTGGTACCTTTGTCGGGTTGAGGGTGTGTTGGAATGATTGAGCCGAGGGAGAGGGAGTGTTTGACCGAGGGAGGGAGGGAGGTGTGAAGGAGCTTGGGAGTGAAGGTGAGGGAGTGTTGGAGTGTGGGACTGAGCTGAAATGAGGGAGAGGGAGTGTTGGACTGAGGCAGGGAGGCTGCTGAGTTTAGTTGTTGCTGAAGAGAAATGAGGAATTAGGGTTAGATTATAGGTATATATATATAGGGTATTTTTGTAATTTCAGGGTATTGGGTTTTTATCTGGGCCGGGTTTTGGGTTGGGTCTTGGGTTTTTTTTTTTTTTTTTTTTTTTTTTTTTTTTTTTTTTTTTTAATTTAAAAACCCATACCTGACCCTATTCCTAATCGGATCGGGTAAAACTCCGCCCATTAGGGTCGGGCCAGTCAGTACCGCAGGTCGGTCAAAAATTACCATTCCTACTTTTCTCAAGATCGGGCTCTTTATCAGATTGTCCAAAAATTATTTAGCTCTAGGGATTATTAGTTTTTTGATAGCTAGTGGATTGAATTAAATTACTAGTTATATCCATTGGCAAGAAAGCTTCAACATGTGTGCATAAGTTTCTTGTTTATCTAAACTTCTCTTTTTTATCCTACAATACTTATACATTAACACATTATACATTTAAAGCTTAAAGGGCTAGATTTTTCATCTAGTCAACTCAACTGGCACCTTGTGCTCTTACAAGTTTTAGGTGGAGGGTTAGGTTTTGAGTTCAAGATCCATCTGCTGCGTTCTTACCAATCAAAAGAGGGGGGGGGGGGTTGGGCAAGAGTTTTCTTTAAGTCCTAAATCCATAATGATCCCCCTTATCACTTCTTTGCTTTCTTCCTATAAACTTTTCCTTTATTTTATACACTCTTCCCCTATATCAAGCTTCTCATCACCGATCATCGATCGCACGTGCTTGCTAAGGCAAGCAAATCTGGCCACCCGTTAGTAGCCTCTTTTCTTGTATAATGGAGAATGCATTCATTGTTTGTTGTCTCCTAAATTTACAACAAAAAATATTAATGTCATAACTTTACCTCTTTTTATCTATACTTTCAGATTGGAGGGACTCTCCTTTTTAGTGTTACCTTGGAGCTAAAGATAAAGGTAATGGAGGCACTTCTAAAAAATAATAATAAAATAAAGGAAATTGAGGCATCACCTTTAGATGGCATTAAACCCATATTTTTATACTTTTCCTCACTCATCTTAACCCCAATGTTCTAATTTGATTGGCCATCTAAATGGAAGTAGTTAAACTGAATCCATTACACATTCAGTGTTTGTCTACTCAGTCATATTTTAGATAAATTCTCTAGCCATAATCCACCCTAGGCACCCCAATACTTGACTAAGCCTAGCTCTGCCATCTTAACAGAATTCTTGTCGTTTTGAATTTCTTCCTTAAGTTTAACACTTTTTATGCAAGAAGCTCAAAATGCTGCAACTCATTTATCATTAGAACTTCTAATGTTATTGAATATATGATCGCTTCCTACCTTAATTATTACTGATGCTTGATGTCCATTTGCAATGTCACTTATCTGTTGGTGTGTATAAATACCATTAGTTATACTTTCTGTTTAAGTTTTTACTTTACTGATTGTAATAAACTAATAATACTATCAAAATATGTACAAGACATTTGGTGCACATTGCCATGTTTCCAAGATGATAGTAATTTGAAATAGTAAGGAATGCAATTAAACTTGTCTTTGACTTACAGGTCTATCCTGTGGTAAAATCTTGCCTTCTCGTATGGCCAGGCATCTATTAAAGTCACTTGTAGATGTAGTAACATTAGTTACTGAGTATTAGAATCCAAAGATGGATGCCTTTGCAACATTATATATATGTAGTGGGAACTAATCGCTTTTGGAACTTCCATAGTTTTCTTATGAAAATTTCCTAATTGTTATGTTTAACTACTAAGTAGATTATCCGAGATCCAAGTAATTGGGAAAAACAGAAGTTGGAACTTCTTGAGGCTGCTTGCATTTTATTTGGTGAGTTATGTATCTTTTATGCTGATTGTATACTAAGCGTGATGTAGTGGCAGCTCCTCTAGGAATATTTTCTAGGTCATTCAAATTCGTATTGAAGAGGTTGACAATGACCTCCAATAATATTTCTTATTTCATCTTGTTTGTTAGGATGAAAGTGCGATATTTTCTCATAACCCATGATCCGCAAGAAGATTTTTCAATAAACATGAGTTCTCTTAGAATTTGAATTTTAGGTAGGAGATGAATCTTGTTTTACATGTGATTTCCTTGTCATAAATTTATTCATAGTATTTGCAAGGGAATAAAGGATAATCTATAAGTTTATTGGGCATATTGTTTCTTTGAAAACATTGATTATTGTTGCTAAGATTAAAAAATTGAGATCGGTGCAATACCTAGTGCAATAACTCTCAATGGCTGAGATTGAGAGTTGAAAAAGTAATTTTTAATCTCAACCATTGAATAAATAAAATGAAAGATAAAAAGTAAAAATTGTAAAAAACAATTTGTGAGTAAGAATGGGGTAATTGCATCAGGTGCAATACCCTAGCAATTGCACTTGATCCAATTCCAAGATTAAATATTAGAAATCATCCGTTGTGTCTTACTATAATAAAGTTAATATTTAGTTGTTAAGATAATTTATGTTGTTAAGTGAACTTTAATTATCATTGCTTAGAATACTTTTATATATTATTTATTAGTTTATGTCTTTACTATTTTCAATTCTTTTATTTAACAATTCAACACAACTTTGACAACTTATTGGTTTTTGTAATTCATTAAGAAATATTTTTGTTGTACTTTTTGCATTACTCAATTAAGAATTTAACACAACAATGCAATTATTAAAAAAAAAAAAAAAAAGTATTTTCGCTCCCCATTGTTTCATGCCTCATTTCCACAACCTCATCTTTTAGTGTTCACACTTTACTGCCTACTTAATTGTCTTTTTGTAAGATTTAAGATCAATAAATTACTAATTTTTGTTGTTTGGCTTGCTTTTTTTTTTTTTAAAAAAAAAAAAAAAAATTCCAAAATGAATGTTGGTGTTGAATTGGTTTGTTGTTTGGCTTCTTTTAGGGAGGTTCAAATTTTTATTTAGGATGCTAATTACAAAAATTTATAAAAATATATATGTGAAAATAAAAAATCCCCAAGTCCTGGATTCATTCGAGCCACCTAAAGATAATGTGGTGCCACCCTAGCATGATGGTTATTTTACATTTGGATTGCATGTTTAATCTCCTTTCATTAAATTTTCACAGGATTGCTGATACATACATGCATTTACAATTGGCACAACAATTTCTCTTATGGGTAACATGTCTCCTCCCAAAAGGGCCTCTTAATTGCTTCTTCTAATCTGGTACAAACTCTCCATGTCAACAACCAACAGAAATTTTTATTGCGTCATAATTTTATAAATTAAGAAAGACTGATTCTTTAGTTACTTCCTGGATTAGCTTGCTAAGCTCCATATTTAAAAGGGATTTTTCATTTCGGCATTTATGCTTTCACAATCAAGATAGTTGGTGTAGTCAATTAACCTGATTTCTATAGATAGGAAATGTGAAAAACCCTTATTAAGTAGTGTCATACGGGCATGCAGGTGTGAGAGTAGGTGGGATATAACTTGTCTCTTGATTCCATTTTGTTTTTGGCCTAAATAGAAACATTACTGGTAGCCATATAGCCATCAAGGTCAGGTCAAGTTAAGGAGTAATTTTTAGGTACTATTGAAGCATGCTAAATGATGCCCATTCCTCTCAAATTTATAATGAGGTATACTCATTAAATTCATGGTAAATCCACCGCGAATGTGAAAAGAAGGTGCACCATTTTACTGTGCTTTGAAAGTACTTAATATTCCTTTGGTGAGGGCGTATTATTTGTGGGCTCCCATGTGAAGTCCCAACATATTTCTCACACGTTTAACATTGTCTTTTCTGCGGTGAATGTTCAGTGGCTTATTCTATTATGACACTAACTTTCCTCTGTTCCAAGCCATTTTCATTTTTTTCAACATTGTCCACAAGGGACTGAGTACTACCATCAATTAACTGACTCAGAACTTTGTTTGTTTCTTCCTTCTAGATATATTTTTCCTATTTGTTTTGCACTTCCTCTTCCTATATTAATAAGAGCCCCAAGTTTATATTCATCAGAGTCAATTTCTTGTGCTCTGCGGTACTCGAAAACTCCTAGAACGATTCTAAGGAAATCCCATCTCTCTCATTTTTCTTTAAATACAAGGAAAAGAGGGAAAAAAAAAAAATCATCAACAGGAATTATTTACAGAATTTGTTTCTCTTTATATCAACCTTCAATGGCTAAGGAGATCATAAACTTGAATTATTGGGTTGAGGTAGCCCCTGCTCCCATTATTTACCCTCTGAGGAATACGATTATGATTCATAATCTGGAATGTTTTCTTTTCATCTTCTTCTGTCTTGGATACTTGAAGAGCTGCTTGCATTTCAAAGGCTATGAGAATTCAGATTTATGTTGCGCTGAAGTTTATATTATTATTTATCCAAAAAGGAGACGAACCATTTTAATGCTTCAGACTATAGGTGGCTCTGACCTGGAGCCCTAAGCTGTTGTAGTAGGATCAATTCAGGATCATATTATTGTAAACAACAATTTGCATCAGAACAATGCTTCAATTCTACCCAATCAAGTGCAACCAAAATCAAGGTTGTTGCCATTGAGGCTCTCTTGCTCACCATTACCAGCAATCCCACTTGTGTTTAATTGTAAGGCTATTTTCCATCCATGTCTTCTTGCCCAAAAACTGAATCAAGGTATGATAAATCAATGTCATTTCACAAAGGCCTTGATATTATAACTAGATTTTGAAAGGAGAAGAAAAATAATTCAGATATAGATCTAAGAAATTCACAACACTCAAGCCAATCCGCTTTAACTCAAATTACACCTTTTCCTCCCACAAGATGAGTGGAGAACCCACTAGGTGCATGTATTACTTACTAATAAAAAAAATTACATCAATAAAATATAATTCATGAAAGGTTTGAATGTCATATGGATTCATAATCACTAAATAGTGTTTTACAATGTAGTAATGCTCACACAACTCCAAATCACTTATGAATGAAAAGAGAAAAAGCACATCAATTAGAAACCTAAATCAGTATTATTGTCTTAGAAAAATTGAACAAGGAAGCACACAAGACCATCCAATATTCCAGTTAGGCTATTTCCGAAAACTATACCAACCCACACTTCAGTTTCTGTATATTTGTAAAATCAATCAATTGATCATATTCTCTAGTGACATGTACATAAAAATCCCAAAACTGACTGACCTCATATACGAGTGATCCAAACTTCTTTTGCTCCAAATACCCATTAAATCACTAGGTAACACCAATCATCGCATTCATTGCAAAAAGATAAATTCCCCATAATGCAGCTCCAAATTAAAGACTTTCAGCATTAACTTCACAAAATATTTCTGGAAATCCTGGCAATTAATAGGGTTGTACATAAATTTATGTTCAAAGAATCAACAAGAGATAAATGATCCATATTTATAGCATTTGAAAAGACAAGCTAGTAAAGATCATATGAATGATGATGAAAAAATCGGTAATTTATAAGGTTCAGTTACACTGTCCACAATCTGAAGAAACATTACAAAAAATTTGACTGCTAGCTAGATGTAGTGAACAACACAATAACTTGAAATTCCAATTATAAAGCATATGTTGCTTACAATTTCTATTGCACAATCAAATGCAAATTCCTAGGGAGTACTTTTGGTTTTCTTTTAAAGCAATCACAAATGCATATGTACTAGGTAGCCTTAAGCACCATATCTCAACCATATGAACATCTATGCTAGCCGTATTGATTTAAACAATGCCTAGGAATTTACCTAGCAACCCCTCATCTAGGGATTCATTGAGCACTCCATATAGCTAAAAGAGTACTAGAGTGTACAAAGCTTTTTTAACTGCAAGCCTACCCCCCATCCACCATAAATTGTAATTAGAACAGGATTATTCAAGGAAAATATATATATATATATATATTTTTTCAAAACCAGAAAAATAGTTTTAAATATATCTTAAACATACTTATTAAAATAATTTTTAAAGAAGATACTTAAGGATCAATTAAGCAAGATATGTTATAGATGTTTCAGTTTCACTCATCCAATAATATCACTCAATAGATGAAAGACTTTGGATATATTTTATCACATAAAATTTTGCAAAAGACCAGGTATACCTTTGTTAATCTTTGGACTAATTTTCACATCCATCTCAAAACTATCGTTGTTCCTTGGCAGCTGGACTTGTTCAAGCTTTTCCAGAGCCTCATAATAAATAATTTAAATACCACAATTATATTAAATAGAGAAATGTAGAGAGCTGATATGACGCTCATAATAAAAAGAAGATACTGTTAATGTGTCAAACATATATTTATTTATTTATACCCGAATCCAGCGAATCTTGAAACTACTATCTCAATCTTCACCTTACTTTTTCAAATATATATATATATATATATTTTGGTTGATAAGTCATCGAAATTTTATTGCAAAATGAAAAGGAATTACAATGTGTTCACAATGATGAACATAAAGCACCTTCAAGAAGTACAAGCAAATCAAAAAGAAGATCTAAGAGAAAATTGAAAATAAAAATAGAAGTACAATTAGTAAAATGCTTGAGATCATTCAAACAAAGTGAGAAGTAGCATGGACTTCAATTTCTCAATAGATCTCATACCCTCCTAGAATTTTCCACACTAACCGCATCATGCATGCCAGCACCAAGTTCCATACATTTGAAGATTACTTTGACATAATATAAACTTATTTTAATTAAAAAGAATTAAAACAACTACACGGTTCATGACATCACATTGGGCAAAAACAGACCCATTCAACCAATTCACTTAGATAATCTCAAGAAACTACCATTTTTTCGCCAAAATATTGACTCAAGGAATTGCCCCCAACATATGAGTTTCCAATTATGAAATATCTAATGGAGCTGGACTGTTATCTTTTCATCTTCATACACGCCACATATAATACATAGAACCGTATGAAGCATCCAACAATAATTTTGTTTACCAAATTCTTTATAGGTTTTACACCATCATATAGACATATCATGAAAAGAGAGAGATCTATACCTCCAATATATGATCATGTCAGGTGCTATACTTCCAAGAAAACTGCTAAAAAGTACACCAGATGGTTTAAATGCAGTGTCCACTTCCCATGTGTTTGCTGTATCCCTACAAGTAGAAGAAAGGTAAGCCCTATGGTTTAAGACTTTAGAAGCTAGCATTAACAGTTATTCCTTAATGCACTACTTTGTTTCTATGTATTAAAATAGCCCAAAGAGTGTTGGCAAAGATGACAGTGATGTGATTGCACTGGTCTTGTGACTGATACACTCTTTCCTTTGGCAGCCCATTCCAAATTTGTAGCTTTTAGAGCCTCTTAAGATTATTGTTTAGCTGTTTGAATAGTCTTATACAACTTTATGCCAAACTCTTTTCAAGTGCAAATAACTTGGTATTAAACAAAACCAAAAACTCAACAAACACCTGTTTGTTTTTTGTGAACACAACTAACCAAAGATCATAATTTTAATTAACAATCAACTCATTATCTTAACATGTGATCCAAAAATATTAATACATAGAACCGTATGAAGCATGCAACAATAATTTTGTTTACCAAATTCTCTATAGGTTTTACACCATCATATAGACATATCATGAAAAGAGAGAGAGATCCACACACCTTCAATATATGATCATGTGCTATACATCCAAGAAAACTGCAGAAAAGTACATCAGGTGGTTTAAATTCAGTGTCCACTTCCCATGTGTTTGCTGCATCCCTACAAATAGAAGAAAGCTAAGCACTATGACCTGGGACAGTAATACACTACTTTGTTTCTATGTATTAAAATATCCCAAAGAGTGTTGGCAAAGATGACAGTGAAGTGATAGCACTGGTCTTGTGACTGACACACTCTTTCCAGCCAAGAAGAAACTTAAGGTTGACTTGACTTTGGCTCTAGGACCTAAGTTCTAATGGTGAGTGGTGATGTGAACCACGTCATAGGCAATAAATAGGTGGTGTAGGCATTCCTTTTCTGTAGCACATAAACAGCAAGAAACATCAATGATGAGATTGCTAATTGCTAACTCCCTTCTCACTAGAAAACCATCATTTAATAGTTTCCATTGGAAAAATAATGGCTTTGAAAGGGAGATAGATCTTTCACGGGGAAGCCCACATCCGAGAACTATATCATCTTCCATAGGGCAGCCACATCCGAGAACTATATCGCTGAATCATGCTTCTTCCATCTAAGTGTTCATTATGGAGAAGCCAATAGGTTCTCTTGATAGTAAAGAGATCTCGACTGATCATGGGGTCAAATTAGTTTCCTGTACTTCCGAATTAGTTATAATGTTGTATTTCAATGGCAACATGACTCAAAACTACTTTGAGAATTTAGTTTGAGCTTTAGAGAATGGTCAATCAGATTCAAACACAGGAACCTAAAAGATAGAAAGATCGTTTTTAAAAAAGAAATTGAACTTAAAGGATGAAGAAATTTTATCAGCAAGTACAGTTGCAATCCCAACAATGATGAAAACACGTAATTTTTTTATTTTTATTTTATTAAATGATCAATCATGAATCGAGGGGTTGAAGGGATACTCTAGCGGTTCCAACACCTCTTAAATATTATGATCGGAAACATGTTCTAATACATATTAAAGCAAATAAAATAAACCAAATAAATGAATAAGCCAATCTTTGACTCCTTATCCTAATTAAAACTACTTATTTGTTTGGCTACCGAGTAGTCTTCGAGCAGACTCCATAGTCCAAATTCTTCTCAACTCCAAATACCTTCCTTGGCAACCCATTTCAAATTTTCAGCTTTAGAACCTGTAAAAATATTTTTAGCTGTTTAAATATTCTTATGACAACTTTATGCCAAACTCTTTTCAAGTGCAAATCATTTAGTATTAAACAAAACCAAATCTCAACAAACATCTGCTTGTTTTTTGTCACAAAACTAATCAAAGATCGTCATTTTGACTAACAATCAACTCATTATCTTAATACGTGATCCAAAAATTTTATTTAATTTTAAGAACATTAAGAGCAAGGTGCACTATCAAAGATGCTTTTCCAAAAGTATTTAAATGAATTACCTAGCTCTTTATCTGTAGAGAGTACCACTTGATGACCTTGACAGAGGATCTAGTCCTTTAATGATTGCTCCACATTCCTTTACAAAAAGACCCAAATAAAGATTTGAAACAATTAATTTGTATAAAAACTATTTAAATCTCTAAATCATAAGTGATAGCAAATAAAAAATAAAAAAGAGTACATGCCATATTAGAGGAGTCTACTCTTTACTTCCCATCTTAGCTCTAGAATCTGAATCTAGGCATCAAAAAAGAAGAAGAAAAGATTATGTAATTTTTAAGCAATTGAATAAAAGGGGAGATTGGTTTAAGATTTTTTCAAAGAAAACAAGAGAGTTCAATACCACTGAACTATATTGAAAAGGTTGCAATTAAGTCATTGACCTGGTACCATCCTCCCATCCAAGAATATTCACAAAAACACTTATAACTAAAGTAGGGAACCATAAAATAACATTTCCATGATCTTACCTCAGAGGTTTTGAATTCCAGCGGACACTTCAAACCTAAAAAGTAGAAAGAAACAACAAAGATAAACATTTAGACTAGAAGGACCTTTCAACATTTTACCACACTAACCATTACATGATTCAGCTTGGCTGGATAGATCTAAAGCATTTTCAACTCTGAGAGTTGAACTTTAAACACTCAAATCTGTTTTACAGTAAATTTAATATCTTAACAATAAGCAGGAAGAAAATATACAAATTGAATCCCAATTATGGAAAATAAAAAAGGATAGGATTTCATACTGCATAGAAACGTCTCAAACATTGCATATTCTTACATTTTCCATCCAAATCTAAAAGTTCTTGATAGTTAAACCACATTAGGGGGAAAAAAAGGCAGAAAATGGAAAAACGCAGTAACCATACGAGCAATTCAATCAATAAAAAAAGAGTAACTTTGGTTAGAACATTCTGCAATGGAATTCAGTTTTGAATTCACACTTTCTTTGAAGTTTGTTCTTATTTTGGTAATGTAGAAAATAAGTATACAAGCATAATAAACCACTGTAGACCTAGCAATTTTTCTTATGGTGCTTTTCAAACTATTGGCCTTCTACTTATTTTTACCCCCAAAGGACTACTTGGTACCAACTATATGCCTAGGATTATATTAGACACTATGACTTAACTTGCTGCCATAGCCTTTTTGAGAAAGGAAGGTACTCAAGAATTCTGAGTATATAGTTTGGTGCAAAGTTGATTTTTATTTCTCTTGGTAATATGTTTGATGCATTCTCGTTCTGTTGTCACTTACCTCTCAATAAAATAATGGAAAAATCTAAGTAGTATTATTCAGCGAATCAATAAAGGTAAAGAAACAAAATTATTTTTTAGAAATTAACAATAAAACATGAACAATTGGCTTGATGAATTGCATAGGTCAGAAACACCTAAGCAAACAGGTTCAATATCTCGACAAAGCATTTCATTGAACAGCTTGTGTGCTTGACTTAAATTTCAATTTCAAACAATCAGTAAGCATACTTGTGATTTGGTAAAATTGAAAATGTCATAAGAAGAAATTATGCACTAGAAGCAGAAAATTTCTCAATGAATAAGAGACAAATATTATAAGAAATGAAAATCAAATTGCAAGGTGGAAATGAAAGGGTGAAGTTTGACCATTTTTTTTCAACTCATAGTCCAACAGGAAGTAATGCAATAGAGTCCAGCGGGAAGATATTTTTGTTTAACCACAACCATCTTTATAAAGAAAAACGAAAGGGTGAAGTTTGACCATTTTGTTCAACTTATTAACAAGTTCATAATGATTCATCTATAATGAATTTTCAGCCTCCTTAAAGCTTCCAATATACAATATTTATGGCCAAATATAGTAAGAAATATATCTTTTGCTACTAATACCAAGTCTTACATACCAATAACTAATACCGAAAAAACATCCCACACATAATGGCCATTTTCACCATCATGAATCTTCAATGCAAGTGATGCAAATATGTCATCAATTATTTAAGGGTTGCTCTTGTGTAATAAAAAACAGTAGTTAAAACCTGAAAGAAAATTTTAAAAAGAAATTGTGTAAATATTCATTCATAGATGAACTTTAATGCAATCTTGTTCAAAGTAGGATATCTATTAAATTCCTAAAGAATCTCATTAAGTGAAGAGAAGCAGAATTAGTGACCAGATTTGGTAGTAATTGTTTTCAAAAATATTCAAAAAATGTCATACGCTAAGTTGTAGTTCCAATTGGAGTTGATTCATCATCTGGAACTATATAAATTAAATTAAGAATCATTAGTTGTAATTATTGTTTGGGCTGCTTACCTTCAACGGAAAGGCATGCCAATCCTCCATCTTGAGCAACACTTTACACACCATTGAGATAGGCACAAAAAATGCGATTACTGGAAATCTGTTATGAGTAGAAAAGCTCTTCGAAAACCACAATTGAACCAAGGTGAAACCTATGAAGCCGGAAAATTTTGAGGAGGACAAAATTTCAATAGCAACTCATATTATGAATGACCCAAATATTTATCATAATATGATTAAGGTTCATGTCAAATATAGCAATTTCATTAACCATAAGATAACTCAAGCAAGTGACAAACATCTTTGGCTCTAGGAATTTCAAAGATTGCTCTTGGTCATTTGTCTTTTGTTAATTGGTATGGCATATAAAAAAGGGGGCCAAAATAGAGCTATTGAAAAAGATTTTTCCAATATAGCCATTGACACATTAAAGCTGCCAAGGAGGGATTTAACTATAGCATTAAAAAACCCAAACAAAGTATTTTTTTTTTTTTTTTACCTTGACAAGTCAATCGTTAATCTTCTGCGTTAGTCCTATATTCCTGGAATCATTCAAAATGTTAAAAGACAAATTGAGAATAAAGTGATATCTTTCTGAGGTGCTACTTATTCATATTTCATTTAGTTTTGGTAGGAAAATTTTTAGTAAAAATTTCTGAATTGCTAACAAACAGAGAATAAAAGTCGAAGTACATATGGATAAAACAAAAGTGCCAAGATGTGCTCAATTGGAGACAGAGTTTCAAGGGTTGGCCGGCAAAGCCTTCCCCTACAGAATCCCTAAGATTCTCAAAGTAGCTCATAATCTTTTTTTTTTTTTTTTTTTTTTAAATTGAATGAGAAAGAGAAGAGCATAACATTTGAAATTTTAGAAAAGGAGAGACAGAGGAACCTGGTGAAATGATATTGATTTCTAAAGAAACAATATTGTGTGCATTAATTTAAAGGGGAGCTGAACAGTTAACAGAGAAAGAGAGGTGTACTGGTTTAATGGTTTTTGTTGAAGCAATTAAATAATCCACATCCTTTCAAATTCTAAAAGGACATTAAAATTCCATTTTTTAAGAAAAGGTGAGATGGAAAGTCAAATGCAAAAGTTACTCCAATAGAGAGCCACATGGTAGAATCTCATGCTCTCCTGCATGAGGTCTTCGCTTTTATATATATATATATATATATATATTGATTGATGATTGATTATGGAAGCGATTGAATGTCACATGGATTCATAATCACTATATAGTCTTTTACAAATGCACACATAACTCCAAAAGCGAGAACCAAATCACTTATGAATGAAAAGAGAAAAAGATCATCAATTAGAAACATACATAGTATTATTGAAATTCCAAGTGCATTGAAATTCCAGTTTGGTGATTTTCGAAAACTATATCAACCCACACTTCAGTTTCCATATATTTGAAAAATCAATCAATTGATCCATATTCTCTAGTGACAAGTACATGAAAATCCCAAAACTGACTGACCTCATACTGCAAGGGATCCAAACATCTTTGCTCCAAATACCCTTTAAATCACTAGGTACCACCAATCATCACTTTAGTTGCTACAAGATAAATTCCCCATAATGCAGCTCCAAATTAAAGAATTTCAGCATTACCTCCACATAATATTTCTGGAACTCCTGGCATAATTGGGTTATACAGAAATTTACATGCAAAGGATCAACGAGAGACAAATGATGCATATTAATAGCATTTGAAAAGACTACCTAGTAAAGATCATATGAAAGATGATGAAAAAATTGGTAATTTATAAAGTTCAGCTACACTGTCCACATTATCTAAAGAAACATTACAATATATTTGAGAGTTATCTGGATGCAATGTATAACACAATAACCTCAAATCCCAATTATAAAGCATGTGTTGCTTTCAACTTCCATTGCACAATCAAATGCAAATCCTAGGGTGTACTTTTGGTTTGCTTTTAAAGCAATCACAAATGCATATGTACTAGGTAGCATTAAGCACCATATCTCAACCATAAGAACATTTGAGCTAGCTATATTGATTTAAACAATGCCTAGGAATTTACCTGGCAACCCCTCATCCGGGGATTCATTGAGCATTCTATACAGCCAAAAGAAAGTGTACACAGCTTTTAACTTCAGCCCCACCCCCCAATCTCCCCAAAATAGTAATTAGAACAGGATTATTCAAGAAAATCTTTTTTTTTTTCAAAACCAGAACAATAGTTTTAAACATATTAACATATCTTCAAATGAATGGTTTAGAAGCATACTTATTAAAATAATTTTTAAAGAAGATACTTAAGGATCAATTAAGCAAGATACGTAATAGATGTTTCACTCATCCAATAATATCACTCAATAGATGAAAGACTTCGGATATATTTTATTACATAAAACTCTACAGAAGACCAGGTAAAGAGTAGATGCCTTTGCTATGGCATGTACCTTTCTCAATAGATCTCATGCCCTCCACAAAAATACCGTTATTACGCTCTATCCACACTAACCACATCACGCATGCCGGCATCAAGTTCCAAACGTTCGAAGATTACTTTGACATGATATAAACTTTTAAAATAAAAAATAATTTATAAACAACTACACGGATCATGACATCACATTGAAATATGGGGGCAAATATAAACCCATTCAACCAATGCACTTAGATAATCTCAAGAAACTGCCCTCTTTTCCCCAAAATACTGAATCAAGAAATTGCCCCCATCATATGAGTTTCCAATTATGACATATCTTCATACGTGCCACATATAATACATAGGACCGTATGAAGCATCCAACAATAATTTTACTTACCGAATTCTTTATAGGTTTTACACTATCATATAGACATATCATAAAAAGAAAGAGATCCATACCTCCAATTTACGATCATGTCATGTGCTATACTTCCAAGAAAACTACTGAAAAGTTCATCAAGTGGTTTAAATGCAGTGTCTACTTCCAATGTGTTTGCCGCATCCCTACAAATAGAAGAAAGGTAAGCACTATGACTTAAGACGTTAGAAGCTAGCATTAACAGTTATTCCTTCGTGCATTACTTTGTTTCTATGTATTAAAATAGCCCAAAGAGTGTTGGCAAAGATGAAAGTGAAGTGATTGCACTAGTCTTGTGACTGATACACTCTTTCCAGCCAAGAAGAAACCTAATTTTGACTTGACTTTGGCTCTAGGACCTAAGTTCAAATGGTGAGTGATGATGTGAACCACATTGCACTAGCTAAGTCATAAGTAATAAATAGGTGGTCTAGGCATTCCTCTTCTGTAGCACATAAAGGGCAAGAAACATCAATGATGAGATTCCTAATTGCTAACTCCCTTCTCACTAGAAAACCATCATATAATAGTTCCCATAGGAAAAATGATGGCTTTGAAAGGGAGTAAAATCCTTCACAGGGAGGCCCACACATCCGAGAACTATATCATCCTCCACAAGGCAGCCCACATCCGAGAACTATATTTCTGAATTATGCTCCTTCCATCTAAGTATTCATTATGGATAAGCCAATAGGCTATCTTGATCATAAAGAGACTTGACTGATCATGGAGCCAAATCAGTTTCCCCTTACTTCTGAATCGGTTATAATATTGTATTCCAGTGGGCAATGGCAACATGACTCGGAACTACTTTGAGAATTTAGTTTGAGCTTTAGAGAATGGTCTATCAGATGTGAACAAAGTAACCTAATAGATAGAAAGATCTTTAAGCATGCAAATGAAAATATCATTTTTAAGCATGTAAATGAACTTAAGGGATGAAAAATTTTATCTGCAAGTACAGAGTTGTGAATTGTGATCCCAACAATGATGAAGTTGTGGCCCTATTCATCCTCATTAATTCAAATATTTCTAATTATCAAAAGATTAACTAGTAAATAAAAACAAGTGATTTTATACTTTGTTTCTAAAAATAATTCCTCAACCAATCATATATAAATAATATTCTTCCACAGATCCCAACCAAATATATTAAATAATCAATCACGAATATGAGGGGTTGAAGGGATACTATAGTGGGTCAAACAGCTCTTACGATCTCTAGTATTGGGGTTCCACCCCTTCCCCAATTTACCTAGGAAAAAAACCTTAAATATTATGATCAGGAAACATATTCTAATACATATTAAATCAAATCAAATAAACTAAATAAAGAAATAAGCCAATCTTTGAGTCCTTATCCTAACTAAACACTCCTTATTGGTTTTCTTTGCATGAGTAGTCTTATGAACAGACTCAGTAATCCCAATTCTTCTCACCGCAAATACCTTCCTTTGGCAGTCAATTCCAAATTTGCAGCATTTAGAACCTCTAAAATTATTGTTTAGCTGTTTGAATAGTCTTCTAATAACATTATGCCAAACTCTTTTCAAGTGCAAAAGAATTAGAATTAAATAATAATAAAAATCTCAACAGACACCTGTTTGTTTTTTGTCAATAAAACTAACCAAAGATTGTCATGTTGATTAACAATCAACTCATTATCCTAATATGTGATCCAAAATTTTTATTTAATTTTTAGAACATTAAGAACAAGGTGGACTTTCAAAGATGCCTTTCCAAAAGTATTTAAATAAATTACCTACGTTTTTCACTATAGAAAGTACCTCTTTATGACCTTGACATAGGATCTAGTCCTTTGATGAGTGCTCCACATTCCTAGACAAAAAAATCCAAAAAGATTTGAAACAATAAATTTTTATAAAACTATTTAAATCTCTAAATCACAAGTAATAGCAAAAAAAAAAAAAAAAAAATTAGTACATGTTGTAGCAGAGGAGTCTACTCTTTACCTTTCATCTTAGCTCTCAAAGCTGAATCTAGGCAACCAAAAAAAAAAAAAAAAAAAAGAAAAAGATTATATATTTTTTAAGCATTTAATGAACGAGGAAATTGGTTTAAGATATTTTCAAAGAAAAGAGAGAGTTCAATACCACTGAACTACTATGAAAAGTTTGAAATTTAACCCATCGACCTGGTACCATCCTCCCATCCAAAAATATTCACCAAAACATTGATCACTAAAGTAGGGGATCCACAAAATAACATTTCCATGGTCATACCACAGAGGCTTTTAATTCCTGCAGACACTTCAAACCTAAAAAGTAGAAAGAAACAATAAAGATAAACATTTAGACTAATAGGACCTTTCAACATTTTAGCACACTAACCATTACATGATTCAACTTGGCTGGATAGATCTAAAGCATTTTCAACTCCGAGAGTTAAAGTTTAAACACCTAAATCTGTTTTACAGTAAATTTAATATCTTAACAATAAGCAGAAAGAAGATATACAAATTGATCCCTAATTAGGGGAAAAAAGAGAGGATAGGATTGCATAGTGCATAGAGACTTCTCAAACGTTGCATATTCTTATGTTTTCCATCCAAATCAAGAAGTTCTCAATAGTTATACCACATTAAAGAAAGAAAAAAAAAAAAGCAGTAAATGGAAAAACACAGTAACCATATGAGCAACGCAATCAATAAAAAAAAAGTTACTTTAGTTAGAACATTAACGTTTGGCTGCAATGGAATTCCATTTTGAATTCATACTTTCTTTGTAGTTTGTTCTTTTTTGGCAATGTAGAAAATAAGTATGCAAAAATGGTCAATGTCCTCAAGTAAAATTATAGATTATTTTATTTATTTTTTTGATGAAAAAATGAATTTATTAATGAAACAAACTATACAAACAGCAAACATCAGTATCTAAAAGCTGTAACACCTAACAACAAAAACAGAGCAAGCAAGAAGCTAAATAAAAGCTGCAACTAAACTTACAAAGAATCAAACTAAAACCCTCAATTATGGCAAACTCAACCCAGGCCTTAATGGCTTAATGCCTCCTCATACTTGACATTGCTGCAGAATACATAAGCACTTCTTTCAAGCCAAGCATAATAAACTACTGCAGACCTAGCCATATTTCTAATGGTGCTTTTTAACTTTTGGTCTTCAACTTATTTTTAACCCCAAAGGACTACTTGGTACCAACTATATGCCTAGGATTATATTAGACACTATGACTTAACTTGCTGCCATAGCCTCTATGAGAAAGGAAGGATACTCAAGGATTCTTGAGTCCATAGTTTAGTGCAAAGTTGATTTTTATATCTCTTGGTAATATGTTTGATGCATTCTTGTTCTGTTGTCACTTACCTCTAAATAAAATGATGAAAAATCTAAGTAATAGTATTCAGTGAATCAATAAAAGTAAAGAAACATCTATGACAATTAATAATAACAAAATTTAAAACCCACAAGAAAAGCAAAAGTAATCAAACAAAATTAGCTTTTAGAAATTAACAGTAAAACATTAACAATTGGCTCGATGAATTGCATAGGTCAAAAACATCTAAGCAGACAGGTTCAATATCGGGAAAAAGCATTTCATCGAACAATTTGTGTCCTTGACTTAAATTTCAATTTCAAACAAACAACAAGCAAACTCCTCATTTAATACAATTGAAGTTTAGAAAATCTTGTAAGAGGAAATTATGCACTAGAAGCAGAAAAATAAAATGAATAAAATACAAATATTACAATAAATGAAAATCAAATTGCAAGGTGGAAATGGATCTTGGACCTACCAATTACTTCAACAGCAACAGCAACTGCATTAAAATAAAATAAATTAAATACTTATTTTAAAACTAATAAATACAAAGCCTAGCAGCTTCATTTCCTATAAATACTTGAGCAGAAATCCAACAATGTGAATCCAATAATGCAACTAAAGCAGGCATACCTTGGCATCGAGGTTGCTTCAAGGTGGAAGCATAATTCTTTGAAGTCTGATCAAGATGTTTTTGCCTTCTTTGATGGTGGAAACTGATTGAAGTCGGAATCATTGTTGTCAAAGGCATGGGCCACTGAAGAAGAACCTAGAACAAACCCATCACTGAATCCCAAATCTTGCTGACCAAAGACTGGTGCTCAATGTCATCAAGGACTTGGGGAGAGCAACCATCTCTACTAGCAGATGAGTCCAAGTCGTGCACATCATCATGAAATGATGATTCAAAGTTTGGGTCGATCAAAAGCCCCGAAACCCCTTCAGTGTTGAAAACCCCATAATCTAAATCTGAAACATAAGGAGCGGAGAAAATAGTTGGTAAAGGGGGTAGCTCAGTGTTATCACAAATCCGGGCAGTTGAAGATGAATCCAGATCATCCAACCCATAAGTAAATCCCAAACCTGGGTGACCCATGGGTAAGTCGAGCCCATTTGTGGTGTCCATTTGAAGCCCCACATCAGATGGAAAAGAAGGGTGATCAATGTCATCAGGAACCGATGAAGACCCACAACAGATGCAGTCTACATTGACTCCCATCCATGTAATTTTGGGTTCATCAGAAGAAGAGTAACCGTCCAAATCCCAGATTTCAACTGTAATCGTAACGTGATTCTGTTCAGATGGATTTGATTCATTCCATCCCCCAAGATATACAGGACGTAATAAGAGATGCTCAGAAACTCCTGATCTAATGGCTTTCCTTGGATGATATCGTTTTGAATAACCATTGGTGGAAACAACGAAACAAGTTTCTCCTATAACTAGGACCTCCGCCGATCGAAAAGCAAAACAGAGAAATAATTTTTGAAATTCACGGCCAACCACGAATGATACAGAATTTCCAACACTCTGATGGTTCAATTTGAACCCCTTCGGAATCTCAATTCTTGGTAGTAGAAGATCATTACAACGATCGTATAAAAAATCAAAAAACGAGGGATCCATGGATATTTCTAGAAACTGCTTGCATTTAGCAAAAACAAGAAATTGAAATTTAGAGATTCTTGTAATATATATATCACTTAAACTTAAATATATAGAGAGAAGGGGAGAGAGCGCACCTGATTAAATAGTCCGCATGATGATGGTAGATCCAACGACATGCAGTCTGATGCGTCCACTCTTCTTATAGACTGTGGAAGCCTTGGAATTTCTCGTAGGTTCTCGCAATTATACATGGTAAGTTCCCGTAATGTAGTAAATCTAATAATGCTTTCCGGGATTGTAACAATATTAGAGCCATCTATTGTTAGATCTTCTAATGAGGGGAAGGAATCGGGCTTCATCAAAATATGTGATTCAATTATATGTCTGTCAAAATTATCGACTTTCAGTTCTCTCAAGTTCGTAAACTTACATCCCGAAATGCTAACAAGAAAATCCCCAGCGTTTGGAAAATTACCTAGGCTTAAGCGAATAAGCCCACTACTTAGATACTTCAATGACAAAGGCCATTCTCTAATATTACTATAATGAAAATATAACCTGTCACATTTCATTTCTGGGTGAATATTCGGAAACTTTTCGAGGCTTACACACCGATCTATTGCAAGAGAATTAAGAGATTTCAACCTAAGGGTGCTGGGAAGAATTTGAAGTTTTTTGCAATCCCTGAGATACCACCACTTAAGCTTATCAAGAGATCCAATGGCCTCATGAACCTCAATTAAATTTTCACAATTATCCATGATCAAATTCTCTTAAGTTTGGAGCACCCAAGTCAGGTAATTTTTCAAGACTTACGCAGCCATCTAGATCAATATATTCAAGAGAATTCAACCTAAAGCTGCTAGGAAGAATTTGAAGTTTTTTGCAATTGTTGAGATACCACCTTTTGAGCTTATCAAGAGATCCAATGGCCTCATGAACCTCAATTAAATTTTCACAATTATCCATGTTCAAAAACTCTAAGTTTGGAGCACCCAAGTCAGGTAATTTTTCAAGACTTACGCAGCCATCTAGAAAAATATATTCAAGAGAATTCAACCTAAAGCTGCTAGGAAGAATTTGAAGTTTTTTGCAATTGCTGAGATCCCAACTTCTGAGCTTATCAAGAGATCCAATGGCCTCATGAATCTCAATTAAATTTTCACAATTTTCCATGTTCAATTTCTCTAAGTTTGGAGCACCCAAGTCAGGTAATTTTTCAAGACTTACGCAGCCATCTAGATAAATATATTCAAGAGAATTCAACCTAAAGCTGCTAGGAAGAATTTGAAGTTTTTTGCAATTGCTGAGATCCCACCTTCTGAGCTTATCAAGAGATCCAATGGCCTCATGAACCTCAATTAAATTTTCACAATTATCCATGTTCAAATGCTTTAAGTTTGGAGCACCCAAGTCAGATAATTTTTCAAGACTTACGCAGCCATCTAGATCAATATATTTAAGAGAATTCAACCTAAAGCTGCTAGGAAGAATTTGAAGTTTTTTGCAATTGCTAAGACCCCACCTTCTGAGCTTATCAAGAGATCCAATGGCCTCATGAACCTCAATTAAATTTTCACAATTATCCATGTTCAAATTCTCTAAGTTTGGAGCACCCAAGTTAGGTAATTTTTCAAGACTTACGCAGCCAGCTAGATAAATACCTTCAAGAGAATTCAACCTAAAGCTGCTAGGAAGAATTTGAAGGTTTTTGCAGTTCCCGAGATCCCACCTTTTGAGCTTATCAAGAGATCCAATGGCCTCATGAACCTTAATTAAATTTCTACAACTTTCCATGTTCAACACCACTAAGTTTGGAGCACCCAAGTCAGGTAATTTTTCAAGACTTACGCAGTCAACTAGCTGAATATCTTCAAGAGATTTCAACCTAAAGCTGCTAGGAAGAATTTGAAGTTTTTTGCAATAGCTGAGATCCCACCTTTTGAGCTTATCAAGAGATCCAATGGCCTCATGAACCTCAATTAAATTTTCACAGCCAAAAATGTCCAATTCCTCTAAGTTTGGGGTGCACAAGTCAGGTAATTTTCTAATGGATAGACCCATTCTCAAATCGATACTTTTCAAATTTTTGTACTGGCCCCCCTATAAGGAAAAAAAAAAAAAAAGCAAAAAAAAAAAATGGTTCTTCAACAAAATTTTAGAAAAACATTCAAAGAAATCAAAATTCATTAATACTAGTACTCATACCTGCGCGAATAGTTTGTCCAATCTAATGCAACCACGCGGCATCTTGAGTACAACAAGTTGTTGAGGACAATAATTGGATGGCAAAGAAAAAGGATATTCGTGCCATTCAAGTAACTTTAACCCATTGGGAAGATATTTAAGTTCTTTAGAAATGAGTACATTACGAACCATAAGAAATCGAGATTTTCCATCTTTTTGAAAGCTTTAGCATGTAATTGCACTGTTATTGGATTAGGCGAATGCCACATTATACCTTGAATTTTGTCTGACCCCTGATTGGATAAAGAATTAAGTGAAACATATAACACAATAGAATTTGCCAAATTTATAATAATCATGAAATTTTAAGCAAAAATGATATTGTTAAACTTATATTTGCTATAATATTAAAAAGAAAAAATTATCAAAGAAGAAAAAATTATCACTTCTACCTGATGAAAAAAGAAGTTAAAATCTAAAGAAAAAGAAGTCATACCTTATTTCCAGTTAGTACTTCACATGCATCATCATAATACCATAACACGCTACGTGTTTCGAGGATTTTTGGTGATTCTTGCCGAACAATTTCCCTACCCATTTGTTGTACCAAGTCATGCATCCCCAATATGCCATCATGATCAATGGTTACGAGACATTTATTAACAAGGTTGGGAATATTAGATGTTGCAAATAAATTGCAAGCATCTAATATATTTACAACATTATCCTTGTTCCTTCCCTTGAAGAAACATGCAATATCGAGGAAAATATCCTTTTCCAGTTCTTCCAATCCATCATAACTTACTTTAAGTATTTTATGAATATCTCCTTTAGGAATTTTTGCATATTGCTGAATTGCATTTTCCCATTCAGATGTTGTTTTTCCACACAAATCAGAACCTACTATTTTTAGAGCTAATGGTAGGCTATTGGCATATTGTATGACTTGGTTTACAAGTTCAGAATAATCTTCCTCAAGTTTTTTTCCTCTGAAGGCATGTTGATTAAAGAGTTCAAGAGCTTCACGTTTGTTCAATTTCGTCACCTCATAAGTTGTACAAATGTTTCCAAGATAATCGAGCAAGTGTCTGTCTCTTGTTGTTATAAGGACTCTACTTCCTGAAGCAAACCAATCATAATTTCCAATCAAATTATCTATTTGTTGTGATTTATCCACGTCATCAAGAATTAAAAGAATTCTTTTACAACGAAGCATTTCCTTTATCATATTGGTTCCATGGGCTACACTCACCACCTTCAAATGTTTGTTCCCTAAGATATTAGAAAGGAGTTTCTCCTGTAGTTGGATCATGCCATCATTTGTTTCATAATTGTCTCTAACATTTTCTAGAAACCATTTTCCTTCAAAATGCTCAAAAATTCTGTTATAAACAACTTTTGCAATAGTTGTCTTACCTATTCCCCCAAGTCCATGAATCCCTACCATTCGAACATCATTTGCCTTAATATCTAAAAGTGATTCTATGACCTCGGCACGAGAATTTACTCCAACAGGGTGATTAGCTTCAAATAATCGTATGCTATTTGATTTGGCATACGATATGTGCTTAATAATTTGTTGGATAAATTTGTATTCAGGGCCGCTGCCAATCACAAAGCATACAAGACATTAAATGAGTTGGACTAGTTGAAATTATGAATATGAAAATAAAAGAATCAAGATGTCTAGTTTTGATTCTCAAAAAAAAAAAGATGTCTAGTTTTGTGCATTACATCCTACACTTGACATATTATCAATTGAATTAAAGGATATAATTCAAGTATTTGAGAAGTATCATTTATTTTATTTTATTATATATTTTTGGGAATAAGATTTTGGCTTGCCGTACTTGACCAAAATAATCAAGAAATTTTGGATTTAAAAAAATGATGGGAGAAACTTTAACATTATCAACTATCAAGTCTTGAAAGGTATATTTTGTTTCTTTGCCAAACCAAAACGACATTCTATACTTTATTCAAAACTTTGATTTTGATTCATTCTATTTCTTTCCGTAGTAAGAAATTGTTTTAGGCTTTTGGCAAGTAGTTGCATGGAAACTTCACCTTAGGTGAGATAAAAGTCTGTTGAAAACCATTTATAACACTTTGAACGAAATGATTAAGAAAATTAGAGAAATGTTTTTGAAAGGATTATGTGGATGAGCCTTGATTCAAACAACACTTCCTCTTCTCACAACTGTGGGTGAAAGGTGAGGTCATGGAATTAAAGCTCATTGGATGTGTTTGCAACTTACTAGTAGGGGAGAAAAACTCAAAAATATGTTAGACAAACTCTTAATTGGTATGATTAAATTATTCCATTTCTACCAACCTAATTGCCTTAGTAATTGAAGAGATATCATAATAGATTTGATAGATTTTTTATTTTTTTATTTTTATTTTTTTTCATATTTGGCATTTGTGGTTGTAACAAAACCATTAGAAATCTAAAAGTCATAAAAGCTAATGTTATTAGATACATACCAATCTTCATAATGCCATCCGGACAAACTAGCCGCTTCATTTAGAGCTGCCCTCCACCTTTGCACCTTCTCTATGTTATCCTTGAATTTGTTTTCTTGTTCAGCCAGTGCTACTTCGAAGTCACCTTTTTGCTTACGCACATCAGATGGATCCACTTTGTAAAAAAAAGGTAGAACCAATTGTCCATTTTGCTTGCAGTTAAGAATCTCGACAAGTTCATCCAAGCACCAAGACGAAAATGCGTAGTTTTGAGAGAATATAATAATTGAAGTCCTAGCCGATTTGATAGCTTTGAGAAGTTCCGCTGAAATTTGTTCTCCTCTTGGGAGTTCATCATCAATGAAGGTCTTGAAACCGTTGTTAACCAAAGCACGATATAAATGGCCAGTAAAGCCATTGCGGGTATCTTCACCTCTAAAGCTCAAGAAGACATCGTAGTCCCACCGGCGAGTGGGAGAAGAAAAGGAGTCTCCTTGTTGGATTGATGAAGCCATTAGAGTCGACAAGCAGAAGATTGAGAAGATCAAAGATGTGATGAAATAAGAATATTCTGACTTTTTTGAACTAAAAGTCTTCACTCTTCAACTCATTCGCTCCAATCAACAAATTAACCCCTAAAAAAATAAACACAACAAGAAAGATTGAAAACTTATAACAAAAAAGCAGAGCTTTTAAAGATCATCAGCATCAATCATAATAATCAATCATATCAGAAAATTCTAGCGGCTAAACTAAGAGAAGATGAAATGAAAAGTGGGGAGAAGATAGAGTTTGAGATGATACCTGCGACTCTGCGAGCTGCGTTCTCTGAGCAAATAGAAGAAGATGAAGATGAAGAAGTGTAGAAGAATTAGGATTGGTAAAGTAAAAAGTAGAAATAGACACAGGCAGTCACGTGGGGAGGGAAAAAAGTAATGCAGTTGAAATGAAACTTCTTGGAAGGTACCTTCCCTACAAATACCATTCTATGCATATTTATTAACAAAAATTACATTTTTTTTTTCTTATATTATCAATTGGGTTGTGTTATCGGGCACGGTCAATTTACTTCATTATCAATCTAGATTTTAGCTCAATAGTAATAAGTAATAATATTTTTATTATATATATTTATATAAATGTATATTGTGTTAATTCCAAAACGATATATGGATACTAAAATATTCTATTCTAGGGACCAAAACTAACAATAATAAACAATGAATACACTTTTTGTCACACTATCATGGTATCAATAATTTTTTTTAAACAATTAATTAAATGAGAATTTTCTATATTGCATTGAAAATCTTCTTTAGTTTGTTATTTCGGAGGATGGTTGTTATTTGTGCTTATGATTAATAGTTTCCCCAAGTTTAGTAATGTGTTAGTGGGGAACTATCAAAGTGAATATTAGATGTGGTTGTTCCTAATTGGTAAACCTAGATGACTCATTTTAGTTGCGAAAATCAAGTCTTAATTATTAGAGCTTTAAGATCGGTCTCTTTATCAGACTGTCCAAAAACTATTTACCCTAATGGGTTATTAGTTTTGAGGCACTGAATTGAATTTAATTACTAGTTTTTAAATATCCTTTGGCATGGAAGCTTCAACATGCGTTTGTAATCTTTTAGGAGTATTTGTGTACACCTTGTGTGCATAAGTTTCTTCTTTATCTTAATTTCTCTTTCTTATCCTACAATACTTATACATTAACACATTATACAATTAAAGCGCTAGGTTTTTCTTTTAGTCAACTCGGACCTCAATTATACATTAACACATTATACAATTAAAGTGTGAGGTTGTGATTCCAGACCCATTTGGTGCTTGCTTACCAATCAAAAAAAGGAAAGAAAAAAAAATTTCTCTGTCCTAAATCCAATATGATCCCCCTTACTATTCCCTTGTATCAAGCTTCTCATCATTGACTGATTAGCAGCCTCTTTTCTTGTATAATGGAGAATGCATTCATGGTCCTCCATCTTGTAAATTTACAACAAAAAATAATAATGTCATAACTCACAACTAAACGTCATTCATCAAAAAAAAAAAAAAACTAAGGGGGTGTTTGGTAAGTGTTTCCAAACAACAATTTTTAGTTTTTAAACAATATTTTACGCATTTTCACACACTTTTTCACCTACACGTATTTTCACAAAAAATTTTAAACAACAATTTTCAGTTTTTAAACACATGTACCAAACGGGCCCTAAACCTCTTTTTATCTATACTTTTAGATTGGAGGAACTCTCCTTTTAGTGTTACCTTTGAGCTAAAGTCGCTTGACATGTTTGTTTTTCCATAAATATTTCTGGCCAACACTAGCAAACTATTTCGTTATCTAAATTTGGAGATTAATAAAAGTAATTGAGGCACTTATGAAAAATAAAAATAAAATAAAGGAAATTGAGGCAATCACCTTAAGATGGCATTAAACCCATATTTTTATACTTTTCCTCACTCATCTTAACCACAAGGTCCACAATTTTCTAATTTAATTAGCCATCTAAATGAAAGTAGTTAAAGTGGTTGTCTACTCAATGATATTTTAGATAAATCCTCTCCATATCACACCCTAGGAACCCTAAAATTTGACCAACCGGTCTCTGCCACCTTAATAGAATTCTTTTCGTTTTGAATTTCTCCCTTAAGTTTAACACTCTTTATGCAAGAAACTCAAAATGTTGCAACTCATTTATCATTAGAACTAATGTTATTGAATATATGATTGCTTCCTACCTTATGTCTAATGCTTGATGTCCGTTTTTGAAATGTTAGTTATAAATGAATTGCTTTGATATTTGTTGGCGTGTATAAATATGAAAGCTCAAATAGTGTAAAACGTTATAACTTGTTTAGACCCCCAAATTAAAACTTACGACTAGATTGCTTTTATCCTACTTAACTAAGTGCAGAATAAGAGTAAGTGTAATGCTATAAAACCGGATCTACTCTCAAGGCATATACATATACAATAAACAATAAATGTAAAGTTTAAAGAGTAAGGAAAGAGAAATGCAAATAAAGAGATAACATTGAGATGTGTTATTGAGGAGGAAACCGAAGTACTCAAGAAAAAACCTCTCTGTGGCCTTCCAAGCTGAAATGATCTACTAGTGAATAAAGTTGGAGTACAAGGATATCAAAAAGACCCTCAAAGCCTAATCTATCCACTTTGTGCACTGAACCCTCCGAGTTCCAACTCCCAACACACTTCATTGAGTCATTTCTTCACTAGTTAATCGAATCCTGCAATTAGCTCCAAATTGTATCTGCCAATCAATGGAGTAAAGGAAAACTAAGAGAAATTGTATAGAGGATTATGGGTTTACAATCTCTAACTCTTAAGTGTATTTCTATGGTTTTCTCTCTATAAATCTCCTTACAGTTTAATGGGTAACATGGGCTTATATAGTGTGGATAAAGAAGTGAGGAAAGCACACTATAAAATCATCCAAACAGAGAGTTTTGCGGGTCACTTGCGGGTGTAGACACCCCATTTTACAACTTGCATTTAACCAACCGGTAGATCTTCAGATTTGTAATACAAAAAAAATCTTGATGTTCTAATGATCATAATGGTATGTCATGGGTTTTGATCGGACCACCTGATCAAAAGTTATCATACAAATAATTTTCAATGATCATGGCTCGCCTATACGATGGGTTTGATCACATCCTATTCTAAACACTTAATTTTGATTGGTTCTCACAAGAATTAATTTAAAGTTAATCAAGTGTGATTTTTGAATGGATTTCATTTCATTTTATTTCATTTTTTTTTTGAAGAAATAATAAAAAATGTTTTTCTTTATGGCATCTTATCTGCTATTTAAAAAAAAAAAAAAAAAATTGGAGATATGATCCATGAAAAATTCAAAAAAAAAAGAGAAAAAAGAAAAATTCTCAAAAAAACGTCATTATCTTCAGCTGTAACTTGAATCACATTTTTGGTCAGAAAAACGTTGAAATTTGGATTCCTCTATTTCTATAAAAGTTGTAGAGAATTAAATTTCCTTTCAAAAAACATCAATCCCCGAATCAATTGGAATTTTGAGGAGCAAGTTATGGCCAAAATACGAAACAGGTGCAGAAGACAACATAAATTCAGCATTATCTTCAATTTTCTCTCAAAATTCCAAATGAGTTCAACGTCAAATCTGTTCAAGCCTATCTAATAGACTTATCCTTTCCCTTTGCTTCAGAAGAAATATTTTTGAAAAATAAATTGGGTAAAGAAACAGATACAGCCTATGAAAAAATTCAAAAATGCTCAAAATACGTTACTATTTTCAGCAGCAATTTGAAACACATTTTTGGCATGGATAACGTTGAAATTTGGCTTTCTCTATTTCTGAAGAAATTGTAGATAATTGAATTTACTTTCAAAAAACACCCATCTTGAATCAATTGGAATTTTGAGCGGAAAATTGGAGCCAAAATACGAAGCAGGTGCAGCATCATTTCAAAATTTGAATGGGGATCAGCACCAAATCCGTCCTCAGCTCATTTAAACAGGTTATCTCCTCCCTTAGCTGCAGAAGAAAGCTAATAACTTAGCTTTAAAGCTAAGCCATCCCTTCCCCTATAAATAGAAAAGACCTCTTCCATTCTCTGGACCCGGAATTCCCTCTAGAGAGCTAGGGAGAAAGCAGAAAAAAAAAAAACTATTGAGCAACCATTGTTCTTACTTTGGTTGTAGTTGAGTACTTCCTTGCTTTCTCCCTAACCCTTTAGGTGATCATTTCCACTTTTAATTTATGCTGGTAAGTAGTTAACTTTTTTTAATTCTTTATACATGCTAGAATAAATGCTTACAAATCATTATTCACTTCTTTTATGCTATGCTTGGATGAACATGCCTATGTCTTATTGGTTTTCTCTTACATGCTTAGATGAACACTTCTAGGCCAATACACAATTTTCTTTTGAATGCTTAGATGAGCACTTCTAGGCTAAAACACAATTTTCTCTTTGATACTTAGATGAACATGTCTAGGTAGTTGTTTTACTTTTTTAAATGCTTGAACAAACATGTCAAAGTATTTTGATTTTGTCTAGATAAACATGTCTAGGGTTTTTCCTTTACTTCTCTTCATAATTGCTTGGATGGTCAAATATGCTTAAAGGTTTTATTTTTATTTGCTTCTCTTTGCAATTATGTTGATGACAAATAACATGACAATTTTGTTTTTCCCTCACATGCTTAGATGAACATGTCTAGGCTAGGAATTCTTTATTTATATTGATCTCTTGGATGAACATGCCATTACCTTCATTTTTGTTATCTAACAAGTTTTATTTTATTTTTTTATTTTTTCTCTTTATGTCAAATTCCCTAACATATGTTTATTTACACTTCCTGCAAATCACATGTTTATATGACATATTCTTTGTATTTGTTTGACATGACATGACATTGGCCACCTTAACCTAGGAGACCGGTTTTACCGGCGAGATGGGTGCTTAATCCCTTCCCATCTCGTAAATTAGCCTCCGAACCAAGATCAAGGGTTCTAGACAATGCTCTTGTATTTACAATTTTACTTTCTTTTAGAATGTAACTAGGAAATAAAGCAATGTAATTTACTTTTCTTAGATTGTACCTAGGACAAAAAGCATTGTAAATTTTTGTTACAAAATTCGATGTAAATTGTCATATACATTAATACAACTGAAGTATTTTCATTAAAGGTTTTCTTGTTTTTCCTTTTTAAATAAAATAAGTGGCGACTCCATGTAAAACCCTCGATCTAGGGGGGAACACATTTTTATAGCGGGTTGGCCAAATAGCAAAATGACTCGTGAAATACGATCTGTCAAAAGACTATTAAGTATCTAGCATGTGCTTCTCACATGACCTTTCGTGGGTTGTCCACTCACGAGTCGATCCACGAGCAAGTCGCGAACTTCATTGTCTTCACAATTCTTCACCAAACTGTCACACTCAACCTTTACATTAAATCCCACAAACATACAAGGAAATGATTGAGTAAAATACAATCAAATTTGACACAGTAGTAAAGCCAACAAAATATAGCTGAAAATTACAACATTACAAAATGCAATTAGTTATACTTTTAATTTTTACTTTGCTGATTATGTAATAATATTATCAAAATATGTACAAGACATGTGTTGCATGTTGCCATGTTTCCAAGATGCTAGTAATTTGTAATAGTAAGGAAGGTAATTGAATTTGACTCTGACTTTGACTTATCAGGTCTATCCTGTGGTAAAATCTTTGCCTTCTCATATGCCCAGGCATTTATTGAAATCACTTGTAGTAGCATTATTACTAAGCATTAGAATCCAAAGATGGATGCCTTTGCAAGATTATATATATGTAGTGAGAACTATTAACTTTTGAAACTTCCATAGTATTCTTATTAAAATTTCCTGATTGTTATATAAATTAAGAAAGACTAATTCTTTAAGTACTTCTTCAAAATTAAGGTATTGGTATGGTCAATAATCTAATAGTGGGCTATAACTTGTCTGTTGATTTCTCTTCTTATCTTCAAAATTATACTGGCTGCTGTATGGACACTTTTTTTTTTTTTTTTTTTTTTTTTTTTTTGGAGAAGGAAAACACTAAGTTATTTTATTCCAAAACAGTGGCTAAATCAACTTGAACATGCAGTTAACCTTGAATACCTCTAATTGGGGTGGCTGCCAATACATAGAGTCGGTTGCCACTAGTGAGGTAATTTTGGGAGGGTGTTTTATGGGCAACCAATGGTGCTGTCAAATCTTGATGTCTCTACCATCTCCAACCCGCCAGCATGCCCCGTCAAGGATAACATCACGCCTTCTCAATATAATCTTCCATGCATATAAACTTGAAACTGAATCTTTTGCTTCCAAAATAGAACAATGAGGAAAAAAACTTGCTTTAAAGACTTTAAAAAAGAGAGAATTAGTGTTATTCAAAGACTTCATAATTCTAAGAGTTCGATCTAGCCTTGCTTCGTCTGCCCATATTTCGGCTATGAACAGAGGGATCTTTTGCCCATATAATTTCACCAAGCTCTCTCTCTGTACATGGGTTCCCTAGCCCATGACCATTCAATACTAAGAGATTCATTGCTTCTGGCAAGGTTGTGGAACAGCCTCTGCTAATATCTGTGATTGAGAGACATCCTCCTTAGAAACTTGCCGCCTCTTATTTGGTAACTCAAGAAGAATTCTGTTGTCATTCATTGCTCTTTTGCCTAGACCATTATCTTCTTTTCCCCCCTGCTGAGAAGGAGGTGAAACCTAGGCTCTTAGAAGTCAAGACCATTTGCCCTGTGTAGGTTTGCGAACTTGCTCAGTCCACATTCTTGATTTTTTGGAACACTTTGGATTAGGGTTTGTCAAGCTTTGAGTGTGAATAGAAGCTGCTGCCACGTCAAAAATTTTTTTTCCTTGCCGTATAGACACATTATTGTTCATGATTGATATATTGTGGATTTTGTTAACAATTGCGTTAAGGTTCAAGTTAAGATGCATTTAATTCTTTATTACATATAATAGATACCCAGAAAAATAATTAAAAAATAATAATAGCCCTATTGGTAGATTCTAGGAAAAGTGCTCAAAGACTCAAGTACCTATTGTTTTGCCAAAAGTCTATTTATTTGCAACTTCATTGCACCATAAAGTCATGGCTCCAATTATTAGAGTTCTTCTACAACACAACAAAGTCTCACAACAAGTGAGGTGTCAAACCACCATAGGTCTAAACCAGCATCTCGTATGACTTGGTTTGCAAGTTCAAAATAATCTTCCTCAGTTTTATTTCCTCGAAAGGCACGTTGATTAAAGAGTTCAAGAGCTTCATGTTTGTCCAATTCCTTCACTTGGTAAGTTGTACTGTCTTTTCCAAGAGTAGCTAGCAAGTGTGTGTCTTTTGTTGTTATAAGGACTCTATTTCTTGAAACAAACCAATCACAATTTCCAAACAAATTTTCTATTTGTTTTGATTTATCTACGTCATCAAGAATTAAAAGAACCCTTCTTCTATGAAGCCTTTCTTTTAACATATTGATTCCACGGGCTACACTCTCCACCTTCAAATGTTTTCCCCTTAAGATATTAGAAAGCAGTTTCTCTTGTAGTTGGATTATGCCATCATTTGTTCAAGACTTTTCCCTAACATTCTCTAGAAAGCTACTTCCTTCAAAATGCTAAAAAAATATGTTATAAAGAGTTTTTGTAATAGCTGTCTTACCTATTCCCCCAAGACCATGAATCCCTACCATTCGAAAATCATTTACCTTAATATCTAAATGCAATTCTATGGCCTTGGCCCGAGAATCTGCTCCAACAAGATAATTAGCATCAAATAGTTGTCTACCATTTAATTTGGTTTTCGATATATTTTCAATAATTTGTTGGATGAATTTGTATTTTGGGCTGCTTCTTGCTAATCACAAAGCATACAAGACATTAAATGAGTTGGACTAGTTGAAAATATAAGAATCAAGATGCCTAGTTTTGCGCATTAAAACCTACACTAGACACATTGTCGATTAAATTAAAGGACATAATTCAAGGATTTGAGAAACATCATTAATATATATATATATATATATTTTTTTTTTTGGGAATAAGATTTTGGATTTCCATACTTGACCAAAATAATCAAAAAAATTTGGATTTAAATAAAATAAAATAAAAATAGGTGGGGGAAACTATAACATTTACTAGTCTTTGAAAGGTTTATATATTGTGTTTCTTTGCCAAACTAAAATGACATTCTATACTTTATTCACAACTTTGATTTTGATTCATTGTCTTTTTTTATTCCTAGTAAGAAATTGTTTTCGGCTTTTAGCTAGTAGTTGCGTAAAACTTCTCCTTAGGTGAGGTAACAAGCCTATTGAGAATCCATAATACTTTGAACAAAATGATTAAGAAAAATTAGAGAAATATTTTTGAAAGGATTATGTTGATAAGCCTTGATTCAAACAACACTTCCTCTTCTCACAAGTGTGGGTGAAAGTTGAGGTTATGGAATTAAAGCTCATCAAATGTGTTTGCAACTCACCAATAGCGGAAAAAAAAACTCAAAAAAATGTTAGAAACTCTTAATTGATATGATTAAATTATTCTATTTCTACAAGCTCAATTGCTTCAGTAATTGAAGAGATGATAATAATATATATCTATATATATATATATATATAATTTATTATTATTATTTTTTTTTTTTTCATATTTGGCATGTTGTGGTTGTAACAAAACCATTAGAAGTCTAGAGTCATAAAAGCACATAACATTAGTTATTAGATACATACTCATCCTTAAAATGCCATCCAGCCAAACTAGCCCCTTCATTTAGAGCTGCTCTCCACCTCTCCACCTCTATATTATTCTTGCAGTGCTACTTTGAAATTATCTTCTTGTTTAGGTACTTCGGATGGATCCACTTTATAAAAAATAGGTAGAACCAATTGTCCATTTTGCTTGTAGTTAAGAATCTTGACAAGTTCTTCCTAGCACCAAGTCAAAAATGTGTAGTTTTGATAAAATATGATAATTGAAATCATTGAAAATTTAATAGTTTTATAAAGTTCCACTGAAATTTCTTCTCCTCTTTGGATTTCATTATCAATGAAGGTCTTTACACCTTTCTCACACAAAGCTTCATATAAATGGCTAGCAAAACCATTGCGGGTATCTTCACCTCTAAAGCTCAAGAAGACATCATAGTCCCATTGGCGAGTGGAATAAGAAATGAAGTCTCCTTGATTGATCATAGGAGAAACATCAATCCATCAGCCATTTAATTTGGTATTCGATATATTTTCAATAAGTTCTTGGATGATTTTGTATTCTTGGCTGCTGCCAATCAATCACAAAGCATACGAGACATTAAATGAGTTGGGCTAGTCAAAAATATGGATATGAAAATAAAAGAATCAAGATGTCTAGTTTTGTGCATTACAACCTATACTTGACATATTATCAATTGAATTAAAGGACATAATTCAAGTATTTGAGAAGTATCAGTCATTTTATTTATTTATTTTTTCTGGGAATAAGATTTTGGCTTTCCATACTTGACCAAAATAATCAAGAAATTTTGGATTAAAAAAAAATTGGTGGGAGAAACTATAACATTATCAAGTCTTTGAAGGGCATAATTTTGTTTCTTTGATTCCTTAAATAACTATTATAATATATAAAGATATACTTTGACCCAAAAGGCCCTAAATACAATGGATATGTGCTCAATTATATTATATTAATCACTCATTTTTCTCCTCATTATTTAATATGAGACTTTACTCATACGTGTACATCCAACATACATAATTCACAACTTTGATTTAGATTCTTTTTTTTTTTTTTCCCTAGTAAGAAATTGTTTTAGGCTTTTGGCAAGTAGTTGCATGGAAACTTCACCTTAGGTGAGGTAACAAGCCTATTAAAAACCATTTAGGGTCTATTTGAATAAAGCTTATTCTTTGAAAAACGAAAAAACATTGTAACAAAATAAATTTTAAATGAGTGAATAATGTAATGGGACATAGTTTTAAAGTTGTTTTTTGTTGAAAAAGTACTTATGGGTCTCATGCTAGTTTTAAAGTTGTTTTTTACTGAAAAAGTACTTGTGGGTCCGTGAACAATACACGGAACCCACACAAAAACACCAAACCCTAGCCGTGGGTTGACGCAGACGCTATCCAAACGAAGGCCTATAATATTTTGAACGAAATGATTAAGAAAATTAGAGAAATGTTTATGAAAGGATTATATTGCTGAGCCATGATTTAAGACACCTTCCAAGAAGTTTCATTTGTCTTTAATTCCCAATTCTTTGATACACTTCATCTTCTTTTATATATGTGTGAATGGATGTGTGAGTAAAAGACGATGAGTTTACGAGTGAAGACTCAAGACTTCTTATTGTGCGTTGTAGAAAAAGTCAAATTATTCATTGTTTTGTAATTCCCACTTCTTTATAAAATGAAAGAGCCGGTCTGTTCGAAGGTTTGTACCATGGAATCTTCGTGGAAGTGAGACTTCACTTCCCTACTTTTAAGTTGCAAACACAATAACACATCCGATAGGGTTTTTTTTTTTTGAGAATGACACATCAGATAGCTTTAATCCTATGACCTCACATTTCACCCACATTTGTGAGAGGAGTATGAGAGAGGAGGAAGTGTTGTTTAAGCCTCTATTTGGACACAGATTATAAGGGTGCATTTGGATAGAACTTATTTTCTTTAAACCAAAACCGAAAAACCGAAAATACTGTAGCAAAATAATTTTTAAATGTGTGAATAGTATTGTGGAACCCATTTTTAATGAAAAAGTTGATAAAAAGTGGAGTTTGTGGGACCCGTGAACAGTGCACAAGTGCACTGTTCATTCCACGGTGACCGGGTCAACAGATTATGGGTGGGAGAATAAAAAAAAAGGAAACGCAGACGGGAAAACGCCCTATCCAAAGCGCACCTAAATGAAAATTATTTCACCATTTAGCTTATTTTTATTATTATTTATAAGTCTCATTATACTTTTTGATATTATTTATGAGTATACTATTTCAGTTAACTTTTACCTTTATCTATAATATTTTTAATAATAAATATTCAGTTTCAATAAAATAAATAATATTTAAATAGCCCCTAAAATGAAAAAAAATGTGATGAAATGAGAATTACAAGAGACGAGGAGTAAAGCTCTAAGTTTGTTGACAGAGCGATATTTGAATGGAAATGAAGGCCTTGAAAGTAGGGAAATCCCACTTCGACGAAGATTCCAGTGCAAACTTTTGAACAGAGGCTTTTTCATTTGTCAAAAAGTGAGTGAGAAAACAATGATTAAAATGACTTTATGGACAACGCGGAATTGACTAAATCATTGTGTTCACTCACACGTACATTCGCTCCAATCAACAGATTAACCCAAAAAGAAAAAAGAAAAAAAAAAAGAAGAAGAGGAAAACATACCATACATTCTCTTACGCACAAATGAAAGAAAAAGAAGATGGGAAAGGCAAAGTAAAAAGTAGAAGTAAAGACAAGGAATCACGTGGGAGGGTAGGGGCTGTTTGGGTAACATTTTTTCATCACTCGATTTCCGTCACTCAATTTCCATCACTCATCACTCATCACTCATCACTCATAACTCATCACTCATCACTCATCACTCATTTGGCAACATCACTTTTATTTTCATCACTTAATTTTTTTCACACTATTCATGGGTCCCACACCTGTCAGCCAGTATAGTAGTTTTTTTTTTTTTTTTATTAATACCCAACTCACCGAAGCTTAAAAAAAAAAAAAAAAAAAAAAAAAAAAAAAAAAAACCGAACAGCCAACAGGAAAGGAAAAGAAAAAGAAAAAAAAAATAAATAAAAAAAAAAGGAAAAGAAAAAAAAAAAAAAAAAGAACAACGCCAACCCGAAGAAAAAAAAAAAAAAAAAAAAAAAAAACTGAACGGCCAACCCAGGAAAAAAAAAAAAAAAAAAAAAGTCAAAAGGTGGTCAAAAGTTGCGGTGTGGGTCCCTCATGTGTGTTTATTTACGGAAATGCCATTGAGTTATGAGTTATAAACCGAAAACAGCCTTTTGTTGTTTTTAGTTTCATAACTCATAACTCAAAAATCGAGAGAATTGAGTGATGGAAACAGAGTTATGGAAACAGAGTTATCGTTTGGCCAAACAACCTTTTTTTTGTGGGTCCCACCATTTTTGAGTTATGAGTTATGGAAACAGAGAATTGAGTTATCAAAAAACTCAATCCAAACGGCCCCTAGACTTCTCAATTTTTAAGTTGAAATGAAACTTCTTGGAAGATGTCTTACTTACAAATACCATTCCATGCATATTTATTTACAAAAGTGCCTCTTTTTTTTCCTTGTATTTACCAATCAGTATGGACTGGACTGCGGACTGTGGTGGAATGCAATATGTAAGGAGTCAAGTGAGGAGTAAGGGTAGGCTTTTCAAATTTTAAGTTGAAATGAAACTTCTTGGAAGGTGTCTTATTTACAAATACCATTCCATGCATATTTATTTACAAAAGTACCATTATTTTCCTTGTATCACCAATCGGTGTGAACTATGGACTGTGGTGGAATACGAGAAATTATTCGGTTCTTATTGAGGATTATATCAACAATACCTGGTCTTCTACTCTAGTAATATAATGTGTCCAATTTAAATGAGTCATTATCATACTCAGGCTCTTTCAAAAAAAAAAAAAAAAAAAAATATATATATATATATAAAATAAAATAAAAACACATCTCAGTTCCAACATCAGCAGCACAACAACGACAATCCTCTGCCCACTCTGACACCATTAGGACGGTGAGCTCTGTGGCCCAGAACAGCATGCCGTTATTTTTGTCCTTAAACACCATGTCGTTCTCCTCGTCCCCAAATGCTTACAACTAGATCTGGAATGGGTTTTGCAAGGGTTTTTGGCTTAGATATTCTCACTGTTAGGGGTTTTTGGCTTGAAAACAAATACTCTAGAATATAGGAAAAATACCGGGCATGGGTTTTACAGAGCATTGTGGAGCCCAACACTCGAATTTCCTTTAACTAAAATATATGAAAAAGCTAATAATGTGATCATGTGGAATTTGTTGAAATAGGTATTTATCTAATTGGAATTAGCTTCATCAGCGCTTCAATCGAAGCTTCCAATATTACTTCTGCATCCCAACGCGGAGAGCCAAAGATATTAAATTTTAAAGTCTGGTATTTCAATTTGTTGATAGAGGCATGGGATTACATATATTGAAGTTTAAAGTTGACATTTTTATTTTCAAATCAATATGTGTTTCACTTTAATTTTAGGTATTTGTGGATAGAGCCATGAGATTGCTTAAGGTTGTTGGGTGGTTGTTCTGAATTACTTTTCCACAAAGATATTGTTAGCACCGAATACTGGAACTGACAAGATTCTTGTTTTCAATTAATTTTGGAGGGCATGATTAGGATAATGACTCATTTAAATTAGTCACATGATATTATATTATTGGAATGGAAGACCATTAGGCATTGCTGATGTGGTCCTCCATAAGTGCGGTATAATTTCTTGTTGAATACAATATGTAAGGACAAATGTATGATGTGGGCAATTAACCAATTTTTACATTTAAAAAAAAAAAAAAAAAAAAAAAAAAACCATATCCACCAATTCAGTTCATTAGAATTTTGGTTTATTATATTATCTATTTAAATTTTAGATCAGTAGTAATAAATAATAATATTTTTATTATATATTTATATAATTGTATATTACACTAATTCCAAAATAGTAAACTGATATCTACTGGCATGAAAATATTCCGTTCTTGTTACTAAAACCAACAACAAGAAGCAGCGAATGGAGCTAAACATTTATTGCCCCCCAAATTTTTTTTAACAAAATATTAGTATTTGACGTCTCTATCTAAACTTAAGAGCCTTCCGAGCATAAGTTTCTTCTTTGTCTAAACTTCTCTTTCTTGTCCTACAATACTTGTACATTAACACATTATATAGTTAAAGTGCTAGATTATTCTTTTTATCAACTGGCACCTCGTGCTTTTACAAGTTCTAGGTGGAGGGTAAAATTGTGAGTTTAAGACCTATTTGGTGCGTGCTTACCAATAATAATAAATAAATAAAAACGCTTCTCCTCATTGATTGATTACACCTACAGGGTGCTTGCTGAGGCAAGCAAATCTGGCCACCCATTAGCAGCCTCTTTTATAACATAATAGAGAATACATTTATGGTGTCCAATCTTGGTGATCAATTGGATCCAATGTGCACAAGACCAAGTCAAAACTAGTAAAGCCCAATGGGATTTAAGCAAATCATGTGACCTAGTTGGGTTTGTGATTTGTGTAAAATTACACCAATAGGTCCACTTCAATGACTTTTTTACTGTTTAGTGTATGATAATATGACAATTTAAATAAGAGAAAATCTAAAGAAATTAAAAAAAATGCATTTTTTCTCTCACTTCTTTGCTAATTCATGCTATTGTACCCATCATTATTCAGTGTTTCAATTCTCCAAACCAAGGGCTATGCATCAATTTTTTCTGCTCTGAACGTATCACTTTTCAGCTTCACATAGCCAGTTAATAGGTAGGTATGAATATATCAATATATGTTATATAATTTATTGCTTAAACCTTATTTTTCTTATTTTTTTTATATTTTTTATGCTTTATTTGTTAATTTCTTTGAGTTTTAGCCTTTAACCCTTTTTTTCTCTCCTTTTGTTTACTTAGTTTGAGATTTGCCTTTTTTTTTTCTTTGTTTAATATACATAATTTTAGTACATGTAACAAGATTTTATTTAGCAAAGACTTAGTTACAATGTTATACATTCATTTATTTTGCTTGTGAATTTTATAGAATTTCTAATGCTATTGCTTGTGAAACCTTGATTTTGAATAATAATGGCAAGTTTAATTTAAACATATGCTTACTTTTTTTAAATTACATATTCATGTTATAATTTCTCAAACTTAATTTTATTAGTTATATATATATATATATATATATATATATATATATATATATATAATTTTAAAAAAATTATTTGATCAAGCGATTCGACATATGAGCCAGTGGCTCATAAATCGGGTCAATGTCTAGTCCGAGTTTAATAACTATTGTCTTACCATAAATGGTGATTCACATTTTTTTTATGAGAGATGCTACGTCTATAACATTTTTACAATATTTTTACAACAAATCACAGGTGGTTAGTTGTTATTGGTTCAAATTTAAAACTAACATTAAGATTACTTTTTTGCCCTAACATAACAACTAATAACAACCTGTCACTTAGGATTTGTTGTAAAAATGTTATAGACACTAGTATTATGCCCGTGCGATGCACGGCTTAATAAAAAAATCATATGTAAATTAAATGTTTGATAAAAAATCATATATAAATTAAAAAAATATATTTTGTTGTTAAATATAGATTATAAAAAACAGCACTATTTCAAAAGTATTAAGAATTAGCTTTCAATTCCTATTAAAAAAAAAAAAAGTATAAGAATCACTAATTTTTGTTGTTTGTTGTTGGACTGAGATTATGATAAGATGATAGATTGAACATATTAATAACACAAATTTCCTTACCTTTCATTCTTAATATTACGAATTGTATCTAGGTTGTACCTACTTTTGTGATGATTGATATAGAATTTTAAGAGAGAGAAACCGTACAATTTTTTTGCAAAAGATTATTACAAATTAGTTGTACTTTTCTTTTTAGTTGCTTGATAACTTCTTTGGATAAAGTTATGTTGATAACAACTTCTTCTTCTTTGTGGGTTTTTATTTTATTTTAATTACAATGATTTTTAGATAAATATAACATATTATTTGTTCTTATCAACCTTTATTCTATTGTTTTATCACTTCTTAGGATAAATTAGTTTTGTTCTTTGTGTATTTATTTTATTTTGTTTTTAAATTTCTACATTTGATAATTAGGTTTAATAAAAAAAAAATCATATTCTATTTCCTTACAGATCAATCACGTTTTTTTTTTTTAGTTTGGTAATATAACACATTGATTAACAATTCTATTTTCAATAGGATTTAAATTTTACGTCAAATGGGACCATAACAATAAATATTCTTAAAAAAAAAAAAAAAAAACTCTATCTTATATCCTTATGGCGTCATTCACGTGTTTTTATTTTTATTTATTTATTTATTTTTTACATTATGTTGATATCAACAATTTTTTTTTTCATTCTATCCATAAAAATATGACCTTTTTTATTCCTTTTTTTTTTTTCATGGGATAACAACAACCACGTTAATTAGAAATCCTAATTATAATAGGATATAGTGATATACATAATATTTAATTTTTATTTTTATTTTAAAAATTCTTTGATTTTTCTTCAATTTTGTGTAGCCACTTGGCACAACCACGACTTCTAAGCCTAACTTTTATTATATAGTATATGATTAGTTAAAGTCCCGTGCGTTGCACGATTTTACTCATCAACTTATATACCGGATAATTAATTTGAGAAATATTGAGTAAATGAATAATATATATATATATATATATATATATTCACAATGATGTGATTAAATCTAGAATTAGGCTATACATGAAAAAAGGATATCATATTATCTCAATAAGGTTAAAGAAATTAAAGTCGTACCTTGTGAAAGAAAAAAATTGTGATAGTTTAAGCATTATAAAGTATAAACTTTGATAACCTTGTGGTCTGCAAATAATATTTTCTTGGGTGTGTTCAATAATTATTTCAAGATTAAACATAAAGACAAAGAGAGATTAATATTTGAAAACAAATCCATTTAATGGTTTTTGTTTACCGGATAAGTTTGAGGCTTTTTTCGAGTGTGAGTATTGCTACAAAATTGCTGATGTTATGCTTGTAAGGGAAGCCCGTCTTCTTCCTCAATCGCATTCAATTATTTTTCTCCACAATCTTCTGTAACCATAACGTAAAAACGAAAACAAAAAAATTAGTAGATTGAATTGTAAGTAAAAAAATTAGCAGTTTCTCAAAAAAAAAAAAAAAAAGAAGTAAATAAATTAATTAGAGATAAAACAAAACAGTTACTTAAAAATAATATTTAAAAAATCATGTAGTCTACACATGAGGAGAGGAAGAAAAAAATCATGTAGTCTACACATGAGGAGAGGAAGAAAAAGAGAAGGATCGATGAAGATAACTAATGAAATACTAATGATAATATGGAGTAGGACTTTCAACAAACAACATATATAGAATTCTCAAGGTATGGAGAAACAATTGAACTATAAAAATGTCTTTAGGGTGGGATCTTTCAGTTTCGTAGTTTTTTAAAAAATGCTTTGTAATTGAATTGCTCAATATGTGTTTAGAAAATCTAAACTACAATTTATAATCTTCCAAATTAAAGAAGAGTATAGGATTGGAATATTGGATATTTGTTATCCAATTAGTGGAGAAGAAGTATAATTCCTTTTCATACGGAATCAAGTAGTTTCTCTTTTTTGGACTCCAAACTTAATCTTCTATCCTCTTTCTTTGAAAAAAAGAAGATTAACATCATCTAGAATTTATACACTTGGAAAATTAAGATCATCCCGGGATCTATGGTGACAAAAAAAAAAAAAAAAAAAAAAAAAAGAAGAGAGAGAAGCTATAAGATAGAATAAAAAGGTGAAGAAAACAAAAGGTTAACATCAATTTTTATTTACATTATTTAACATTTTTGTTCATTCTAATATCCATTCCGTATATTGACCTAACAAATAAAAATACAATGTTAATCTAATTTTATTTAATGATAAGAATAAATTAGAGTCCTTGTAGTATACTATTCTTTTTTAATTCTTTAAAATTCTAAAAATTTAATAAAATTTCTGCAATTTGGTGAAGCCACATGGCGCAACCACGGTGTCTAAGCCCAACTTTTATTATATATAATATGATATCATTTCTCTTTTTTTTTATAGAAGAAATTGGTAATTCATTTGGGTGAGAAGAAATTAATGAAATAAATGCAAGTGAACTTATTTCTATATTAATTGGGGGTAATTTAAACACATCTTAAATAAGTGATAATAAAATGATTATTTTTACAAAAATCCCAAGAAAGATTAAGATTGGCAATTTTGGCGAGGGTCAGAGGGTGTATTATTTGTGGGCTCCCATGCACTACAAAAAAAGCGCTCTGAAGCCGCGTTTTTGAAGAACGTGGCTATAGCTTTTCCTTTGAGCCGCATTTTTGAAGAACGCGGCTCCACCGGTGGTAGTCCTCTCAATGTTGTCTCCTTCTCATCTATGTATCGCAAGGTTTATTACTTGGTCTTCTCTATTTGTGGATCGCAACCCGTGTTAAAAAATTGAAAAGGAATTGAAAAGAAAGTCACAAATTAAAACCCGATTTCCTTAGCCATACTTTTTGAATCCAAATCTAAAACCAAATATTTAAATTGAACATTTAAACCCAAAATCAAAACCCTAGATCGATGGCCGAAACCCTAAACCTAAAATCAAAACCCTAAAACAAAAATCAAAACAAACAATTTTAAAAAACTTATTGTTAGTCGGCCTTGCGAGAGTGTCTTAAGTGAGACCGAGAGTTCGAGAGAGAGTGTGTGTGTGCTACCGATCGATGAGAAGAGAATGGAGAGGAGGAAGAGCGGAGGGAGGAAGGGGATTCGGATAGGGTGGAAGTGAGGTTGGTCCGAGAGTGTTTTGTGGAGTTAGGGTTTTTTTTTTATGTTTCGTTGAGGGATTTTTTTTTTTTTTTTTATTTATACTGAAAGTTGAAGCCGCGTTTAAAGAAACGCAGCTCCAAACATGTAGAAGCTGCATTAAATTAAATGCGGCTCTAAAGCATGTTTGAAGTTGCATTTTTTAAATGCGGCTCAAGCTAAATGTCTAACCTGCGTTTGTTAAATGCGGCTCCAGACTTGTAAAGCATATTTGAAGCATCTTTCAAGCTGCGTTCAAGCTATACTAAAAAAAAAAAAAAAAAAAACTTGGACGGGACTCAAGCCGTGATTTTAAAAACGCAGCTTCAATCCTAGGGAGCTAAACGTGACCTCACTTGGGAAAAACACAGCTCCGCCCCTGGTCTATAGCGCGTTCATTGGTCTATAGTCGCGTTTAGTTAACGCGGCTATAGGACCAGGGGTGGAGCCACGTTCTTCAAAAACGCGGCTCAAAGGAAAAGTCAGAGTCGCGTTCTTCAAAAACGCGGCTCAAAGGAAAAGCAGTAGTGCTTCAGAGCACGTTTTTTGTAGTGTAAGGAAAATCCCATCTCTCTCATTTTTCTTTAGATACTAGGAAGAGAAAAAATCATCTACATTATTTGATTTTCTTTATATCAAAGCTTCAATGGCTAAGGAGTTCATAAACTTGAATTCTTGGATTGAGGTTGCCGCAGCTCCTATTATTAGCCCCAGTTCATAATAGGATCATTTCATGAACATTCTATTTTGCGGTGTCTCTTTTGCTTTTATTAAAATGATGGATCCTTTACACCATATTTCAATTTGGTCCTTAGCATTTCAATTGTGTGAATTTAGTCTTTAACCTTTCAATGTCATGTCAATTTAAGGTCTATTTAGATACTGCTTATTTGCTGAAAACTAAAAATTTATTGCTAAAAACACTATAGCAAAATAATTTTTAAAGGTGTAAATAATCTTATGGGACCCAAATTTACATAAAAATCTGCGTTTTGTTGAATTTAGTGGTCCGTAAATAGTATTCATAAAACCCACTAAAAAAAACGTAAAACCCACAATTTGAGCAAAATGCTGCATCCAAACGCACGCTTAGTCCCTATCGTTTTTTTTGGTTTAATTAGTCCCTGTCGTTATATATGAAATGAAGAGTAAAGCTACAAGTTTTTTGACAGCGATATTTGAATGGAAATGAAGGCCTTGAAAGTAGAGAAGTCCCACTTTCACGAGGATTCCATGGGGCGAACTTTTGAACAGAGGCTCTTTCATTTCTCAAAAAGTGAGTGAGAAAACAATGAATAAAAGGACTTTTTTGACAACGCGGAATTGTCTAAAATAAATCATTGTGTTTACTCACACATACATTCGCTCCAATCAACAAAAACCTAAAAAAAGGAAAACATATTCAGCAAAAAAAAAAAAAAAAGAGAGGAAAACATACCATACATTCTCTCACACACAAATGAAAGAAAGAGAAGATAGGAAAGAAAAAGTAAAAAGTAGAAATAAAGACAAGGAATCACGTGGGGAGGGTAGGCTTTTCAATTTTTAAGTTGAAACGAAACATCCTGGAAGGTGTCTTACGTACAAATACCATTCCATGGGCCAAAATGGCCGTATACTATTCTTTGGCAAATTATTTAGTAATATATCACTATTTGTGAAATATTTAGCAATTTATACATTTTTGAAATTTGAGTTTGTTGTGGAACTCAAGTTCCAGAAACTCGAGTTTTTTTAAAAAATAGCCTTCAAATTTGCCGTGCTATTTTTTATGAAACTCGAGTTCCATAAAATTTTTTTCAAAAAACTCGAGTTTGTGAAACTCAAGTTACTTGACAAACTTGAGTTTCACAAACTCGAGTTTTAAAAATGTGGTAGATTCCTAATTATTTTGCAAATAGTGATAGATTCATATATATTTTGCCAAATAGTGATACTTGGCCATTTTGGCCCCATTCCATGCATATTGTTTACAAAAATGCCTTTGTTGTTTTCCTTGTATTACCAAACGGTGTGGACTATGGACTGTGGTGGAATACAATATATAAGGACAAATGCATGATGCGTGCAATTAACCAATTTTTACATTTAAAAAAAAAAAAAAAACCATATCCTCCAATTCAGGTCATTAGAATTTTTGTTTATTCTATTAATCAATTTAAATTTTAGCTCATTAGTAATAAGTAATAATATTTTATTATATATTTATATAATTATATATTACGGTAATCTTGAAATGGTAAATTGACATCTACCGGTACTAAAATAATATTTTGTTCCTATTACTAAAATCAACATCAACAAGCAGCAAACACAGAGACGGAGCTAAACATTGATTACCCCCCAAATTTAAAAAAAAAAAAAAAATTAGTATTTGAACTTCTCTATCTAAACCTAAGTTTCTCATCTAAACTTAACAGCCTTTTGTGCATGAGTTTTTTCTTTGTCTAAACTTCTCTTTCTTATCCTACAATACTTATACATTGACACATTATACAGTTAAAGTGCTAGATTATTCTTTTTGTCAACTAGCATCTCGTGCTTTTACAAGTTCTAGGTGAAGGGTAAGATTGTAGGTTCAAGACTTATTTGGTGCATGCTTACCAATAAAAAAAAAAAAAAAAAAAAAGCTTCTCTCCTCATTGACTGATTGCACCTACAGGGTGCTTGCTAAGGCAAGCAGATCTAGCCACCCATTATCAGCCTCTTTTATAGTATAATGGAGAATGCATTTATGGTGTTCTTTGATGACCTGGTACATAGACCAGTCTGGGTGATCAATTAGATCGATGTGCACAAGACTAGGTCAAAACTAGTAAAACCCAAAGGGATTTAAGTAAACCATGTGACCTAGCTAGGTTTGTGAATTGTGTAAAATTACACTAATAGTTCCACCTCAATGACTTTTTACTTGTTTAATGTGTGATAATATGGTAATTTAAATAAGAGAAAACCTAAAGAAATTTAAAAAAGAAATGCATTTTTCTCTCACTTCTTTGTTGATTCATGTTCCTGTACCCATCACTTTTCACAGTTCAATTCCCCAATCCTAGGGCTATGCATCAATTTTTTCTACTACGAACATATCATTTTTCAGTTTCACATAGCTAGTTAGTAGGTAGGTATGAATATATCAGTATATGTTATATAGTTTATTGCTTAAACCTTCTTTTTCTTATTTTGTTTATATTTTTTATGCTTTATTTGTTTATTTCTTTAAGTTTAAGCCTTTAACATTTTTTTTCTCCTCTCTTGTTTACTTAGTTTGAGATTTGCCTTTTTTTTTTCTTTGTTAATATACACAATTTTAAAACATGTAACAAGATTTTATTTAGCAAAGACTTAGTTGCAATCTTATGACATTCGTTTATTCTGCTTGTGAATTTTATAGAATTTCTAATGCTATTGCTTGTGAAACCTTTATTTTGAATAATAATTGCAAATTTAATTTAAACATATGCCTTTTTTTTAATTTATATATTCATGTTATGATTTCTCATAAACTTTCTTTTATTTTATATATATATATATATATATATATATATATATATTTATATAATTTAAAAAAAAATTATTTGATCATGCGATTCGACAAATGAGCCAATGGCTTACAGCTCAGGTCAATGTCTAGTCTAAGTTTAATAACTATTGTCTTACCATAAATGGTGATTCACATTTTTTTTATAGAAGAAATTGGTAATTCACTTGGGTGAGAAGAAATTAATGAAATAAATGTAAGTGAACTTATTTCTATATTAATTGGGGCTAATTTAAACACATCTTAAATAAGTGATAATAAAATGATTATTTTTACAAAAATCCCCAGAAAGATTAAGATTGACAATTTTGGTGAGGGTCAGAGAGTGTATTATTTGTGGGCTCCCATGTCCCATCAAATTTCTCACACGTTAAAAGTTTTGTCTATTCTGTGAAGATTGTTGAGTAATTCTACCATGATACGAATTTTCCTCTGTTCTAAGCCATTTTCATTTTCATCATTGTCCACATGGACTCATGTACAACCGTCAATTAACTCCATGACTGAGAACTTTCTTTTGTTTCTTCCTTCTATATATTTTTTTCCAATTTGTTTGCTTCCTTCTCTTCCTATATTAATATCTGCCTCCACTTTCACACTCATCACAGTCAATTTCTTATCCTCTGCATTATACAAAGCCTCCCCTATAGAACAATTCTAAGGAAAATTCCATCTCTCTCATCTTTCTTTAGATACTAGGAAGAGAAAAAATCATCTAAATAATTTTATTTTCTTTATATCAAGCTTCAATGGCTAAGGAGTTCATAAACTTGAATTCTTGGATTGAGGTTGCCCCAGCTCCTATTATTAGCCCCAGTTCATAATAGGATCATTTCATAAACATTCTATTTTGTAGTGTCCCTTTTGCTTTTATTAAAATGATAAGTGCTATACACCATATTAAAATTTTGTCCTTAACATTTCAATTGTATCATCCTTGACTTTTCAGTGTCATGTCAATTTATTCAATGTCGTTATATCTTAAATGAAAATTGATGACATGGCAAATGGCCAAAATAAAATTTTTGTGTATTGTTACATCAACGAAAGCTAATTTTTAATTTTGGCCATTAGGCGCATCATCAATTTTAATCCAAAAAATAATGGTAAAGACTAAATTGAAACGATATTGAAAGTATAGAGACCAAATTGACACAATTAAAAGGCTAGAGATCAAATTGAAATATGGTGTAAAAGATAGAGACTAAATGCGTAATTTACCCTAAAATAATTTACAGCTATTTTTTTTTTTGGTAAATTTGTGCAAAAAGTGAAGATTCAAGCAGGTTTTGCTATTTTGGTTAATTAAACCAATATAAGTTTATTTTTTGTTATTGAATAAGATATTTTAGTGTAAATTCAACTTATAAAAAAAATTGATGTCTTAATTTAATAATAAATAGCAATTATCTTAAATTGAATACTTAAGTTTAAATCTTATTATATCAATTAAAAAAAAACACCTATAGAGGGGCAAGTGTCATAAGTTTGGATTACTATGCATATAGGACAAATTTTGGTTCCAAACTAGTTTGGAACCATATTTACAACCCATTATATGGTGAATAATATAATTATTGATGTTTATTATTTAAATAAACCACATGACTCATTACAAAAGTACGATTTTTTTAATTGTCATATAGTAGGTTGGAGCAAGATAACTCCAAATCAGTTTGGAACTAACTTTTTTCGTAAATAAATACTAGGAATTTCGGCTAGCTCTTCAAATTTTAAAAATGTATTTGAAACTGAACCTAAAATCATATTGGAAGATGTAATTGAGCTTATAAATTCATATGGAGAATCATTCTCCTAACATTCCTCATGTGACAAAATATTGGTACAAAATGGATCTTAATTTCTAATCCTACTTCTTGGCAAGAGCTATAGAAACATTTAATAGATGTTGTTAAACTTGGACAAAATTGGTCTCTGCCCTTTTCGGGCAAAATAAATAGCATTCTACCCCCTTTTCCAAACTAATTAGAGAAATGTTCATCTTTTAAAAATCGACTTTCTCAAAATTGAGTTCAAAAAAAAAAATTCTAGAGCCCTATAGTGACGTTTTAAGGAGCTTATAGTGGCATTTTAAGGAGCTTATAGTGACGTTTTAATGACCTATAATGGCGTTTTGTAACTCGATTTCCATGAAGTTGAGTTACATGCAATTTTTTTACCTATAGCTCAATTTCATGGAGCTTGAGTTAAAAAATGCCACTATAGGTCCTTAAAAATATCATTATAGGTTCTTAAAAACGTCACTATAGAACTTAATCTTAATTTTGAGAAAGTCGATTTTCAAAAAATGGGCATTTCCCTAATTAGTTTGGGAAAGAGAGTAGAATTCAATTTATTTTGCCCGATAAAGGCAGAAGCCAATTTTGTCTTGATAAACTTATTGTACTTATTGATAAATTCAACAGATTTTAGTTTTGTCAACTTCAATTCCAATTTTCCAATTCTTCCCATGCTCTATCAATAACTTGGTTAAGATATGATTATATGAGGAAAAAAAAATTATAGGATAAAAGTCCTTATTTCTTATGCTTTTAAAAGTGTATTCAAAATTACAATTTAGATTTGTCACCGATAATTGTTTTAATTTTTTCCTTCAATTCTTCCATTTGTCCCACATGTAAAAAAACTTTTTGAAGCTTTTAAGTATTTATTATTACCTCTATAGTTTTGATATCGTTTGGATACAGCTTCCTTTCATTTTACTCTCAACTCTCACTCTCACTGCAAAGAAGAAAACCTCCATAGAATTCAGGTTCTCTAGCTATCGAATCCTTTACCTTCAATCTTGCTTCTCTTGCAAAGAAATAACTATCATCATGTTATGTGTTCATCTTCTTTACAAGGGTCTTTACCTGTTTGCTTCACAGGGTTGAATTTTTGGGTCTTCGGCTTATTAGCAGGATAAAGCGATTCTCTTACTACAATGGCAAAAGAGATCATAGATTTGAGTTCTTGGACAGAGATTGCACCAGCCCTTCTCATTTCTCCTAGTAACGTTACCATTTCTCCTGTATTGGAGACAATTACTGAAGATAAGAAATTTAATTGTAGTTCTGTTTTTTTTATGACAAATCTTTTATGACTCTTGGACATTATCTTGACAATTTTTTTTATAACTTCTGTAGTTCTGTTTGCCCTTTAATTTTGGAAAGGTACTAATTGAGTAATTGTAATAGGTTTTGGTGCTCCTTAACCTTACAAGATACCACTAGTAACTATCTAATATTAGGTACTAATAGTCTAATACTACCCATGCTTTCACATCGGTGAGAAGAAATTAATGAAATAAACATGTTTCTATTTAACAATAAATCTAGAGCAACCGACAAAAATTACAATTTTTTGAAGTAGCAAGTTATTAATGGTAGATAATAAAGTAGTAGTAAGGATAGGACCATATGAAAATCAATAATAATCTATCAACTCAACAATTGCTTTGTGCTAAGGTCTCTTGGTGAAGTGACTTTTACAAGCTTTGTTGATGAATTGGAGAGAATACATGTATAGTGGTTACGAATTGAAGGCATAAAATGGGAAATGACACTTTGTAAATGTCCTAATTGTACAAGAAAAAGGGGAATAATTGTGATAGGATTATGAGCTATTGTACTATGCAATAGTTTTTAAGAGATTAAAAATTTAAAAAGTTTACTTTTAATCTCAGCCATAAGATTAGAAATTTTGTAATCTTCTAACTTTTTACCTTTTTAAGTTGAATAAAATTTTCTATCACCTTTTTCAAAGAAAATTAATTGTACTGTTTATATTAATTAAAAAAGGTAATTTAAAAGCATGTTACTATAAGAATCCATTTGGAAATAGCTTAATGTGCATTTGGCATGGCTTAAAAAACAATTTTTTTTACTATTCATCTTATTTTTGCTATTATTTATAAGTTCCATTGCAATTTTTATACTATTCATGAGTCCTACTATACTATTTCAACTACCTTTTAGTTTATTATCTACATTATTTTTAGCAAAATATTTTTAGTTTCAACTAAATAAGTGTCCGTTTGGGAACAGCTTATTTAGCTGAACTGAAATTTTTTTGATGAAAGTACTGTAAATAAAGTTAAAAAGTAATTGAAATAGTATAATGAGACTCATGAATAGTACCAAAAAATACAATAGTATCCATAAATAGTAGAAAAAATAAATTAAATAGTAAAAAGCTCACTTTTTAAGCCAATACCAAACTTAAGCTTTTTTTTTTTTTTTTTTTTTTAAGAGAAACCTCAAACATAAGCTAAGTAGGTGATTAATAAAGTGATTACTTTTACAAAAATCTCAAGAAAGATTAGATTGACAATTTTGGTGAGGGTGTATTATTTGTGGGCTCCCAAGTCCTATCAAATTTCTCACACGCTTAACGTTTTTGTCTTTTATGTTCGGTCCCTTATTCTATCATTGTACGAACTTTCCTCTGTTCCAAGCCATTTTCAACATTGTCCACGTGGAACTGCGTACTACCATCAATTAACTATGACTCAGAACTTTCTTTGTTTCTCCCTTCTAGTAGATATTCTTTTCCATTTTTGTTTTGCACATTCCTCCTCTTCCTATATTAATATGAGCCTCCACGTTCATGTTCATCACAGTCAATTTCTTGTGCTCTGCTTTAGACAAAGCCTCCTAGAACGATTCTAAGGTTATCCCATCTCTCTCATCTTTCTTTAGATACAAGGAAGAGAAATATTCACCTACAGAAAATTTACCCATAGAATTTGTTTCTCTTTATATCAAAGCTTCAATGGCTAAGGAGATCATAAACTTGAATTCTTGGATTGAGGTAGCCCCAGCTCCTATTATGTACCCTCGGAAGAAGCCTTCCAAATCACCAAGGCTTGAGCCTATTGCTGAAGAGGGTGCTGAGGAGTACGATGATGATTCATAATCTGGGTTGTTTTCTTTTCAGCTTCTTCTGTCTTGGATACTTAAAGAACTGCTTGCACTTCAATTTTGGCTACCTGTATTCAGATTTATATAAATTGTTATGTTGAGCTGAAGTTTAAAAATCGAAGAAGTATAGCAACCATTTTAATGTTTCAGACTATAGGTGGCTCTGATCCGGAGCCCTTAGCTGTTGTAATAGGGTCATTTCATGAACATATTATTGTAAAGAACAATTTGCATCAGAACAATGCTTTCAATTTGCAAATTAGTTTCCTTTGATGTAAATTTTATCTCCCTCTATGGAAAATGGAGTTCCATTGTTCCAATATGTTTTAGACTACTGGACAGTATTTGTGATGCATTAGATTACAAAGACTCATCTTTATTAGTTTGCCCAAGAGTTTAGAGTTAACAAAAAAGCTAAAATTTTCTCCTTACTTTTAGTAGTGAGGTCAGAAACACCATCCTACTCATGAAGACTATCACAACAACAAATTCAGTAACTGGATTTTCCCCCTACCGAAATTGGTCAAGTTCAACCCTAGCATGATTTTAGCTCTACCATATTCGTTGGTAGCAACAGCCAATGGGGGCAACAATAATCTTGAACAAACCAAAAGGATTCAATAGGGCAGGCCAAATATTGCAAAATTTATCCTCTATACTGATTGCTTACATGGCATGGATTAAAACAATCCATTAATAGAGATCCTTCAAAAGAAATATGTAAGTAGCTTACATAAGTCATGATTGATTTGGTACTTTGCATTCATATGAAAAAAAAAAAAAAAGTACATTATTTTATGATAATTGCTCTTTATCTTTTGGTCAAAATATTTATTGATTTTTTGTATGAACGAGATTCAAAGTTTTAAACTTCTATAGCTTATTCAACTTCCATGAATTTTATCAATTAAACTAACTTGAAATCACAAATCATTTTTTTAAATTAATAAAGGTAATTTTAAACTTAGAGGGTGTTTAAATTGCCGTGATATTACATTACACTGTAACATCATGTTATTGTAATCTTATAACAATATAATCTCAATACAAGAATATAACATTACATTGTTTAGGACGATGACGAGATTAAGGTGATGTAATATATTTTATAATTTTAGACTATGGTAATGTTATAAAAAATAAAATAAACCAAAAATCATAATGTCACATCATCGATGAAATTATCCCCTCTCCACACACAAATATTTTTTTTACCACTTTTACTTTTTAACTTTTTTTATTTAATGATTGAAATTAAAAATTATTTTTTTCAACTCTCAATCTCAACTATTGATAACTATTGCACTCTTGAATTCGCTATTTGACACCAACCAACCTTATTCACTTTGGGATGAATTAGGGACCGTTATTGCTTTCTTTGCTTTATTATTGTCATCTCTACCATGATCAGTTTGATTTTATGGGGATTTCCTTCACACCTTGACCAAAATTGACCGAGTTTAGTTCAAGCACAATTTTAACTACATTAGGACTTAGCATCAACAAGTAGTGGGTACCAATGACCTTAGACAACCCAAACTAAAGTCCCATTAAGATTCAAATCTAGATTCAACACCGTATTACAAACCATATAAAAGTAACTTATGACCATTTAGCAACTCAACTCTGAATCTTTAAGGGTGTTTATAGAATCTATTTTAATTGAATGTGAGCATAAATTATAAACTCAATGGGGCATGTCAAATTAAGTCATGACAACTGTTTGTAGTTCAATTCACAATCTCTAATATTATATATAAAATTTGAGAGAGAGAGAGAGAGAGAGAGAGAGAGAGAGAGAGAGAGAGAGAGAGAGAGAGAGAGAGAGCATTTTTTTTTTCTTTAAAATCATTTGTTAAAGAAAAAAAATGGTTGGTATTGATTAAGCCATCCATTTATAGAGATCCTACAAAAGAATGGTATTTACGAAGGCCATAACTTTAATTATAACTTATACCTCTAAAATTTTAAGTTTCATTTATCATTAAATTTTATTCATTATTTATTTAGGAAAAATTGTACTTCTTTTAAAGAAGTAAAATAAGGTAATAGAAATAAATTCATCCAAACTAGAAAGACATATCAACTAACTTATTTGTTTTTTGTTTTTTTTTTTTTGGATGAGGAACTTATTTGTTAAGACATGTTTATTGCTTTATATATCATATCCATTTTATGATTATTATTCTTTATCATTATGCTAAGACATCAATTAATTTTTTATGTAGATGAAAATTAAACATCAAAAATTTTATTCGATGATAACAAACTTTATCAGTTGAGTTAATTAGAAACCATTATTTATTTATTTATTTATTAAATTGATAAAAAATAAAAATAAAAATATATACTTAAAATCTAAAAATGCATATGACATCCCATTTTTAATTTTTTTAAATAAAAAAATTTTTTGTTTGTGCTAAATTGTTAAAATGAAATCTTACCTGTAAGAATTGATCATATACACGATAATGTCTGAAAATTTGTCATAATAATATCTTAGCCTAGAAGGTCACGGGAAATGTTTAAAGCAACATGTTTTTTGGCTTCTTGTGCCACCAATAATTAAGACCCATATTTCCCCACGTGTAAAAACCTTTTGATGAGTTTTTGGCTTTTAGCATTTTAATTATTGATTTATTTCGATGGCCCATATGGTGCCGCGTCAACTCATTTTTCACAACGTCGCTTTAAGGTTTATAAATTGACACGCCCACCATCTACTTCACCCTCAACCCACTAGCCTCAATTTCTCACTCTCTCACCATAGCCAACAAGAACAACAACTTCAAGAAAGGTTCTGAAACTTTCATACACTCCATCTTCAATCTCACTTCTCCAGCAAAGGAAGAACTACTCTCTTTTCATTTCGTGCTAATTTTCACAACCAGGGTCTCTCTGTTTCCTTGACTCGGTTGAAAACTTTTGTGTTTGCGGCTTATCAATTAGCAGGACAACGCTATTTTCTTTAGTTACTACAATGGCAAAGGGTGTTAGATGTTTGAGTTCTTGGATTGAGGTTGCACCAACCCTTCTTATTATTTCTCCCAAAAAGGTTCCTATTTCTCTTGTATTGGAGACTATTACTGAAGAGGAAGTTGAAGAATGCAACGAAGACTCCTAAATTAATGGAGTTTTATTTTTTATTTTTTGTGTTCTTCTTTAAATTTTGTGGATTTGTTCGCAGACCCTTCAATTATAAATTGGGTAGCGAATGGGACTGTAAAAAGTTTTGTAGTTCATCCTAACAATTAGATTTGTCTTTGTACCAATACAATAAAAAAAAAAAAAAAAAAAAAAAAAAAAAAAAAAAAAAAAGGAATTTAATCACAAAAAATATGACCCATTGGCTAATTCAACTATGGTCCCACCAACTTGTAACTATCTTCTCTCATATTTTTCTTTTAATTTGGGAGGAAAGAAATATGAATATGGAGGAAAAATAATCCCTCCACTTTCTCTTGGTCTTGGCTCACTTCATCTCTCCAATCAAACGTCAACCTCTCTTTTCTCTTTCATTTTTCACTGTCTTACTCTTATCTCAAATTATTAAAAAAAAAAAAAAAGTCTGGTAACTGTTTTTTTTCCACTTATCTTATATTTTTAAAAATAATTTTCTATTTTTAAAACTAAAAAATTTATTTGATAACCCAAAATGGACAGAAAATAAAAATTATTCTCAAAATTCAATTTGTGAAGAAAAACATGCAAAAAGCTGTTTTTAACTTCTAATTTTTAAAAATCAATGAAAATACGCATTTAGTTTAATAAATATGTTTTATTTAATCAGTTAGCGTTAGAATTCAAAACTTAGTAACAACATATTTTAGTATTTTCTATTTTTTTCTTCAAAAAACTATTGTTTTTTTTAATTTCAACTAACCAAACATGTTTTTTATTTCAAAAATATAAGAAAATTATTTTTTTATTATATTCCCCCAAAAAAAAACTTTGAAAATAGAAAATAAAAATTGCTACCAAATATAACCTAAGCATCCAACCAAGGACAATATATGCTTGTGACAAATTATTGGTGCCTCCTATTTTTAGCAAGTAAAAATCCTCTAAGTCCATAAAAAACAAAGAATTTCCAATGATGAATCTGTTATCATCTCAATACAGTATGAATGTAGATTTCATAAAATTGACAAGACAAATATCCTTGATGAGTGCTTCGAGAATTTTGGTTTTCCTAAATAGACAAATATAAAAGTGATTACTTTAAACTTACAACAACTAAAAATTATTCATGAGTTAAATTTTAAAGTTCAATAATGTACTTAAGCCTATACACCAAAAAGTCAATCCGTCTTAAATTTACGTTTAGTGCCCATCTACTATAGTCTTTGTTCCTAAGAATTCTCAAGTTTTAGGCAGGATTAACCTTGAGATTTACATTGCAACCAATAAAAATTTATATGGTTTTTTAGGCCATCACCCACGACGTCTTCTACATCTCATATATATATATATATATATAGAGAGAGAGAGAGAGAGAGAGAGGACTCATATTTGGGCTTAGCAAGTCATGCATGACATATGTCAAATACCCACTCATAGACATGCTTGGAAAGTTGCACTCCTAACTCTTCTATTTGACACCAACCAACCTAGTACACATTGGTACAATTAGGGGGTTGTTATCGTCTACTCTACTTTGTAAATGCCATCTCCACCATGACAAGTTTGGTTTGGCGGAGATTTCCCGGGAAAAATTTCCTTTTAGCATTATTTTTAGCAACTATTTTCGTTAGTTGGCATGTTTTGCAAACATTTTAGCAAACTAACATCTCGAGCATCAGAGGGTCAAGATTGGTGACAAAAATTGAGTCATTTAGACACAAGTTCTAGTCTAGTGTGGAAGAAAAAAGCCACGAGGAAATTGAGTCAGTAAGACTCGAGTTCCATAAAGATGAGAAGAAAAACAAAGAAGGAGAAGAAACCCAGAACATCACAAACCCACATGAATTTTTTTTCAAAAACCAAAAATAAATAAATAAATAAAAGAAAAGCATCTCCAAAAAGAAAAAGAAAAAGAAAAAAAAACCAACCTCAATGAAGTTGAGGATTGATTTGGTCTAGGATTGGCTAGCCGTTGCATGAACTGATTGAAAATCAAACAACAAGGGCCTTGAAGAAATGGGTCCCAAAATGATGAAGAAGAAGAAGAAGAAACCTAGTAGAATGCTATTTCTTAGTGAAGGAACTCAAACGTGGATTTTTTCTTTCACGTCAAATTGCCAACACCTTGCAACCCTTGAGATACTAGTTTGCTAAATAGTTTTGCAAACTTGATAACTAACTAAAATGTTTCAATATTAATGTTAAATGCAAAAAAAAAAAAAAAAAAAAAAAACAAACAAAATTCTGATTTCCCCCCGCACCTCGACCAATATTGATGAAATTTAGTCCTATCATTATTTTAACTTGACTAGAATCGTAGTATCATCAAGTAGTGGGCAACAATAATCTTACACAATCCAAGTATCCTCAAGTAGTGGGCAACAATAATCTTGCACAATCCAAATTCATGTCCCCAAAGGATTCAAATCTAAAATCTACTACATAGCAAACCATATAAAAGTAAGTCATGATCAAAGTTCAAGTGATAACCTAATTACAATAGTTTTGTAGTTGCAGTGATGGAGTAAAAAAAAAAAGTATTAACATTAAATCTTTTTTTTTTTTTTGCTGAAAAAAAATTAAATCTTTTATGCATTTTTAAAAAGTGTTAAAAATGAAATCTTAACTATAAGAATTGATCATATACATGATCATGCCTGAAATTTGTCAGAACTAATCTTTAACAGAAAAGGTCACGGGAAATTTCAAAGCAATATGTGTGTTGTCTTCTTAGTTCTTGCCACCAACAACAACAGCCATGAATTTTTTACTCCTTAACACTACCCATGTTCCCCACGTGAAAAACTTTCTGGTGAGTTTTACTTTAGCTTTTAAATTTTAATTATTTATTTCGATGGCCCTTTCGGCTTTTGGTTTAGACCCGCGTCCTTTCATTGTTCACGTTGTCGTATTAATGCTTATAAAAATGACTTGTCCACCCACTTTACCTTCCACCCACACAACTATCAATTTTTCACTCTCAACTCTCAAGAACATCTCTCTTTATACTCCATCTTCGATCTCACTTCTCCAGCAAAGGAAGAATACTCCCTTCTCATTATCTTGTTCATCTTCATAACCAGGGCCTCTCTATTTCCTTGGCTTGGTTGAAAATTTTCGTGTATTAGGAGGACAAAGCGATTCTCTTGATTATTACAATGGCAAAGGGTGTCAGATATTTGAGTTCTCGGATTGAGGTTGCACCAGCCCTCCTTATTTGTCCAAATAAGCTTCCTGTCTCTCCTGTATTGGAGACAATTATTGAAGAGGAAGCTGAAGAATGCAACGAAGATTCCTAATATTTTTTTATTATATTTTTTAACGAAATTCTGTGGATTTGTTAATACCCTTCAATTATAAGTTTTAAGGGTAGTGAATGGACCTGTAAGTTTTGTAGTTCATCTTAACAATCAGAATTGTCTTTGTACCTATGTCTTCCTCTTCAATTCCAATTTTTTTCTTATAAGTAATCTCTTTAACATAAACAAATAGAGGATTACAATCACGGAAATATGGACCATTTGCTAATTAAATTTATCTTCAATCATGGACAAGAAACGATCAAAGAAGAACCTTAATTGTTACTACATCAATTAACTCCAATAATGCTTCAGGTGATTAAAAATCCACTCAAGCCCATAAAAAAACCAAGAATTTATGAACTATTAGTCTACCATCAAGACCAATACCATATGGATCTTGCTGAGTTTCCCCAAGATTGACAATTGGGACAGATTTTTTTGATGTTTGCTTAATTATAGGATCTATTTAGCTGAACCTAAGCACAATCAATGAACCCAATATGAATCTTGTTGGTGAAAAAGAAAAATTGAGTTAATTTCCCTTGAGAGCTTTGGGGGTTAAGGAAGATGGGGTGGGGGGGGCTAGTGGGTACTGGGTAGGGTAGGTGGAATTGAGATGGAAGAGGATCTCTGAAGCAATTTGTTTCTATGAAACCATATCTGATTACATATAACAACTGCAAGTAGAGTAAAGGAAAGGGCCTCTTGCAATTGTAGAGGTTTAATTATTTCTCAGGATTGAAAATAAATTTGACCCAATTAGTGGGCAGCTTAGAGGGATCTTATCTATAAGGATTGGCCATGGGGAAGATAGCCACACTAATTGAGCTATGGGGCACATTGAGTGAAGATGTGTGGAGTTGTTTCCCATACTATTTTCCATGTCAAGAGTTTGTGGCAGGGGCTGATTTTGGCTTTTCATTTTGAATTACCAATCAGATTTTGATAAGGGACCATAGGATTCAAATATTTGTTTTTGGTCTGTAAGTTATGCCGATTTTACCAAGAGGAGGATGCCATTGCTCTGGTGAGCCCAACAAAATTTAGCTTGCTGCTATTATGAGCCCAAATGGATATTTAAAATTTCTCCAATAGTTTTGAGTCTTTGTGAATTAAAAAGTGTAAAGAGCTTACTTATATCCCATTAAAAAGTGTTTGGATTAATAGGATTAGATACTCCGTAGATGTTTGGTAGTTGGATTGGAGAGAGAGGGATAGAGTTTTCCATATTGGGGATCCCAAATCTAGTTACTTTCAATCTAAAAATTTATATGACATTGCATCTTAATTTTGTTAAACTCAAATCTTAACTATAAGAATTGATCACATACATGATCATGTCTGAAATTTGTCAAAATGATATCTTTCCACCAATAATTACAGCCATGAATTTTTTTTTCTTACTTTGAGTCCTCCACACTTCCCATATTTCCCATGTGTAAAAACTTTTGGATGGGTTTTTGGCTCTTAATAATTTATTTATTTTGATGGCTCTTTTGGTACCACCACGTCGTCTCATTTTTCACGTTGTCGTTTTAACGCTCTTAAAATAACATGTACACCTACTTTTAACTCTCAACCCAAAACTCTCAATTTCTCATCAGTCTCTCAAGTCTCACCACCGGAAACAAGAACACCTCCAAGAATTCAGGTTTTGAAACTGTCTTATACTCACATCTTCAATCTCACTTCTCCAGCAAAGGAAAAACTACTTCGTTCTCATAATTAGCAGGACAAAGCGATTCTCCAATGGCAAAGATTGTCCAATATTTGAGTTCTTGGATTGAGGTTGCCCCAGCCCTTCTCATTTGCTAATTAAATTACTCTTCAAATTTTGAAAGAGAAATAGCCAAGAAGAACGGGTTGATTGTATCTATTCTATTCCCCAAACATTCATGTGCAGTTTATTTGTTTTGTTTTTGTTTTTATGTTTTTTTTTTTTAATGTGGGAGTGTTACCAACATTTTTCTTTCTAGGATTATAATTTTTAAAAAAGTTGATTACATATTAAACACTACATTTTAAGGTTGAATGAAATTATACCTTACAATTTTAAAAGCTTTAAACTGAATCCTAAAGTCAAGAACAGTTACAAACTAAAAATTATAGTTTCGTAGTTTCAAATCGAATTTTGAAATTGTAACAATGTAAACCCTATTTTTATTTATTTATTTTAGTTTAAGGTTTTCACCAAGTATTAAGTGAAAGAACAATAATATTCTATGGGTCTGTTTGGATACCGCTTATTGCTGAAAACTGAAAACATTATGGCAAAATAATTTTTAAATGTGTAAATAGTGCCGTGGGACTCAGTTTTAAAATTAAATTTGCATTTTTTCCAAGTTGTAGGTCTCATGAACAGTGTCCATGGACCCACGTAAATGAAATACAGATGCATTGGATAGCGCAAAATGCACTATCCAAACTCACACTATATTGCATTGAAAATCTTCTTCAGTTTGTTATTTTGGAAGATGGTTGTGCTATGCTCTTATGGTTAATAGTTTTCCCAGATTTAATATTGTGTTAGATGGGAACTAAAGAAGTGATTGGTATATGTGCTTGTTCCTAATTGGAAAAACTAGATGACTCATTTTAGTTGCTAAAATCAAATTCTAAATTATTAGAGCTTTTTCAAGATCAGGCTCTTTATCAGACAGACCCAAAAACTATTTAGCTCTAGGGATTATTAGTTTTTTGATAGCTAGTGGATTGAATGAAATTACTAGTTAAATATCCTTGGCAAGAAAGCTTCAACATCTGTGCATAAGTTTCTTCTTTATCTGAACTTCTCTTTTTTATCCTACAATACTTATACATTAACACATTATATATAATTAAAGCTTAAAGGGCTAGATTTTTCTTTTAGTCAACTCAACTGGCACCTCGTGCTCTTACAAAATTTAGGTGGAGGGTTAGGTTTTGAGTTCAAGACCCATTTGCTGCATTCTTACCAATCAAAAAAGCCCGGGGGGGATGGGGAAGAGTTTTCTTTAAGTCCTAAATCCATAATAATCCCCCTTATCACTTCTTTGCTATCTTCCTATAAAGTTATCCTTTATTATATACACCCTTCCCCTATATTAAACTTCTTGTCACTGGTCACCGATCACTGATTGCACGTGCTTGCCGAGGCAAGCAGATCTGGCCACCCCTTAGCAGCCTCTTTTCTTGTATAATGGAGAATGCATTCATGGTCTGTCATCTCCTAAATTTGCAACAAAAAATATTAATGTCGTAACTTTACCTCTTTTTATCTATATTTTTAGATTGGAGGAACTCTCCTTTTTAGTGTTACCTTTGAGCTAAAGATAAAGGTAATGGAGGCACTTCTAAAAAATAATAATAAAATAAAGGAAATTGAGGCATCACCTTTAGATGGCATTAAACCCATATTTTTATACTTTTCCTCTCTCATCTTAACCCCAATGTTCTAATTTGATTGGCCATCTAAATGGAAGTAGTTAAACTGAATCCATTACACATTCAGTGATGTCTACTTAGTCATATTTTAGATAAATTCTCTAGCCATAATCCACCCTAGGAACCCCAATACTTGACTAAGCCCAGTCTTTGCCATCTTAATAGAATTCTTTTCATTTTGAATTTCTCCCTTAAGTTTAACACTCTTTATGCAAGAAACTCAAAATGTTGCAACTCATTTATCATTAGAACTTCTAATGTTATTGAATATATGATCGCCTCCTACCTTAATTATGTCTGATGCTTGATGTCCATTTGCAATGTCACTTATAAATTAATTACTTTGATATCTGTTGGGGTGTATAAATACCATTAGTTATACTTTCTATTTAAGTTTTTACTTTACTAATTGTAATAGACTAATAATATTATCAAAATATGTACAAGACATTTGCTGCATATTGCCATGTTTCCAAGATGATAGTAATTTGTAATAGCAAGGAATGCAATTAAACTTGACTTTGACTTATAGGTCTATCCTGTGGTAAAATCTTGCCTTCTCGTATGGCCAGGCATCTATTAAAGTCACTTGTAGATGTAGTAACATTAGTTACTGAGCATTAGAATCCAAAGATGGATGCCTTCGCAACATTATATATATGTAGTGGGAACTAATCACTTTTGGAACTTCCATAGTTTTCTTATAAAAATTTCGTAATTGTTATGTTTAACTACTGAGTAGATTATTCGAGATCCAAGTAATTGGGAAAAACAGAAGTTGGAACTTCTAGAGGCTGCTTGCATTTTATTTGGTGAGTTATGTATCTTTTATGCTGATTGTATACTAAGCATGATGTAGTAGCAGCTCCTCTAGGAATATTTTCTAGGAGATCATTCAAATTCGTATTGAAGAGGTTGACAATGTCCTCTAATAATATTTCTTATTTCATCTTGATTGTTAGGATGAAAGTGCAATATTTTCTCGTAACCCATGATTTGTAAGAAGATTTTTCAATAAACATGAGTTCTCTTAGAATAAGAATTTTAGATAGGAGATGAATCTTGTGGTACATGTGATTTCCTTATCATAAATTTATTCATAGTATTTGCAAGGGAATAAAGGATAATTTATAAGTTTATTGGGCATATTGTTTCTTTGAAAACATTAATTATTGTTGCTAAGATTAAAAGATTGAGATCAGGTGTAATACCTAATGCAATAACTCTCAATGGCTGAGATTGAGAGTTGAAAAAAGTAACTTTTAATCTCAACCATTGAATAAATAGAATGAAAGTTAAAAAGTAAAAATTGTAAAAAACAATTTATGAGTAAGAATGGGGTAATTGCATCGGGTGCAATACCCTAGCAATTGCACCCGATCCAATTCCAAATCATCTATTGTGTCTTACTATAATAAAGTTATTAATTAGTTGTTAAGATAAATTATTGTTGTTAAGTGAACTTTAATCATCATTGCTTAGAATACTTTTATATATTATTTATTAGTTTATGTCTTTACTATTTTCAATTCTTTTATTTAAAAATTCAACACAACTTTGACAACTTATTGGTTTTTGTAATTCATTAAGAAATATTTTTGTTGTACTTTTTGCATTACTCAATTAAGAATTTAACACAACAATGCAATTATTTAAATAAAAAAAAAAGTATTTTCATTCCCAATTGTTTCATGCCTCATTTCCACAACCTCAAACTTAATTGTCTTTTGGTGTTTACACTTTACTGCTCACTTAATTGTCTTTTAGTAAGATTTAGGGTCCGTTTGGATTGAACTTATTATTCTTTGAAACCGAAAAACCGAAAAACACTATAGCAAAATAATTTTTAAATGTGTGAATTGTGTTGTGGGACCCATGAACAGTGCATAAACAGTGCATGAACAGTGTTTTTTGTCCCCTACACAATAAAATCATGTGATTTTACTTGTTCAGTCAGGAAAAAAAAAAAAAAAAAAAAAAAAAACTGAAAACGCAAAACGTGGACACCACTTTTATTTGAAACCAAACAGGTACTTAAGATAAATAAATTACTAATTTTTTTTATTGTTGTTGTTGTTGTTTTTTTTTTTTTTTTAAATTCCAAAATAAAAGTTGGTGTTGAATTGGTTTGTTGTTTGGCCTCTTTTAGGAGGTTCAAATTTTTATTTTAAGATGCGAATAACAAAAAATTATAAAAATATATATGTAAAAAAAAAAAAAAAAAAAAAACTCCCCAAGTCCTAGATTCATTCGAACCACCTAACGATAATGCGGTGCCGCCCCTAGCATGATGGTTATTTTACATTTGGGTTGCATTTTAATCTCCTTTCATTAAATTTTCACAGGATTGCTAATACATACATGCATTTACAATTGGCACAACAATTTCTCTTACGGGTGACATGTCTCCTCCCAAAAGGGCCTCTTAACTGCTTCTTCTAATCTAGAACAAACTCTCCACGTCAACAACCAACAGAAATTTTTATTGCGTCATAATTTTATAAATTAAGAAAGACTGATTCTTTAGTTCCTTGATTAGCTTGCTAAGCTCCATATTTAGAAGGGATTTTTCATTTCGGCATTTATGCTTTCACAATCAAGATAGTCGGTGTAGTCAATTAACCTGATTTCTACAGATATGAAGTGTGAAAAACCCTTATTAAGTAATGTCATACGGGCATTTATAACTTGTCTCTTGATTCCATTTTGTTTTCGGCATAAATAAAAACATTACTGGCAGCTGTATAGCCATCAAGGTCAGGTCAAGTTAAGGATTAATTTTTAGGTACTATTGAAGCATGGTAAATAATGCTCATTCCTCTCAATTTACAGTAAGGTACACTCATTAAATTCATGGTTAGTCCACCGTGAATGTGAAAAGAAGAAATACCATTTTACTATGCCCTGGAAGTACTTGAAAATATTCCTTTGGTGGGGGTGTATTATTTGTGGGCTCCCATGTGAAGTCCCAACAAATTTCTCACACATTTAACGTTGTCTTTTCTGTGGTGAATGTTCAGTGGCTTATTCTATTATGATACGAACTTTCCTCTGTTCCAAGCCATTTTCATTTTCTTCAACATTGTCCACAAGGGACTGAGTACTACCATCAATTAACTATGACTCAGAACTTTCATTGTTTCTTCCTTTTAGATATATTTTTCCTATTTGTTTTGCACTTCCTCTTCCTATATTATTAAAAGCCCCAAGTTTATATTCATCACAGTCAGGGGCGTAGCCTAAAATTTTGCTTGGGGGGGCCAAGATAAAACAATCATATTGATTTGCAATTCAAGAAAAATTCAAAATATAACATTCATACATGTCTTAACACATTAGTTTAGAAAAACAAACATTAAATCCAAAGTAAGTCTTAACTATATATGTATCATATATCATAAGATTACTACTAGAATTTTTTTATTAGTGTAATTCAAATTAGCACTCAAAATACTAACAAGCTAATCAACCAATTGAGCATCGTAAGGAAGAATTCATGAAGAGAAATTGAAGAGAGAGCACACTGTAATGACGATGAGTATTGAGTAGAGTCTTTTGGGTAACGATGTAGTGCAAGGAGATATTGTAATAGTTTTGGGAAATTGCAAAACTTAAGTATAATATCTAAAGTGTAATACATTAGGTTTCTCATTTAAATTCCAACACATGTTTACCATGACAAATAAAATACAAGTAATATTATCATTTTTAAGGACAATTAAATTCAATACAGAGTTTAATTGGGAAAGATAATGTACTACACCTCGTTTTTATGACTTTATTCTATTAGGAAAATTGAATGACTAAACAGTGGTAAAAATGAGGGATAAAACTGTTGTAAAAGACATGAACATGAACATCAGGACATGGGATATGGTCTTAGCCTCTTAGCAAAAAAATAAAATTAAATAAATAAAAAGGGATCTGCCAATAGCTGTGGGGATTTGAGACGAGGGAACAAAATGAATGAATCTTTGTGACTAAAAAGTGGGGATTTGAGACGAGGGAAGGGAGTTCTTATGGCTGACATATAGGAGAGGGGGCCAAGTTTTTTATCTTGTGGGGGCCAACTATTAAATCAAAGGGACTGAGAACTAGTTTTCCCTACAATTAGAGAGGATTTAAAAAAATTTGGAGGGGCCATGGCCCCCCCAATGCATTACTTAGCTCCGCCCCTGATCACAGTCAATTTCTTGTGCTCTGCATTACTCGAAAACTCCTAGAACGATTCTAAGGAAATCCCATTTCTCTCATTTTTCTTTAAATACAAGGAAAAAAAAATTCATCATCAACAGGAATTATTTACAGAATTCGTTTCTCTTTATATCAACCTTCAATGGCTAAGGAGATCATAAACTTGAATGATTGGGTTGAGGTAGGCCCTGCTCCCATTATTTACCCTCTGAAGAAGCCTTCCAATTCACCAAGGCTTGAGCCTAATCTGGAATGTTTTCTTTTCATCTTCTTCTGTCTTGGATACTTGAAGAGCTGCTTGCATTTCAAAGGCTACAAGAATTCAGATTTATGTTGAGCTGAAGTTTATATTATTATTTATCCAAAAAGGAGACGAACCATTTTGATGCTTCAGACTATAGGTGGCTCTGATCTGGAGCCCTTAGCTGTTGTAGTAGGATCAATTCAGGAACATATTATTGTAAACAACAATTTGCATCAGAACAATGCTTCAATTCAACCCAATCAAGTGCAACCAAAATCAAGGTTGTTGCCATTGAGGCTCTTTTTGCTCACCATTACCAGCAATCCCACTTGTGTTTAATTGTATGGCTATTTTCCATCCATGTCTTCTTGCCTAAAAACTGAATCAAGGTATGATAAATCGATGTCATTTCACAAAGGCCTTGATATTATAACTAGATTTTGAAAGGAGAAGAAAAACAATTCAGATATAGATTTAAGAAACTCACAACACTCAAGCCAATCCGCGTTAACTCAAATTACACTTTTTCCTCTCACAAGATGAGTGGAGAACCCACTAGGTGCATGTATAACTTACTAATAAAAAAAATTACATCAATAAAATATAATTCATGAAAAGTTTGAATGTCATATGGATTCATAATCACTAAATAGTGTTTTACAATGCAGTAATGCTCACACAACTCCAAATCACTTATGAATAAAAAGAGAAAAATCACATCAATTAGAAACCTAAATCAGTATTATTGTCTTAGAAAAATTGAAGAGAGAAGCACACAAGACCATCCAATATTCCAGTTTGGCTATTTTCAAAAACTATACCAACCCACACTTCAATTTCCATATATTTGTAAAATCAATCAATTGATCATATTTCTCTAGTGACATGTACATAAAAATCCCAAAACTGATTGACCTCATATACGAGTGATCCAAACTTCTTTTGCTCTAAATACCCATAAAATCACTAGGTACCACCAATCATCACTTTTGTTGCAACAAGATAAATTCCCCATAATACAGCTCCAAATTAAAGACTTTCAGCATTACCTAATCACAAAATATTTCTGGAAATCCTAGCAATTAATAGGGTTGTACATAAATTTATGTTCAAAGAATCAACAAGAGATAAATGATCCATATTTGTAGAATTTGAAAAGACAAACTAGTAAAGATCATATGAAAGATGATGAAAAAATCGGTAATTTATAAGGTTCAGTTACACTGTCTGTAATCTGAAGAAACATTACAAAAAATTTGACTGCTAACTAGATGCAATGAACAACACATTAACTTGAAATCCCAATTATAAAGCATGTGTTGCTTACAACTTCTATTGCACAATCAAACGCAAATTCCTAGGGAGTACTTTTGGTTTTCTTTTAAAGCAATCACAAATGCATATGTACTAGGTAGCCTTAAGCACCATATCTCAACCATATGAACATCTAAGCTAGCCATATTGATTTAAACAATGCCTAGGAATTTACCTAGCAACCCCTCATCTGGGGATTCATTTTGCACTCCATACAGCTAAAAGAGTACTAGAGTGTACAAAGCTTTTAACCGCAAGCCTACCCCCCATCCACCATAAATTGTAATTAGAACAGGATTATTCAACGGGAAAAAAAAAAAAATATATATATATATATATATATATTTTTTTTTTTTTCAAAACCAGACAAATAGTTTTAAATATATCTTCAAATGAATTGGTTTATAAGCATACTTATTAAAATAATTTTTAAAGAAGATACTTAAGGATCAATTAAGCAAGATATGTAATAGATGTTTCAATTTCACTCATCCAATAATATCACTCAATATATGAAAGACTTCGGATATATTTTATCACATAAAATTCTACAAAAGACCAGGTATACCTTTGTTAATCTTTGGACTAATTTTCACATCCACCTCAAAACTATTGTTGTTCCTTTGCAGCTGGACTTGTTCAAGCTTTTCCAGAGCCTCGTAATAAATAATCTAAATACCAAAGTTATATTAAATAGAGAAATGTAGAGAGCTGATATGATGCTCATAATAAAAAGAAGATATCGTTAACGTGTATCAAACAAATATTTATTTATTTATACCCGAATCCAACGAGTCTTAAAACTACTATCTCCATCTTCACCTTACTTTTTCAAAAATATATTTAGTTTTTTTACGGTGTGCTCACAATGATGAGCATAATGCACCTTGAAGAAGTACAGGCAAATCAAAAAGAAGATCTAAGAGAAAATTGAAAATATAAATAGAAGTACAATTAGTAAAATGCTTGAGATCATTCAAACAAAGTGAGAAGTAGCAAGGACTTCAATTTCTCAATAGATCTCATACCCTCCTAAAATTTTCCACACGAACCACATCATGCATGCTAGCACCAAGTTCCATACATTTGAAGATTACTTTGACATAATAAAAACTTATTTTAATTAAAAAAAATTAAAACAGCTACATGGTTCATGACATCACATTGGGCAAGTACAAACCCATTCAACCAATTCACTTAGATAATCGCAAGAAACTACCCTCTTTTCGCCAAAATACTGACTCAAGAAATTGATCCCAACATATGAGTTTCCAATTATGAAATATCTAATGGAGCTAGACTGTTATCTTTTCATCTTCATACACGCCACATATAATACATAGAACCATATGAAGCATCCAACAATAATTTTATTTACCAAATTCTTTATAGGTTTTACACCATCATATAGACATATCATGAAAAAAGAGAGATCTATACCTCCAATATATGATCATGTCAGGTGCTATACTTCCAAGAAAATTGCTGAAAAGTACACCGGATGGTTTAAATGCAAAGTGTCCACTTCCCATGTGTTTGTTTGTATCCCTACAAGTAGAAGAAAGGTAAGCCCTATGGTTTAAGACTTTAGAAGCTAGCATTAACAGTTATTCCTTCATGCACTACTTTGTTTCTATGTATTAAAATAGCCCAAAGAGTGTTGGCAAAGATGTCGTGATGATGTGATTGCACTTTGGTCTTGTGACTGATACACTCTTTCCTTTGGCAGCCCATTCCAAATTTGTAGCTTTTAGAACCTCTTAAGATTATTGTTTAGCTGTTTGAATAGTCTTATGACAACTTTATGCCAAACTCTTTTCAAGTGCAAATAACTTGGTATTAAACAAAACCAAAAACTCAACAAACACCTGTTTGTTTTTTGTGAACACAACTAACCAAAGATCATAATTTTAATTAACAATCAACTCATTATCTTAACATGTGATCCAAAAATATTAATACATAGAACCGTATGAAGCATGCAACAATAATTTTGTTTACCAAATTCTCTATAGGTTTTACACCATCATATAGACATATCATGAAAAGAGAGAGAGATCCACACACCTCCAATATATGATCATGTGCTATACATCCAAGAAAATTGCAGAAAAGTACATCAGATGGTTTAAATTCAATGTCCACTTCCCATGTGTTTGCTGCATCCCTACAAATAGAAGAAAGTTAAGCACTACGACCTGGGACAGTAATACACTACTTTGTTTCTATGTATTAAAATATCCCAAAGAGTGTTGGCAAAGATGACAGTGAAGTGATAGCACTGGTCTTGTGACTGACACACTCTTTCTAGCCAAGAAGAAACTTAAGGTTGACTTGACTTTGGCTCTAGGACCTAAGTTCTAATGGTGAGTGGTGATGTGAACCACGTCATAGGCAATAATTAGGTGGCGTAGGCATTCCTCTTCTGTAGCACATAAACAGCAAGAAACATCAATGATGAGATTGCTAATTGTTAACTCCCTTCTTACTAGAAAACCATCATTTAATAGTTTCCAATGGAAAAATAATGGCTTTGAAAGGGAGATAAATCTTTCACAGGGAAGCCCACATCCGAGAACTATATCATCTTCCATAGGGCAGCCACATTTGAGAACTATATCTCTGAATTATGCTCCTTCCATCTAAGTGTTCATTATGGAGAAGCCAATAGGTTCTCTTGATAGTAAAGAGATCCGACTGATCATGGGGTCAAATTAGTTTCCCTGTACTTCCGAATTAGTTATAATGTTGTATTTCAATGGCAACATGACTCAAAACTACTTTGAGAATTTAGTTTGAGCTTTAGAGAATGGTCAATTAGATTCAAACGCAGGAACCTTAAAGATAGAAAGATCATTTTTAAAAAAGAAATTGAACTTAAAGGATGAAGAAATTTTATCAACAAGTACAGTTGCAATCCCAACAATGATGAAAACACGTAATTTTTTTATTTTTTATTTTATTAAATGATCAATCACGAATTTGAGGGGTTGAAGGGATACTCTAGCGGTTCCAACACCTCTTAAATATTATGATCGGGAAACATGTTCTAATACATATTAAAGCAAATAAAATAAACCAAATAAATGAATAAGCCAATCTTTGACTCCTTATCCTAATTAAAACTACTTATTTGTTTGGCTACCCGAGTAGTCTTATGAACAGACTCCATAGTCCCAATTCTTCTCAACTTCAAATAACTTCCTTCGGCAACCCATTTCAAATTTTCAGCTTTCAGAACCTGTAAAAATATTTTTAGCTGTTTAAATATTCTTACTACAACTTTATGCCAAACTCTTTTCAAGTGCAAATCATTTAGTATTAAACAAAACCAAATCTCAACAAACATCCGCTTGTTTTTTGTCACAAAACTAATCAAAGATCGTCATTTTGACTAACAATCAACTCATTATCTTAATACGTGATCCAAAAATTTTATTTAATTTTAAGAACATTAAGAGTAAGGTGCACTATCAAAGATGCTTTTCCAAAAGTATTTAAATGAATTACCTAGCTCTTTATTTGTAGAGAGTACCACTTGATGACCTTGACATAGGATCTAGTCCTTCAATGATTGCTCCACATTCCTTTACAAAAAGACCCAAATAAAGATTTGAAACAATTAATTTGTATTAAAACTATTTAAATCTCTAAATCATAAGTGATAGCAAATAAAAAATAAAAAAGAGTACATGCCATATTAGAGGAGTCTACTCTTTACTTCCCATGTTAGCCCTAGAATCTGAATCTAGGCATCAAAAAAGAAGAAGAAAAGATTATGTATTTTTTAAGCAATTGAATAAAAGGGGAAATTGGTTTAAGATATTTTCAAAGAAAACAAGAGAGTTCAATACCACTGAACTATATTTAAAAGGTTGCAATTAAGTCATTGACCTGGTACCATCCTCCCATCCAAGAATATTCACAAAAACACTTATAACTAAAGTAGGGGAACCATAAAATAACATTTCCATGGTCTTACCTCAGAGGTTTTGAATTCCAGCGGACACTTCAAACCTAAAAAGTAGAAAGAAACAACAAAGATAAACATTTAGACTAGAAGGACCTTTCAACATTTTACCACACTAACCATTACATGATTCAGCTTGGCTGGATAGATCTAAAGCATTTTCAACTCGAGAGTTGAACTTTAAACACTCAAATCTTTTACAAGAAATTTAATATCTTAACAATAAGCAGGAAGAAAATATACAAATTGAATCCCAATTATGGAAAATAAAAAAGGATAGGATTTCATACCGCATAGAAACGTCTCAAACATTGCATATTCTTACGTTTTCCATCCTAATCTAAAAGTTCTTGATAGTTAAACCACATTAAGGGGAAAAAAAGGCAGAAAATGGAAAAACGCAGTAACCATAAGAGCAATTCAATCAATAAAAAAAGAGTAACTTTGGTTAGAACATTCTGCAATGGAATTCAGTTTTGAATTCACACTTTCTTTGAAGTTTGTTCTTATTTTGGCAATGTAGAAAATAAGTATACAAGCATAATAAACCACCGCAGACCTAGCAATTTTTCTTATGGTGCTTTTCAAACTATTGGCCTTCAACTTATTTTTACCCCCAAAGGACTACTTGGTACCAACTATATGCCTAGGATTATATTAGACACTATGACTTAACTTGCTGCCATAGCCTCTTTGAGAAAGGAAGGTACTCAAGAATTCTAAGTCTATAGTTTAGTGCAAAGTTGATTTTTATTTCTCTTGGTAATATGTTTGATGCATTCTCGTTCTGTTGTCACTTACCTCTCAATAAAATAATAGAAAAATCTAAGTAATATTATTCACCGAATCAATAAAGGTAACGAAACAAAATTATTTTTTAGAAATTAACAATAAAACATGAACAATTGGCTTGATGAATTGCATAGGTCAGAAACACCTAAGCAAACAGGTTCAATATCTTGACAAAGCATTTCATCGAACAGCTTGTGTGCTTGACTTAAATTTCAATTTCAAACAATCAGCAAGCATACTTGTGATTTGGTAAAATTGAAAATGTCATAAGAAGAAATTATGCGCTAGAAGCAGAAAATTTCTCAATGAATAAGAGACAAATATTATAAGAAATGAAAATCAAATTGCAAGGTGGAAATGAAAGGGTGAAGTTTGACCATATTTTTCAACTCATAGTCCAACAGGAAGTAATGCAATAGAGTCCAGCGGGAAGATATTTTTGTTTAACCACAAACATCTTTATAAAGAAAAACGAAAGGGTGAAGTTTGACCATTTTGTTCAACTTATAAACAAGATCATAATGATTCATCTATAATGAATTTTCAGCCTCCTTAAAGCTTCCAATATACAATATTTATGGCCAAATATAGTAAGAAATATATCTTTTGCTACTAATACCAAGTCTTACATACCAATAACTAATACCGAAAAAACATCCCACACATAATGGCCATTTTCACCATCATGAATCTTCAATGCAAGTGATGCAAATATGTCATCAATTATTTAAGGGTTGCTCTTGTGTAATCAAAAACAGTAGTTAAAACCTGAAAGAAAATTTTAAAAAGAAATTGTGTAAATATTCATTCATAGATGAACTTTAATGCAATCTTGTTCAAAGTAGGATATCTATTAAATTCCTAAAGAATCTCATTAAGTGAAAAGAAGCAGAATTATTGACCAGATTTGGTAGTAATTGTTTTCAAAAATATTCAAAGAATGTCATACACTAAGTTGTAGTTCCAATTGGAGTTGATTCATCATCTGGAACTATATAAATTAAATTAAGAATCATTAGTTGTAATTATTGTTTGGGTTGCTTACCTTCAACGGAAAGGCATGCCAATCCTCCATCTTGAGCAACACTTTACGCACCATTGAGATAGGCGCAAAAAATGCGATTACTGGAAATCTGTTATGAGTAGAAAAGCTCTTCGAAAACCACAATTGAACCAAGGTGAAACCTATGAAGCCGGAAAATTTTGAGGAGGAAAAAATTTCATAGCAACTCATATTATGAATGACCCAAATATTTATCATAATATGATTAAGGTTCATGTCAAATATAGCAATTTCATTAACCATAAGATAACTCAAGCAAGTGACAAACATCTTTGGCTCTAGGAATTTCAAAGAATGCTCTTGGTCATTTGTCTTTTGTTAATTGGTATGGCATATAAAAAAAGGGGGCCAAAATAGAGATACTGAAAAAGATTTTTCCAATATAGCCATTGACACATTAAAGTTGCCAAGGAGGGATTTAACTATAGCATTAAAAAACCCAAACAAAGTATTTTTTTTTACCTTGACAGGTCAATCGTTAATCTTCTGCGTTAGTCCTATATTCCCGGAATCATTCAAAATGTTAAAAGACAAATTGAGAATAAAGTGATATCTTTCTGAGGTGCTACTTATTCATATTCCATTTAGTTTTGGTAGGAAAATTTTTAATAAAAATTTCTGAATTGCTAACAAACAGAGAATACAAGTAGAAGTACATATGGATAAAACAAAAGTGCCAAGATGCGCTCGGTTGGAGACAGAGTTTCAAGGGCTGGCCGGCAAAGCCTTCCCCTACGTAATCACTAAGATTCTCAAAGTAGCTCATAATCTTCTTTTTTTAAAAAAAAAAAAAAAAAAAAAAAAATTTGAATGAGAAAGAGAAGAGCATAACATTTGAAATTTTAGAAAAGGAGAGACAGAGGAACCTGGTGAAATGATATTGATTTCTAAAGAAACAATATTGTGTGCATTAATTTAAAGGGGAGCTGAACAGTTAACAGAGAAAGAGAGGTGTACTGGTTTAATGGTTTTTGTTGAAGCAATTAAATAATCCACATCCTTTCAAATTCTAAAAGGACATTAAAATTCCATTTTTTAAGAAAAGGTGAGATGGAAAGTCAAATGCAAAAGTTACTCCAATAGAGAGCCACATGGTAGAACCTCATGCTCTCCCGCATGAGGTCTTTGCTTTTATATATATATATATATATATATATTGATTGATGATTGATTATGGAAGCGATTGAATGTCACATGGATTCATAATCACTATATAGTCTTTTACAAATGCACACATAACTCCAAAAGCGAGAACCAAATCACTTATGAACGAAAGGAGAAAAAGATCATCAATTAGAAATATTGAAATTCCAAGTGCATTGAAAAATTCCAGTTTGGCAATTTTCGAAAACTATATCAACCCACACTTCAATTTCCATATATTTGAAAAATCAATCAATTGATCCATATTCTCTAGTGACAAGTACATGAAAATCCCAAAACTGACTGACCTCATACTACAAGGGATCCAAACATCTTTGCTCCAAATACCCTTTAAATCACTAGGTACCACCAATCATCACTTTAGTTGCTACAAGATAAATTCCCCATAATGCAGCTCCAAATTAAAAAATTTCAGCATTACCTCCACATAATATTTCTGGAACTCCTGGCATAATTGGGTTATACAGAAATTTACGTGCAAAGGATCAACGAGAGACAAATGATGCATATTAATAGCATTTGAAAAGACTACCTAGTAAAGATCATATGAAAGATGATGAAAAAATTGGTAATTTATAAGGTTCAGCTACACTGTCCACATCATCTAAAGAAACATTACAATATATTTGAGAGTTATCTAGATGCAATGTATAACACAATAACCTCAAATCCCAATTATAAAGCATGTGTTGCTTACAACTTCTATTGCACAATCAAATGCAAATCCTAGGGTGTACTTTTGGTTTGCTTTTAAAGCAATCACAAATGCATATGTACTAGGTAGCATTAAGCACCATATCTCAACCATAAGAACATTTGAGCTAGCTATATTGATTTAAACAATGCCTAGGAATTTACTTGGCAACCCCTCATCTGGGGATTCATTGAGCATTCTATACAGTCAAAAGAATACTAGAGTGTACACAGCTTTTAACTTCAGCCCCACCCCCCAATCTCCCCAAAACAGTAATTAGAACAGGATTATTCAAGAAATCTTTTTTTTTTTTCAAAACCAGAACAATAGTTTTAAACATATTAACATATCTTCAAATGAATGGTTTAGAAGCATACCTATTAAAATAATTTTTAAAGAAGATACTTAAGGATCAATTAAGCAAGATACGTAATAGATGTTTCACTCATCCAATAATATCACTCAATAGATGAAAGACTTCGGATATATTTTATTACATAAAACTCTACAGAAGACCAGGTAAAGAGTAGACGCCTCTGCTCTCCACAAAAATACCGTTATTACGCTCTATCCACACTAACCACATCACGCATGCCGGCATCAAGTTCCAAACATTCGAAGATTACTTTGACATGATATAAACTTTTAAAATAAAAAATAATATATAAACAACTACACGGATCATGACATCACATTGAAATATGGGGGCAAATATAAACCCATTCAACTAATGCACTCGAGATAATCTCAAGAAACGCCCTCTTTTCCCCAAAATACTGAATCAAGAAATTGCCCCCATCATATGAGTTTCCAATTATGACATATCTTCATACGTGCCACATATAATACATAGGACCGTATAAAGCATCCAACAATAATTTTACTTACCGAATTCTTTATAGGTTTTACACTATCATGTAGACATATCATGAAAAGAGAGAGATCCATACCTCCAATTTACAATCATGTCATGTGCTATACTTCCAAGAAAACTACTGAAAAGTTCATCAAGTGGTTTAAATGCAGTGTCTACTTCCAATGTGTTTGCCGCATCCCTACAAATAGAAGAAAAATAAGCACTATGACTTAAGACGTTAGAAGCTAGCATTAACAGTTATTCCTTCGTGCATTACTTTGTTTCTATGTATTAAAATAGCCCAAAGAGTGTTGGCAAAGATGAAAGTGAAGTGATTGCACTTGTCTTGTGACCGATACACTCTTTCCAGCCAAGAAGAAACCTAATTTTGACTTGACTTTGGCTCTAGGACCTAAGTTCAAATGGTGAGCGATGATGTGAACCACATTGCACTAGCTAAGTCATAGGCAATAAATAGGTGGTCTAGGCATTCCTCTTCTGTAGCACATAAAGGGCAAGAAACATCAATGATGAGATTCCTAATTGCTAACTCCCTTCTCACTAGAAAACCATCATATAATAGTTCCCATAGGAAAAATGATGGCTTTGAAAGGGAGTTAAATCCTTCACAGGGAGGCCCACACATCTGAGAACTATATCATCCTCCACAGGACAGCCCACATCCGAGAACTATATTTCTGAATTATGCTCCTTCCATCTAAGTATTCATTATGGATAAGCCAATAGGCTATCTTGATCATAAAGAGACTTGACCGATCATGGAGCCAAATCAGTTTCCCCTTACTTCCGAATCAGTTATAATATTGTATTCCAATGGGCAATGGCAACATGACTCGGAACTACTTTGAGGATTTAGTTTGAGCTTTAGAGAATGGTCTATCAGATGTGAACAAAGTAACCTAATAGATAGAAAGATCTTTAAGCATGCAAATGGAAATATCATTTTTAAGCATGTAAATGAACTTAAGGGATGAAAAAATTTTGTCTGCAACTACATTTGTGAATTGCGATCCCAACAATGATGAAGTTGTGGCCCTATTCATCCTCATTAATTCAAATATTTCTAATTATCAAAAGATTAACTAGTAAATAAAAACAAGCGATTTTATATTTTGTTTCTAAAAATAATTCCTCAACCAATCATATATAAATAATATTCTTCCACAAATCCCAACCAAATATATTAAATAATCAATCACGAATATGAGGGGTTGAAAGGATACTATAGTGGGTCAAATAGCTCTTACGATCTCTAGTATTGGGGTTCCACCCCTTCCCCAATTTACCTAGGAAAAAAAACCTTAAATATTATGATCAGGAAACATATTCTAATACATATTAAATCAAATCAAATAAACTAAATAAAGAAATAAGCCAATCTTTTAGTCCTTATCCTAATTAAACACTCCTTATTGGTTTTGTTGCATGAGTAGTCTTATGAACAGACTCAGTAATCCCAATTCTTCTCAACTACAAATATCTTCCTTTGGCAATCAATTCCAAATTTGCAGCCTCTAAAATTATTGTTTAGCTGTTTGAATAGTCTTCTAATAACATTATGCCAAACTCTTTTCAAGTGCAAAAGAATTAGAATTAAATAATAATAAAAAATCTCAACAAACACCTGTTTGTTTTTTGTCAATAAAACTAACCAAAGATTGTCATGTTGATTAACAATCAACTCATTATCCTAATATGTGATCCAAAATTTTATTTAATTTTTAGAACATTAAGAACAAGGTGCACTTTCAAAGGTGCCTTTCCAAAAGTATTTAAATAAATTACCTACCTTTTTCACTGTAGAGAGTACCTCTTTATGACCTTGACATAGGATCTAGTCCTTTAATGAGTGCTCCACATTCCTAGACAAAAAGATCCCAAAAGATTTGAAACAATAAATTTTTATAAAACTATTTAAATCTCTAAATCACAAGTGATAGCAAAAAAAAAAAAAATTAGTACATCTTTGAAAGTGAGAGGAGTCTACTCTTTACCTTTCATCTTAGCTCTCAAAGCTGAATCTAGGCAACCAAAAAAAGAAAAAGAAAAGATTATATATTTTTTAAGCATTTAATGAACGAGGAAATTGGTTTAAGATATTTTCAAAGAAAAGAGAGAGTTCAATACCATTGAACTACTATGAAAAGGTTGAAATTTAACCCATCGACCTGGTTCCATCCTCCCATCCAAAAATATTCACCAAAACATTGATCACTAAAGTAGGGGATCCACAAAATAACATTTCCATGGTCATGCCTAAGAGGCTTTGAATTCCTGCAGACACTTCAAACCTAAAAAGTAGAAAGAAACAACAAAGATAAACATTTAGACTAATAGGACCTTTCAACATTTTAGCACACTAACCATGACATGATTCAACTTGGCTGGATAGATCTAAAGCATTTTCAACTCTGAGAGTTAAAGTTTAAACACCTAAATCTATTTTACAGTAAATTTAATATCTTAACAATAAGCAGAAAGAAAATATACAAATTGATCCCTAATTAGGGGAAAAAAGAGAGGATAGGATTGCATAGTGCATAGAGACTTCTCAAACGTTGCATATTCTTATGTTTTCCATCCAAATCAAGAAGTTCTCAATAGTTATACCACATTAAAGAAAGAAAAAAAAAAGCAGTAAATGGAAAAACACAGTAACCATATGAGCAACGCAATCAATAAAAAAAAAGTTACTTTAGTTAGAACATTAACGTTTGGCTGCAATGGAATTCCATTTTGAATTCATACTTTCTTTGTAGTATGTTCTTTTTGGCAATGTAGAAAATAAGTATGCAAAAATGGTCAATGTCCTCAAGTAAAATTATAGATTATTTTATTTATTTTTTTGATGAAAAAATGAATTTATTAATGAAACAAACTATACAAACAGCAAACATCAATATCTAAAAGCTGTAACACCTAACAACAAAAACAGAGCAAGCAAGAAGCTAAATAAAAGCTGCAACTAAACTTACAAAGAATCAAACTAAAACCCTCAATTATGGCAAACTCAAACCAGGCCTTAATGGCTTAATGCCTCCTCATACTTGACATTGCTGCAGAATACATAAGCATTTCTTTCAAGCCAAACATAATAAACTACTGCAGACCTAGCCATATTTCTTATGGTGCTTTTTAACTTTTGGTCTTCAACTTATTTTTAACCCCAAAGGACTACTTGGTACCAACTATATGCCTAGGATTATATTAGACACTATGACTTAACTTGCTGCCATAGCCTCTATGAGAAAGGAAGGATACTCAAGGATTCTTGAGTCCATAGTTTAGTGCAAAGTTGATTTTTATATCTCTTGGTAATATGTTTGATGCATTCTTGTTCTGTTGTCACTTACCTCTAAATAAAATGATGAAAAATCTAAGTAATAGTATTCAGTGAATCAATAAAAGTAAAGAAACATCTATGACAATTAATAATAACAAAATTCAAAACCCACAAGAAAAGCAAAAGTAATCAAACAAAATTAGTTTTTAGAAATTAACAGTAAAACATTAACAATTGGCTCGATGAATTGCATAGGTCAGAAACATCTAAGCAGACAGGTTCAATATCGGGAAAAAGCATTTCATCGAACAATTTGTGTGATTGACTTAAATTTCAATTTCAAACAACCAACAAGCAAACTCCTTATTTAATAAAATTGAAGTTTAGAAAATCTTGTAAGAGGAAATTATGCACTAGTAGCAGACAAATCAAATGAATAAAATACAAATATTACAATAAATGAGAATCAAATTGCAAGGTGGAAATGGATCTTGGACCTACCAATTACTTCAACAGCAACAGCAACTACATTAAAATAAAATAAATTAAATACTTATTTTAAAACTAATAAATACAAAGCCTAGCAGCTTGATTTCCTATAAATACTTGAGCAGAAATCCAACAATGTGTATCCAATAATGCAATTAAAGCAGGCATACCTTGGCTTCGAGATTGCTTTCAGGTGGAAGCATAATTCTTTGAAGTTTGATCAAGATGTTTTTGCCTTCTTTGATGGTGGAAACTGACTGAAGTCGGAATCATTGTTGTCAAAGGCATGGGCCACTGAAGAGGAACCTAGATCAAACCCATCCCTGAATCCCAAATCTTGTCGACCCAAGCCCAATTCGGACCCATTTGTGGTATCCACTGGACGCAAATCAGATGGCAAAGAATGGTGCTCCATGTCATCAAGGACTAAGGGAGGGCAACCATCTCTACTAGCAGATGAGTCCAAATCGTGCACATCATCACGAAATGATGATTCAAAGTCTGGGTCAGTGTTATCACAAATCCGGGCAATTGAAGATGAATCCAGATCATCCAACCCATAAGTAAATCCCATACCTGGGTGACCCATGGGTAAGTCGAGCCCATTTGTGGTGTCCATTTGAAGCCCCACATCAGATGGAAAAGAAGGGTGATCAATGTCATCAGGAACCGATGAAGACCCACAACAGATGCAGTCTACATTGACTCCCATCAATGTAAATGTGGGGTCATCAGAAGAAGAGGACATGCCCCAATACTTGGTTTCAACTGTAATCGTAACGTGATTCTGTTCAGATGGATTTGATTCATTCCATCCCCGAAGATATGCATGACGTACTAAGAGATGCTCAGAATCTCCTGATATAGAGCCTAGCCATGCTCCATGTTTTTTTGAAAAACCATTGGTGGAAACAACGAACGAAATTGCCATGTTAGTGCTGACCTCCGCCGATCGAAAAGCAAAACAGACACCTAATTTTTTAAATTCACGGCCGACCACGAATGATACAGAATTTCCAACACTCTGATGGTTCAATTTGAACCCCTTCGGAATCTCAATTCTTGGTAGTGCAATATCATAATAATAACGATCGTAATCAAAATGCGAGGGATCCATGAATCTTTTTAGAAACTGCTTGCATTTAGCAAAAACAAGAAATTGAAATTTAGAGATTCTTGTAATATATATCACTTAAACTTAAATATATAGAGAGAAGGGGAGAGAGCGCACCTGATTAAATAGTCTGCATGATGATGGTAGATCCAACGACATGCAGTCTGACGCGTACACTCTTCTTATAGACTGTGGAAGCCTTGGAATCTCTCGTAGGATCTTGCAATTACGCATGGTAAGTTGCCGTAATGTAGTAAATCTAATAATGCTTTCCGGGATTGTAACAATATTAGAGCCATCTATTGTTAGTTCTTCTAATGAGGGGAAGGAATCGGGCTTCATCAAAATATGTGATTCAATTATATGTCTGTCAAAATTATTGACTTCCAGTTCTCTCAAGTTCGTAAACTTACTTCCCGAAATGCTAACAAGAAAATCCCCAGCGTTTGGAAAATTACCTAGGTTTAAGCGAATAAGCCCACTACTTAGATACTTCAATGACAAAGGCCATTCTCTAATATTACTATAATGAAATAGTAACTCGTCACATTTCATTTCTGGGTGAATATTGGGAAACTTTTCAAGGCTTACGCAGCCATCTAGATTAATATATTGAAGAGATTTCAACCTAAAGCTGCTAGGAAGAATTTGAAGTTTTTTGCATTTCTGGAGATCCCACCTTTTGAGCTTATCAAGAGATCCAATGGCCTCATGAACCTCAATTAAATTTTCACAATTATCCATGTTCAAATTCTCTAAGTTTGGAGCACCCAAGTCAGGTAATTTTTCAAGACTTACGCAGCCATCTAGATAAATATTTTTAAGAGAATTCAACCTAAAGCTGCTAGGAAGAATTTGAAGTTTTTTGCAATCCCTGAGATACCACCTTTTGAGTTTATCAAGAGATCCAATGGTCTCATGAACCTCGATTAAATTTTCACAATAACCCATGTTCAAATTCTCTAAGTTTGGAGCACCCAAGTCAGGTAATTTTTCAAAACTTACGCAGCCATCTAGATTAATATCTTCAAGAGATTTCAACCTAAAGCTACTAGGAAGAATTTGAAGTTTTTTGCAATTTTCGAGATCCCACATTTTGAGCTTATCAAGAGATCCAATGGTCTCATGAACCTCGATTAAATTTTCACAATAACCCATGTTCAAATTCTCTAAGTTTGGAGCACCCAAGTCAGGTAATTTTTCAAGACTTACGCAGCCTAATAGATTAATATATTCAAGAGATTTCAACCTAAAGCTGCTAGGAAGAATTTGAAGTTTTTTGCAATTTTCGAGATCCCACGTTTTGAGCTTATCAAGAGATCCAATGGCCTCATGAACCTTAATTAAATTTTCACAACCATTAATTTCCAATTTCTCTAAGTTTGGGGTGCACAAATCAGGTAATTTTGTAATGGTTAAATTCCCCTCCAAATTGATATTCTTCAAATTTTTGAAAAGGAACCCCTACATGGAAAAAGTAAATAAAAAATTGTTCTTCTACAAAATTTTAGAAATAACATTTAAAGAAATCAAATTCATTAATACGAATATTCATACCTGCTTGATTAGCTTCTTCAAACTAATGCAACTATGCGGCATCTTGAGTACAACAAGTTGTTGAGGACGATAATTGGATGGCAAGGAAAAATGATATTGGTCCCATTCAAGTAACCTTAATCCACTCGGGAGATATTTAAGTTCTTCAGAAATGAGTACATTTCTAACCATAAGAAATTTGAGATTTTCCATCTTTTTGAAAGCTTTAGCATGTAATTGCACTGTTATTAGATTAGGTGAATGCCACAATATACCTCGAATTTTGTTTGACCCCTGATTGGATAAAGAATTAAGTGAAACATATAACACAATAGAATTTGCCAAATCTATAATAATCATGAAATTTTAAGCAAAAATGATATTGTTAAACTTGTATTTGCTATAATATTAAAAAGAAAAAATTATCAAAGAAGAAAAAATTATCACTTCTACCCGATGAAATCTAAAGAAAAAGAAGTTATACCTCACTTCCGATTAGTACTTCAAGTGCATCCTCATAATGCCATAACCTGCAACGTGTTTTGAGGACTTTTGGTGATTCTTTCCGAACAATTTCCCTACCCATTTGTTGTACCAAGTCATGCATCCCCAATATGCCATCATGATCAATAGTTACGAGACATTTATTAACGAGGTTTGGAATACCATTTCTTGGATATAAATCGCAAGCATGTAATATATTTACAACATTATCCTCGTTCCTTCCCTTGAAGAAACATGCAATATCAAGGAAAATATCCTTTTCCGTATCTTCCAATCCATCATAACTTACTTTAAGTATATTATGAATATCTCCTTTAGGAATTTTTCTATATTGCTGTACTGCACTTTCCCATTGAAATCGTGGTTTTCCACACAAATCAGAACCTATTATTGTTAGAGCTAATGGTAGGCCATTGGCATATTGTATGACTTGGTTTGCAAGTATAGAATAATCTTCCTCAAGTTTATTTCCTCTAAAAGCATGTTGATTAAAGAGTTCAAGAGCTTCACAATTGTCCAATTCCGTCATCTTGTAAGTTGTACAAACTTTTCCAAGCTTAACGAGCAAGTGTTTGTCTCTTGTTGTTATAAGGACTCTACTTCCTGAAGCAAACCAATCATTATTTCCAAACAATTTTTCTATTTGTTTTGATTTATCCACATCATCAAGAATTACAAGAATTCTTTTACAAAGGAGCATTTCCTTTATCATATTGGTTCCATGGGCTACACTCACCACCTTCAAATGTTTGCCCCTTAAGATATTAGAAAGGAGTTTCTCTTGTAGTTGGATCATGCCATCATCTGTTTTAGAATTTTCTCTAACATTTTCTAGAAAGCAACTTCCTTCAAAATGCTTAAAAATTCTGTTATAAACAGCTTTTGCAATAGTTGTCTTACCTATTCCCCCAAGACCATGAATCCCTACCATTCGAAAATCGTTTACCTTAATATCTAAATATAATTCTATGGCCTTGGCACGAGAATCTACTCCAACAGGGTATTTTGCAACAAATAATCGTATTTCATTTAATTTGGTATACAATATATTTTCAATAATTTGTTGGATGAATTTGTATTCAGTGGTCATTGCCAATCACAAAGCATACAAGACATTAAATGAGTTAGACTAGTTGAAAATATGAATATGAAAATAAAAGAATCAAAATATCTAGTTTTGTGCATTACATCCTACACTTGACACATTATCAATTGAATTAAAGGACATAATTCAAGTATTTGAGAAGTATCATTTATTTTATTTTATTTTATTTGTTGGGAATAAGATTTTGGTTTTCCATACTTGACCAAAAAAAAAAAATTGGGATTTAAAAAAAATGGTGGGAGAAACTATAACATTATAAAGTCTACGAAAGGTATATTTTGTTTCTTTGCCAAACCAAAATAAAATTCTATACTTTATTCACAACTTTGATTTTGATTCATTCTTATTTTTTTCCTAGTAAGAAATTGTTTTAGGCTTTAGGCAAGTAGCTGCATGAAAACTTCACCTTAGGTGAGATAAAAGCATATTGAGAACTCATTTATAGAACTTTGAATGAAATGATTAAGAAAATTAGAGAAATGTTTTTGGGATCATGTGGGTGAGCCTTGATTCAAATAACACTTTCTCCTCTCACAAGTGTGGGTGAAAGGTGAGGTCATAGGATTAAAGCTCGTTGGATGTGTTTGCAACTTACTAATAGGGGGAGAAAAACTCAAAAATATGTTAGACAAACTCTTTAATTGGTATGATTAAATTCTTCTGTTTCTACTAACCTAACTGACTTAGTAATTGAAGAGATAATCATAATATATATATTTTTTCATATTTGGCATTTGTGGTTGTAACAAAACCATTAGAAGTCTAAAAGTCATAAAAGCACATAACATTAGTTATTAGATGCATACCCATTCTTATAATGCCATCCAGACAAACTAGCCGCTTCATTTAGAGCTGCCCTCCACCTCTGCACCTTCTCTATGTTATCCTTGAACTTGATTTCTTGTTTAGCCAGTGCTACTTTAAAATTACCTTCTTGCTTACGTACTTCAGATGGATCCACTTCGTAAAAAACAGGTAGAACCAATTGTCCATTTTCCTTGCAGTTAAGAATCTCGACAAGTTCATCCAAGCACCAAGATGAAAATGCGTAGTTTTGAGAGAATATAATAATTGAAATCCTAGCCGATTTGATAGCTTTGAGAAGTTCCGTTGAAATTTGTTCTCCTCTTGGGAGGTCATCATCAATGAAGGTCTTGAAACCGTTGTCAACCAAAGCACGATATAAATGGCCAGTAAAACCATTGCGGGTATCTTCACCTCTAAAGCTCAAGAAAACATTGCAGTCCCACCGACGAGTGGAAGAAGAAAAGGAGTCTCCTTGTTGGATTGATGAAGCCATTAGAGTCGACAAGCAGAAGATTGAGAAGATCAAAGATGTGATGAAATGAGAATTACAAGAGATGAGGAGTAAAGCTTCAAGTTTTTTGACAGAGCGATATTTGAGTGGAAATGAAGGCCTTAAAAGTAGAGAAGTCCCACTTCCGCGAAGATTCCTTGGTGCAACACTTTTGAACAGAGGGTCTTTCATTTGTCAAAAAGTGAGTGAGAAAACAATGATTAAATGACTTTATTGACAACGCGGAATTGACTAAATCATTGTGTTTACTCACACATACATTCGCACCGATCAACAAATTAACCAAAAAAAAAAAAAAAAAAAAGGAAACATAACATACATTCTCTCACACAAATGAAAGAAAAAGAAGATGGGAAAGGAAAAGTAAAAAGTAGAAATAAAGACAAGGGATCACGTGGGGAGGGTAGACTTTTCAATTTTTAAGTTGAAATGAAACTTTTTGGAAGGTGCCTTACTTACAAATACCATTCCAGTCATATTTATTTACAAAAGTGCCAATTTTTTTTTTTTCCTTGTATCACCAATCGGTGTGGACTGGGCTGGTGGAATACTATATGTAAGGACAAATGAATGATGTGTGCAATTAACCAATTTTTACTTTTTTTTTTTTTTTAAATCATATCCACTATTAGAATTTTTGTTTATTCTATTATCAATTTAAATTTTAGCTCAATAGTAATAAGTAATAATATTTTTATTATATATTTATATAATTGTATATTGCACTAATTTTAAAATAGTAAACCGATATTTACGTATGAAAATATTCCTATCCTGTTATTAAAACCAACATCAACAAGTAGCGAACATAGTGACGGAGCTATACATTGATTGCTCCTCAAATTTTTTTTTTAAAAAAAAAAAAAAAATTAGTATTTGACTTCTCTATAAAATTAAGTTTATTATTTAAACTTAATAGCCTTCCGTGCTTAAGTTTCTTCTTTGTCTAAACTTCTATTTCTTATCCTACAATACTTATACATTAACACATTATACAGTTAAAGTGCTAGGTTATTCTTTTTGTAAACTGAAAACTTGTGCTTTTACAAGTTTTTGGTGGAGGGTAAAGTTGTGAGTTCAAGACCTATTTGGTGCATGCTTACCAATAATAATAATAAAAAAACTTCTCCTCATTGATTGATTGCACCTATAGGGTGCTCGCTAAGGCAAGAAGATCTGGCCACCCATTAGCAGCCTCTTTTATAATATAATGGAGAATGCATTTATGGTGTTCTTTGATGACCAAGTATATAGACCGGTCTTGGTGATCAATTGGATCGAATGTGCACAAGACCAAGTCAAAACTAGTAAAACCCAATGGGATTTAAGCAAACCACGTGACCTAGCTAGAATGTGAATTGTGTAAAATTACACTAATAGATCCACCTCGATGACTTTTTTACTGTTTAATGTATGATAATATGGTAATTTAAATAAGAGAAAACCTAAAGAATTTTTTTTATAAAAAAATGTATTTTTCTTTCACTTCTTTGCCGATACATATTACTGTACCCATCACTTTTCACTGTTTCAATTCCCCAAACCTAGGGCTATGCATCAATTTTCTCTGTTCTGAACATCACTTTTTAGTTTCACATAGCTAGGGGTATGAATAAATCAATATAAGTTATATAGTTTATTGCTTAAACCTTCTTTTTCTTATTTTGTTTATATTTTTTATGCTTTATTTGTTTATTTCTTTTAGTTTAAGCCTTTAACATTTTATTTTCTCTTCTTTTGTTTACTTAGTTTGAGATTTGCCTTTTTTTTTCTTTGTTTAATATACATAATTTTTAAACATGTAACAAGATTTTATTTAGCAAAAACTTAGTTGCAATCTTATGACAATCGTTTATTTTGCTTATGAATTTTATAGAATTTCTAATGCTATTGCTTGTGAAACCTTGATTTTGAATTATAATGGCAAGTTTAATTTAGACATATGCCTACTTTTTTTTTTTAATTTACATATTCGTGTTATAATTTCTCAAACTTACTTTTATTAGTTTATATATATTTAATTTTAAAAAATTTATTTTATCATGCGACTTGACAGATGAGCCAGTGGCTTATAGACCGGGTCAATATCCGGTCTAAGTTTAATAATTATTGTCTTACCATAAATGGTGATTCACATTTTTTTATTTAATTTTTTTTAGTAAACAGTAATACTTATTAGAACACACGAAAATAGTACTACTAGTGTTTTAAACCTGGTTTATAATACTAAGTATAACTACGAATGGGATAAACATCTTTATTTATTTTTTTAGTAAACAGTAATACTTATTTGAACACACACGAAAATAGTAATACTAGTATTTATTATTTAAAACTGGATTTATAATACATCACATAACAAGAGTATAACTACAAAAAGGCCAAACCTTTATAGTTGTAAACTGAAATTATAAACAGCAGACACTAAACATACATAAATAATGTGGGATAAACATTTTTATTTTTTTTAAGAAAAAATTGGTAATTCACTTGGGGGAGAAGAAATTAATGAAATAAATGTAAGTGAACTTATTTCTATATTAATTGAGGGTAATTTGAAATTTTGAACACATCTTAAATAAGTGATAATAAAATGATTATTTTTAGAAAAATCTCAAGAAAGATTAAGACTGACAATTTTGGTGGAGGGTCAGAGACTCAGTCTCAGAGGGTGTATTATTTGTGGGCTCCCATGTCCCATCAAATTTCTCACGCGTTAAAAGTTCTGTTTATTCTGTGAAGATTGTTCAGTAATTCTATCATGATACGAATTTTCCTCTGTTCCAACCTCCAAGCCATTTTCATTTTCAGCACTGTCCACATGGACTCGTGTACAACCGTCAATTAACTCTATGACTGAGAACTTTCTTTGTTTCTTCCATCTAGATATTTTTTTCCCAATTTGTTTACTTCCTTCTCTCATCTTTCTTTAGATACTAGGAAGAGAAAAAACTACATAATTTGATTTTCTTTATATCAAGCTTCAATGGCTAAGGAGTTCATAAACTTGAATTCTTGGATTGAGGTTGCCCCAGCTCCTATTATTACTTATTAGCCCCAGTTCATAATAGGATCATTTCATGAACATTCTATTTTGCAGTGTCTCTTTTGCTTTTATTAAAATGATGGGTCTTAGACACTATATTTCAATTTCGTCTTAATATTCCGATTGTGTCAATTTAGTCTCTAATTTTTCAATGACATATCAATTTAATCTCTGCTATTATATATTAGACGTATCTTAGATGAAAATGCAGAGTAAAGCTCAAGTTTTTTGACAGAGCGATATTTGAATGGAAATGAAAGCCTTGAAAGTAGAAAAGTCCCACTTCCACGAAGATTCCACGGTGCGAACTTTTGAACAGGGGCTCTTTCATTTCTCAAAAAGTGAGTGAGAAAACAATGAATAAAATGACTTTTTTGACAACACGGAATTGACTAAATCATTGTGTTTACTCACACATACATTCTATCCAATCAACAAAAACCAAAAAAAAGGAAAACATACCATACATTATCTCACACACAAATGAAAGAAAAAGAAGATGGAATGTCAAAGAATTCGGAAAGGAAAGTAAAAAGTTGAAATAAAGACAAGGAATCACGTGGGGAGTGTAGGCTTTTCAATTTCTAAGTTGAAATGAAACTTCCTGGAAGGTGTCTTACTTACAGTTACCGTCCCATGGGCCAAAATGGCAGTATACTCTTGTGTGGTAAAATATTTAACAATATATCATATTTAGTAATATTTAGCCATTTATACTTTTTTGAAATTTGATTTTGTTGTGGAATTTGAGTTCCAAAAACTTGAGTTCTTTGAAAAGATAACCTTGAAATTTACCATGCTATTTTTTATGAAACTCAAGTTACACAACAAACTCAAGTTTTTTTTTAAAAATACTAAATCCCTAATTATTTTGCAAATAGTGATAGATCCCCATATATATATATATATATATATATATATATATATATATATATATATATATATATATATTTCCAAATAGTAATACTTGGCCATTTTGGCTCCATTCCATGCATATTTATTTACAAAAATGCCTTTATTTTTTTCCTTGTATTACCATGTGGACCGGTGGAATACAATATATAAGGACAAATGCATGATGCATGCAATTAACCAATTTTTACAATTAAAAAAAAAAAAAAAAACCATATCCTCCAATTCAGTTCGTTAGAATTTTTGTTTATTCTATTAAAGCATTATTATTGGTGATGCTAAAAAGTTATATTGCTATTTTTAGCACTATCAAAATCAAAATTGGGGCTCCATTGGTGGAGCCAAAGCCCTTGTATTACCAATCAGTGTGGACTGTGGATTGTGGTGGAATACAATACATAAGGAAAAATGCATAATGCGTGCAATTAACCGATTTTTACATTTAAAAAAAAAAACCATATCCTCCAATTTAGTTCGTTAGAATTTTTTTTTTTTTATTCTATTAGAGCATTATTATTGGTGGTGCTAAAAAGCTATATAGCTTTTTAGCACCACCAATTACAGAATTGGGGCTCCATTAGTGGAGCCAAAGCCAAAATTTTTGGCTTCTCGGGTATAGTGCACAACCAAAGATGGCTGTGCACGGTAGCTCAAAGGTAAAAATATATATGTATATATATATATATATATGTGTATATATAGATATATATATTTTATGCTGTGTTCACACTCTATTCAAAATTTTTTTTTTCCTTTTTTCTTTCTCCTCCTTTCCCATTTATGTTGTTGCTCCTCTCTCCTCACTCTCCACAACCATTTGCTCTTTGTCTCTTCCAACAAACCTCACCATTCTTGCCGATCTAGCATGCCCAGCCACCATTCTCACATGCCCAGCCGCCGTTCTTGCTTGCCTAGCCGCTGTTCTCGTTGCCCACCCCTTCCGCCGACCCATCTCACCTCTAATATTTGGGGAAAATTTTGAGAGTTTTTGAGATTTTAGATTGGATTTTTTTTTTTTGGCTAATTTGAGGTTTTTTGTGTTGAATTCAATTGGTTTTTGAGAAATGTGATGGATTTTGAGTTTTGAAAATTGATCTTTGCTGTAATTTGTATTAACTATGTGGTTGGGTTGTGAATGTTTGCTAATGGACTCACCTGTCTTTATTGTTGCATGCATAAACCGAAAGAAATTAAGGGGAAAAAAAAAAAAAAAGATGTGAACTGCAAACTTGCAATGAGGAAACAAATGAAAGGAAAATGAGCTAAAGAAGAAGAAAAAGGCTGGAGAAGTAATTGCCTTTAATATTGAAAAAAAACTAATTGCCTTAAATTTACAACTAATTGCCTTTAATATTGAAAATAATAATAATAACAATAATAAAGACATGACCATCTCCACAACCATTCAATTAAAAATTGCAATTACCATCCTAGAAGGACATCCAATAGGTGGTAGCAATGGCAATGGCAGTGGCGGTTGTGGTGGTGGTAGTGGTTGTGATGTTGTTTATTGTAGTGGATATATTATTTTATTGTATTGTTTATATTATTTTATTGTATTGAAAGCTAAAATAAAATCACTTATGTTGGGTGTTTTATAAAGTGAAAATGTAAAATAAATAAAGTAATTTTTTGTGATGTCAAATAGCTAAATTTTTGGCACCACCAATATGGATGCTCTTATCAATTTATATTTTATCTCATTAGTAATAAGTAATAATATTCTATTATATATTTATATAATTATATATTATGGTAATCTTGAAATGGTAAACCGACATCTACCGGTATTAAAATAATATTTCATTCTTGTTACTAAAATCAACATCAACAAGCAGCAAACACAGAGACAAAGCTAAACATTGATTACCCCTCAAATTTTTTTTTAAAAAAAAATATTAGTATTTGAACTTCTCTTTCTAAACTTGAGTTTCTTATCTAAACTTAAAAGCCTTTTGTGCACAAGTTTCTTCTTTGTCTAAACTTCTCTTTCTTATCCTACAATACTTATACATTAACACATTATATAGTTAAAGTGCAAGATTATTCTTTTTGTCAACTAGCAGCTTGTGCTTTTACAAGTTCTAGGTGGAGGGTAAGGTTGTAAGTTCAAGACCTATTTGGCGCATGTTTACCAATAAAAAAAAAAAAAACTTCTCTCCTTATTGACTAATTGCACGTGCAAGGTGCTTGCCGAGGCAAGCAAATCTGGCTACCCATTAGCAGCCTCTTTTATAGTATAATGGAGAATGCATTTATGGTGTTCTTTGATGACTCAAGACATAGACTGGTCTAGGTGATCAATTAGATCGAATGTGCACAAGACCAGGTCAAAACTAACAGGATTTAAGTAAACCATATGACCTAGCTGGGTTTGTGAATTGTGTAAAATTACACTAATAGGTCCACCTCAATGACTTTTTTATAGAATTTTATAGAATTTCTAATGTTATTGCTTGTGAAACCTTGATTTTGAATAATAATGGCAAGTTTAATTTAAACATATGCCTACTTTTTTTAATTTATATATTCATGTTATGATTTCTCAAACCTACTTTTATTACTTTATATATATATATATATATATATATATATATTTAATTTAAAAAAAATTATTTGATCATTAGAGTCAACAAATGAGCCAGTGGCTCATAGCCCAGGTCAATGTCTAGTTTGAGTTTAATAACTATTGCGTTACCATAAATGGTTATTCATATATATTTTTTTTATAAAAGAAATTGGTAATTCACTTGGGTGAGAAGAAATTAATGAAATAAATGTAAGTGAACTTATTTCTATATTAATTGGGGGGTAATTTAAACACATCTTAAATAAGTGATAATAAAATGATTATTTTTACAAAAATCCCCAGAAAGAGTAAGGAAGTGTTTGGTACATGTGTTTGAAAACATATGTGGAAATACGTGTGGGTGAAAAATTGTATGGAAATGCATGTAATGTTGTTTAAAAACTGAAAATGTGCCTAAAAAAAAAAAAAAAAAAAAAAAAACTAAAAATGTATGTTTGAGTGAGTGTACCAAACACCTTCTAAAATTGACAATTTTGGTGAGGGTCAGAGAGTGTAGATTATCTGTGGGCTCCCATGTCCCATCAAATTTCTCACCCGTTAAAAGTTTTGTCTATTCTGAGAAGATAGTACAGTAATTCTATCATGATACAAATTTTCCCATGTTCCAAGCCATTTTCATTTTCGGCATTGTCCACATGGACTCGTGTACAACCACAATTAACTCCATGACTGAGAACTTTCTTTGTGTCTTCCTTCTAGATATTTTTTTTTTCCAATTTGTTTACTTCCTTCTCTTCCTATATTAATATCTGCCTCCACTTTGACACTCATCACAGTCAATTTCTTATCCTCTGCATTATACAAAGCCTCCCCTATATATAGAACAATTCTAAGGAAAATCCCATCTCTCTCATCTTTCTTTAGATACTAGGAAGAGAAAAAATCATCAACATAATTTGATTTTCTATATATCAAGCTTCAATGGCTAAGGAGTTCATAAACTTGAATTCTTGGATTGAGGTTGACCCAGCTCCTATTATTAGCCGCAGTTCATAATAAGATCATTTCATGAACATTCTATTTTGCAGTGTACCTTTTGCTTTTATTAAAATAATGGGTAAACTATGTATTTAGTCTTTATCCTATAAATCATACTTCAATTCAATTCCTAACATTTCAATTGGGTCAATTTAGTCCCTAACCTTTCAGTTCGTGTCAATTTAGTCCATATTGTTATATCTTAAATGAAAATTGATGATATGACAAATGACCAAAATAAAATTTTTGTGTATTGTCACATCAACAAAATCTAATTTTTTATTTTGGCCATTAGATGAGTCATCAATTTTCATCCTAAAAATAATGGTAAGGACTAAATTGACACAACATTGAAAGGATAGGGACCAAATTGACACAATTGAAAAGTTATGGACCAAATTGAAATATATTGTGTAAGATAGTGACCAAATATGTAGTTTACCCTAAAATGATTTACAGCTTTTTTTTTTTGGGTAAATTTGTGCAAAAAGTGAAGATTCAAGCAGGTTTTGCCATTTTGATTAATTGAACGGGTATAAGTTTTTTTCTTTTTTTTGGTTATTGAATAAGAGAATTTGGTGGAAATTCAATTTAAAAAAAAAAAAAAAAAATTGATATCTTAATTTAATGATAAATAAAATTATCATAAACTGAATACCTAAGTTTAAATCTTATTATATCAATTAAAAAAACACCTATAGAGGGGCAAGTGTCCTAAGTTTGGATTACTATGCATATGGGACAAAGTTTGGTTCCAAACTAGTTTGAAACTATATTTCCAACCCATTACATGATGAATAATATAATTATTCATGTTTATTATTTAAAAAAAAAAAAAAAAAAAAAAAAAAAACCACATGACTCATTACAAAAAGTATGATTTCTTTAGTTGTCATATAGTAGGTTGGAGCAAGATAACTCAAAATTAGTTTGGAACTAAACTTTTTCCATAAATAAATGTTAGGAATTTGGGCTCGGATCTTCAAAATTTAAAAATGTATTTGATACTAAACCTAAAATCATATTGGTAGAAGTAATTGAGCTTCTAAATTCATATGGACAATCATTCTCCTAACATTCCTCATGTGACAAAATATTGGTACAAAGCGGATCTTAATTTCTAATCCTACTTCTTGGCAAGAGCTACAAAAACATTCAACAGATGTTGATAAACTTATTGTACTTATTGATAAATTCAACGGACTTTAGTTTTGTCAACTTCAATTCCAATTTTCCAATTCTTCCCATGCTCTATCAATAACTTGGTTTAGATTAGGAGTGGCAAAATTGGACACGACCTGCGAACCTATCACGACACGACATGAAATTAGTTAGTTATGAGTTGAGGCTTAATAGGCTAATGTCATATTCAGGTTGACATGACTAACCTGTTTAATAAACGGATTGAATTAGTGTCTATCACATAGAACTTGTTTGACCTGTCTGACCCATTTAATTAAATAACATTTTACCAATATACCCTTTAAACCCTAAATATATAAACTTATTAATTATTGTGGTTTATTTTATTTGACATATTATGATTGATTATCCGTGATATTGAGATATGCTTTAGTTTTGAATGATTATTTATGATATTGAGATGTGCTTTAGTTTTAAATGATTTTGAATGATTATTTATGATATTGAGATGTGCTTTAGTTTTAAATGATTATTTGTGATGCAACTATTCGTTAGTTCTAAATTTTATATTAAAAATATTTATTTATTTAGTTTTTCATAATTCTTATAAATCTGGTTAATAATAATAATTTTTTTTTTTTTGTTTTGATAAAATTTGATAAACATGTCAACACAACTGATCTGTTTAATAAATGGGTTGTGTTAGGGTTGGAGAATCTTGACCTATTTAATAAACATGTCAAGTTAGTGTCAACCCATATAGTCAAATACTTATAAGTCAAAATGACACGAACCCAACACACGAACATAAATTGCCACCCCTAATTAAGATATAATTTTATATGAGGAAAAAAACTATTAGATAAAAGTCCTTATTTCTTATGCTTTTAAAAGTGTATTCAAAATTACAATTTAGATTTGTCACCAATAATTGTAATTTAATTTTTTTCCGTCAATTCTTCCATTTATCCCATGTGTAATTGTAATAGGTTTTCTTTTCAGCTTCTTCTATCTTGGATTACTAATTGAGTAATTGTAATAGGTTTTGGTGCTCCTTAACCTAACAAGATACCACTAGTGACTATTTAATCTTAGGTAGAAATAGTCTAATACTACCAATGCTTTCACTTCGGTGAGAAGAAATTAATGAAATAAACATGTTTCTATTTAACAAAAATCTAGAGCAACAAACATCACAATTGTTTGAGGTGGTAAGTTATTAGTGGTAGATAATAAAGTAGTGTTAATGATGGGACCATATGAAAATCAATAATAATCTATCAACTCAAAAATTACTTTGTGCTGAGGTCTCTTGGTGAAGTGACTTTTACAAGCTTTGTTGGTGAAATGGAGAGAATACATGCATAATAGATACGAATTGAAGGCATAAAATGGGAAACGACACTTTGAAAATGTCCTAATTGTTCAAGAAAAAGGGGAATAATTGTGATAGGATTATGAGCTATTGCACTATACAATAGTTTTTAAGAGATTAAAAATTTAAAAAGTTTACTTTTAATCTCAGCCATTAGATTAGAAATTTTGTAATCATTTAACATTTTATCTTTTTTTAAAGTTTGAATAAAATTTTCTATAATTTCGGTTAAAGAAAATTAATTATACCATTTTTTTAAAAGTAATTTAAACTCGTCTTATATAATAAGTGATTAATGAAGTGATAATTACTTTTACAAATATCTCAAATTCAAGTTTCCAAACAACCGAAGAAAGATTAGAGCAATCACATCAGATCGTGTATAATCTTACAAAATAAAAAAAGTAATCAATTTTACACATTTTGAGCAAAAAAATACTCATATCAGTGAGTGTAAAATTGTGCATAAATGCACAAATGTTACAATAACCGTGTATATATACATAATTACTGTAGCTCGTGCATTTAATATTTTAGTATTTTTTGGTGGTGTTGGGGATGTGAGAGAGAGGGGTAGTGAGTGAGAAAATAATAAAAAATTGTAAAAGAATGAATATTATATTAAATAGATGTGTAGAATAAATAAATTGACCACCGCCTGTCCCGATGGAAATGCAGCCAAGGAGGGGTGGTGGAAGGAATAGGCCTTTTAAGTTCCAAACTTGCTGGCTCTCGGACCCATCGTTTCCCAACATTGTTAATCAAGCTTGGAGACACCCTGTGATGTTGGTGGATGCTATAAACAAATTCACAGAGGAAGCAACAAGGTGGAATAGAATGCAGTTTGGGAATGTGTTCAATAGGAAAAAGAATATCATGGCTAGATTGAATGGTGTTCAACGGGCCCTATCTAATAGGCCTTCCTCCTTTCTCATCAACCTTGAAAAGGAGTTGCTTAAGGATCTTGATGTCGTGCTTAATCAAGAGGAAGAGATTTGGGCTTTGAAATCCCGGGTTAATTGGATGGTGCAAGGAGATAGAAATACCAATTTTTGTCATGTTTCAACTTTGGTGTGAAGGAAAAGAAACCAGATTTTGGCTATTAAGGATGCAGTGGGGGAGTGGTTTTATGAGAAAAATGCTATAAAAGGGATCATTAGGAGCGGATTCATCGGGGTGTACACTTCTTCTCTCTCTAGTGTGTCCCGATTTGCCCCTTCCATTTTGCCTTGGCAGATCAGTCTAGATGATGAGGAGAGTCAGAGCATTGGTGGGGCTATATCGATGGAGGAGATAAAGGCGGCTCTTTGGTCTCTTAAGGCTTTTAAAGCCTCGAGGCCGGATGGGCTTCATGCGGGATTTTTTCAGAGATTCTGGCTGGTTGTGGGTAGTTCTGTGGTGAGTGTAATGAAAGGGGCCTTTTTCGAGAAGAAAATCCCTTATTACCTAAATAGAACCCACATTGTCCTTATTCCAAAAATTCAAGGACCTGAAACTTTAGCCAATTATAGACCGATTAGTCTTTGCAATACGGTGTACAAGATTATAACTAAGATCATTGTTGCTAGATTGAGGCCTTTCTTGGATAAGCTTGTCTCTCCCCTCCAAACAGCGTTCATTCCAGGTAGAAAGGGAGTGGATAACACTATCATAGTGCAAGAAATTATCCATACTCTAAGTAAGAAAAAAGGGAGGGTAGGATATATGGCGATAAAGATTGATCTAGAGAAGACTTATGATAAATTGGAATGGAATTTCATAAGGGATACACTCATTAGAGCTAACTTGCCGACTGATTTGATTGACATCATTATGAGCTGCATCTCTTCAGTTTCCACTTCCATTTTGTTTAATGGAGAGGCTCTTGAGTCGATTTATCCTTCAAGAGGGATAAGGCAAGGTGATCCACTATCACCTTATATTTTTATCCTATGTATGGAGTATTTGGGCCAACTCATTGAAGGGAAATGCAATGCTCACCTTTGGCAGCCCGTAAAGGCCTTTCGAAGTGGTCCGGCCTTCTCTCACTTGTTTTTTGCGGATGATTTGGTTCTATTTGCCAAAGCTGATGGCACTAATTGCTCCACCATTAGGGACGTCCTTGATGAATTTTGTAACCTATCGAGTTTATTTTTCACCTAATGTGGATAGGGATACTAGGGAATCTTTAAGTGCTATCCTTGGTTTTGCTTCTACTCCCTCACTTGGAAGATATCTTGGTTTTCCTATTAAACATCCGGGCTCATCTTCCCATGACTTTAATTTCATTTTGGAGAGAGTGAAACAAAAACTAGCGGGGTGGAAGGCTAACATGCTCTCTTTGGCTGGTCGAACTGTTCTTATTCAAGCTTCATCGGCTGCAATTCCATCTTATATTATGCAATGTAATTACATTCCTCGGAGAATCTTGGATGGGATTGACCAGGTTCACCGGAATTTCCTATGGGGCTTTTCGGAAACTATAAGGAAAATGCATTGGGTTGGATGACAAAAAGTAACAAAGCCGAAGGAAGAGGGGGGGCTGGGTTTGCAGATTGCAAGAGGCGTAAATACAGCCCTTCTTGCTAAGCTGAACTGGCGTCTTCATACAGAAAAGGAAGCGCTATGGTCCCAAGTATTATGGCAGAAATATTGTAACAATAGAAGAGCAAGAGCCTCTAATGTTGACAGGCTGCCTTGCTCTTAGATTTGGGCAGCAATGAAAAAGGTAAGAGATACTTTTCACAAAGGTAGCATGATGATGATAAGTAGAGATAGCAATATCAGTTTTTGGAGGGGCAACTGGTTGAGTAAAGGGCCTCTTTGCCAGTTGATTCAAGGCCCTTTAACTCAAGAAGCAAATCTTTTGGAAATTAAGGATGTGTTATCGGACACGGGGTGGGCTTGGAACCGAATTCCTTTTGAGCTTCCTTTAGATGTTAGAGCAATGATCCAGGCCACTCCTATATCAATCACTAACAGAGGAAGAGATAGGATTTCCTGGTTGGGAAATCCGAGATGTACCTTTGACTTAAAGAGTGCCTATGGAATTGCTACGGATGAGGATTCTGAGGTGACTACTAGTAGTTTTGGTTGGATTTGGAAATTAAAGACGCTGCCTCGTATTAAAACCTTTTTGTGGATGTGTTTTCATGGCAGTATTGGGGTCAAAGAATGTCTTGTGAGGAGAAGAGTAATTGAGGAGGATTTGTGTCCCATATGCCAAAGAGAGCCGGAATCAATTCTTCATGCTTTGAGGGGGCATCGGAGAGTTAAGGATATTTGGAGACAGTTAGGAGTTAAGGAGACAGACCGGGGGTTTTGGGTGAGCAACTTACAGGATTGGTTGATTCTGAATGGAAAAGACAACAAAAGTCATATCCGAGGGAAGCCTTCGTGGAGTTCTATCTTTCTTTTTGCTATTTGGAATGTGTGGAAGAGCAGAAACAATTTTGTTTTCAACATAAAAGATCGTAACCCGAAGCTGTCTTTGGAGATTGAGAACCAAGCTATGGAGTTTCTGTGTTATGTTGCATCTCCAAGGAGTCCAGCCCGGAATGTGATCATGGGTATCAAATGGGAGAAGCCTTTAACTGGGTGGAAAAAATTAAATACGGATGGGTCTTGTGTAGGAAGAACGGGTAAGGCTGGTTGTGGAGGTATTATAAGAGATGAAAACGGGGATTGGGTAGCAGGTTTTGCGAGACATATTGGGGTAACTAACAGCCTTGTTGCGGAGTTATGGGGATTGAGAGATGGTCTCATCCTTTGATGTGATCTTAATATTCCTTGTGTCATTGTTAAGGCAGATGCTAAGGTGGTGGTGGATGTCCTAAAAAACTCAAGCTACGTAAATAATGTTGTTTCCCCTTTGCCGGATGACTACAGGCAGCTTGTAGCCCATCTCCATCAGGTGCGGATCAATCACCGCTATCGTCAAGTTAATCGGTGCGTCGACTTACTGGCAAAAATGGGCGTGGAGCAAGAGTTAGATTTTGTTCACTTCCATGGTCCGCCTGTGGACATTTTGGAGTCTCTGCTTTTTGATAAGAATGGCTTGTATGTAACAGAGTATGCCCTGTTATAGTTGGTCTTTGGTTAGTTTTCTTGTTGTAATGCATCGTATTTCTACCCAAAAAAAAAAAGTAGAATAAATAAATTGACATGGGTATTTTATAAAAATAAGTATGTAAAAAAAAAAAAAATGTAGTTTTTTTATATGCAAAATAGACTCTTTTTTTTTTTTTTGGACAATTTTAGAATTTTGGTGTGGCTGTATTATTTGTTTATTTGTGGGCTCCCATGTCCCATCAAATTTCTCACACGTTTAACGTTTTTGTCTTTTCTATGGCAATTGCGGTCGCTTATTCTATCATTATACGAACTTTCCTCTGTTCCAAGCCATTATCAACATTGTCCACATGAAACTGCGTACTACCATCTATTAACTATGAAGATGATAAAATATGGAGCCTGATGGGCTTACCTTAATGGGCCTGAAGAATTGGAACTCTTGGGCCTGTGTAAAGATGGTCCCAGCTTTGAAGGCCCATCGCCGACAGACACAGTAAGGGCCCATGATCCGAAACGTCTATCGCCCGGAAAAACCCTAAGATCCGAAAATGGGAATCCTTGCTAACCACGCTTAGAAGAATTGGAAGTAGAGTCCCACATGGAAAAGATTTGGAAACCAAGAAGGAAAAGTCAACCCTTTATCACTATAAAAGACCTAACACCCTCGGAAATCGAGGCACGTTTTAATTGACCATCTCTAACGCTCTAAAGTGCGAGAAGAATTATAACTTGACCTTCGGAGAGTGTTTGGCCGGCACCACATCGGTGCTTTCTAAAGGTTTTCTTTCGATTGCTTTCGTTGTGCTGGTTCGCTTCGAGTCGCGAGTACGGTGTAACCCATTGGTGATAATTTTCATCGCCATCAGTTGGCGCCGTCTGTGGGAAAGTCGAGCACATTATCGCTTCCTAGACAAAAGAGTTACATGGTACTCACACGCTCAATGGCAACCACTAATGACGTTCAAGAAGAAGAAGCCCCGACGATCGCCCTTGAGAGACAGTCGGGACGACGCCGCAGCCGTGGAGCGCCTCACCAAACAAAACCACGACCTAGAAGAGCAGCTGAACCAAAAGAGTGCGGCGGTCAATAACCAAGGAGCGGATCAAGAAGGAACCAGCGCTGAAAGGAGAAATCATGACGGACCACAGGAGAGTAACGCCCCGAGTAGACCGGTGCGGACGGGACACTAGCATCCCTTGATGGACGGATACGGCTCCACAACCCATCATCGCGGAAATGCAGGCGATGAAGGAACAGATGGAAGTACTGATGAACGCTTTCAAGGGGCGAGTGTCCAAAGTGATCTTGACGACCTTGTCAACCGGATCGACTCGCCATTTACGATAAACCGTCAATTCCTTCCCCCTGCCGAGTAAGTTCCACATGCCAAGTATGGATAGTTATGACGGAATCAAGGACCCTCTCGATCACCTAGAGACCTTCAAGACCCTGATGCACCTTCGGGGAGTGGCAGACGTGATTATGTGCAAGGCATTTCCTACAACCCTAAGGGCGCAGCAAGGATTTGTTTCAGCCGGCTAGCACCAAACTCCATCAAGACCTTCAAGGAGCTAAGCGCTCAATTTACTACGCACTTCATCGGAGGACATCGGTATAAGAAATCCACGGCTTGTTTAATGAATATCAAGCGGTGAGAGGAGGAGACGTTACGGGCCTACATATCACGCTTCAATAAAGAAGCGCTCTTGATCAACGAAGCCGACGACAAGATATTGGTGGCGGCGTTCACGAACGGGCTGAAGGAGGGTAAGTTTTTGTTCTCCCTATACAAAAACGACCCAAAGACCATGTCAGAGGTGCTTTATAGGGCCACCAAGTATATGAACGCTGAAGACGCACTATTAGCCCGAGAAGATAGACCCAAGAAAAGAGACAGACAAGAGGATCCCGAGAAGACGGGACCAGGGGCGGAAGAAAGGAAGGATGGGAGACCGGAGGAGGGAGGAGAGACGTCCAAAACCCATGGGCGGAAGGTTCACAAGTTTCACCCCGTTGACCACTCCGATAGACCAAGTCCTAATGCAGATTAAGGACGAAGGATCCCCGACATTTTCGGGAAAGCTCAAGAGTGATCCCAACAAAAGGTCCAGAGACAAATATTGCCGCTTCCACCGTGACCATGGTCACGACACGACCGATTGCTCCGACTTGAAGCAACAAATCGAAACCCTTATCCGACAAGGGAAGCTCAAGAAGTTCGTCAGCAAGGAGAGAACGGATCAACCCCCACAAGAACAACACCCCCGTCGAGAAAACGAGCGACCAAGGCCCCCATTAGGGGACATAAGGATGATAATCGGAGGAACAGCTGCGGCCGGATCGTCAAAAAAGGCTCGCAAAACGTACCTCCGGATGGGTACGTAATGTCCGGTTGGCGGGTACAATGCCAAAGATGGCAAGAAGGGAAAGCCCCATTATCGGGTTCTCGGAAGAGGATGCACGGCGCCTACACCATCCACACGACGATGATGCCCTCGTCGTCGGTGTCGGGCGGCGACTACAATATGCACCGAGTGTTGATGGTCGACAACGGCGGCTCGGCCGATATCTTGTACTATCCGACGTTCCAAAGCAAATGAGGATTGACAGGGAGCAGCTAATACCGACAAACGCCCCGCTCGTTGGTTTCGGAGGGAGTAGGGTATTCCCTTTGGGCGCGGTCACGTTATCGGTGACAGTAGGAGATTACCCCCAACAAATCACCAAGGACGTAACATTCTTGGTGGTCGATTGCTCGTCCGCCTACAATGCTCCTACAATGCTATTATTGGACGACCCACGCTCAACTTGTGGAAGGCGACAACATCAACTTACCACCTAATGATCAAGTTCCCAATGGAGTATGGGGTAGGAGAGCTACGCGGAAGTCAAGTTGCCACACGAGAATGCTACGTAGCTATGATGGAGATGGAAGACCAAATCCAGGCCTTGAATATAGAAGAGCACCGAACGATGGCAGAACCCACAGAGAAGCTAGAGGAGATAACTCTCGACAGTTCCAACCCGGACAGAATAACCAAGATCGGAATGCTTGCCAAACCCGCAATCCGTCAAGAGCTCGTAGCTTTCTTGAGGAGCAATAAGGATGTGTTCGCCGAGTCATGATGATATGCCAGAATCGATCCCTCGGTCATGGTACATAAATTGAATGTATTGCCTTCATTTCCACCCGTCCGACAAAAGAAGAGAGCGTTCGCGCGGAACGAGACCAAGCAATAGCGGAAGAGGTCCGCAAACTCCAAGAGGCAAGCTTCATCGGGGAAGTCTACTATCCCGATTGGTGGCGAATGTGGTAATGGTGAAGAAGACGAGCGGTAAATGGCGGATGTGCGTGGATTTCACCGATCTTAACAAAGCATGCCCCAAAGATAGCTATCCCCTTCCAAGGGTCGACGTCTGGTAGACTCGACGGCTCAACACCAATTACTAAGCTTCATGGACGCTTTCTCGGGTTATAACCAGATCCGCATGCACGAGGCCGATCGGGGAAAAGACTTTGTTCGTAACCAGTCAAGAACTCTTCTGTTACACAAAGTAATGCCATTCGGCCTGAAGAATGCGGGAGCAACATACCAAAGGTTAATGAACAAGATGTTCGTGACAAAGAAATCGGGAGGAATGTACAAGTCTATGTCGATGACATCTTTGGTGAAAAGTCGGAAGGAGGAAGACCACCTGGAAGATCTTAAGGAAACATTCGATACGCTTCGATCCTACAACATGAAGCTCAATCCGGGAAAGTGTGCGATCGGCGTAATGGCAGGCAAATTCCTAGGATTCATGGTATCCCTGAGGGGGATTGAGGCTAACCTGGACAAAATCCGAGCCATAGTAGAGATGGCCCTACCGCGAAATGTGAAGGAGGTACAAAGCCTTAACGGCAAGATAGCGGCATTAAATAGATTCATGTCGAGAGCCACGGACAAGTGTTTGCCCTTCTTTCGCACGTTAAAGAAGTCTTTCGAGTGGACGGACGAGTGTCACCGAGCATTCGAGGAATTAAAAGCATACCTATCCTCACCACCCCTATTGAGTCCCTCGCAACCTAGTGAAGAACTTTTCCTCTACTTGGCTGTCTCCTCTGTTGCGATAAGCGGCCTTAATTAGAGAAGAGGATAATGCATGAAGCTTTGTATACTACGCCAGCCGGGCGTTCCGCGAGTCCGAAGAAAGATACCAGCCTATGGAGAAACTCGCTTTTGCATTGGTCACGGCGGCTCGCAAGCTCAAGCCCTACTTTCAAGCCCATACCGTGAACGTAATGACCGACAAGCCCTTGCGAGGGGGCATCGAGTAACCCCGAAGCCGCGGGTTGACTAACGCTGTGGGCAATAGAATTGAGTGAGTTTGATATCAAGTACCGTCCACGTGTGGCCATTAAAGGACAAGTTGTAGCCGACTTCATAGCGGAGTTTACGCGTGACGAGGACAAGGGGCGTAAGAATTCCCCCAGTGGAGCATATATACCGATGGATCATCCAATCGGCGAGCCGGAGGGGCCGGCATAGTATTGCTGTCACTTGAAGGAGACAAGATTGAATGTATGGTCCGTCTCGACTTCCCCACCACCAACAATGAAGCGGAATCTGCCGTGGTGGCAGAGGACTCGATCTAGCCAAAGCCGCCGGAGCTGAAAATGTGGTCACATCGCGACTCTCAAGTTATGACCAATCAAGTAAACGGAGATTATGAATGCAAGGGGGAAAGGTTGAAGAGATATCTTGATCAAGTAAGGGCGAGAGTCGACGGACTAAAAGCAATGGTCGTCCAAATCCCCAGGGGAGAAAATGAGCTCGCCGATCGGCTAGCCAAAGCCGTTTCAGCAGAACATATGGTGACACCGGGTAATGCACTTTCTTTTGTTCAACTTTTTCCACTAATAGACCCCGACAACATGCAGGAGATACGCTCCGAAAGAAACCGGACTACACAGATAACTTCATACTTAAAGGACGGGTTACTTTTAAGAAAAGGAGGCAGCAAGAAAGCTAAAAGTCCAAGCGGCAAGGTTCGTCTTAATAAAAGACATTCTTTACAAGAGAGGTTTCTCCCGTCCTTATCTAAGATGCCTGGGGGCTGAAGAGGCAGACTACGTAATGAGGGAAGTACACGAAGGGATATGCGGGAACCAACTGGATCGCGGTCGTTAGTGCACAAACTGGTACGAGCTGGGTATTACTAGCCAACCATGCAGAAGGATGCCGAGTCTTACGTTAAAAGCTGCGACAAATGCCAGAGGTTCAGCAATTTTATCGGACCACCGAGGAGCTAACCCCTATAACGGCTCCATGGCCGTTCGCTCGATGGGGACTAGATATCATAGGACCTTTCCCAACGACGGTAAGGCGCTAAAGTTCTTGGTAGTGGGTATTGACTACTTCACAAAATGGGTAGAAGCGGAAGCCTTGGCCACCATTACGTAAAAGAACATTAGAAGTTTTGTCCGGCGGTGCATCGTATGCGGAGTTTGGTATTCCTAGAGTTCTTGTCTCGGATAACGGGAGGCGGTTCGACAACGGCCACTTCCGGGATTTCTGCGCACTGACTAGGAATAAAAACCACTACTCATCACCCGCCCATCCTCAGGCTAATGGCCAGGTTGAAGTCACGAACCGATCCCTGTTAAAGATTATCAAGACTCGGCTCGAGGGGGCAAAGGGCATATGGCCCGAAGAATTGCCGAGCATACTGTGGGCATACAGGACAACGGCGAGGACTCCGACAGGAGAGACGCCATTTCGACCGACATACAGGAGCGAGGCGGTCATCCCAGCAGAAGTTGGGCTCACAAGTTACGGGGTTCACAACCATGACGAGAGCGGGAATGACGAATCCATGAGGCTATAGCTGGACTCGATAGATGAGGTTAGGTCGGCGGCGGAGCAAAGGATCGCTATATACCAGGATCGCATGTCCGGACATTACAACTCCCGGTCCGACACGTAAAACTTCCAAGTAGGAGATCTCGTACTCGGGAGGGTCATGGGTGCAACTAGAGACCCTACACAGGGAAAACTCGGCCCCAACCGGGAAGGACCTTATAGAGTTATGTCATGGAAAAGGAAAGGAACATACCACCGGAGACAACAGAGATGGAGAGAAGCTATCGCATCCATGGAATGCCGAGCATTTGAGGAAATACTACCAATAATAGTGACATGGCGAACGGCAACCAGTTTTTTTTTAAGCTTTTTATAAGTTTTTCTTTTAACTGTCTTCTTTGCTACAATCTTGTCGTGCCTTTTTAAGCCCAAAGGGGTAGGCACTTTTTCCTTTACGCATTTCTATAATCGATACGATTTTGATCTTCTACTTGGATGTCATTACAATTGTCTACAAAATTAACGGAAACTAAATAAAGTCCACCAAATGGACGGAACATCCTACAGGGATGATAACATAAAAAGTCCACAAGATGGACGGATACAAATGCAATCCACAAGATGGACGAATCATCCTACAAGGACGATCACCGTCAGTCCACAAAATGGACGGACACAAAAATGCGATCCACAAGATGGACGGATCATCCTACGGGGATGATAACATCCTACAGGATGATCACTTAAGTCCATAAGATGGACGGATACAAATGCAGTCCACAAGATGGACGGATCATCCTACAAGGACGATCACTATCAGTCCACAAAATGGACGGACACAAAATGCAGTCCACAAGATGGACGGATCATCCTACGGGGATGATAACATCCTACAGGGATGATCACTTAAGTCCACAAGATGGACGGATACAAATGCAGTCCACAAGATGGACAAATCATCCTACAAGGACGATCACCGTCAGTCCACAAAATGGACGGACACAAAATGCGATCCACAAGATGGACGGATCATCCTACGGGATAATAACATCCTATAGGGATGATCACATAAGTCCACAAGATGGACGAATACAAATGAAGTCCACAAGATGGACGGATCACCCTACAAGGACGATCACTGTAAGTCCACAATGGACGAACATAAAATAAAATCCGCAAGGTGGATGGAACATCCTACAGGGATGATAACTCAAGTCCACAAGGTGGACGGAAATAATAGAAGAACGTGTCCGCGAAGTGGACGGACCACTGACTACGTTAAAATTTTTTACAAGTCCATTAAATAGGCGGTACATTTAAAAGTGATATACAACGCCACAAAGTGGACGGATAAACATGACTATAAAAGGGCTGTCCTCAAAGCGGACGGATCCTCGAAACGGTTAGAAGAGCCAACGATGAAATGAACGGTCATGATAAAGATAAAACACCACAAGGCAGACGGATAGTGTATCCATAAGCCCAACTAATAGACGGATCCAATTAGAAGTAAGACAATTACCACAAAGTGGACGGATCCTCATAATAAACCTCTAAAAATAGACGGAGAAGGAAAATCCTCACGGATGTAAATGCTCAATCAACACAAAATAATAAGTCTGTAATATGGACGGAGTATAACGGATAAACAAATATTCTCTTAAAAATCCTTCCTCAAGGAGGAGGACGGACTTTTAAACAAGTTCCAAACAATAATAGAAAGCATATAAACATTAATAAGCCAAAAGCCCAGAAGGCAAGTGTTTAATACAATTAAAGAGGACGGATTGTTCTCAAAATAAATTACATAGAGATTAATCTACTTTCTTTGGCTCAGCAACTTGAACATCCTTCGACAGACGGATTCTCCGTCGCCCCGAACAGCGTCTTCGCCAAAAAGGTCGTCCGTATTTTCGGAGGCGACGGGCAGAGCGGATGTCCGATCTTGATCATCGACGGCTATCATGGACACGCCCGGATCGGGGTAGGCCTTTTTTACTTGACGGAGTGCATCGTCGAAGCCTTGAAGGAACGATCCACCCAGCTCCTTCAACAAGTCCACGGAGTTGCGATACTCACCGACAGCATCCTCCTTGGCTTGATGAAGTTTTTTCTTCAAATCCTTTATCTCATCGTCCTTGCCCTTCAAGGCCTTCCCAGCCTCCTTCGTCCTCTGTTCAAGCTCTTTCCTCGTCTTCTCAGACAGGTCGAACTTCTTCTCCATTGTGGACTTCCACTTACAGAGTTGACCAAGCTCCTCCTCCGTCCGCTCGGCTTTTGCCCGTACACGTTCAGAGAGCCGCCTCACGGTTTAGGCAGCGGTCCATTAAGCCCTTCATCATAACCAAGGACTGAAATAAACAAAGTTAAAAGGGTGTTAAACAGAAAGCTAAGAAGAATGGATGGACACATATTGACGGATAAAAAGAGCTACTACGTGCAACGGCGAACAGACCCGTTTCCCCCATTGCCTCCGTCGAATGATTCCCCAGATCCTCATAATCCTCCTCGGAAATTATCGACGAAAGTTTCTCCAACGCAAACTTTGAGTCGTCATGAAGAAGGGGAGGAGGCTTCTCCTGGCCGACGGACGGGGCCTGCATTAAGCCCTTGCCGGATCCATGTTTTCTTTGGGGTAACCGTCTTAGCTCCTCGGCCATCAAACCCACAACGGGTTCCAATGAAACCTTCACGCTTGTGTGGGACGGTCGGGACTTAGGCGGCTGCTTCCTCTTAGCCAACGACCCCAGCCCCTTTGGAACCACAACCTCGCCCGTCTTCTTTTGCTCGACGGCCGGCGATTTTATCATTGCCCTTCTCTTTGCGTCGTCCATTTCTCGCAATACGGGGACGGATGGGGATATTTACTCAAGTTGAAGGATGATTTCAAAAAAAAAAAAGTAAAAATTGACGGACTTACGTCTGTGGACTCTTTCGTCATATATGATGGCCTCGCGGGTAGGTTCTGGTCCGTCACAATACCAGTGTATTGTGTTTGGATTCACTAACTTGGCCCAGGTCCTTTCCTCCGGCTTAGTCTTCTGGAAAATCTTTTCAAGGAAACCAAATTCCTCAATACTAACTTGTGGACGCCCGTCTACCCAAAAAAAAAAATAGACGGTTATAAAAGTTGTAATAGAAAGCTTGGGAGGATTATAACATTCGGACGAGTACATACGTGAAGGGTGTATAACTCCCCAAGTTGTGTCAACAGGCAAGTACTCCGTCTCCCCTGGACGGTTCATCCACGTGTTACCCTCTAGAAAAAAGTAACGACTCTTCCAGTCTCTATTTGAGGCGGGAGTCTCAAAGATGACCTTCAACAAAGGACTTCTACAAGCAAAACTGTACATCCCCCTTGATCTATCAATTTCATCCGGACGGTAGCAATGAAGGAATTCACGCACCGTCAACCTCCTACGTCCGCCCGTCATTACTCCATAGAGGATTTCCATCGCTATGAATACCCTCCAAGCATTTGGAGATATCTGGGTGACGGACAATCCCAGGTAATATAAAAGTTCTCTATGAAGTGTACTTAGCGGAAACCAAGTCCCGCCTTCAAAGATCTCGCTTCGTACACTCCGACACCTTCTACGCCTTCGTAGTAACACTTTTCCGACACATATGGTAGACGGATGGAAATGTTGTTTGGAATCGGAAGTTTGTCCTAAAAGTACTGAAGTGTCTCTCCTTGATGACGGATGTGAATCATGCACCGTCCACTCGGTAGCATGATGAACTCTCTAAGTCCACCAAAGACCAATAACAGACTCGAGTGCTTGATTCCCGTCATCATCGTAACCCTCTATTTCAACTATCTCCATATCCTCATTTGTTGAGGATGAAGAGGAGGCAGACGGACTTCTATCTTCGCCAGGACTCTCTTGGTCTTTATGACCAGGACGGGTATACATCCTCGTATTCCGTCCCCCGTCACGAACCACCGACTGGTTACTTGACGCACTAGACATTCCCTACAATTGACGATGAAACCTAAGACTCGACGGGTTTGAAAGTATTGACGGGTATAGTAAGCCTAACAACAATGAAAGGATGGAAATGTAACTTGATGTATTAAAGTAAGTACTTACCACACTTAGCGGAGGATAGGTGACGGTGGGAGTAGTCGGTGGATGCTTGTCCTCGACGGAGTGCTCGACAAGGTGACGGCTTCGCTCGACAAACGATTTTACGGTTGAAAATTGTAGAAATGGGAGAGTGAGGCGCCTTATATATATAGGAGATGCACGGAAGACGAAGCGACGCTTCGATCCTATACAACGGCCATTCAGAGATTGACACGTGGCATGCTAAATAAATGTTGACAACCTGTCAGCACGCATCAACAGATTGTACCCTTCATGGAACCGCCAACTTTATGAATCCTCTCTCGATGGGTTGATCCCCCTGGAACCGTCATCCTATCTTGCATAAATCCGTCAATCAGTTGAGACTGAACTTAAAACCTTCTTTTCGTCTCACGGACCCCATTTCGTCGTAAAAAATACCCGTCATACCCTTACGTTAGGATCGTCACCCCATTGATCCTTTGTCCTAAAAGTCGACGGACCATTGGGGTGAAGGGGGCAATCAAGATGATAAAATATGGAGCCCGATGGGCTTACCTTAATGGGCCTCGACGGATTGGAACTCTTGGGCTGTGTAAAGATGGTCCAGCTTTGAAGGCCCATCGCCGACAGACACAGATGGGGCCCATGATCCGAAAAACGTCTATCGCCCGAGAAAAACCCTAAGATCCAGAAAATGGGAATCCTTGCTAACCACGCTTAGAAGAATTGGAAGTAGAGTCCCACATGGAAAAGATTTGGAAACCAAGAAGGAAAAGTCAACCCTTTATCACTATAAAAGACCTAACACCCTCGGAAATCGAGGTACGTTTTAATTGACCCTCTCTAACGCTCTAAAGTGGGAGAAGAATTCTAACTTGACATTCGGAGAGTGTTTAGCCGGCACCACACCGGTGCTCTCTAAAGGTTTTCTTTCGATTTCTTCTGTTGTGCAGGTTCGCTTCGAGTCGCGAGTACGGTGTGACCCATTGGTGATAATTTTCATCGCCATCAAACTATGACTCAGAACTTTCTTTGTTTCTTCCTTCTAGATATTCTTTTCCATTTTTGTTTTGCACTTTCCTCCTCTTCCTATATTAATATGTACCTCCACGTTCATATTCATCACAGTCAATTTGTTGTGCTCTGCGTTATACAAAGCCTCCTACTCCTAGAACGATTCTAAGGAAATCCCATCTCTCTCATCTTTCTTTAGATACAAGGAAGAGAAAAAAATCATCTACAGAAATTTACCCACAGAATTTGTTTCTCTTTATATCAAGCTTCAATGGCTAAGGAGATCATAAACTTGAATTCTTGGACTGAGGTAGCCCCAGCTCCTATTATGTACCCTCGGAAGAAGCCTTCCAATTCACCAAGGCTTGAGCCTATTGCTGAAGAGGGTGCTGAGGAATACGATGATGATTCATAATCTGGGTTGTTTTCTTTTCATCTTCTTCTGTCTTGGATTCTTGAAGAGCTGCTTGTTTTAGAATTTTGCTACCGGAGTTCAGATTTATATAAAATGTTATGTTGAGCTGAATTGTTTAAAAATCGAAGAAGTAGAGGAACCATTTTAATGTTTTCAGACTATAGGTGGCTCTGATCCGGAGCCCTTAGCTGTTGTAATAGGGTCATTTCATGAACATATTACTGTAAAGAACAATTTGCATCAGAACAAAGCTTTCAATTTACAAATTAGTTTCTTTTGATGTAAATTTTAACAAAGCTTTCAATTTGCAAATTAGTTTCTTTTGATGTAAATTTTATCTCTCTCTACGGAAAATGGAGTTCTAATTTGTTTTAGACTACTGGACAGTATTTGTGATGCATTAGATTACAAAGAATCATCTTTATTACTTTGCCCAAGAATTTAGAGCTAATAAAAATGTTAAAATTTTCAGCCCACTTTTAATAGTGAGGTCAGAAACTCCATCCAACTCATGAAGACCATCACAGCTACAAATTATTAACCCAAAATTTTGGGATCATTTAAATTACTTTCGGCTCATGTAGCATATTCTTAATTGGTCACATGGATTTTTCAACTCTTGAATTACTTTAATGGCATATCATTTTTTTTTATTGATGTTATTTTTGGTTTTCTTCTGCCTTTTTCATTCCTTCAACTTGAATTTACTTTTCATTGGTGCATTAATCACACTCTTCTAAATATGCTACATTCAACTTATAATTAGTGAAAAAAAATTACTAAAACCGTTTAGCAAAAATGCAATTCATGGGTGTAATTCTGTTTGCAATGTCCCTTTTGCTTGTATTAAAATGATTTGCAGCATTTTATTGTAAATTTGTGTAACAAGATTCAAATGGCATACCTATGTTGGGTTTTGATTAACTCAACCAATATTGAATAAGGGATTTTGGTTTCAATTCGATCTACACCAAAAATTAGTTGATGTCTTGCTTAGTTGATAAAAAACAATTATTATGAAGTGGATGCTTAGGCTTAAATCCTATTATATCAATTAAAAAAAGATACCTATAGACTGTAGATGTATGTAAGGCCGAAGCCAAAGGCTGCGAGGGAGGGGGGTAATTGCCTCTCAACCTTCCCTAAAAGCTCCTTTATTATAGGAAAATTTTAGTTTGCCCCCTATAATTTCTTGACAAGTCTCGCACAAGTAACATCGTCCACATAATACAGCTTCTACTTGCAACTGTCGCTACACAAGTTGATTGTGAGTTTGCATAGAAGGGGAAGTTTGTGTGGAATTTTAATAGAGCAGAATTATTAATGTTGGAAATAAATTCCCCCAAAGAGATAAGTATAACATTTAAAAACTGGTAAAGTCTCTAATGATTGTATAAGAGATCTGGGGTTCAATCCCCGCCTACACCAAAAACTAATTGATGTCTGATGATAAATTAAGATTACTTTAAAAAAAAAAAAAAAAAAACTACTTGTGTCTTATTTTCTCATGATACGAAACCCCTAATGTCTTCATTTCCTACATTAATTTTTAGATTAAATTTGGCTTCAAACATATTTGAAACCTAAGGCTACAACATACCTTAATAAGGACATGATGAGGACACATGTTAGTTTATTAGAGCATGTTTGGAGCCAAACTTTGTTCTAATCTTTTTCCCTCAATCTGACTCTTTCCCAATTTCAAACACTGGATTTTAGCTATAAACTCTAAATTTTTAGCAATGAATATTGTTAAAAATAAGGCGGAAAGCACATTTTAGTCCCTACATTTTTAGGTTATTCCCATTTTAGTCCCTACATTTTATTTTTACCACTTTTAGTCCCTATCCTGAAAAACGCTTCTTGTTTTGGTCTCTGCCATTACATCAAAAACAGAGAAAGTGATCGGCAAACGGCAATAAATAATACTAAATTAATATCCACGTGGCCTAAATTAAAAATAAAAAATGTTTTTTGATATTAAAAAATGTCACGTTAGCATCTAAATTAAAAAAATTAATTTATTAATTTTAACTAATTAAAAACAGAATTAAAAACTAAAAATCATATGAATTGAGATCTAAGTGTGTCTTGAACAATAACACAAATCCAGATCCAAGAACACAAACCCAGAAATTTAAAAAAAAAAAAAAATCTTTTTTGTCAACAAGAACACTAAATTGGCAAATCATTACCAACATCAGGATCCATTTGAGTTTCCTCTTTTCTTTTTTCTTTTCTCAACGTTGGCATTTTCGTTCCTTCTCTTCTTGTTGCTGCTTTAAGATCCGTTCATCAAGAGCTTGTTCGGTGAAGCTTCCAGGATTCTTAAGAACTTCAAATCACTGTTTGACCTAGTCAACAGATGCCCGTTCTACCTGTATAGACATACCCAATGTCCTTTGATATTTCTTTTTATTTGTTAGAAATCTTTGAATGATTGTATATTGTATTTCACAGTAAAATAATACACATGCAGGGGCGGAGCCACATAATGGCTTAGGGGAGCCCCGGCCCCTGCAATTTTTTTTTTTTTTTTTTTTTTTTTTCATTAGAGTAGGTAGAAAAAAAAATTGGGCCCTCCCAATATTGGACAGCCGGCCCCCCTATGGCCCATTCTCAACTATTCTCCCAAACCCAGCTCAAATATTCTCCCAAGCTCGGCTTTAGTTTTATGCCTTATCACCTTATGTACTCTAAATAAAACAAGCTGGCCCACTCAAGTCCGCACACAAAAACAAAACTTCACTTTCTCTTCATCTCAAAAAATCCATCCACCGACTCACGGAATCCCTTTCTTTACTTCTTATTATTTTGTTTTGTCTTCTTTGATACACTTTCATTTCCACTGGTACCGTTGCCTACCTACCAACCCCCAAAACTTCAGTCCTCTGTACTCACAATTCGGAAAAAAAAAAAAAAAAATCATGACCAATTTTTTCTTTCTTCATCGACTTTAGTTTTGGAACTTGGTGACTGGTGAATTTTCTTCTCTTTCTTAAGCATTTGATATTCATCTCTTTTTAGTGTCTTTTTTTTTTTTTTTTTTCCTCAACTATCTACACCTAAATATTCACATGCTCTTTATATTTTCATAGATTTTTAGAGAAATACATGATTGAAGGCATGGGGAGATTGTTTGTGAAGAGTCTTGAAGGGAAGATATAAAGTTGGAGGCGATCGGTAGAGGCTGTAGGCATTGCCACACGGGTGACCCATTTTTGCACTTTGTGAAGACAAAGTTTCTAAGGTAAAATTGTTTTGATTTATTACCTATTTTTGATTAGTTAGATATCATATGGCTGTGGATGTGGCTGCGGGTGTTGTTAAATTGTTTGGTTTATGTTGTGTACCAATACTTGTGTGTTTAATTTTTGTTTTTGTTTGAAAGCTTATTATTAATTAAAGTCGTATTAAAAATGGATTGTATGTTTAAATTATAGTGACAATTTTGTTTTTTCTTGAGTATGAATAACATTCATATAACTAAGTAAAAATTTCTAATTAAAATTTTATTTTTTAAACTTTTTTTCAGGTTAATTTTTGAGTCATATTCTTAAAGCTAAAAGAATTATGAGCAAACGAAAAACAATTGATGCATTCTTTAAGAAAAAAGATGTTAGCAATTCAAAAATTAGGACACTTGTGGCTGTAGAAATAAATGTTGATACTTCAATGCCTGATGAACACCCCGACTCCTCCAAATGTTCAAGAATTCAATCTGAAGAGATAGATCGTGATTTAGGATCACATAAACAAATATGTGAATTCCCTATCAACAAACAAGATGAAATCCAACGAGTTTATCTCAAAGAAGGTCCATATCAACCTAAAAATATAGACTATCCATACAACGATGATACTCATCGTCATCGATTTCAACCTTCACGGTTCGAATCGGCCCCCCCATGTAAAAATTCCTGGCTACGCCTTTTGTACACATGAATGCCTTTATATATAAGGCATATGAGTACAATACAAGTAAAAGTGTAGTATAAGAATGTGTGCTATAAAAATAATCTAGTTGGGCCTAACACTATACACATTAACACCATTGATATGATCCAAGTAATTTGCAAGATCCTTCACTACACACACACACACACAAACCGAACAAAGAATATCTAGGTGCCACTACTGGAGTAACAACAAGCTGAGTTTTTCCCAACCGAGATTCAAGGTCCACTCTATAATTCCTATCTTTCAAAGGCTTCCTCCTCTACACTGGACATTTGGATTTAGACTGTGACTCTTCCTCTCGTCTTTCACACTCTCGAGCTCGCTCCTATTTTTCCTTTCTACTTTTGGATTGACAAATTGTTTTTTGAAATTGAAACATTCATTCATTCAATTAAAAAAAGATTTTTTTTTTTTAATTTCTAGGTTTGTGTTCTTGAATCTGGATTTGTGTTTTTGTTGTTTTTGTTCGAGACACTTAGATCTCAATTCCTATGATTTTTAGTTTTTAATTCTATTTTTAATTTTTTTAATTAGTTAAAATTAATAAATTAATTTTGTAATTTAGATGCTGATGTGGCATTTTTTAATGCCAAAAAACATTTTTTATTATTAATTTAGGCCACGTGGACATTAATTTAATATTATTTATTCATGCCGTTTGCCACGTTAGCTTTTTCCATTTATGATGTAACGGTAATGACTAAAACGGGAAGCGTTTTTTAGGATAGGGACTAAAAGAGGTAAAAATAAAATGTATGGACTAAAATGGGAATAGCCTGAAAATGTAGGGACTAAAATATGTTTTTCGCCTAAAAATAAATAAAATATCAATGGATGAATGATTACTTAGTCTATTGAAAACTATTGATAATAAAGAAATCATAAAATGGTTTTAAAGATATATTTAAAATTACTAGGAATAAATAAGAAAACTCAATAAGGGTAACTTAGTAATTATACTAGGTGTCAAAAGTAAATTGCAATTTACATTTATACTACGTGTCTATTTGGCTAGCTTATTTTTTGCCAACTTATTTTACTTTTTGGCTTATTTTTGTAATTATTAATAGATCTCACTACGCTTTTTGGTACTATTCATGGGTCCTATTGTACTATTTCAATTAATATTTACTTTTATCTACAAGACTTTCAACAAAAAATTTTCAGTTCAACAAAATAAGTGAATTTCAAACAGATCCGACATTTTGTATAGCAATTACACTATTATATATATTTTTTAATTTCTTTAACAAAGATTTTTTAGTTTTATTTTGCTTCCTATCTTGTCTTTTAAGATTTCCCTAAACCCGAGCTGAAATCCTTGCTCCATCACTCGGTGTAGTATGAGACATAGAAACCAAGAATTTTCATTATTATGAGGGGAAAGAGGGGCAAGTGTCATTAGTTTGGATTACCATAAATAAATGTTAGGAACTATTAATTAATAAAAAATAAAAAATCAGTTGGTGGGTTCAAGACTGTTGGGTGCATGTATATCTTATCATTTTTATAAATTAAAAAAATAAAACCTTATATTTAAGGTTTTTTTAAAAAATAACTATAAAACACATACTATATTATAAGTTAGACAAGGTTTCAAACTTATTGCATTTCTAGCAATTCGAGTCCAGTGGACTCGATTTACCCAGAAATATGACGTGGACAAAGTAGGAAATTGAGTTTACTGAACTCGATTTCTATACATAGAAATCGAGTTTAATAAACTCAATTTCGTGTCTGAAAACCAAGTTTAACAAACTCGGTTTCTATACATAGAAACCAAGTTTATTAAAATCGATTTCTATGTATAGAAACCGATTTCAATAAAAGCGAGAATGCATCATTTCTGCTCAAAAAATCTCAACACTACACCCAACCAAAAAAAAAAAAGAACATAAGACCCGGAAAATAAAGTCGTTCCATTTCTCTAAAACACAACCCAAAAACCACATAGAAGATCAAATGAGAAAATGATACCGGTTGTTGGGACGGCGACGGCGACGGAACGGAGGGGCGGCGGCATCGGAGCGGAGGGGCAACGGCATCGGAGCGGAGGGGCAATGTCGACGGAGCAGGTGACGGAGCTGCAGTCCGTCTCTCTCACTCTCATTCCCTCTCCTCCTGACTCTCCGTTGACGGAGCTGCAGGAGAGGGAATGAGAGTGAGAGAGACGGAACGGAGCTGCAGGAGAGGGAATGAGAGTGAGAGAGACGGACTGCGGCTCCTACCGATGCCGCCGCCCCTCCGCTCCGATGCCGCCGCCCCTCCGTTCCGTCGCCGTCGCCGTCCCAACAACCGGTAGGAGCTGCAGTCCGTCTCTCTCACTCTCATTCCCTCTCCTGCAGCTCTGTCGACGGAGCTGCAGGAGAGGGAATGAGAGTGAGAGAGAAGACGGCAGCTCCGTCACCCGCTCCGTCGACATCGCCCCTCCGCTCCGATGCCGTCGCCCCTCCGTTCCGTCGTCGTCACCGTCCCAACAACCGGTATCATTTTCTCATTTGATCTTCTATGTGCTTTTTGGGTTGTGTTTTAGAGAAATAGAAACGACTTATTTTCCGGGTCTTATGTTCTTTTTTTGTTGGGTGTAATGTTGAGATTTTTTGAGCAGAAATGATGAGCATTCTCAGTTTTATTGAAATCGGTTTCTATACATAGAAATCGATTTTAATAAACTCGGTTTCTATGTATAGAAACCGAGTTTGTTAAACTTGGTTTAGTACACGTAAATTGAGTTTATTAAACTCGATTTCTATGTATAGAAATCGAGTTGAGTAAACTTGATTTCCTACTTTATCCACGTCATATTTTTGGGTAAATCGAGTCCACTGGACTCGAATTGCTAGAAATGCAATAAATTTGAAACCTTGTCTAACTTATAATATAGTATGTGTTTTATAGTTATTTTTTTAAAAAACCCTTATATTTGTCTACTTCTGCTGTACTGCATATGCACAATAATTGTCAAATCTTTTTATATAATAAATTATACTTATTCAAATAAGATAGGATCGTATGAGCTAAACTTTTTAATAAATGTCCTTACTTCTTTGCTTGTAGAACCGATCAAATTTTTTTTTTTTTCTTCTGATTGGTCGATCAAAATTACTTGATGATAAAGATATAATTTTCACAAATATAAAAGTGAATTCAAAGTTACGATATAGATTTGTCTACATTCATTGTAACCCAATTTTTTTGACTGCTGTCCTCCTCACTTTCCTTCCATATTTCCCACATGTAAAAAACTTTTTTAAAGCTTTTAATGATATATATATATATATATATTTTTTTTTTTTTTTTTGAGAGGGAAAAATCAAAGCTTTTAATGATATATATTATCTCTTAAGTTTCGAATCTTTTGATATCTTTTGGATACCGCATCCTTCTTTCATTTGACGCGTTGTCATTTGCTTGTATAAAAGGATAGCTTCACAAACTTTACTCTCTCAACCCACTGTCACAGTCTCAGTCTCACTGCAAACAAACAATAAAACCTCCAAATAAAGGTTCTCAAACTATCTAATCCTTTCCTTAAATCTCACTTCTCCAGCAAAGAAAGAACTATCATCGTGTTCATCTTCATTACTAGGGTCTCTAAAATTTTTGGGTCTTTGGTTTATTAGCAGGACAAAGCAATTCTCTTACTACAATGGCAAAAGAGATCAGAAATTTGAGTTCTTGGATTGAGGTTGCGCCAGCCCTTCTCATTTCTCCGACTAAAGTTCCCATTTTTCCTGTATTGGAGACAATTACTGAAGATGAGGCTGAGGAATGCAACGAAGACTCATAAAAATTTTGAGTGTGCCTTTTTTATTTTTCCCTGTATTTATGAAATTCTGTGGATTTGTGTAGTGCAGATCTATAGGTTATAAATTATAATGGTAAGAAATGGTCCTATACTATCAGAATTGTATTTGTACCAATGTCTTTCTCTCATCCTCTGCAGTTAAAATCGTTGTCTATTCTTTCTTCCTGGCTAGTTTCCCTAATAAGAGAACCTAGAATATCTCAAGTGGAATAGTTTTATATAATCATGGAAAATCGGGGTCATTTGCTAATTAAATTCCTGTTGAACCTATTCACACACACACAAAAAAAAATCTGATTTAAAGAGAACAATATAACTTCAAGTTTGAATTATGGTAGATTGGGAAGAGAAAAATGAAATCAAAGGCTTATTGATAAAAGGAACAAGATGGGAAAGAGAAGAGGAAAAAGATGAGATTATTTTTTTCCACACGTTACATGACTATTTATAAATTATTCATGTGTATTATTTAGATTACACAAATCAAATAATTGGGTATTATTTACACATGAATAGTATCTTCAATTGTCACATTATAGGTTAAAACAAAATAACTTAAAACAAGCTACAGCCAAGTTTTTTTTCATTATTTTTGCACATTGAAACCAATCAAAATCTAGATGGTTGTTTACTTGTTTAAACCACCACCCACAATGTGGGATGTCCTCCAATCCCCATTTATGGCGTTCATATCACGTGCGTACATGTGCAGGAACGACAAAGGAGAGGAATTGGATTTGAGTTTGACATTGATAAATAAGCTTCATGACAAACTCACAAACAAAGTTGTCAAAATTACAATCTAAATCTTACAATCTTACAATCTCATTGTTCAAAATGATCAGAATCATTTGTAGTTTAAGATGGTAGGTAGGATCATGTTGGATTGTATGCTCCAACGATCTTACACAATCCCACTTCAAAACCAAAATTTTCTTTGAAACATAAAAAGTCCAATTAGCTCTCACCAAAGACGATGACCCAATAGACCCTTATAAGATTTAAAGTGTCATAACTACCCCTTTGTGAAATGAAAAAAAAAAAAAAAAAAAAAACTTAATTAAAAATAAAAACCATAATGAAAATATCAATATTTGAATCCCTCTCTTTCCCTCCTCTCCTAATCCCCAAATCATGGCTAAGGAGGTTACCTCTCGTCGTTCAATAAATTGTAAGCAAATATCAAATTCTAGATTCTGATTTACTTGCTTTTCTTAGTTTTTTTTTTTAATTTTCAATTGACGTAAATTTGAAGCTTGGTGAATCGCACTAGTGAACAACGTGTTTTTGAGTTAATGTTGTTTATTAGGAGAAATGAAGAACATTTACGCTTGGTTTTTGCTTAAACTTAGGGCTATATGATTGGGAATTATTTTTCTTGTGTTTTTGCTTTGGCTTAGTGTTTTCGTTTTATGAATATATCATGTTTGCTTCTTTTATGATTGCATAGGTTGCTTCTTTTGAGCATGCCTTTGGCTCTTTGTAATTTTATTCTATGTTTCTCACCATTGCTGATTGGTGTATGGCTCTTTTATTCTATGTTGATTGGTGTATGGTTGGTCTTATTGCAGCCTTGGTACTTGGTTGTTAACTAAATATTTATTGAACTTTTTCAATAAATTATATTAAAAATTAAGTATATTTGTTTTGTTAGTATAAAATTAGTGTGTAACTCCATGCATATACATGGATACAATTTGATAAATTACCAATTGTCCCAAAAATTTAAGTTGTTAGGAAATTGTGAATTTAATCACTTAACCATAAATCTAACATTAAAAACAATCACAATTATACGATTCAAACTATACATTTTTTTTTTTAAAAGAGGTTCAACTTATACGCGGTATTAGCTTACACTTTTTCTAAACCATACATTTCTAAAATATGTAATAGTTATATATATATATATATATATATATATATATATATATAATATTTAGAATTTAATTGGTTTTAGTCTCTTTATTTTTTTGCACCCAATAATTCATTTGCCACAAAAATTGAAAATTTAGATGAATATGTGGCGAAAAATTGGACTCCAACTGAAATCCAAGTTAGAATCTAATTGGATTTAGGCTTTTCAATTTTTACACTCAATAATTCACTCAAGACAAAAATTTAAAATTAAATAGGACACGTAACACAAAATTGGATTTTCTATGAGTTTTGGCTATATAGATATATATATATATATATATATATATATATATATTACATTATAATGATGCAATATTTTTATGAATAAATTTATAATTTATGTGATTATTCAACATATAAAGTCACTACTAAGTTTTTTTTTTTTTTTGTTAAAAAAATAGGATCTTTTAATCCACAATCTACTTCTACAATTTGATCCAATCCCAAACAATCCTAGGTAGGATCCTGACTTTAGAAACTTTACTCACATGTCCGAGTTCAATAAACCATGATCAACCTACTTTGATGACCCACTCGAATATTTGAGTTTGGTAAGTTACGATCTCAACTCTATCATTCAACACCAACCATGAACCAACTTAATACCCATTGGCACAGCTTGGTGACAAGACTTGAACTTGCTCTCAACAAATGAAATAACATGTCTAGCATGCAAACCATTGGGCTATGCACATCTTGTTGGTCGGGAATGAAAAATTAATACATATAAACCAATTTAAGTATCAAATATATTCATTCTCAAAAAAAAGTATCAAATATATTACAAATCAAATGACATATCATAGTTTGACCTCAGTTTGGTCCGACCTCAAAAACCTTAAACCTCTCCCTTTTTTAGTTCACTAAACGGTCCGGGTTTCAAAATCATAACTAGATTTTTCCCCTCCTGAAATTGGTCAAGTTCAACCCTAGCATGATTTTAGCTTTACCATACTCGTTGGTAGAAACAGCCAATGGGCAACAATAATCTCAAACAAACCAAAAGGATTCAATAGGGCAGGCCAAATATTGCAAAATTTATCCTCTATACTGATTGCTTACTTGGCATGAATTAAAACAATCCATTAATAGAGATCCTTCAAAAGAAATATGTAAGTAGCTTACATAAGTCATGATTGATATAGCACTTTGCATTCATATGGAACAAAAATATAAGAAAAGTACATTATTTCATGATAATTGCTCTGTATCTTTTGGTCAAAATTTTAATTGATTTTTTGTATGAATGAGATTCAAAGTTTTAAAATTTTGTCCCTTATTCAACTATCATGAATTTTACCAATTAAGCTAACTTGAAATCACAAATCATTTTTTTAAATTAATAATGGAAATTTTAAACTTATGAGGTGTTTGGATTGCCATGATATTACATTACACCGCAATATCACGTTATTATAATCTTACAACAATATAATCTGAATACAAGAATACAACATTACATTGTTTAGGACGGTGATGAGATTAAGATGAAGTAATATATTTTGTAATTTTAGACTATGGTAATGTTAGAAAAAATAAAATAAACAAAAAATCTTAATGTCACATCATCGATGAAATTATTCCCTCTCCACTCACAAATATTTTTTACCATTTTTACTTTTTAACATTTTTTTTATTCAATTATTGAAATTAAAAATGGTTTTTTTCAACTCTCAATTTTAACTATTGATAACTGTTGCACTAGCTTCTCAATCCTTTTAAAACAATATATATTTCTTGGCAACAAATAATTACAGCCCTATTTTCCACAGTCTTTCCAGATTTCCCAAGTGTAAAACTTTTTTAGGCTTTTAGCTTTTTACTTATTTATTTCGATAGCCTTTTTCTTTTTGTACCGCGTCCTTCTGTTATTTTTCACGTTTTCTACCTTTTATTTATTTATTTAATTATTTTAATAGAACACGTTATCGTTTTAACGCTTATAAAATGACACCAGCCAACTTTACCTTTCAAGTTTCAACCCACTCTCACTGCAAACAAGAATCTGAAGAAAGCCTCCAAAATCAGGTTCTGATTTCTGAAACCATCTTCTTCTCTTCCACCTTCTAAGTTCTATCACACTCCTCAGTAAAGAAAGAACTACTCCCTTTTCCTCATCATCGTGATCATCTTCGTAACCAGGGTCTCCACTCTCTGTTCCTTGGCGTGGTTGAAATATTTTTTGGGTTCTCTTACTAAAATGGCAAACGGTGTCAAATTTTTGAGTTCTTGGATTGAGGTTGCACCTGCCCTTCTCATTTCTCCCAATAAGCTTCCTATTTTTCCTGTATTGGAGACAATTATTGAAGAGGAGGCTGAAGAATGCAACGAAGACTCCTAAAATATTGGAGTGTGCCTTTTTTTTTTTCTTTTTTTTTTTTTTTCTTATTAAATTTTGTAGATATGTTCGTACCCTTCAATTATAAATTTTAAAGGTAGCGAATGGGCATGTAAGTTTTGAAGTTCATCCTATCCAAAAAAAAATTGTATGTCTGGTAGCAATTCCTTCCTCTGCAATTTCCAATTGGACAATTTTTCTTCCTTACAGCTTTCCTTAATAAAAGAACTTAGGATATCTCTTAGCCCTTAAAAATAAAAATAAACATTATAATCATGGGAGATATGTGCTTCTACTTCCAAAAAGAAAAAGTCATGGGAAATATCAAATATGTGCCAATTGCGAATTAAATTACTCTTGAACTTTGGGAAGAGAAATAGCCAAGAAGATGGGTTAATTGTATCTATTCTATCCCCTAAACTTTCGTGTGCAGTTTTTTATTTATATTTTAATTTTATTTGCGGGACTGCTACCAACATTTTTCTAGCTAGGATTATAATTTAAAATAGTAATAATAATAATTGCATGTTAAACACTATATTTTAAGGTTGTATGAAATGAAACCTTATAATTTTAAAAGCTTTAATTTGAACCCTAAAGTATTGAACAATTACAAGTTTAACAATAGCTTCTGATGATGCGAAAAATCACCAAGTTGAGGACCTCGTCTCATTGGCCGGATGATATCGTGGCTGGTCGTGTCTCGGGTGCAAACCTGCAAGAAAGCTTGGGAAAGAAGTGTAATACACTAGTGTGGTGTTTGGCAAAAACACTCCGATACTTAAGTCAAAAAGGGAGAAAATGGTTTAGAGAGAAAAATGACTTGGAGTGGTTTTTGGATGAGTATTTGTGTCTACCTTTGGGTTCTGTTGTCCTTCTCTTTTATAGTTGTCTCTCGCATTAATGGATAATGAATCCTAGCATTTATGAGCAACGGCTAGTACGTTATCAATGGGAGTTTTGAAGTGCAAAGCTCACTTGTTACCGTTGCTCCGTCCGTTACGTTTTGTCAACAATGCGCGCAATAAATATGTAACGCTCATTTTGGTCTTTGTATCACTTGGAATGACGATCCCATGTTATTTTTTGACTCATTAGTTTCAAATAATTTTAAAAAATCTTAAATTGTAACAATTTAAACCTTTTTTTTTATATTTATTCTAAGTCAATGATTCAATTTGATTCTAAAAAAAAATTATATGGTTTCATTTGTAGTAATCTTAAACCTCACAAATTAATTTGAAACTTTTGAAAGTATAAAGTCCTATTTGAAACGAAAGATAACAAAAATGTATTGCCCAATCTTACTTGCTCTCTTCTTACTCCACCATGATTGAGTTTCCTTTGCTTTGAAAGGGGATTGGGTCAAGGACAAGTTTGTTATCCTCATCTACCAGCAAAAAAATTCATTTGATGCTCATCTAGCTAATATTGTTGGTCAATGTTGATCTTAGTTTTGAAGAATTATCAAAGGTTTTAGCCAAGATCATCCTTGAGATTCGTGTACTTCAACCAATTGAAATGTATATGGTTGCTTAAACGATCACTCACTATCAATGAACTTCAATAACCTACTCACAGCTTTGACTTCAACAAGCCATGTTCAATGTACATTGAAGACCTATTCACAATTCTACTTGGCAAGTTGCACTCTTGAATTCATTTTTAGACACCAACCAACCTAATTCACTTTGGGATGAATTGGGGACCGTTATTGCTTATTTTGCTTTATTATTGTCATCTCTACCATGATCAATTTGGTTTGATGGGGATTTCCTTCACACCTTAACCAAAATTGATCGAGTCTTGTTCAAGCGAAATTGACCAAATTTAACTTATGACCATTTAGCAACTCAACTTTGAATATTTGATGGTGTTTATAGAATCTATTTTAATTGAATGTGAGCATAAACTATAAACTTAATAGGGCATGTCAAAGTAAGTCATGACAACTGTTTGTAGTTCAATTGACAATCCACGATATTTTAAATCAAGACATTCATGATTCAAATCCTCTCACTATCAATTTTATATATATAATTTGAGAGAGAGAGAGAGAGAGAGAGAGAGAGAGAGAGAGAGAGAGAGAGAGAGAGCATTTTTTTTTTCTTTAAAAACATTTGTATTCATGCTTAGCACCGATTAAGCTATCCATTTATAGAGATCCTACAAAATAAGGGTATTTATGAAGGCCATAACTTTAGTTATACTTCTAAAATTTTAAGTTTCATTTATCATTAAATTTTATTCATTATTTATTTAGGCAAAATTGTACTTCTTCTAAAGAAGTCAAATAAGGTAATAGAAATAAGTTCATCCAAGCTAGAAAAACATATCATCTAACTCATTTGTTAAGACGTGTTTATCGCTTTATATATTGTGTCCACTTTATAATTATTATTCTCTATTATTATGTTAAGATATCAATTGATTTTTTGTATAGACGAAAATTGCAACTCAAACATTTTATTCAACAACAAATTTTACCATCTAAGTTAATTAGAACCTATTATTTATTTATTAAATTGATAAAAAAGAAAAAGAAAAATATATACTTACAGTAAAAAAATGCATATAACATCCCACCTTAAATTTGTTAAAATCAAATCTTTTTTTTTTTTAGTGCTAAATTGTTAAAATGAAATCTTACCTATAAGAATTGACATGCACATGATAATGTCTGAAAATTTGTCAGAATAATATCTTAGCCTAGAAGGTCACGGGAAATGTTTAAAGCAACATGTTTTTTGGCCTCTTGTGCCACCAATAATTAAAACCCATATTTCCCCACGTGTAAAAACTTTTTGATGGGTTTTTGGCTTTTAGCTTTTTAATTATTGATTTATTTCGATGGCCCATATGGTGCCGCGTCAACTCACTGTTCAAATCGTCGCTTTAAGGCTTATAAAATGACACACCCACCACCTACTTTACAATCAACCCACCAGTCTCAGTCTCTCGCCATAGCCAACAAGAACAACAATTTCAAGAAAGGTTCTGAAACTTTCATACACTCCATCTTCAATCTCACTTCTCCAGGAAAGGAAGAACTACTCTCTTTTCATTTCGTGCTAATTTTCACAACCAGGGTCTCTCTGTTTCCTTGACTCGGTTGAAAACTTTTGTGGGCGGCTTCTTAATCAGCAGGACATCGCTATTTTCTTAGTTACTACAATGGCAAAGGGTGTTAGATGTTTGAGTTCTTGGATTGAGGTTGCACCAACCTTTCTTATTATTTCTCCCAAAAAGGTTCCTATTTTTCCTGTATTGGAGACTATTACTGAAGATCAAGCTGAAGAATGCAACGAAGACTCCTAAATTATTGGAGTTTTTTTTTTTTTTTTTTTTTTTTAATTTTTTTAAATTTTGTGGATTTGTTCGCAGACCCTTCAATTATAAATTGGGTAGCGAATGGGAATATAACTTCTGTAAGTTTTGTAGTTCATCATAAGTCCTAACAATCAGTTTTGCCTTTGTACCAATGTCTTCCTCTGCAATTCCAATTTTTCCTCTAATAAGTGGGGGTAATTTAATAATCTCTTAGCAAAAACCAAAAGAAATTCAGTCACGGGAAATATGAGCCATTGGCTAATTCAACTATATATATGGTCCCACTGACTAATAATTAACTCATTATATCTCATATTTTTCTCATAACTTTGGGAGGAAAGAAATTTAGGAATATGGAGGAAAAATAAACCCTCCATTTTCTTTTTGGCTCACTACATTTCTCTCCAATCAAATGATAGATTTCTTCATTCAACCTCTCTTTTCTCTTTCATATGTTACTGTCCTATCCAATGTTATGATTATTGTTTTGGAGTCCGTTTCGGATTGTCTATGAGGATGAAATATTTCGATACCGATCTATTTTGATATACCGTTACATATTATTTCGAGATTTTGCTATTTTATAAATATATGTTGATAAAAAAATCGTACGAATTATTAAGGATTTTAAAGGTATTTATTTTCTTCTTTTGATAGAAAAGATTTTAAAGTTATAACTTATAAGTACATATTTGATTAAAATATACTTTTTTTTAACATAAATACTTCATTTAAATTATTTTCTTTCATTAAAGTACTAAACTCTTTTGATGCACCTCTCTGGAGACATAACTACTCTCAAATCTTTATAACACTATTCCAGTCCAAGTTATTGAAACGGTTGTCAGCGGCTTTATAAAAATTCTTCTAGCATACTGCCCAAGCTAACTTCATTTTCTAATTCCAACATTTTTCTTATTTTTATTTTTTCCTTTTCCTTTTCCTTTTACCACTCATCCGTTTCACACGTGTATCTTTTTTTACTTTTTCTCTAATTGTTTGACTCTTACCTCAAAAATTTTTTTTAAAAGGAAAATTATATGCTTGTAACAAATTAGTGGTGCCTCCTGTTTAAAGCACGTAAAAATCCACCGTCCACAAAGAACAAAGAATTTTCAATCATGAATCTGTTATCATCTCAATACAGTATGGATGTAGGTTTCATAGAATTGACAATAGGGACAAATATCCTAGTTGAGAGTTTCTAGAATTTTTTTCCCCCTAAATACACAAATATAAAAATGATCATTTTAAACTTCAAAACTAAAATTGTTTATGGGTTAAAGGGTGCCTAAAGCTTGTATATATACCACTACGCTCCGCAACTTACATCCACAATGACTTACTCTATCGACACTAACTAGATGGTAGCTCATTCTCTTTTGAAAGCTCCACTCACCTATTAGTAGAACTTACCTTTATAAACCGACTTACAAGGAGAGGGTGTTCAAGAGATTATATACATATCTCTAAACTTACACTTTAAGTAATGTGGGACACTAGGATCATAACAGAGAGAGAGAGAGAGAGAGAGAGAGAGAGAGAGAGGACTCATATTTAAACTTGGCAAACCATGCGCGACATATGTCAAATACCCACTCATGAATATGCTTGGAAAGTTGCACTCCGTTATCGCCTACTCTGCTTTGTAAATGCCATCTCCACCATGAAATGTTTGGTTTGGTGGAGATTTCCCCCTACACCTTGACCAATATCTATGATGTTTAATCCTAGCATTATTTTTACTTGACTAGAATCGTAGTATCATCAATTAGTGGGCAACAATAATCTTGCACAATCCAAGTATCATCAAGTAGTGGACAACAATAATCTTGCACAATCCAAATTCATATCTCCAAAGGGCTCAAATCTAAAACCAACCCTATGGCAAACCATATAAAAGTAAGTCATGACCAAGGTTCAAGTGATAACCTAATTACAAAAGTTTTGCAACTCAAGTGAAATCTCTAACACTATGTTTGGGAATAAGAGAAAAGAAAGGAAAATAAGAGAAATGAGGAGAGAGTTGGTATATTCTTCTGTTTGGTTAAAGGGGAGAAGAGAAAGCCAATGAAATAATTTTCTCTAGGACCCACATTTTGCAATCTGCTCGAATCGGGCAGATTTGGAATGAAGCAATGGAATAAAAATAAGTGGACCCCACGTACTTAACTACTTATGAACCAATTTTCCATTTTTGCACATAATTTTATTTTTCATATTTTGCATTCATGCCGGCATAAAAGTAAAATGACATATATTTTTCTTTTGGTTTCCTTTCTCTTTGCAAACCAAACAAAGGAAAGAGAGTGCATTCTTTTCTTTTCTTTTCTCTATTTCCAAACATATATGAGAGAATGGTTTCCTTTTCTCTTCTCTCTCATCTGCTTTCCTTTTGCGGAAAATTATTAGGTATTCTCAGCACCATAAATGCGTACTCTCCCCTTTCACATAAATGGTGGATCTCACCATGAATTTAATTAGTAGGACCTACCATTCATGTGAAAGGAGGAAGTACACATTTATAATCTTTAGGATCACAATAATTTCCCTCCTTTTGCTCATTTCTCTTCTCTTCTCTTCCCTCATTTGCAACCAAATATAACCAAATATAATCTAACAATAATTTCCCTCATTTTCTTTTTCTTTTTCTTTTTTTTTGCGGTGATTTAGAGTTTTTAAAAAAAGTATTAAAATTAAATCTTTTATGCATTTTTAGAAAAGTATTAAAATGAAATCTTAACTAGGTCACGGAAATTTCAAAGCAATATGTTTCTTGTCTGCTTGCCACCAACAACTGCAACCATGATTTTTCTTTTTCTTTTTTTGAAAAGAACTACAGCCATGAATTTTTTTACTAGAGCCCTTCACACTTCCAATATTTCCCACGTGTAAAACTTTTTGGTGTGTTTTACTTTAGCTTTCAATTATTTATTTCGATGGCCCTTTTGGCTTTTGCTTTTGTACCGCGTCCTCTTATTGTTCACGTTGTCGTATTAACGCTTATAAAATCCCATGTCCACCTATTTTACTCTCAACCCACAGCTCTCAATTTCTCACTCTCTCTCAAGTCTCAACTATCAAGAACTCCTCTCTTAATCTTATACTCCATCTTCGATCTCACTTCTCCAGCAAAGGAAGAATACTCTCTTCTCATAATCTTGTTCATCTTCATAACAAGGGTCTCTCTGTCTCCTTGGTATAGTTGAAAATTTTTTTGTATTAGCAGGACAAAGCGATTCTATTAATTACTACAATGGCAAAGGGTGTCACATATTTGAGTTCTTGGATTGAGGTTGCACCAGCCCGGATTATTTTTCCAAATAAGCTTCTTGTTTCTCCTGTGTTGGAGACAATTATTGAAGAGGAAGCTGAAGAATGCAACGAAGACTCCTAATCTTTTTTTAATGAAATTCTGTGGATTTGTTAATACCCTTCAATTATAAGTTCTAAGGGTAGTGAATGGACTAGTAAGTTTTGTTGTTCATCTTAACAATCAGAATTGTCTTTGTACCTATGTCTTCCTCTTCAATTCCAATTTTTGTCTTATAAGTAATCTTTTTAGCATAAACAAATAGAGGGTTACAATCACGGAAATATGGGCCTTTTGCTAATTAAATTTCTCTTCAATCATGGACAAGAAACGATCAAAGAAGAACCTTAATTGTTGCTACATCAATTGAACCCCAAAAATGTTGCAGGTGATTAAAAATCCCCTCAAGGCCATAAAAAAACCAAGCATATATGAACTATTAGTCTACACCAATACCAATACCATATGGATCTTGCTGGGTTTCCCCAAGATTGACAATTGGGATAGATTTTATTGATGTTTGTTTATAGAATCTATTTAGCTGAATGCGAGCACAATCAACGAACCCAATATGGATCTTGTTGGTGAAAAAGAAAATTTTAGTTAATTTCACTTGAGAGCTTTGGGGGCTAGTGGGGTAGGTGGAATTGAGGTGGAAGAGGAGCTCTGAAGCAATTTGTTTCTATGAAACCAGATATGATCACATATAACAACTGCAATTAGAGTACAGGAAAGGGCCTCTTGCAATGGGATTGAGAATAAATTTTACCCAATTAGCTGGGCAGATTAGAGGGTCTTATCTAATATCTATATGGATTGGCCATGGGGAAAGATCGCCACACTAATTGAACTATGGGGCACATTGAGTGAAATGTGTGGAGTAGTTTCCCATAATATTTTCCATGTCAAGAGTTTGTGGCAGGGGCTGATTTTGGCTTTTCATTTTGAATTACCAGTCAGATTTTGATAAGGGACCATAGGATTCAAATATTTGTTTTTGGTCTGTAAGGTATGCCGATTTTACAAAATTAGCTTGCTGCTATTATGAGCCCAAATGGATATTTAAAATTTCTCCAATAGTTTGAGTCTTTGTGATTCAAAACGTGTAAAGAGCTTACCCATGTCCCATTAAAAAGTGTTTGGGTTAATAGGATTAGATACTCCGTAGATGTTTGGTAGTTCTTAGATTGGAGTGAGAGGGATAGAGTTTTCCATATTGGGGGTCTAGGGGGAATCCAAATCTAGTTACTTTCAATCTAAAAATTTATATGACATTGCATCTTATATTTGTTAAACTCAAACCTTAACTATAAGAATTGATCACATGCATGATCATGTCTGAAATGTGTAAGAATGATATCTTAACATAAAAGGTTACAGGAATCTAAAGCAATATGTTTCTCACTTTCTTGGCTTCTTGCCACCAATAATTACAGCCATGAATTTTTTACTTTGAGTCCTCCACACTTCCCATATTTCCCACGTGTAAAAACTTTTGGATGAGTTTTTTAGCTTTTAATTATGTATTTTTTCGATGGCTCTTTTGGTACCGCGTGGTCTTATTGTTCACGATGTCGTTTTAACGCTTATAAAATCACACGTCCCCATACTTTTAACTCTCAACCCACAACTCAATTTCTTGTCAGTCTCTCTCTCTCTCACCACTGTGAACAAGAACACCTCCAAGAACTCGGTTCTTGAAACTGTCTTATACTCACATCTTCAATCTCACTTCTCCAGCAAAGGAAGAACTACTCACTTATCATTATTAGCAGGACAAAGCTATTTTCCCTCCAATGGCAAAGGGTGACAGATTTTTGAGTTCTTGGATTGAGGTTGCACCAGCACTTCTTATTTCTCCCAATAAGGTTCCTATTTCTCCTGTATTGGAGACAATTACAGAAGAGGAAGCTGAAGAATGCAAGGAAGACTCCTAAAATATTGGAGGCTATTTTTTTTTAATTTATTTTTTGGGTCCTTCCTTAAATTTTGTGGATTTATTCGCAGACCCTTCAATTATAAATTGGGTAGCGAATGGACCTGTAAGTTTTGTAGTTTATCCTAACAATCAGATTTGTCTTTGTAGTTTGTAGTTTGTACTAATGTTTTCCTCTGCAGTAATAAGTGGAGCAATGTAATAATCTCTTTGACAAAAAAAAATTCTTGGGAAATATGAGCCGTTTGCTAATCAAATTTCTCTTCTATCATGGACAAGAAATCTAAATTGTGAGACTTAATTGTTACTAGATAAATTGAACTCCGCAGGTGATTAAAAATCCACTCGAGCCCATCAAAAAACCAAGAATTTGTGAACTATTATTAGTCTACCATCAATACCAATATCATATGGATCTTGCTGGGTTTTCCCAAGATTGACAACTGGGACAGATTTTATTGATGTGTACATTTATGGGATCTACTTAGCTGAACGCAAGCACAATCAATGAACCCAATAGGACATGCCAAATACTGCCAAGCTAGTTGGCAGATTAGAATGGAGATCCTACATGAGGATTATGTGAGTTCCATAAGTCACAGTCGATCTGAATCCTTTACATTTCAAAAGGGGGTTCCTTAAATTTCAAGGACATTATTTCTCATTTACCAACACACCTATAAAAGATACCTAAAAAAAAAAAAAAAAAAAAACCAAACCAAACCAAAACAAAACAAAGGAGAAGTGTATTGAAGACAATATTGGAGCATTCATGATCTGCTTCTATGTGGCACAGCAGAAACAGCTATAAAAAGCCATTACTTCTTGTGCTTATCTTCTTAAATTTTAGATTCCATTCATCACACATGGGACACATCACATGTCACACTAGAAATTGAACAAATGGGCCCAATTCTCGCTTCTCTATAATCACTGAATCCAGCCCCATTTCTTTAACGCGTGGCTCTGAAATCTCAGCACAAAAATTCAAGTACGTTTCCTTACCGAAACTTCAAGACAAAGTTAACCCTTTTTTTTTTTTTTTTTTTTTTTTGCTTTTTGGAGGCTTCCCCATAGTTCTCTAAACATGTTTTTAATGAAGTTTCCTGTAGTTTCTACCTTCTACTTTCTGCTACTATTACCATAGAAAAATAACAGTAATAGAATAGTAATCAATCAATAAATGGTAAAGTAGACCGTGTACAATAATTCTTTCTCTGTGCGTGAAACGTGGCAACATAACAACCATAGGAATTTCTTCTTTTGTCTTGGTCTAGCCAAGGGTCTTTTTCTATGTATCAGGATAATAATAATAATAATGATGATGATTAGAGATAAGCATAATTAACTAATAATTCTTAGTTTTTTTTTAAGGTAGTTTCAATGTTTGTTTTTTTATGATAGTTCTTTATTATCAGACCAAAACACTAATCAATTTTTAGTGTAGGCGAAGATTGAACCATAAATCTCTTATTCAACAATAAAAATTTTTATCAATTAAACTAATTAGAATCCACTATAATTCTTAGTTTTAAAACCACAAATTATTTCACAATTTTAAATAATTGCTTATCACTTACATATTAATCCATAATTTTTTCTCCATCACTCTTACTCTGTCATATCACAATTAAAACAAAAAATAATGAAATAAGTGTTATACCAAAAGAGTCGGGAAATAAATTGTGGTCCTAAATATTTTCTAATAATATTTAGAATTTGGTTACACAAAAATAAGTACAATGATTGGTGGCGGCTGGGCCAAGAAAACGTGGCCAGAAATGAGTGGTTGAGAATGTAGGGGAGGTGTGGTGGGGCTGAGTTGGACTGTTTTGGTGAGGACGGTGGTGATGGTGTGTGTGTCTATGAAAATTGAATTATTATTGAATGAATTATCAATTGGTCGGTTTAAGTCACGCCTGTAAAACATTGTCACGATATTCACAGTACTCATGTGATTTTTGACCTGGCCGTCGCCTACAATGTTTTAATGGTAGGGCCACCACCCAAGTTGAGGGACACGTGTTAGCCTATGAGAGACTTTAAAATTGAACTTTCATGACTTTCGTAGTTTGGCTCCGCCACATTTCTACGACATGGGCCCCATTTTGGATCATGATCGGCCAAACTAAATATTTCTTTGAACTTCGCATTCGCAATGAATGTAAAGGTTCTGATCATTTTGAAAACAATCATCTCAAAATTATAAATGCATATATTAAGCATAGCCTCTACTTTTTACACCGCTATTTTATTTAAAACTATATTTTGGTTTTCACAATAATTAAAAGTCATGACTTGAAAGACCAATTTTTTTTCTACCCCGCTATGGACTCATGGGACTTTTAAACCATTTCATGGATAAAGAATGGATTAGCTTAGTTAAATTGGGATATTAAATTAAAAATTACACCTCTAACGTTTGAAAATGTTTAAATTTTATATTTTGAAGTTTTATAATATGAATTTTACCTTTTGAATTTTGGGGTGTTTAGATTTTATACTCTAACATTTTAAATTTTAGATTTTATTACTTAAATTTTAAGAGTGTTTAGATTTTACTTTTTAAAATTTAAGGTTGTTTGGATTTTACACGATAAAATCCAAGTTCTAAAATATCAAGGTATAAAATCCAAATATCTCTAAACCTTAGAAGTATAATTTACAATTTACCAAAATAAAATAATTTATTTTTGTCTAGAACTTTGTAATCTATTATGGGTTTGGTAATCAATTATAAATTAGTTTTTTGTTTAAAATATTCATTGTTTTCGAGTAACGTGGCTTTATTTCAAATAATATGAGTTTCAACTTTTTTTTTTAAGCAAGCTTTTAATTTTTTGTCTCATATTATGCAAATATACTAAAAAAAAATTCCAAACAAACATAGTGATAAGTATAACATACTTTTATTTATTATAAAAAAAATGAATTGAATCATCTCTCATCCTTATTATATCTATCCAATTATTTAAAAAATTAAAAAGATATTCTTATATATTAATAAGATATTAGTTAATGTCATCTCACAACTAATAAGTCACAACTAAAACAGCATTATATGTTCGTTGAGTGTTTTTAACGGTTGATCCAATTAGTGGCGGTGTAATGATAAAATTTTTATTAGCACGATAAGACCTTGACTCAAAAACAATATTCATTCTTTTTTGTTTTTGTTTTATATTATGTCTTACCTAAAATAATTGGAAAGAAAAACCACAAAAACAAAAAATAATAATATTGCCATTAGAAGTTCTTGTCCTCGGTTAAAGACATGACATAAGATAATTGAAGAAAGTTCCAGTAATCAACTTAAAAAAAGAAAAGAAAAGAGAAAACAATAGTGAAAATGAAAGAAAAGAAATTCCTACCTAAAAACCCATGTGACGTGATAAAATCTTTGTCGATACTATCCAAATAGTGTCGAAATTTGTAGTGACTCTTAGAACTTTACTCGAATCAGGTTCAGCAGAAGACGAATCGGAGTGAGCCAGAGAAGCACACGGAAAAATGTAGTTCTAGTACCATATAAATTGACACAATTTTTATCGCAATTATCTTACATATCAGACTGTAATAGATTGTTTGTCACTTTCATATACATCCATAATTTTTTTGCCACCATTCACGATTTGTTACATAGATAATTGTAATATAAATTGTGTTTTTTTTTTTTTTATGTGGTCTCAACAATTTTAGACAGACAATTTTACCAAAAGGTTAGGTAGGAATACATCTGAAAGTGAAAGAAACTAAAATTAGCATGATGGGGCGGCAAAGCTAATTAAGTTTATTAATTAACTAGCTCGCTCAATCCAAAACCAGGATATATACCCCCCCCCTGAACTCCTCTACTTTCCCATTAACATTCAACAACACTAGCTTAGAACTCTCTCTCACTTGCTCATCATCTCCTAGCTCTCTCTCTTCTTCTGTCACTACTACTCACCCTAGCTTTTAGCTATGGCTGGCAAGGATATTGAAGGGTTCCCATCTAAGGACTACCATGACCCACCACCAGCACCATTGGTTGATGCTGAGGAGCTTACACAGTGGTCCTTCTACAGGGCTATCATTGCTGAGTTCATTGCCACTCTCTTGTTCTTGTACATTACTGTGTTGACTGTAATTGGATACAAGAGCCAGACTGCTGATCCGACTGCTGATCAGTGTGGTGGTGTTGGAATTCTTGGAATAGCTTGGGCCTTTGGTGGCATGATCTTTGTGCTTGTTTACTGCACAGCTGGTATCTCAGGTGGGTTCTCTATCAAATATTCTTAATTTTGACTATGAGAATTGTAATTCAGTGGGATTATACAGTTATGATTGAGAATTTGGGTTTGAATCTCAGTTCTCAGAAGAAGAAAAAATCATAACTTTAAATTCATTTAATTTTTCTAGATTTTGTGGTCTCCTAAAAATTGAATAAGATTTGTTGAAAGTATGAGAAACATATTTATAAAAAAAAAAAAAAAAAAAAATGTTATGTGATGACATGCAGATTCCGATTTCTATAATTAAACAAAAAAGAAACAAGTATGTGAGTTATAGCTTTGAGCTTATAGTTAATTTTACTAAATTATGCAGTAATGCAACATTATTTTCACATAAAAACATTATAATTATTTCAATTTTATACCCATCAAAACCTATTACCTTTACAATTACCAAAAAAAAAAAATTATGAAATTTACTGCGTTAAAAAAAAGTTGTGATTTAGTGTGATAATAGACTTATTGTTTTTACAAATATAACATGTTAATATGACACTTTCAAATTTCTATATATTTTTTTTATATAAAAAAAAAAAAAAAAAAATCAAAGCAAAGATGGGAGCTATATAGCATATGAGAGGGCTTACCGTTTTTACTAAATTGGGCAGGTGGTCACATTAACCCTGCGGTGACATTCGGGCTATTCCTGGCTAGGAAGGTCTCACTGGTTAGAGCCATATTGTACATGATAGCTCAGTGCTTGGGAGCCATATGCGGATGTGGGCTTGTGAAGGCATTCCAGAGGGCTTACTACAGCAAGTACGGTGGTGGAGCCAACGGGCTAAGTGATGGATACAGCAAGGGCACCGGATTGGCTGCCGAGATCATTGGTACCTTTGTGCTTGTTTACACTGTGTTCTCTGCTACTGATCCAAAGAGAAATGCAAGGGATTCCCATGTTCCCGTAAGTAATCATATCCAACTTTACAATTTGTCAATGAACAATGTTAAATGCATTCTAGGAATTAGGTGTGTTATGATTCTCAGTTGAATTCAACAGTATAATTGAATTGATCAATAAGCCACATGTTTCAATTTAGTTGTCTTTAAAGAATGATGTGTTGTATTGTGTTTAATATAGTCACAATGATTGAGTTTAATTGGAAACCTAATGTCAAACATCTAAGAAATTAAGACAATCGTCTGAAAGGTACGTGATTGAATTTAATTGAAAAACCTAATGCAAGACGTCTAAGAAATTGACGGAAGTGGAAATGTGTTCCTAATGGTAAAAAACTGAAAATTAGGAATTCTCGAACTTTCTAAAAATGAAATACTTGTCTTCAAATTGAAATAAATTTGAACAAAATTATTATTTTTACATCAATTTGACTATAATTAATATTGTTTTTGTATCAATCAAAGGTCTTGGCACCACTTCCAATTGGATTTGCTGTCTTCATGGTTCACCTTGCCACCATTCCAATCACTGGCACTGGTATCAACCCTGCCAGAAGTTTCGGGGCTGCAGTGATCTACAACGAGAAGAAGGCATGGGATGACCAAGTATGCACCTAGCCCTTTATATTTGTTGTTGCAAAAGTAAATTTTCATTTATGTACATAGTGGTGCTAAGTGCTAACTTAAAATTGGTTTTCACGTAATTTACAGTGGCTTTTCTGGGTCGGACCATTCATCGGTGCTGCCATTGCTGCATTCTATCACCAGTACATTTTGAGAGCAGGAGCTATTAAAGCTCTAGGGTCCTTCAGGAGCTCTTCAGCCATGTAAACTACCAAATGGTGTTTCTGGTAATGAGGTTGGTTCAAAGAGGAATGGCATTTTCTATGGTCAGGGAGGGAGGCTTTTGGAACCGTGGAATTTGTACATTGCAATGTCTAAGGCAAAGAATGCCCTGTTTTCTTTCTTTCGTGTCCTGAGCACTCGTTTTATATGTGCCCAAAATGTTGTTGTCTGTCCTATTTTGCGTTTGACAATGGTGTACTTGTAATGTTATGTTGAATTTTATGAGCAACTGCTTTGTGTTACTTTCTGTTTATCACTCTTTTTATAACTGCATTTGGAAAATCAACATTTATAAAGAGCAGTTCATCAATTAGTTGCTGTTAATGCAAAAACGGAGTATACTGCTTTATAATTAAAATGGTATATAGTATTGAATATAGTAGGTATTATTCTACTTAATTCTAGAACTAGGACATGGTCTTTCCACTGAACTTTTCACATGTACTATAATACTCCTATAAGGTTCTCTAGATGTAATGAGTCGGCAATTTTATATCAAAGAAGTGGGACATTAAAACTGGACTTCTAGGAGGAGGGTCATTGTTTAAATAGTTTTAAGCATCCCAGTTAAGCTTAGTAACGTGAGCTTGTAACTAAGTAGGGTATTAAAGTAGTTGAATTCAAGGTAGAATAACTAACTACGGCATTAAAGTAGTTGAATCTAAAGTAGAATTAGCTAGGTGGGAGAGATGACTTTAGTGGTTTGTCCCTCATGAGGTCATGGCACAAGATCCTCTATGGGATTTCGTCTCACCTTACCCCTCTTCCTTGAGTTAAAGGGCACCTCATCCACCATGGGTGGGTAGCTCTCCATATCAAAAGAAGCATCCCAACTCATTTTCCTCCTAAACATGGGTTGTATAGGAAAATATATCTCTCAATGTCAAAAGAAGCATCCCAACTCTTTTTTTTCTCCTAGACATGGGTTGTATAGGAAAATACATCGAGTCCGTTAGTCAATAGTTTTTTTTTTTTTTGGAAAAGCGTTAGTCAATAGTTTAAGAGCCTTATTTCTTTTCTTTTTTCTTTTTTAAAGAAAATTTTAAAAGCCTTCTGTACTTTTTATTATTTTTCAACAAAAACTATTAGGATAAAAAATTTGCTTTTTGACAACATGGGCTTAAATCCTATTAATTACAACAAAATGATTTTCTTAACAAAAAATAAGCTAGAAGCCTAGAAAGGCATAAAAGACCCTCAAATAATTTAATTTGCAATAATTATCTTATACACCCGCTAGTATTTAATTAAATATGTGAACACGTGTTAAGTTTTTTTTTTTTTTTTTTGAAAGGGTATTAAGTTTTTATTTGTAAAACATAAAGTAGGACAAAATTTTTGGACTCATGCATTATGTGTATAAGAGATAACTTCTCATTAATTTGCAATGATTTATCATGATGTTAGTATAAATTAGTTATATATTAAATGCTATTTATTTTAATAATAGTCATTCAAGCCGAAAGGATGAATCATATTAAGTATTAACAAACATATTGGACAGAAGAAGAATCTTATTGTGGTGATCCTCAATTACGCATGAACACGACAAGGATAGAAGCCTAATATAATATGGACAAAAAATATATAACTAAGAGAATATATATATCTACACTATTTTATATATTCCCTTCATTCAACTAGACTTTTTTGTGGTTCAAAAATGTCCATTAGTAAAAAGTAACTTCATTTAAAAATAGAGTCATAAATGTCAAATAATAAATTTTTTTTTGAATTTTTTTTTAAAAACTCTTAAAATTTAGGATTTTTTTTTCCTTTCACATTCAAAAGAGAAATTACAATTACTTCTTATCTCTAAATTTTTTTCATTTTTATCTGTTTGAAAAACATAAAAAAAAATATTTCTAAATTATAATAGATCCAAATTATTAATCTTTATTCCCAAAAAATAGAAGAACCTCTAAGTACTCGCATGAACACGTGTTTAGAGACTAGTGTGTGTATATATATATTCTAAATCCAAGTTCCAAAGAGGTATGGAAAATGAGTCTGGTCCGAGTAACAATTTGAATAATGAAAATTTTATTATAATAGTGCACTAAAATGCACAATCACTGAGCTAATCAAGGTGATAATTATGGTCTCATTTGGTACACTCACTCAAACACATGTTTTCAGTTTTTAAATAACATTACATATATTTCTACACACATTTTCATCCACACGTATTTCTATACATATTTTCAAACAACAAAACACATACCTTTTTTAGTGAATGGACCAAACACCCCTATATTACCGTCCATGTGATCTATATCCAGCTGTCAGGTAGGCATGTCAGCATTGATTAATTAAAAAAAAAAAAGATTATAATGATAATATCTACAACATAATCAACGCACCACATGATCTGTTCTGTTCAGTAGAGTATTTTTTCTGTCGTCGCCATGTTAGAATTCACCACGTAACCACTGTTCTCTACACTAAACAAAATTGGGAAGCGTGGCATTCTAGATTCTACACTAACATAGTTCAGTGACTTGTATGAAACATGGAGAAAACAATTTATTATTATTATTATTGTTATTGTTATTGTTATTATATTACTTCCATAATAAAGTAAAACCTTTTTTTTTTTAGTAGGGAAGGTCCGAAAGAACTAGAATTTCATCTTTAGGAGCCGAAGAAAAAAAAAATATTACCATTTAAAAATAAGAAATATAATATCATAACTCAATTAATATATAAATATTCAAGCTAATATCTACTAAAATAAAACAAATAAAAGGAAAGACAAACTATTAACTCCTATTTTATAATACATTTCTACACAATCATCAGTTAAAACAATTGAAGTTCATTTTCTTTTCAATATTGAAAATCATTGACATCTACAATATAATTGATTCGGTATAAAAAAATTTCATAGCAATTTTTAAAAATAAATATAAAAAAATATACAAAATCAAAAAGTTTGTTAGGAAATTATTTTCAATTTTGTTGGGCCTAGTTGAAACAATATATATGTCCGAAAAATTCAAATTTGTAATTCAATTCTCCATCATTGACAAATCAAATAAAAATCATATTTCTTATCTCATTATATGCTCACTAATCAATATATACTCCTCTAATTAAAAAATTAATTAGTGTTGCCAAATGCCAAGTAAAAATTAATTACAAAAAAAGAACCCAAATGCACTAACAAAAACTTTAAATGTCCTCGATCTTATTTGCTTAACATACCACCAAAGTTCATATATTCGAGGCATTTGTTTCCAAAATTTTAAATGTTGTTAGATTTGTAATATTTACATATAGAAGTTTTTTTAGTTTTTTTTTTTTTTTTTATTTGTTCGACTATCTTTGTGTAAGTATAATTCCATGTTGGATTTTTCTCAACCTTTACACATTATAATTTGAAAAGAAATTTGATATTTGGGTAAAAATCAGAAATATAATTTATGCTTCCTCAAAATTTTGAAGATCTAATATAGTACAATTTTCTGATAACTAAATCCAAATGGCACTGCGTGTTCATGGGCTGAGTGCCTGAGCCGGTCCAAATCGTACCTTGATGGTTATGAGCTTTGAAAACCGGAACAGGTCTGAATCTATTTGATACCAATTGCTTTGACCCGAAAGCCCAGTCTGAGCCCAAACTTTAATATTGAGCCGGCCCGACTGCTCTCTCTCAACCGGTACAGTTATAGAGATATCAAATATCAATTGCTTTGAACCAATCCAAACCCCATAATTACTGGCACAAAAACTAAATTAGTCTCAGCCCAAACCTTAATTTTGAGCTCTCTTTCTCTGCAATGTGTGTGTGTGTCATTGTTTTAAGAGTTGGGGGTGCAGACACAACAAATTGTCACAAATTCATAATATTTTCATAATAGTTGAAGTGTCAGTCTCTCATAAGTCAAAATAAAATAAAATGTTAGATTGAGACTCATCACAACTAAAAACAATGGTGTTATGAAAATATTGTGACATTTTGTTTATATCCCTAAACTTTTTATTGTTTTAACTTTTAAATAATTCAACACTTGAGCAACATAAAATAATACTTAAAAAATCTAACTATATGCCACTTGAGCACCATATGTCATTGTTTTAAATCATAGTTACATTTTTATTTGAATTTTAAAAAAAAAAATCGAATTAGTTGACACATGCAAGACGTTGTCAGACAAAAATTTCATATAGAAAAAACACCTTAAACATAAGCCTTACTCCAAATGAGAACTATAAGGGTAAAAAACTCAAATACAATGCCCTAGGTTCAAAATATATAAGGTTCCCTATTAAATTCAAACATCTTTGTGGATTTAATTTAATTTTCCTTAAAAAAAATAGTCTTTGTGTTTTATTGGTCAATTTAATTAGGTGCTTGAATTCAATAGGAGAATTCAATATACTATACTTAAAATATTGTATCTAAGTTTTGGTTGAAGTATATATACTCAAAATGAAAAGTTATATATTGTCATAATTCTAAGATGGGTAATAGTCTAATAAAAAATCACAAAGCACGTAAAAAAAATTGTAAATCCAAAAACAAATCCATAAAGTATATGTACACTAAATTAATAGTTTTTTTCCCCCAAAAAAAAACCCTTTAAAGCGATATGATTGTTGCATTATTTTGTTCCAAAACAATCAAACATCCATTTCGTAGATGAAAATTTAAGAGGATAAAAATATTATTTAGGATATTTCTAAAAAAAAAAAAAAAAAAAGAAGAAGAAGAAGAAGAAGAAGAAGTTAACTAAAATATTATTCAATTCGTACAACGTGGCAATCTAATGAGGCCCGCAAATCCTCACCATGTATCACAATTCACATGGAGGGCCTCGGGAACATGTCAAATTTTCGATCTTTATTTTCTCATTTGTGCAAACTTGTTCTTCAATTTCTATCATTTCTCTTTCTGTCTTGGAAATTTCTTATAATCATTTCGCAACCTTGGCTTTCAATTGGCAAAGGAATTAAAACTTGGAAAGGAATTCTAATTCGCAACCTTTTCATCAAGACAAGGCAAAGCCACATGACATCTTATTAAATACAATAAACGTTGTCGTATTCTCTACTTAATCATGAAAATTAAAACGAGATAGAGAAACCATTTAATTTCCATTTGCCACCATTTCTTCTTGGACCTTCCATTTGCCACCCTGCAAGCAATGCTTATTTCTCTCAAACACGTATTTAAGCTCTTCTCCTCTCTTCAAAACTTCAAAACGTAGAGTTCTCCAAGTTCATTTACTAAAACACTTCAAAAATCTTATAGCATATATATATACCTTTTGTTTGCTTCTAAAGTTTTTACACATTCAAGGTCTCTCTCTCTCTAGCCAATGCCTTTAACCATGGCAGAATTCTCAAAACAATGTTTCTTTATGCTTATAGTCCTCTCATTAGCAGTAATTCTTACCATGCCAACAAATGCAACTGAACCTACAGACCCATTTGAACTATCATTAGGCAGTGATACCATGCCTGAAGACCAATCTGATGAGCTCTCATCACTTGCAAATAACACCACACCTACAAACCCAATTGAAAATTCATTTGCTCAAGCTCCTGATCAAACCCAATATGACTCTCTCTCACCACAATACTCTGCTCCTTCCCCTTATGCAGGAGATGACCCACTCTCTTCAGCATACCAATACAATTCTCCTCCTCCTTATATCGAATCATTAGCTCCTGAATATAAATACTATTCTCCTTCTCCTTCTCCTTCTCCTTACGGTGAAGAAGAACCCCTGGCTCCTGAATATGAATCAGACAACTCTCTTTCTCCTGAATATGCTTCTCCTCCTCCTCCTTATTTCGAAGCTATGGCTCCTGAAACTGAAGGCGATGGCTTCTACTCTCCGCTTGAAGCTCCTGTGCCCGCTCCATCCATGGCTATGGAATCAGACATTGATGAGTCTTCTCCAAAGCTCCCTCCTGCAACACCCTTCAGTTACAGTGCTGAAGATGATGCTGGGGTGTTTGAGCAAGAACCAGAAGTTTCTTCGCGCGGAAATGGAGGAACTCTGGCTGGGCTTATAATTGGTGGTGTTTGTATTGTTGGGTTGGGAGCTTTGGTGTACAAGAAGAGGAAGGATAAGAAGAGAAGCACACAGTACAAATACTTGGGTAAGCGAGAGGAGCTCGAGATATTCTAGGATTACAATTTTTCTTAAATCTTTTTTCATAATTATCTTATGCACCCTTTCAAATGGAACACTATTTTTTCTTCATCACATGTCACATTAAAATTGTGACACAAAAGATTGTTGTTCTAAATTTTTTTAAGACTCTGAGGATTCTCTCTGCCTATAGAATTATGATGTATCTAAAAATTTGTACTACTACTTTTAAAAATATGTATGCAGCTGTGGTATTACTCTACGAGATCAGTTCTTGAATGATCCATGCTACTTGAGAAATAGTAATGGAAGTTCCAGTATAGTTTTTGAAGAATGTTCACTACTTAATTTTCTTTGTTGGAAAGTTGGATTAATTAGACGGTAATATTATCTTAATTTGGTAAGATCTTCAAATTGAAATTGTTAGTTGTTATGGAGATCAGTTTCATGTTTTATAAACTTTATATATGATTATATGAATAATAGAATTGGAATATTGGTTAACTGATCCACCTATTAGATCTCAAATTTCTAATAGATATATATTATATAATCTTTTATTTTTTTTGGGCTGAATGTTGAGATATAATTCTTTTTTAACCATATTATCTCAAAGATATATGCTCGGTCCATGATCAAAACCTAAGGCATAATAGTTAATAAAGTCATACAATCTCCTCATATATATTTTTATATTGAGTGTGAATTTTGAAAATCTATTCGTTGGATTGCACGCTCTTATTATATCTTTCATGTTTGCAAATTTCAATAAAATCAAAGATCAATTGTTATATCATTAAGCAAATATTAAAATTTTAAGTTTTTGTGATGTAAAATTATGTATAAAAAATAAGTTTATTAATCGAATAGTACATAATATCCGATTTGAACGAAATTTGATATATGTGTTAAGAATATAAGAAACATGAAACTTAATAGTTATATTTTTAAAATTCACACACAGGCCAAAAAAGAAATAAATGAAAAGTTTGAAAAGTTTCTCTCTAAATTAGTTTGAAAAAAAAAAAGCTTTGTTTCATAATAATCTAGTTTGTTATTAAAGTAAATTATGACAGGTGAAGATAACCCTACATGGACCATGATCAATTGTGATTAGAATTCATAAAAACATCTCCTAAATTAACAATGTATGGACTCAATTTGTAACGATCCCAAATGGGTATTGGGTTTGTACGTCAAAGGCCCAAACAATAAAATTTGTAGAGTGTGGGTGTTTGAGAACTAAATTAACTTTCAAAAAGAAAAACAATTCAACCCCACATTTATAGATGGATTAGAACCAATATCATTATGGGTCTCTCTTTGAAACAAGTAAAGTTCTAAGGTTTCTCAGTCTTTTTCCTAAGTATTCTTTTTGTCCTTCTTTTTTTGTTCCGTCCTCCCCTCCGCATGTTATTCTTTCCTGTTATATACTGCCCCCTTCGTACCATCTTCACCGCACACGTGTAGGTTGGGTTCAAGAGATCTCTTTCTGTCCCATCTAACACCTTCTGAAACCTCCTATGAGTAGCTGTAAGGTTGCTTTATCACTTTGTTTCGGGCATCACATCCACATTAATGCGGTGAGAGAGAGTTGGTTGAAAGGAAATTAATACGAGAGACATTTGTTGTTATAGATATTTGTTTGTCTTCTCTTTCTTACCCTTGGTCCCTTATCCCACTTTTAGTGGTGACATAGTTCCAAAGTACATTTGTAACAAGATAGCGTCCCGATCGTTCTCCGACTCATGTTGCCGAGAAGGATTGTGTCCTCGAACGAATACTGAACTCACCTTTCGTGATATTCACTCTTCCTTTTGTTTAGTTACCCTTACAATCTAACATGGGCCTCCTCGGACAAATTTGTATTCTCGGATGGGCCACAGGCCCAATTAACTTGACCTTAATAGTTCTGGTGATTGACCGACCCCCACAAACAAAACCAACAAATTCATGCCCCTTCAATTTCTTTATAAATGCAATCCACATCCACAATACCCTACTCTTAATTAACTTTTATTTTTCAAATAATTTTGTTGTTATAACAAGATGGGATTCAAATCTTGGTTATCAAAAAGAGACTAAGTAATATCATTGAGTTACAAGACTCTTGACGTTACTCTTATTCAGCTTAACTATGATTTTATTTTCTATTTTTTTTATGAGTTTATAAATATGTTATGGACTAAATCTATTATAAATTTTACTACTCAAAGTTTAAAATTTGTGTAGTACTAAAATTTTATTGGTGTCACATCAATAACATGATTAATAACATTTTTTTTTTTTAAATTGATCAATCAATTTATAAGAATTCAATTATTATAATTATAGTTATATTATCATACCTTTAAAAAAAAAAAAAATTTGATAATACAACGAAAGAGAGAGGATTTAAATCCTGGATGTTTTTATTAAAAACATCAAGAGGTGTTGGTAGCCCACAAGGCTCTTGATATTAGGTTATTTTTATTGTTACTATTGGTAGTATAGTCATGTTCATGTATTAATTAAAATTCAAACGTATACAAAATAAAAGATTTCACACATATCATTAAAATTGAAAAATTATATAGTTTCTCAAGTAGAGAATAAATTAGGATATACATATATTATTGAATGTTTAATAATATTTTAATCAAAGTAGTAATATAAATATGGGTAAAACTTGATCTAAGGTACAATACATTAGAATCTCTAATTAAATTCAAACACTTTATTGTATTAACTAATTCCATACATAATTAAATTCCAAATAAACAAGTGTTTGAATTCTCTTCTCAAAAAAAAAAAAAAAAAAAAAAGAGTTTGAATTCAATTGAGAAACCTAATGTACTTCACATATGATAATATATATAAATTTTACCATTTAAAATTTTTAGCCTAAAATTAAATTTGCTAAATTATATAATTTAAAAAAAAAAAACATAAATGATTTACGGTGATCAGGTGAGAACTATTCTATTATTGAGAAATGCTACATATATAACATTTTCACAACAATTTCTAGGTGACAAACTATTATTAGTAGATGAAAATTAATGTCAATAGTGGACCCAAATTAGAACCAATAACAACTTATTATCTAGAATATAATTATGAAGATGTTGTGGATGTAGCATTACTCTTTATTATTAGGATAAACTATTTCAAAATGTGTAAAATTGAAAAACAAAAGGGTTGTACAATTGGCAGAAAAAAAATTGTGAGAGAGAGAGAAGGCATCCACTTTATTTGGGATTAGTGTTTGGGAAGTGCATGGTCCCCTAATTGTGTTGGGATTGAAGTATTTTTTTTTTCAACTCAATCAAATTTCTATGGATAGAAAAATTTTCAAACTAATCGATGATAAGTCTAAAAATCAACTCAATCCACCTTGTAGGGGTTAGGTCGAGTTGAGTTAGGTTATCAGGTTGACACTACTTTTCCAATAAGTAATTTATGTTTTTATTTAACTAGTTAAGCACATTATTTAACAAATTATTGAAATGTATACAATTGAACTTAATATTCAAATTTATCAAACGAAGTCTCAAAGTTACAAAATAAACCAATCTTACAAATTTAAAAAGTCTCAAAATTAAAAATAAATCACACTAACAAAATTATAATTTTTAACTGCTAATTGTGTGGGTTGGAGGTTACTTAGGTTGAAAATTTTGTGTTTATATAAAAAAAAAAAAGTTGAAAATTTTGTCAATCAAGCCCAAGCTTCCAAAGAAAGGAAAAGAAAAAAAGGGAAAAAAAAAACCCATCTAACCCAACCCTATCAATCCATGAAAAACCAATGAATCAAATTAGTGGATCAAATTTACACCCATAAGTAAAAAAATAATTTTTTCTATTTACTAATTAGGATGTGCCATTTGCCATATTTCCACGAAAAATTGAGCGGTTGGAAAAAGAAACTGCGTTTTTTTATGTTGAAGGCCTTCCTTGCGGCCAAAGTCTAATGCAGCAGCTTTTATAAAAATAAAAAATAAAAATTGCCACACCCAAACTCCAAATGATCACTTCAGTTCAGCCACATCCAAATCCAGTCAACCCAATTGCCACGGTAAAAGAAAAAAAATATACTGAAAAAAAGAGAGAGATTCAAATGTGAGACAGATTGTCAGCCGCTCTCGTGTAACAGAGATGTAATAAAATTTGGGATTAAATGAGATGGTATTGTGTTCACTTTCTAATATTCACATTCTAACAAATAGCTGACGTGGAGATTCATTACTGGTGTCTGGTGATCCGGACAGAACATTCTTTTTGGTGATCAAACTCACATTTTAACCTTTTAAACAATTTTACACATTTTTTCTATCTATATATTTCAAAAAATTTCAAACAACAATTCTCAACGCTCTTTTTGTTTTTCCACAAAAAAATGAAGCCGGTGGAAAAAGAAATTGCGCAGTTCCTTGGGGCCAAAGTCTAACGCAGCCAACGGTCCGATTTGCCACCACAAGCAATTCCATTAATCAATTTATCAGGACCATTTATTTCTCTCTCACACTCAAAACGCTTTCATTTTTTGAATAGTCACTGATTCTCTCTGTTCCGGCTAAAGGGTTTTTTATTTTACCCTCAGAGATTCTCTCTCTTTCACTGTAAAGCAGCTTCCTTTACATTTGTACGATGAAGAGAAAGCGGGAACTGGAATCTGAATACGGAGAAGGCGAGTTTAAACTACAGAAAAGTCTAACGGGAGGGTCATGGCAACGAGGCCCACTGCTCGGAAAAGGGGGTTTTGGGTCTGTGTATTTGGCTGTTCTCACTGATCCTGGACCAAGTATCACTGCCAATGCTACCCAGGTTGTGGCCGTGAAGTCTACTAAGGAGGATGATTCTGAGGAGCTTTGGCTAGACAAGTGTTTTCTGGATGCTCTTCAGGGCTGCCCTTACATTGTTACTTGCTTTGGAGAAGATTTTACTGTTGATGCTGAGGATGAAGAGGCCCCTTGCATGGCCAATTACTTTATGGAGTATGCTTCTCAAGGAACTCTTGCTGATCTAATCAACAAATCAGAATGTGGCCTGCCTGAGGAGGACGTGAGGCGCTTTACAAGGATGTTACTTGAGGGGCTGGACTTTGTTCACAAGAAAGGCATTGTTCATTGTGATATAAAGCCTCAGAATATTCTGCTTGCACCTGATGAGACAGGTTTATTGGTTGCAAAAATAGCTGATTTTGGTTTGGCAAAAAGTACTTTTAGAGACTTGGAGATAGGTGTTAGAGGGACTGCCATGTATCTTGCTCCTGAGAGCATTATTGATGAGATTCAGCTTCAACCATCTGATGTTTGGGCACTCGGTTGTGTGGTTCTCAATATGCTAACAAGGAGGCCAACTTGGAAACTGAACTTGGATGAGGGTATTGAAGACCTTTGGAAGCAGATTGCCTCGGCAATACCCAGTATCCCAGATGGGATCTCACATCTGGCCAAAGACTTCTTGCTTAAATGCTTTGTTAGGAATCCTGAAGAGAGGTCAAGTGTTGGCAGCCTCTTATATCACCCTTTCGTCAATGTTGTTTTACATGACATGCCCGAATCTGAAGTGGTTGTCTTATCCTCTTGTGCTGTTGCCTCTTCTGATCTTGAAGACAAATTTAAAGAAGAAGAGGTGGAGGAGGTGTACGATGATGACATTACGGAGGAGGACCCCTCTGAGCTTATAGAGGAGGACCCTTTTGAGGTTATTGAAGAAGACCCCTCTGAGGTTATAGAGGAGGATCCCTCTGAGCTTATAGAGGAGGACCCTTCTGAGGTTATCGAAGAGGACCCCTCTGAGCTTATAGAGGAGGATCCCTCTGAGATAATGGAGGAGGACCCCTCTGAGGTTATAGAGGAGGACCCCTCTGAAATTGAAATTGGGAATCAAGAAATACGTGTTGGCTCATCATGGGCTTCCAAAGAAGCAGTGGAAGCTGCTGTAAAGCTTTTCAATTCTGTTCGTGTAGATAATATCATACCACTCGGTTCAGCAGTTAGTTTCAAAAAAATGGAGATCTCAGATCAGCATCGTCTTAATTTGATGGAGCGAATACTTCCAAGAGTTATAATGATATGAAATACGGTTTCTGCTGTTTGCCTTTTTGATGGAGTGTAGCTGTACATTTACTCATTGTATGGCAACTTTTTTGTATACTTATTTTATAGTAGGAAGCTTGTTACTCATTTTTTTTTTTTTTTTGGACATTGATAATACAAAGTTAGTTTCTTGAATACTGAGTTCTATGACTTCTGTCCATATTTTTTAATATAAAGCTTTGGTTTATATACCCCACTCCCCCTACAACCTGATACAAGTAATTTCTTCTTCCTTTCCTTTAACTTAGAATGAATTCTATTCTATTGCTAACTGTTACTATTTTATTATTCCAACAGAATGTGATTAGTTTTATTATGCAATGTTGGTTTCGTATTTGTTGTTTATATAATAGGACTTACATGGTTAGTGGTATTATTGAGTTGATTGAATTGCTGACTGTTTCTATTATTTAAAAAGAATGTGTTTAGTTTTTTGCTATTCCAACTTTGGTATATGGAGTAATTTTATAAAACTAGCATGCTCCGTCGATAATACAATCACAGACTTTGCATCTTGTTTAAGCTAATGGTTTCTGGACCAAGTGGCATTTTCTCTTATAAGCACACAGCCACATGACTAAATTGTTAAATTGTAGATGATTTCTTCAACCTCTGACTTCGGGTGGAATGTATGCTTATGTGTCTTGGCATCTTGTTGCTTGTAATTTAATGCTTATCTTAAAGCATTCATTAAATAAAGAAAAAATTGTTGAAGCCGCGTTATATCAGAAAGCAGACTGGACAGAAATCACTCTAGCTTACCTTTTCTTCTTCGTAGAATTACAATGATGGAAGGTATTTTTAGCATAGACCACCCAAACAAGATCACTACATTCAGTTTAGGTAAAATAGTAAAATGAAGGTTCTTGCAAACACAAAAACAAAGTCTGCAGAGCCACGATATTCATTAAATGGAATGAATTTGAGCTTAAAAGACCATCCTTGCATAGGAAGATATCTACCATCTCAGAGCTGAAGAGAATCATTGGATGACGGTCTCTCAATCGCCTATTCAAGAGTAAGCACTATACTCACACTCAAGTTCAAGCAATTTGAATTGTCCATGTTGGCTTGTTTTTTAATTAATAGATCAGGTTTGCTTGCCCATCAAAGCTTCATGTGTTTGTAAATAAAAGAAGGGGGCTTAATTATATTTCTTCTTTCTTTGCCCAACAATGATTGACAACAACCCAAACAGGTCAGATTTCTTTAATCACTATTTTGTTTTTTCTCATTTTGATGATAATATGTATGTACGCAATTTCAAAGTAGAGTATGGAGTTTAGCTCCAGCTTTTTTGATTTGGCAGATTGAGGGGAGAGGAATAGAAGGACCTTCAAGAGCAGGAGACACCTACAGAAAGGGTGAAATCACTGAAATCCCATTTTGTTGGAACTTTATTTTGCCGGGTGCCTTTTAGACAGTATTAGTAATAGACCATCCAGTCTGTATGACAACATATATGCTTTGAATTGCTGACATTAGGGTGCGCAACCTGTGTACACCAAATGTCCTGTACTTTGTACTTTTTGAGTTTTTTTTCTTAATTCAATTACTATTACCAATATATATGCATAAAAAAGATCTTGGACTTTTCTTGATTATTAAAATGTTGGAAATCTGAAAGGTCCTCTAGTTGGAGATTAATTTTTTTTATTTATAGAAGGAAGCTGTTAAGGATAAGGAAGTGGCTCCTGGGAGAGTCTTATCAGCTACTTTTGCTGATTTCTTGCCCCAGAATTAAATGGGAAAAGATGACAGCTGCACTTGTACCTCATTTGGATGGAGCTCCATACAAATCAAGAATCTTCTAAATGCTTTTTCTGGATACTGAACACCTGACTATGTGAGACTAAATTCTCTCTGCTTCATTCAAAGGTTTCTTGTAAATTCAAAGGCTAGTTGTATCTCTATTTGATACTGCTGCCTACATTGTTGTCTTGGTAATCTGAATGGCTTGTTATTTTGTTCAAACTTTTAACACTTAATCAGTTAGTGGGTTGCTTTTGATGTAGTCAACTTTGTTGCACTGAATATTTTGTGGACTGCTTCTCCAATTTGTTTAAATCATTGTATACCTAATACCAAGGATTTGTTTTGCTTTTATTCTCCCTAGGCACTCCCACTGCATTTAACCTGTGTACTAGGATTGTGCCCTGCTCTACGTTAATTCAATTCATATTTACTTATTAATGTATTAAACTTATTTTGTAACATTGATATGTTGGCATTATTTATATAGTACATTATTGTGGTCTATAAGTGTTATTCTAGGTTTTTGTATGTGTTAAATTCAAAGATTGAATTTATTTATGAGTTCTAGCTCAAATGGCACATCATTCTCCTACAATAATATCGAAGTGAAGGGTCAGGTCATGGTTTCAAGCTCCATTTTGTTTAAGAAAACCCCAAAACTGAAGGCAGCTATTGCATGCTATGTGTTGTTTCTGGCTATATGAAGATTTGGCGTGAAAACAGATTCTGATCTTGATGCAGCCATATGCCAGTGATTCAGGGTATCTTTACAACAACAACAAAAAAAATCTGTTCCTCAAAATTTTTTTATTCACCAATTGATCTGTTACACAAGCTCTTGTGGGTTTTGAACCAACAATTAACTTCCCACCCCAATCTTATTGGGAAGGAAGTGCCATTTGAGCTAGAGCTCATTGGCAAAAAGTGATCTCTTTTTAATATGTATTGTGTTGTATTTTTGAGCTAACAAAACAAAGGGCCTTAATATTTCTGTTTATTAATTAAGTTGATCTTCTATAGGTACATTCTCATGTTGATATATACAATATTACTGATAATACATGGGGAGGAAGATTTTCTTTGCTGAAGAAAGTACTCACATTTAGGAATGGTAACAGATGGGAGATACATTTGTATGTAGTCGCAGGACAATATGGTCCACAGAGCAGAGGGCCTACAGCTCATACATTTGTGCTTGGTACTCAGACAAAACAGTGGAGGGACATGCCCTCTTTACCAGTCCCTTGGTATGTGCCTTTATCAAATCTTGATCAAAAGACTTGCTACTATTGTTTAAGAACATTCGATGGCATTTTGTGACTTTTTCTCTCTTTTTTTGCTTTTTTTATTTTTTAAAGAATCAGCCATTTTTATGCTAATCTTCACATCTTTCTAGTTTTTCTTGTGTTTGTGTTTTATTTTAAATTTAAAACCTTATTGTCATTTTTGCATTTAAATTTGTTTAATACTATTGCTTAAAAGAATTAATTAAGCATCATTAATAATTTCTTGATAATTGAGTTCTGTATCGTACATTTATGGATAAGAATTCTAATTACTGAATACTAACTTGACTGCAAGTGAGATATCACGATTCAAGGGGCTGAACCTTTTCTCATGTTGCTTGCCAAGTTCATGATGTTATTTAGGAAATGGAAAGACAGGATATTGTAAATTCTGAATTCTCCTGCATATATAGTTCTAATGCTAGAAAACATATCACATCTAGCATTGTTCCCATTATTTAACATTATAGTATGTTTGAAAGGAATGATGGATTTAGATGTGTCCGTTTGTGCTGCCTGTGTTTCTTCCCCTTCCAATATATATGATATTTTCCTTGAATCTGAGCTTCTTGTTCATGAAACTGATGAAACTTTTCGTAGCATTTGTCCCTCTAAGGAATTACTCCTCCTTTATGCCTTGTTTTCACTCTCTCTCTCTCTCTCTCTCTCAAATCAAAATATCTGGTGTTAGCTACCTATCCTGATACAGCATGACTTTCCAACTATACCTTTTACTTTCACATTAAAATGTGAAAATGCAATCAAATCTTTTTTGATAAAGACAATTGACAATGGCTATCACGAGAAGTGTAAAAAATAGTTCAACTTTTTTGGAGAAGGAAAATTATTTAGAGACAGCCCAAAATGAAAATGTAGACTACTATAGATATAGAGAGGTAGTACAACGAATTTATCTTTTGAATTACTACTTCTTTGTTGCTGGTGACAAGTTCTTAGCTGATGTTATTTCCTGTAGTGTCACTTGTTTAAACTTTTTCTTGTGCGAAAGGAGTTAGTAAGGATTTAAATAATGGTTAGCATTGTCCTATAGTTCCTACAAACTTGTCAGTTTAACTGGACTGTCAGATGGTTGTTACTAACTTGAGAGTTCTTGTTTTTGTGGGTGTGAACTAGCTTGCAAGTTTGGCAGTGTTGGAATTTGTCCTTTTAAGCAATGTACTTTTTCTGCGATTCACACGAAGAGCGAAAGTTGTACATGATAATTATCTGCTATGCACCAGCAACTCACCTGTTATATTTTCTACTGAAATAAGTTGTTATTGTGATGATGATGATGATGATAATAACAACGATGGATTGTTACAATCTCTAGAGAAATAAGTAGTTAAATATACTGATTCATCTCTTGAATTTTTTTGAAGTGAATTGTATGATTAACAATAAACACTTTAAAGGATCAGACTGAATTTTTTAAAGTTGTTCAGCATGTGAAAAAACATATAAAAAATCCCCTCTTGAATTTTTTATATTTAATCCACATAATTATTAATATAATGCTCCATCTTATTTTAATGATACTAAACTGGATAGATGTTCAATCCTTTCCACTGAAAGAATCAAATTAAGTATAAATTATTTTTTGAGTTTCTTCACCACCCATTTTATACATTGTGTCTTTTTGTTTTTTGAATAATTGCGGCTTATTCAATTTTGTCTTAATTGTCAGGCAGTGATTCTTTCATCTCTCTTTTTATGATTGTATTCAGAAAGGGTAGTTTCAATATCATACTTTTGAATCACGCATGTATTTGTTGCATGAGCAATGGACTCTTTATTGGATATAATTGCTTGCTAAAAGGGTTTGAGTTTCCATATCAGGAAGATGTAATAGAGCATTCTTGATCTCAAGGGGCAGTTTCAAAGTTCTTTGGTTGGGATAGACATTTAAAATTGACAAAATGTGTTATCTTATGTTGTGAAACTTCGGTTACTCTTGTCAAATGACAGATCTTTACTTCGTCTATTTTCTTAGCAGTGTATGTTGGCAACCATGGCATCCTATAGCTTTGGGGTTGTTTGTGTCATTTATGGCGCCCAATACATTACTTTTTTCCAGAATTGAGAGTACGGGTATCAGTTTATTGATGTTGCACAACCTTTTAGGACAAGTTCAAATTACTGTCTTTGGTTCTAGCTGGTCTTGTGTACTTATGGTGTTTTTCTTTCTTTCTTTTTCCTTTTTTTTTTTTTTTTTTTGGCAATGGCATTTTTAGGAATGACCTATTGGTTCTGAGTTAATAGAGAGAGGGTTAAAACAAAGAGTTTGTGGCAAGGGAGAATTTTAAATTTGCAAATGGTGAAGACTTAAAGAGTGTCCATCAGTCCATGCATGCATGTCTGCATAAACTTCATATGCTAGTGAAGAGTTACTCATCTAATAACTTCAGTGTTTCTTTTGCGCTTACAACTTAAAAATGGCATTTTATGCATGCAAAGATGTAGTAAACTTCTTATTGGTAGTGTTGTGTTCACTTCTATTGCTTATACATTAACTGTAGATTGATATTGAACTCTAGTTCAAATGACATCTGTTGGGTTCACCAGTATTGAGTGTGCGTAACTAACCAATAAAAAAATAAAATACAATAACTGCAGATTTTTTTGTACCTCATTTTAATTTAATGGGTATGCTTATTCATGTAAATATGTAATAAATTTCATATAATGGTATAAAGTTATGTACACCATGATCTATTAATTAATTTCAGCACTTCTTTCTTAAGCAATAAGTTGGAATATTCATATGTAAGTGGTGCGGTTAGTTAAGTAGTGAAATCCCACATAGGATACTAATTACAAGATGGAGATAATTGACCTGAACTATAGGCTTAAAGTTACCAATTCTCTTTTGCTTCACAAGATGGTAACAGGGCTGCGCATGGACTAGCTCAACATGCTAGAGGCCTTTCAGATTTTAGTGCTTGGATAGAGGAAACACCATGTGTTATTGAGCATTTGGTTACTCAAGATGTACTGTTTTATCACATTCAAATAAATAAATAAAAAATGCCAGACTGTACCTGAAATGTTCATACTTCTCTAATTAATTACACAATGTGGTTTGCTCTGTTGTGATTGTAACTGATTGTAAACTTAAATTTTGGATTTGTGATCTGATCAACGGGGTTATTTTATTATTATTATTATTTTTTTTTTATGGATTACTTGTCCACTTTTTCGTTTCTTTTTTAATTTTTAAGTAATTAGAAAATGAGAGGATAAGATGAAGTTGTTTTCTCATTGCCAATCTCGTACATGGGCAAAATGTTAGAATATAGTGATCATTAATTGTAGCTATTCATTATAAACCATAGCATCAATTGTAATGTTCATTCTAAACTATGGAGTCAAGCCCCCATTAGCCTTCACTATTGCAACTATTACCAATTCGATTCAAAAATTGTCAGAAAAACACCACATTTTCCTCAAATTAACACTGAATTTTGGTTTTTTTTTATTAAATTGAACTGTCCCCACAAAAGGTTTGGACACCATCTTTCTTATTTTATGGTTCAATTTGCTTGATTTTGCTTCAGTTTCCCTGATGTGAAATAATTATTTATTCTCTGATAAGATTTGGGTTGATTTGGGTTATTCTATGATGCAAGTAGTATTTCAGAATTGATGTGTTATTATGACATTGAAGATCCTAATCAAAGGTTTAAATCGTCCATTGGTTGAAACTATTTCTCCAAAAAAAAAAAATCAATTGATATATATTTCAACTAGAAAAGGTTAATTAGAATGTTGTGAAATTAGGTTTAATTAAAGGAAAAAAAATTATTGATATGAGAATGACTACTTCATGCTTAATCCCAAAATTAATATATAAAGATTTATTAACATCATTTTGATTGAGTAAGTTTGGGGGAATGAACCCTGGTACAAGAGATTACAAAGTAACCCACTTGTTAATAGCCCCAAAGGCCGTTGGCAGGTTTTACACCACTTGATTGTCAATGAAGCTATTTCACACAAATATGAGATTGCCATAAACAATTGAAGGTTTAAACTTGTAATTTGAATTTTTTAAAAAAAAAATTACAAGCAATATTAGATACGTTTTAAGGAGAAAGTATCTTTGGATAAAAGGAGTATGCATGGGTTGGTTTGGAGATTTCTCAATCTCAAGAGTTGGGGTAGATTGGGTCGGGTTGTTGGATAAACACCATCTTGTCAAACCTAATAGTAAAAAAGGTTCTCATTAAATTATTTAAGATATTTTTGTCAAATGATTATAATTTACACAATTGAGCCTCATAACTCATAAGTCGGATTTATCGAAACTATGTCTCAAAATATATTAAAGTAATAAATTCATAAATCCAAAACAAATTAATTAACTAACAAATCTAAAAATCTATGTATTTTCAATCTATTAAAATCATGAGTTGAGTTATGTGGGCTGAAAGATTTTTCTTACTTGAAACTAATCCAATACAAGCTTCACAAAAATTTACAATCTAATTCATCAACCCATTAAAACCCAATTGAGGAGTCAAGTTGGTTGGGTTTGGTTGAGTTTATTAGATTGATGGGTGAATGTACACCCATAGTTAAAAATAAATACCAAAGGCATGTTTTGTACACTTTTTTTTTTTTTTTTTCATTTTTAGCATATCTTTACGATGTAATTGTGCTTCTCTAGTTTTGGCTAATGTTGCCAAAGAGAAAGAATAGGTTATTGTTTGGTTAAAAGAATGCCATTTTTTTCTTCTCCATTGTAAAGCATAATTTTGTATAAATAATAAAGTCTATTATCGTTTTTGTTTAAAAAAAATTGGGAATCACTAAGTGATATATATATATATATATATATATATATATATATATATATATATATATATATATATATTTTGTTGCCAATCATGAATGGTATAATCTTTATTATTTGGAAATAATTCTAATATACAATCTTTTCAGAACCACATGAGGTCTCATTAAATACAATTCTCTAATTAATCTTGAAAATTGAAACGCGAATGAGAACCCATTTTCCATTTGCCACCATTATTTCATGGAACTTCCATTTGCCATCCTGAAAGCAATGCCTGTTTCTCTCAAACACGTATTTAAACTCTTCTCCTTTCTTCAAAACGTGGAGTTCTCCGACTTCTTTTCCTAAAATAGCATACATTGTATTTGCTTCAATATTTCAAGTGTATTCTAAATTTCGTACAATTGGGGGCTTCAAATTCACGCTCACGCATTTGCATTCATTTTCTACATTCAAGTTCTCTCTCTAGCTAATACCTTTAACATGGCAGAATTCTCAAAAAAAGGTTTCTTCATGCTTATAGCCCTCTTATTAGCAGTAATTCTTACCATGCCAACAAATGCAACTGAACCTACAGATCCATATGAGCTATCATTAGGCAGTGAAACCAAGCCTAAAGACCAATCTGATGAGCTCTCATCATTAGCAATCACCACACCTACAAACCCCATTGAAACTTCATTTGCTCAAGCTCCTGATCAAACCCAATATGACTCTCTCTCACCACAATACTCTGCTCCTTCCCCCTTATGCAGGAGATGACCTTCTATCTTCAGCATATCAATACAATTCTCCTCCCTATATCGAAGCATTAGCTCCCGATCATGAATACTCTTCTCCTTCTCCTTCTCCTTACGGTGAAGAGCCCTTGGCTCCTGAATATGGATCAGACAACTCTCTTTCTCCAGAATATGCTTCTCCTCCACCTTATATCGAAGCTATGGCACCTGAAATTGAAGGCGATGGCTTCTACTCTCCGCTTGAAACTCCTGTGCCCGCTCCATCCATGGCTATGGAATCCGACACTAATGAGTCTTCTCCAAAGCTCCCTCCTGTAACACCCTTCAGTTACAGTGCTGAAGACGATGCTGGGGTGTTTGAGCAAGAACCAGAAGTTTCTTCGCGTGGAAATGGAGGAACTTTGGCCGGGCTTATAATTGGTGGTGCTTGTATTGTTGGTTTGGGAGCTTTGGTGTGCAAGAAGAGGAAAGATAGGAAGAAAAGTACACAGTACAAATACTTGGCTAAGCGAGAGGAGCTCGAGCTATTCTAAGACCACAATTTTTATTGCATTTTTTCTACAATTATATTATCTTAAGCAGTAGATTGTATCTAATGGCCTATTATTTTCACAGACCCAATTTTTTTTCTCTATCACTTATAGTCTGCTACATCAGAATTGTGACAAAATTTTAGCACAAAAAGTTGTGATTTAGGACTGAATATTCTCTTTGCATATAGAATTCTTATTTATCTAAAATTTGTAGTACTACTTTAAAAATATGTATGGAGCTGTGGTATTACTCTACAACACTTTTTCTCTATCACCTATAGTCTGCTACATCAGAATTGTGACAAAATTTTAGCACAAAAGGTTGTGATTTAGGACTGAATATTCTCTTTGCATATAGAATTCTTATTTATCTAAAATTTGTAGTACTACTTTAAAAATATGTATGGAGCTGTGGTACTACTCTACAAGACCAGTACTTGAATGATCATGTTACATGAGAAATAGTAATGGAAGTTCCAGAATAGTTTTTGAAGAATGGCATAAGTTAATTTTCTTTGTTGGAAAGTTGGATTAATTAGACAGTAAGATTAGCTTTAATTTATTAGGTTTTGGTAAGATTTTCAAATTGAAATTGTTAGTTGTCATGGAGATCATTTTTATGGTTTATATGTTGGGGTTTGGCTCCCCTCCGGTTTAGAATCCTCATGTTTTCTCCAGTTTTTGTTTAGATGACTGACATGTGGCAAATGACACATTCATAGGTTAAAAAAAACACCACGTCAACTATGAATTTTCTCTCAATTTTTGGGTCTTTCATTATCTCTTTCTTTCCTTCTCTCTACCTCTTCCTAGCTATCTCTCCAACATTATCACCACCACCTGAACATCAGAGGCATCAAGATCAGAACTTGGGAAAAAGTGAATTCTGAGAGTTAGTGGCGACCAAATGGCATTGTCTCTTCTTCAAAGATAATGGTGGAGGGGAAGGTAAGGTTTTGGGTTCAATCTCCTATAACTGGATCGGTTTCATTTATGATTAAGACAAAGATTTAAATTGAGAATATGCATTGTTTAATAACTCAACTGTCAAAGTAGGAAGTATGGATAGTTCATATCTAGCTATAGTGGTTTGTGATTTATTAGTTAATTTGGTGTCTCAAATTCACATAACTCCAATTGCCCCAATTTGAAATAATTATTTATTTTTGTTAAGATTTGGGTTGATTTGGGGGTTTTTGTGATACGAGTAATATTTGAATTTATGTGTTATTATGTAACTAAAGATCCTAATTAAAGGTTTAAATCTTCCATTGGGATAGATTTCAACCGGAAAATATTAATTCAAGAGTTGTGAAATTAGGATTAGAGTTTTACTAATTTTGTTTTTTAAATGATACGAGAATGAGTTCTTCATGCTTATGAACTAAATATTTATTAACTTCATTTTTGATTGGGTAATTATGGGGGATTGAACTCCCCATACAAGAGATTACAAAGTAACCTGGCAGTCAATAACCCTAAAGGTTGTTGGTAGGTTTTACACCACTTGATTGCCATACAAAATTGAAGGTTTAAACTTGTAATTTGGTATTTAGATTTTTTTAAAAAAAATTACAAGCAATGTCAAGTACTTTTTGGGAGAAAGTATCTTTATTTAAAGGTAGGAGTGTGCATAAGTTGTTTCGGAGATTTTGCAACCCTAGGAGTTGGGTTCGGTTGGGTCAAGTTGTTGGGTTAAGAGTTAAGACCATTTTGACAAACCTAATAGTTTAAAAAAAAAAAAAAGTTTTCATTAAAATAATAAGTCAAATTTATCGAAACTAAGTCTTAAAATATCAAAATGACAAATTTATATATCCAAAAATAAATTAGTTAACAAATCTAAAATCTAAATATTTTTAAACTGTTAAAATCTTGGTCTGGATTACATGGGTTGAAAATTTTTGCCAACCTAAACCCAATGCAACACAAGCTTTACAAAAATTTACAAACCAACCCTTTAACCCCTTAGAAGTTTAAAGCCCAATTGAGGTGTCAGGTTGGTTAGGTTTGGTCAAGTTTATTGGACTAGTAGGTTGAATGCACACACATAATTAAAGGAATACTAACTTATAGCCACATAATAAGCAAATAAATGATATTATCTAGGGTGTTGGTTTCAACATCTCTTGTGATGTTGGAGTACTAAGTTTGAACTCCGTTAGCCCCCTCCTTGCCCCCCGCCCCCACCCCCTTCCCATGTCTTTGTAGCAAAAATATTTGAGAAGCATGGGCAAAATTCTTTTCAAGACATTTAGATTGTGTGAGAGCGGTAGATGAGTTTCAAATTACATGTCCACAGACATGAAGCACACAAATAATATTATTATTATTAGACTATCATTTAAACTGGTTAGTAACTCTATATATATTTATATATAAATAGTATAAATTGAATCAAGTTGTTGGAAATGATCATCAAAATTTAAAAATAAGTTGAATATTATATTTTAATATTTATTTAAATTATTAATGACATAATAAAATTCAATTCATTTAATCTAAAACTTTAGAGATATGTCCGATTAGTATATCATAATTTTCAGTAGTTATTTGTTAAATGCAAAACAAAATATATAATTTTTGATAGCTTTTATATTAAATGTATTACAAAAAAATAACTTACTTAAAAAAATATATAGTTTTGTTAATAAGATTTTTTTTTTTTAAAGAAAAAAAGAAAAAAAAAAAAAAGAGAGAGAGAGAGAGAGAGAGAGATTTTTATTATTAATTTTTTTTTTTTTGGGGGCAAATAGGACACTTTTCACATATTATTTATTTTTATATATTTTTGGAGCCGTTTTCTCTTACATATATCGGTGGTCAAGGAAGGTCACTCGCGTGTCTCTGTGTGTGTTCCGCCTTTCTCTGAAGCTTCAGATACAGCAAAAGATCAAACACTGAAGAGGTATGTTTCCATTCCCAACATCAATTTCTTTCTTTAACACAATCTCCTATCATTTGATCTTTCTTTCCCTCAAATTATGCCTCTAAATCACTTCAAGTCTGTCAACTAAATGAGATAGATCTTCAACTTTTGATGGGTATTGCTTTGTGTACGAATTGTAAATAGTGCTGAAATTCTTTGTGGGTTTTTGAATTGATTATCAGAATCAGTCCAGTTAGATTAATCATCTCTGTGTGTTTGCTCTTTGATTGGTTTCTGAGAAAACTGTGGAAGAAAAAACCAACTTAGAATTCGGGTTTTCATATTTTTCTCACTTTTGGGGTGTTGCCAGTGGTGTTATTTTTTGTGGGTTGAACTCAAAATTTAAACTTTTTTGGTTCGCTCCCCACATTTTCTCGGCAACCAAACGTAGGATTAGTCCTGTAACACTTTTTGGTGGCGGATAATAATTTATTTGAAAACTTACATGAGTATGATTGCTGATGTTATACTTATATCCCATTTACTTTGGTTGATCTGAAAGACTGAAACTATTGGCTCTTCTGGTCTCAGTTTCTGTAATGATCATTAGATGGATCATATTCAGACTTCAATATGTCATATTTGAATGGGTTATATTTTCAATAGATATAGTTCTAAATTGAAACTGATACTTATGATGTATGATCTTTATTATTTAAATGTTTTTGAGTGTATATGGTATTTTCGAATATGAAGTCTCTTTGTAGATTTTGTGCGCTATAAGTTTCTAATGTTTTCTATTTGGTGGGTACTTGGAGAATTACCTTGAGATCTTTGAGACTTTGACATGACTGCAATTTCTTTGTTTAAGAAATCTTTTTCTAGAAACTGTTATTAGATTAAGTTAAATTCTGAGTTATGTTGACCCATGAGGATTTGTTTCCAGGCATTTCATAAGATACAAAAGGTGCTTCAAAGGTAGTGTAATTGATTGTAATAGTCCAAGTTCGTGTATTGTAATTTGCCATCTAGGTCTTGTATAGCGTGGGTGCTTGTTTAAATACAGTTAGTTCTGGGCTTCATCCTTTTTGTTTGTTTAAGAAATGTTCCTCTTCAATTTTTTGTTAGAAGAACTTGAAGCCCTAATTCTTTTCTCCAATGAATGTTTAGATTTCCAATTCCATATATTAAGATATAAATTGCACTTAAATAATATTGTAACCTAGGGTAGTAATACAAGCTTTAGTGATGTAAATTTTCCAAGTTATATTTTTGTTCGGCATGTAGTCTCTCTCTCTCTCTTCAAGATATAGTTGCCGTTAGATGTATTCTGCTTTATTTATGTGTGTAATGGCTAAAAGGATGCTATTAAACTTGAAAAAGTATCTTTGTTGTGCTATCTCCTGGATAGAAATGGCTGAAATTTTGACATTGTTCTGGATCCTCCATAGCATGTGGCCTGATGAACTTCGTAAGGAAATTTGTAAAATTACACTTTTTCTAATATGCAAAATTTACCCTTTTTTTGTTTTCTTGGGAAGTTTGTTTGGGGTTTATATAGTTAATTACCCTTACACACATAAATATTATTATATATATGTGGGTGAGTGCAATGATTTTACTATCTTTCCCCTAACTTAATACTAAATTGTAACATTTTTGTTGCTGTTTTAGGTTGATTTATTGAGTGTTTTGAGAATTTAGAAACCATATTTACCTTTGTATTTTAACCCATTCTTTTTTAATTTTTAACTAATAAAAAAAACAAATGTGGAAACCATAAGTGAATTTCTTCTTCACCATATATTTGGTACTATGCACTGAATTTATAGAGTCCATTTATGAGGCTCAACTAACCAGTTGAGTTGATCCAGTTATGTCATGAACTGGTTTTATTTTGCATCAAATGAGGTATTATGCTATCATAGGAAGGATTTTCTTTGTCTTTGGGTGCAGTTTCAATCTGTCAATCTTATTTTTAGAACTTGGTGTATCTATTTCCAGGAAGCATGGCAGCCAATAGGGGTCAAGGTGGAATCCAACAATTGCTGGCTGCAGAACAAGAGGCTCAACACATTGTCAATGCTGCCAAAAGTGGTAATTTTTCTCTTCTTTATCTGGATTTATGCACAATTGGATGTCATCTATATCTCATTCCACAGGAATATCTTTATGGATATGTGTTTATTTGTATACAGACTATATTTACATAATTTAGAGAAATTAAGTAATTCTTAATTGTTAAAATAAATAAATAAATTTATTCTTTGCATTACGTTATTTTTCATGTCATGTGAAACATTGAATATGTAGATATATGCATCTCTTTTACACAATCAACCATAGTGTTTATTTAAAAAAAAATGCATTCTTGAGATGAGATGGCACTTCTATATAGGTCCCTTCCCCCTTACTCCTCTGGTTGTTACACTTCCACTTGTGTTCTGTAATTTGATTCCTAATTGCTTTGTGGCTTTGTGTTTCTGCTGTTAGCAAAAATGGCAAGACTGAAACAAGCTAAAGAAGAGGCTGAAAAGGAAATTGCTGAATATCGGGCCCAAGTGGAGCGTGAGTTCCAGAGGAAACTTGCAGAGGTATGTATATGTTAGTTAAAACCTATTTGTACTGTTAACTAGCTCAAGGCATTATGAGTATTTCTACGCTTATGGTGTATCAATTGTATTTGATGTATGCCTTGAGATCCGTGGGCAGGAAATGAGAACTACAAATAATGAATTAGGCTTTTATAGTGTCAAGCTATTTTTAAGTTTCTGTCTTTCTCATGACAGAGCAGTGGAGATTCAGGTGCAAATGTTAAGCGGCTTGAACAAGAGACTGAGGCAAAGATCTGTAAACTAAAAGAAGACGCTGCAAGGATATCACAAGATGTAGTTGCGATGGTTCTGAAGCATGTGACAACTGTGAAAAATTAAGTCTGTGGATGGTAAAGGTGATATTGCAAACTCCTAGATCTTGTTAATTATGGACTGGTTCTTCATGGACCTTAGACTGCTTGTGTGTTTTGAATAGGATTTCTTGTTCTGGTAATTGTTATGCTGTGTACTGTACTCAAAGAATGCCATAAATGCCTTCTATGTTAGAAAGAATAATATCCCTCAAATTCTTGCCATCTCTTCTTAGGCAAATTGATTCTATTACAAATGAGGTGCTGTTTTGTCAAAGAAAAACGTACAAAGAGTAATTTGGTTTTTTTTTTTTTAATAGCAAAGAGTAATTTACTTAATCACCCATAATATATATATATATATATGCCAATGAAATATTTGATCGTGATTCGTGCAAGTCCTCAAGCTAACTCCACACGACATACCAGTGTAGATTGTACCCATACTATATATATTTTCTTTAATAAAAGTACAAGCTTTTTATTTGAGAGTTTTCAAAAGAATGGAATAAGTAGATTGTAAAGGAATGGAATAGAATATGGTGTTTTTTTTTTTTTTTTTTTAGTGTAAGTTTATTAAGAAATTAATGGAAAGGAAAGAATATATAATTGTGCTGGAATGGACTTTACTGTTTATTTGTTTTCGTTTATAATAAAGATAAAATCAGTATTTAATCTCCATTTCATTGAGGTTTTGTTTTGAAATGATGGAACAGTGGGGCATAGAAAATATATGGAGGACAGAAAATTAGGATGAGATGATTGTTGTTTTCCTTTATGTGTTTGGTAAAAGGAATAAAAAAGTGAGAATAGAAAACTTATTTTCCTTTGATTGGGGAAAAGAAAAAAAATTGAAGGATAGAAACAAAATTTTTATTGGGAAAGAAACAATAATTTTGTGTGTGTGTGTGTGTGTTTTTTTGTTGGTGGGGGGGGGAATAGTAACACTAATTTTGTGTTAATAGTTATTATAACCCCTTTTATTTATTTATTTTTTTTGGGTGGGGGCGTGGAGAAAATATAAGGCTCTGTAGGTTTGGGCGGAGAATGCCACCTCTCTCTTCTTTTCATCCTGGCTTTTCATTCATACCAAATGGATGACAATCTCACATTTTCCTTTTTCTCATCAAAAATCAAAATTATCCCAACTTAATTGATTCTAAAATCTAAAAGAATGAGTGTTCCTTCAGTCAGAAATGCTTGGGAAGGAATGGAATGGGCATTCTCTTAGATAACCATTTCATCCATTCCTCGACTTTCATATAAAAAAGAATCCAAATTACAATCAAAGTTTAGAAAATTTCTGTGAGTTGTCATTTTTAAATTCTTCTTACCAACGAATTAGCAAGTTATAGTATGACTTGTTTGCAATTCGAGTTACCTAAAGGGACCCAAAACTCTTTTAACTCCTAGCATGCATGTCATGTACGACTTCGAATGGCTTCCACTCCAACCCTTATCCTGGGCTGTCTGTGTTTTGTGCTAAATTATATAAGCTTTTGTGTTTACTTTTTAAAGAGGATAATTGAGCTTTTAATAATCAACAACAAGAACAACCATCCGCCAACTCAAGGCTATTTGTCAATAAGTTCATATATATCACAAATGTCAGATATCCAGACATGCCAGTGTTTATACATTTTAAATCTGGCACACCATTTTGGGCTTGGATTACCCTGTGAATTTCATGATAATAAGTTAGGACTTCTCTACTTATGAGGAACAAATAAAAATTATAAAATTAGAGATGCATTTTTACAGAGAATCTAGAATTTGTTCTCGTTCCAATAATGTCATCAATGAATGATGGCTCAAAAGTTTGTTTTGGATTGATAAGGTATTTCAACCAGTCATGGCATCTCTTTGTATGTGTATCAAATTATCAATTACTCTACAACTAGTACCTTATTTGGGTAATGTGTCAGTTTGTCTTAAATTGTGAATACATGAAATGTCTGAGTTCCACACCCCCTCCCTTCTTTCACATGGGGATGTCTTGGTCCTGATGGACATGTCCAAAACCAGTCTTTCACATGCCCACACATTCTTTGCCAGTCTGCCATACCTCCTGGTCCAACTTACCATCGTTGTCATCTGCTAGAGAGAGATGGAGAAACACATTGTGTTTAATCACAATGTTAAAGCTTATATTTACCATGCTGGAACCATCCCTAGTATGCTGGAAACAAAACTGTTTGAAGACCTTTAACTATTCTAATCAGAGGCATGTAGCCATTTGCTGCAAGCCTGTAGGGGTAGTGCTATTTAATGAGCATTTAGGTTGTGTAATACCCTAAAAATGTGAAGAAGAATTCAATTATTATGCAACAGTAACTGAGAATATAATAATATCAGTGTCAGAAAATTTTACAATGTGTGAATGCGAGCATAATATCCTACCTAGATTTCGCTTCTGATATCTAGTGTAGTTGTGATATTTAACTTGTTATCGAATGCTAGAGTGTCTATTGAAACATTTCATACATCAATTCACACTCTTGACTCATAACTCAATACTAAACTATTGCAATGCTTTGATTTTGGATTATAAGCTTTTTATTTATGGGAGAAAGAGAGAGAAAGAATGGCCTATTGGTGTAAGAATTATTTAAAAGAGTCTAGTTAACGAGAGTCGAAATGCATTGGTTAAGGTTGAGTTTTTTTATTGCATTTGATTTGTTTGTCTTTTTTAGGGAGTCAATCAATTTTTAGTTAAAGAGATATTTGTTTATGACTTTTTGTTAAATAGTGTGTTCGTGCATCTATTAAAGAAAAATCTAATGGGTTCCATTGCATTGAGAGAGGTGAAAAAGAAAGCAAATAAACAAATAGTTTTTAACTCTGAATGTTGTGCAACTCTCCAGATAAAAATGGAAAGATCACGATAAAAAACTCAACCTTAATCAATACATTTAAGCATTCATTAATCGAATCTTTTATTTATTAGCTTTTGTTACTTCCTAATATAGTGAGACAACCAATTCTTCCTTAATAGGTGCACTTGACACCAATTAACAAAGGGGAAAAAACTCTTTCACATAATGTGTTTTTGTAAATTGAAAACGTTTTCGCACACTATGTGAAAGAAACACCACTCTCAACAAAAAATAATTTAAACCGCTATCTCAATACAATTGTTGTAGTAGTGTAGATTTATAATAATTTGTAGGGAGGTGAGTTTGTTGCAGATTAAAAAAAAGTGTGATTAACCAAAATTTAGGAAAATAAAAAAATTTGTTGCTCAATTCAATCAAATACAACTGTGATTCACATAAAATAAATTTGGGGGATAACTTTCTTAGATTAAACAGTTGCTTAATAAGTAATAAACATGGTTATCATCTGCCACAGAGAGATGAAAAAACATATTGTGTTTGATCACAATGTTAGGGGAGCTAATATTTACCATGCTGGAACCACCCATAATATGCTGCCAACAAAATTGCTTGAAGACCTTTAACTATTCTAATCAGAGGCATGTAGTCATTTAGGGCTGCAAGCCTGCTATTCCACGAGCATTTAGGCTGTGTCAGTAATACCCAAAAATGTGAAGAAGAATTCCATTATTATCCAACAGTAACTAAAAATATAATAATATCAGTGTCAGAAAATTTTACAATGTGTGAATGTAAGCAAAGAATCCTACCTAGCTTTCAATTCTGATATGTGGTTTAGTTGTGAAATTTAACTTATTATCGAATGTTGAAGTGTCTACCGAAACATTTCGTTCATCAATTCATTCTCATGACAAATCATTGAATACTAAACTATTGCAATGCATTGCTTTTTGGATAAGCCTTTTTTATTTTTCTTTTTTAAATTCATTTTTGGTATGGGAGAAAGAGATAGAAAGAATGAACTATTCTAAAATAAATTATTTAAAAGGGTTCAGTTAACAAGTGTCAAAATGCATTGGTTAAGGTTGAGTTTTTAATTGCAATTGTTCCATATTTTTATTTTTAGAAAGTTAAGCAATTTTTAGTGAAAGTGGTATTTGTTTATGACTTTTGTTAAAGGGCATATTTGCGCATTCATTAAAAAAGAATTTAATGGGTTCCAATGCATTAGGAAATGAAAATAAGAGCAGGTAAAATAGTTTTTTCTTCTCAAAATTGCTTGAGGCTTATGCTTTTTTGAATCCAATCATAGATTTTATACCAGTAATACCTTTGCTCTTTTTTCTCTTAGCTTTTATTAAAATAATTTTGAACTTTGAATGTTGTGCAACTCTCCAAATAAAAATAGATCACAATAAAAAAAATCCAACTGTAACCAATACTTTCAAATACTCATTAATGGAACATTTTATTTTTTAGCTTTTATTGCTTCTCAATACAGTGGAATCCGCTCAATTCCTTCTTAATGGATGCACTCTAACACCAATTAACAAAAGGATTAAAAAACTCTTTAACACGGTGTGTTTTTATAAATTGAAAACGTTTTCACACACTGTGTGAAAGAAACACCACCCTCAACAAAAACCTATTTAAAAAGTTATCTCAATACAATTGTTGAAGTAGTTTAGATTTATATATAATAATTTGTTGAGAGGTGAGTTGTTGGAGATTAAAAAGAAAATAGTGTGATTAACCAAAATTTAGGGGAAAAAAAAATTTTGTTGCTCAATTAAGTACAACTGTTTGTGACAAAACAAAAGTTGGAGGATAACTTTCTTAGATTAAACAATGAAGAGTCGACTAATACATCCAAAACAAAATGCGTTTTCAAAACAAAGCATGCATATATTTGCAAGAAAAACAAAGAAAATCCAAGGTTACTTTGGCTGTTGGGGCTTAAAATCTTCATCCACGACAGTTCACGTGCCAGATGAGTCATCCAATCGAGTGGTCCCTTTTCCCTGCTAATGAAGTGAACATCGTAATCTCCACCACCCCCCTCGTAAATCCCATGCACAGCACAGATAGATGCACTCACTTTCTTTTCTTTTCTTTTCTTTTCTTTTTCTTCTGGATCTGTCACTGACACTGCCTGCTCAGATATTGTGGATCTGTCGCTGACACTGCCTGCTCTTGTGAACAAAGAAAGAGTGGGTGGCTTTTTCTTAATATTTAATAAGAATAATTGTTATTTAATGGAATATGCTATTCTTTGAGATAGAGGAGTAACTATTCAGATTTCAGCATATATACATATGATATCACGCGTATCTACATGGACGGAACCAGGATTCGGAAATGAGGGGGCCAGTATAAAAAAAAATTGGTATAGAACAAGTTTAACATAAGCTTGTTCAATTATGTTGTGTTAATTAACATCATAATATATTCGTGATAATTCTAGATTATTCTATAATGAACTATTACCAATTTTATATATGGTGATTTTTCAAAAATTTATTTGATGGATTTTAGAAATTGGGACATCAAACTAAATGTTGACAATATTGCATTTTCAATATAAGCTTCTAAATTATTTCGAATTTTTCTTAATAAAAAAATTCAAAATTGAACATTATTTTTCCATGATCTTAAAAAAAAAAAAGGCAACAATAATTAATTATAAGGAATTTATCCTACATCTACCTAACCATTTAAATAATATTTTGACATAAGATTGACAAATTTCTCTCATTTCTTAAAAAGTAACATTACCAAACATTTTATTACAGCAAACTCATTATATAATTTTTTTTAGTAAAAAAAAATAATTATTATTATTGCAACAAACACAACTAAAAACTTTTTTAAAAAGTAACTTAAAAAATATAACATTAAGCACTTCATAATTCACACCATATGAACTGAAAATCATACATTTGATAATGTCAAATTTGTGCTTTACTTTTGTTGTCAATATTAGTTTGTCTACAGGTAATTCATGTTATTTTTGGGGCAATTGGATTTCTTTGTCTGCAGGTAATTCATATTATTTTTTGGGCAGTTAGGTTTCTTTAGACCAAATTTTGTGCTTTTTTTTGTTATTATCCATAGGTTATTGTAATTATTCTTCCGGCAACTGGGCAAAAGGGATAGAATAGAGCATATACTTTTGGATTTCAGGGGCCAATTTATATTTTTTTTGGAGGGAGGGGGCCAAGATTGCATATTTTGGGACAAATTGAAAATTTTCTTTGTGTACACACATGCTAAGAAATTTTAAAAAAAAAAAAAAATTTTGGGAGGGGGCCATGGCCCCCCAAGCCCAAGGCTAGGTCCGTCTCTGCGTATCTAAGAGACCCAAAATCTGGATATTGAGGATGTTATAAGGAACCAATATCTAAATAAAAATCTCATTTTCATCACAAAATTCCATTTTGTCAACTCACATTAGCGTGTGGATACATATATGATTAATAAGATGATGTGATGTTATAACTTGAAGTAAAACTAGGATTAAAAGTGTGGAAAGCTCGCAACAATTCAAGAGACACCTCAATATGGTGGCGGGCCTTGAAAAATTAGAATAAGGTGGCCGTACAGAAGAGATTTGCATGATTGCCCAAGAGACTTCCTAGTAAATAATCAGGGTGGGTGGGTTCTAAACCCTATATGTGCATTTAACTTTTTTGTTTGGATACACCGGATTTAAAGTGACCCCCCCAAAATGGATTATGAAATCTTGCAAAAGGACCCACTATTTTGGCACAATCAGACCAATGAGATTTATTGGCTTATGGGGAGATTAGGACAGCTAGAGAGAGAGAGATGCCATATTTCCATGTATTTCCTTGTTATTACTTATTATTTCATGTAATTTGTACATTTGTGGGTTACTTTTGTATTCGGATGAGAGGTCAAAATGTTGAAGATTGGAGTTGCTACATTGAGAATCTCAATCGAGCAAGATTTGTATGACATGTGAAGAATATTTTTTGAAAATCAATTTACCAGCAATCTCACCCGACACTTGCCCCTTTCTTGATCGAGCGAGATTTGCAAACCTAATTTGTTGCATTCATTCTATGTTGCACCCATTCACTCAGCCCTCTCATATAACCCTTTATTCCCACAAGATACCACATTTGATTCTCATATTGAAGAGTTAGAAAGAAACCATTCAAATTAGAACAAAAGCCAATTTGTTCTCTCTACCTTCACCCTCTTCAATTTCCAAATCTTTTGAGAGGAGATAAAAACATTACATGCATAGAAATCTTGAGTGTTCTTTGTTGTTTTTGGTGATGGGAACCATTGGAGCAATCCCTAAATCTTTAAGAGGCCATAGAGTAGTCAAGTAGACTTGGTCTTGCGATTGGCAGCTCAATTTGCAAAACTAGTACTGACTGCTAAGGAAAAATACTAGTGCAATCAATTGTGAGCACAAGTGAAGAGCTCAAATAAGTTGTCATTTACATAGCTTGGAGGGTTTGTAAGTGTCTAAGTGAGATATATTGCAACTATTATCTTAGTGATATCAGTTGGTGCTATTGCCCCTAAGAGGTTTTTTGCCTAGTTTAGGGGGTTTTCGCTTTGTAATTAAACAATTAACGGTGTTTGAGTGTTTGTGTTGTTGATGGGGATTTGCTATATATTGCAATTGTGTATCTATGCATGCATTAAGTGACGAATCATATTAACAATTAGACTTAATTTTGTAATTAGCTTAAAATTAACCTAAGCTGAAAAATTAGGATCTAAAGGGTTATCAGATCTCTCAATTGGCAATTGATTTGCTATTTAGACTTCTCACTTCCCATGTTTAACACGTAGCTACCTCTCTCTCTCTCTCTCTCTCTCTTACCTACATCCCAATCAAGCAATAGTTGTGGTGAATATGGCTCCTTTGAGCGGTGGCCGTACACACCATTTAGCAAGCCCAACAGCCCGTCAATATGAAGACGAAGGGTGGTTAAAGACCCAGAGATTTTATTTTCTTTTTTTTTGGATAGGCAAAGACCCAGAGATTTTAGACTGATATAGAAAACAGTCAAAACACCTAAAGACAGCTCCAAAAGTAAGAGAAGTACATTGTTGATTGTTGCTCCAAGGGGGGAAGTCTTAAAAAAAATAAAAAACTCACAATTGACTAAAGTCTTTGATTCAATCATGCATTCAAAGAAAGGCCAAAGGCCAGACAGCTATGAGTGTCTCTGACCAATCAGCCACGTGATGCCATGCAATCGGCGGGGTTAGAATTTCAAGGACATTTTAGAAGCAAGAGCACGAGGGGAACAATTACATTACGTCCCAAAATAGAAATATATGTTTTCTTAATTAAGATTACAAAAGGTAAATCTCTCTCTATTCTCTAGGCTGTGTTGCCCAGTGGTTGAACTCAAATGTAAAAGCCACATGCAATATAATATTGATGCTTTGCAAGTAGGCCATTCTCAACCCATTAATGCGTAGTATATATATACAAATTAAGTACACAAGTGATTGAATTCAGTACTTTGTCCATACTAGCTAAGAGGATCCACTAATGTGCAATATGAGTGGCTGGGTAGGCTGTTCTTTCCTATTTTTAATCTCCGACGGCGGCAATTGGCTTTTATTGGGCGATCCACTTTCTTGCTCATTGGTCCAATAAGATGCGAATCATAAGCAGCAGTCATTTAATTATAGAGGTCTAATTGAAAGCGTCATAAAGTTTCTTGCACTTAAATAAGTCACGATTTTGTGGTTCTAACTAACTCAATTAATAAAAAATTTTATGGTTGAATGAGAGTTTTGGAGTTCAATTTCTGGTTACAATTAAAATTTATTAATACCTTGATTCGATGATAAAAAATACATTCATAAAAAACGAAGGTTATAAATTAAAACTCTATAATAATAAAAAGAGTCACGATTTTTACCTAAAAAATAAAGATCTCTGGAATAGAGAAAATTATCCTCTTTACCTAACTTATAAGATAAATATGAATGGATGCCTACATTAGTTTAAGAATTACCTTCAGAAATTTTTTAGGGGAAAAAAACAAGTAATTTTTTTATTATAATTTTTTATATTTCTCATGAAAATAGTACAGTATCAAAATAATCAATTAATAAATGCACTAAGAGTATCCATTAACTTAACCCTAGTTAGAAATCCAAGAACTCTCTAATTAAAATCGTGGTAATATTAAAACTCGCATTTAATACATGAGTCAAAGAAACTTGACTTGATTCTTTTTTTCGTGAGACAAAAAAGAAACTTGACTTAGTTCATGAATATGTATAATTTATACTGCATTTATTCATGATGAATTTTAGGATCCACGTGATGAGTACAAAATAAATTATAATTTGCTTATTCTAAAAGATAAAAATTTTCAAAATGCTTTTCTCAAGGTATTTGTCTACCACTCTACCCTAGACCTCATGTGTTTCTAGAAATCTTTTACTATTTGATTCTCTTTGACTAACACTTTGGGTCACCATAAAGATTATTCACAATAATAATTTTCAACTTTACAAATCTTATAATCTTTTTTTTTAACAAATCTTATTCTTAAATTAGGTTGAATCCCCCACAATTAAAAAAAAAAAAGAAAAAGTAATGACATCAAAATTGAGTTCATTGGTAAATAAAAAAAAATGATAACTTTTTTTAGTGAATGGTAAACAGAAGAAATGCATCCAATCATATAACTCTTTTTCTTAAAAAAAATAAAACAGTACCAAATCATCACTTTTTGGAATTTTAGAAATGTAGAGATTAAAGTGTCCCAATTATATATAAAGACTATAAATACTATAAATATGACGGCATAACTTTTACAAATTGATATACAATCACAAAAAGAATAATTCTAACATTTACTTATTATATTGTTGACATCAGCTAATCACATTTATTGCTAGATCAATTTGAAAATGTTATATAATAAAACTTGTGGTAATTTTAACATCTTTCAATTTGAAAATTTTAAAATGTGTTTGAATATGTGTGAAGAGATTAATTTTAATAAAAACAAACTGAAATACTTAATGATCAAGTAATCAAATCAAGCCAATATTTCTGATTTATATGTATCCATACACTTTTCCTTTTAAAGCAACCCAATAATAAATTATAGAAAAGGTTAACGAATGTCTTAAAGATATTAATTTTAAAACCTTTTTAAAATTGTCTTTTAACAAATGCTCTAAAAACACCCGTTAACCGAACTCATAACTTATCTACAACTCACTAGTTGACACATGGTTTTTTTTTTTTTTTTTGAGCAAAATGATAGATAAGCTTATGTAACTAATTCAGTACTTTGGTTCTAATGGTAACTTTAACTTGAACTCCAATTTTACATATACTTATAAGTGACCAATGTATTAAGTGTGCGTTTGGGTCCCGGTGATGCGTTTGCGTTTGCATTTTTCTATTTTTTTTTTTTTTTTTTCACGCGTTTGGGGACAAGTTTTACTGTTATGGCTTCTGTTTATGCATTGTTTATGAACGATGAAATGAAGCCGCAAACTTTGACTTATCAAACAATTTTCAATCAATCGGTGCACATCATGCAATGTTCACGGACCCACAAATTTCACTTTTCAATAACTTTTTCATTAAAAATGGATCCCACGGTACTATTCACACATTTCAAAATTATTTTACTACGGTGTTTTTCAGTTTTCAGTTTTCAACAGATATCAAACAAACCCTAAGATTACTTAGTGGTCTAACAAATATGATCAATGTAGAAAATTTTCCGGAAAGGAACTAAAATCTTAGTATCTTACATGAGATTCGTTGTAAAGTCCGAGACTTGTGCATTACATTCATTACGAGAGAGTCTGGTCCCAAATCTACTCCATATAGAGTCCAAAATATAATTAAGTTCCACAGTTATTAGTTATTACCTACAGTAGTTTTCAGGTTCCAAACCAAACTGTAAAAATGGCGACAACTACCCCCACGTTCTTTTATCGTCACCACCTTCATCATCATCCCAGCTCTTACTTCATCAAACACCAAGCACAAACACATTCACACCATTCCATGTTAATACCACTCATCCAAACCCACCCTCAAAACTCGCTTCAACCATGCAAATCCTCACAACCCTTTCTGCGTTTTCTCAATCTCTACTTCTTTTTCCACTTCTTCTGCTTCTTTGCTGCACCACTGCATCTGGGTTCGGATCAATGGGACCCATCTCTGCCGCATTTGGCCAAAACGGGTTCTTCTGTGCCATTGACGCGAGTGGCAAGCAGAACGTTATTTGCTGGGCGAAGAACAGCTCTTCTTCATCGCCATCATCGTCTTCAGCCTCTGCTTATCTCAACAACATTCCTGCAATGGCTGCTCTCTCTGGCGGCGAAGGTTTTCTATGTGGCATTCTAGCAAACACTTCGCAAGCTTATTGTTGGACCTCAAACAGTTCAGGTATAGATCTCGTGCCTTCAATATATCAAACCGCTGCTTATTCTCATATAGCCGCGGGCAAGAATCATGTTTGTGCTATTAGAGGGACTTATTACTCTGATCACGATTCGGGCATCGTTGACTGTTGGGAAATTGTGAAAAATTCCAATAATTTTTTGAGTTCTAAACAGAGTAATCTGTTTTATAATCAGTCTATTAGCAACTTTGTTTTTAAGAAAGTTGTGTCTGGTGATGGTTTTAGTTGTGGTGGTCTTAGAGAAGGTGGGATTGTTTGTTGGGGACCAAACTCAGCAAGTTTTGGGGTTTCTAACATATTGGAGAACTATGTAGTTTTAGCTTCAGGGAGAAGTTCTCTTTGTGGGATTTCAGAAATTTCTAATGAAGTGAAATGTTGGGGTGATAGTGGTTCATATGTTGCCCCTCCAATTGGTATTAAGTTTGTGTCTCTGACGGCTGGTGCTAACCATTTTTGCGGAATACGTGAGGACAATCATGGGGTGGAGTGTTGGGGGATCTTTAATTTGTCTGCGGTTCCAAAGGGTTCTGGGTTTATGGCAATAGCATCATCTGATTTTGTTACTTGTGGTCTTAGAGAGGATGATTTGGTTCTTGATTGCTGGCTTGTCAATTCCCCTTCACCGTCTGATTATGATCCTCCATTGGAATTGTGCAGCCCGGGTCTTTGTACTCCTGGTTCCTGTAGCACAGGGCAATTTGCTTATAATGCAAGTATTCTTAATGAGCTCGATTTGACAAGCTTGTGTGTACGGAAAGATCTTAAGATTTGTTCACCTTGTGGGTCAAATTGTTCTGAAGGTTTCTTCTTGTCTAGTTCATGTTCTGAGAATGCTGACAGAGCATGCACCGCTTGCTCTCTTTGCCAGAACAGCTCTTGTTGGGATGTTTGTCGACTTCAATCATCTCAGAAGATGGATCAGAAGCATTGGAATCACTTGCGTAGATTGGTGCTCATTATTGGGTCTTCTATTTCAGGTTTGTTATTCATATTGATTGGCTGGTGTCTTCTTCCGTGCATGAGGACTACCCAAAAAGTGGAAGGGACCAAAAGACATTTCAATTCTTGCATGGGCAAGCCGAAGTTAGAAACTGACCCTATTGCTGATTTGCAGCCTCCTCTTTCTGTTGCCCCCTGTCCGGGGATGGCTCAAATTTTCCGACTCTCAGAGCTAAAAGATGCCACTAATGGGTTCAAGGAGTTTAATGAGCTTGGCAGGGGAAGTTATGGATTTGTTTATAAAGCTGTCCTTTCAGATGGGCGGCAAGTTGCAGTCAAAAGGGCAAATGCTGCCACAATAATTCACTCTAACAATCGTGACTTTGAAATGGAGTTGGAAATCCTTTGCAAAATCCGGCATTGTAATATTGTGAACTTGTTGGGTTATTGCTCAGAAATGGGTGAGAGGCTGCTCATTTATGAGTATATGCCTCATGGGACACTTCATGACCACCTCCATGGTGGGCTTTCTCCTTTGAATTGGAGCCTCCGGTTGAAGGTTTCAATGCAGGCTGCTAAGGGACTTGAGTACCTTCACAAGGAACTTGTGCCTCCAATTGCCCATCGGGATGTGAAGACTTCAAATATTCTTTTGGATTTTGATTGGGGAGCACGAATTGCTGACTTTGGCCTTGTTACTTCAAATGACAAAGATCTTAGTGGAGATTTAGAAAGTGATGTTTACAACTTTGGCATTGTGCTGCTAGAGATTCTCAGTGGAAGGAAAGCATATGACACAGATTATATGCCTCCAAGTATAGTTGAGTGGGCAGTGCCCTTAATCAAACAGGGTAAGGCAGCTGCCATAATTGATCGGTATGTGGCACTTCCAAGAAATGTTGAACCTCTACTTAAACTTGCTGATTTAGCAGAGGTGGCTGTGAGGGAAAATCCTAGTGAGCGTCCTACCATGTCAGATGTGGCATCTCGGCTGGAACAAATTTTCAAAGGCGGATTGATCTTGTAGTACTGAGTTCTCAAATTTTGAACAACACTGAATGGATCTGTAGACAGCAGCTGCCCTGAGTGCTACTCTTCTGCAATTGTACATTTATTAAGAGATTCTTGTATATGACGTTTGCTTACTTGTTTATCTTTAGAGAATGAAGGAAATGGTACTGTTGCACCATAATTCATTTATTCATTTTTATGGAAGTTCACTCAATAATATTCACCTTTCGTTTAAACGTGGGAGAGTTGCATCTCACACGTCCTTGTCTTCAAGGAACAAACTATTTCTATGCTTGTCAATGGCCCAAGGAATATATGTTAAGGAAATTATGTATTTCTGTGCGATGGCTTTGATAATCTAATAACCTACAAATTCTGGGATGACGATCTTATTTGACTCATGCCCATTACATCAACTAGCACTATACTGCACCTTTTGGACTCCGGCAATGTTTTAAACCATCCACATGATTGTCATTGTTATTAAGATTTGATCATGAACACTATAGTTAGTTATTTAAACAACTAAATAACACTTAATTGGTAAAATTTTGTGCTTTACTATGTCAGGAATATATATTCTGCTGATTGACATGATAGTGGTGCAACTATGGCAGTTATGTTCAGTTGCTTTCAACTATGACAGTCACATGAAAGACTACATTAAGATTTTCAGCGCCATCATCTCAAATTCTGCTTCATTTCCATAATTCTCAGTAAAAGAAAGAATCAAAGGAGACGTTTGTTTAGACGGTTGTATGAAATTTTGAGTTCCTCCATTTTGTTTGATGTGTCATGCTCTGCACAAATAAATCATGGAAAGGGTAGGCAATTATAGAAAAATGGGAGCTTCACATGGAAAATCAAATGTATGTTATTTGCGAAATGTTAAAACTGATCCTCTCCCTGTAAATTGAAGGATTAGGAGGTTTCTTTACGAGGACAAAAGCTAGGCTGACTTATCTAATCAGTAACATAGGTAGCTTGTCAAAGCATTAGCTTAACTTTGGATAATTTTCCTATCTTCTCCAAAATTTCTGGCAGGTGATCTGGAACTGGAAGGAAGCCATCCATCGTCATAGACACGACAGACCATCGGCAATGTAGAAATCCGTACCGTGAGAGAAGAATTCATTTGTGAATCACTTGGATATTTTCAATTTTGAGACTCCAACCCCGGTGTTTGGAACCTGTTGGCAGCAACAAGTGCATGCATGTATATCAAGGTTTAGATGAGGCAAAATCAAAGTCGAACTGAAGGAAAAATAAGTATGAAATTATGAATAGAGAGGTTCCATACACATGGAAAAATGGGTTAACCTGAGTCCTACCTAACCTATGAAAACGGATCTAGTATGAGTTTTGACATGTTGACACGATGGATTATAACTACCATAAATAAGTTGGCAATAACCTTTTATTTTTTTAATCTAGGATTATCTTCTCATTGTGATTGTAATTTGTTGAAGTTCTTGTAAATTGTTTACTATTGTAATAGACCACCTACTAATTGGAATTTTTTTTAATGCATGATTGTTAGTAACATAAAAATGTATATGTGATACATAACGTACACATACTTGTTGAATTGGGTGCAAAAAAATGTCTTTTTTAATTGTATCGGGGATGATCATGTATATATCATAAAATACATATTTATATATTGTATGAATCGTATCAAATGATTGGTGATTATGTATATATTATAAAAATACATATTTACATATAGTATGATTTGTATTTAATTGTGTTATATTAACTATTCACTCTTGTCATTGTTATCTCATATGGGACTACTACACTTAATTAATCACACTATTCACAAGCCAAAAGCTTTATAGCTCAACTAATTAATACATTTTGGGGTTTCCAACTTGCTAATTTGCATGTCTTGAGTGACAACCATTGGGCCACACACCTTTTGTTGGTATGTTATGGAAAATTATTATATATAAGAACAACTTATGGATTAAATTTATTTAAAAATAAAATGACACATCACAATTGGACCTCGGTCCAAAATAAAAAAATCTTGAACATTTCCCTTTTTTAATTTTTTGAATAGTTCGAGTTTCAAAATGATTATTTAAAACCTTCTCAAATTCCCCACGCAAATCTATAATTCCACGATACATGTATTGTTGTTTTGGCTTCAATTCCATGCTCTTGGAAAACTACGAGGCCGTTTGGTATGTGATTTTGAGCAATAATTTTCAGTTTTCAAATAATATTACACGTATTTTTACACACTTTTTTACATATAAATATTTCCAAAAAATAGAAATAATATTACTATAATAACATTACCAAACGGGCCCTACATCAATCAGAATACCTCTCTTTCAAAGGTTTACATAGAGGTTGGGAGTTTTCCTGACATGCCTATGTAAAAATATTTTTGGGACCCGAACTTCCAAATTGTATACCACAACTACTTTCAACTTTCAACTCTCTTAGTCTTATCCTCCATTCTTCCTTTATTTTCTATGTGGTACGCGCTACTTGCTGTGAAGAATTAATGAAGATGCCATTTGTTGTGCCTGTCCTTATAAGCTTGTCTGCTTGTTGCTGTTTGCTTAGAGGTCTACTTCTAATTAATTCCACCTCAATCATGTGGTAAGAAAACTTGCTACTTTGAGTGCCTCATGTTCCACCACTAGGTTTCTGTCTCTATTTAGTCACATACCTTCTGTAGGTGGAAGGATAATTTTAAATAGGTGATTAATTACGGTGGATTAACTATTAAGGAAGCTCTTGCAAAGGAAGAGGATGTCTCCGGCAAACGCCTGCATCACATGGCAGTCGCCGGGGGTCACCAGTAAGCACTCCAGTCATTAAGTTAGATTCCTAGAAAATAGAGGGTTGGAATAGCAAGTGTATTGAGTTGAGATTGCACATCTGTGTGAGAAGAGGAGTGGGGTATTTATAATTGTAATTCCATGTTTTCTAGTGAATTTCATCACCATCTTTCTCGTTATGCTTCCGACTGTGGTGACATAGTCCGGCCTGATTTGTTGAAATGGAAATATGGAATGCATGCCCATATGGGCTATTCGAATTTCTGCCTGATAGACAAGCAACGCCAATTAAATGCGAGGCAGGATAGTTGGGGTCATATATAATTAACGCGATAATGACTCTGTCTGCCGATCCAATCCATCTATTAAGAAGGATTAAGATCGAATTTCCTAGGGAAGAACGTATAAGAAGGATTATAAGAGGAGTAATCGGATGCAACAAACGTTGAATTGTACTTGCACTTGGTATTTTTGTGGGGGTATTATTTTTGTTCCGTTCTTCCTTGCCATTTTGACTCTCCACCCCTTCACCTCCTTTGGTAGCAATTTCCTTCGAGAGAACATTGCACCAACTAATGTGAGTCATGTGACGATATTCTTTTTTTTTTGATAATTTGATAGTTAACAGAGGGAGATATGAATTCTAAATATCTCTATTGGAAACATTAGGAGGTACTAATTGAATCACAAAAGTTTTGACTCATTCAATTATTAGTTCAAGGCATTCCGCTTAAGGAACTAATGTCATGTGTGTATAATTGATTTTCCTTTTTTCCTTTTTCTTTTTCTTTTTTTAGTCAATGCCCATAATTAAAGATCGCAAAAATAGTTTTAATTATGTCATTGTCCACAATTTTCCAATACTTATATTTAAATAGATTGTAGGAATATCATCATAAATAAACTGGGACTTTTGTGGATTGCATCAATTTGAGATAAGACAATGTTCACCTACTCATACTCTTCATAATCAGAATGGTTTTAATATCATCATAAATAAACTGGGACTTTTGTGGATTGCATTAATTTGAGATAAAGCAATGTTCACCTACTCATACTCTTTGTAATCAAAATGATTTTCTTTTGAAAATAAGAATGAAGAATAAGAAAAAATGCCCTTTTCTTTTTTTAGAACAAGCAGCAGATTTTATTTCATTATGGATAAGAGTTTAAAACAGTGAGCATATATTGTTAGGGCTATAAAAGTGTTGAGTGAATCGAGTATTAACATTTCAAAATTGTTTATTTAATTATAATTCTAACATAAGTCAAATTCTAACTCATTATATTTAAGCTTGGTTCATTTTCTTATAAAGCAAGTTTAAGAGTTACTTGATTATTAGTATTTTTTTTCCAAATATAACATAACCATGACTAGAATATTTTTTTACCCTTTCACAAATCTATGCTAATAATTAATAACTATGTTATAGTTGGAATTATATCATTTGAGTTAATTAGATAAAATAAATTTCATTCTTGAATTTAATTATAAAAAATAGATTTAAGAACCTTGTATTGTTAAGAACAATATACTATAAATGAACTATTTATATTAACAATAAATTACAAATAATAATTGTAAAGAATATGAATCTCTTTACAAACTTACATAATTCAATTTTTAAAGTCTATGTATCTGTTTGGATACACGTCCACGTCCACGTTTTCAGCTTTAGCGCATTTTTAGTTTTTTTTTTCTTTTCTTTTTTTTGGTTTCAGCCCCAATTGTTGACCAATTCTCTCGTGGGTGCACTGTTCACGGGACCCACAAATTTCACTTGCAACTTTTTCATTAAAAATGGGTCCCACGGTACTATTCACACATTTAAAAATTATTTTGTTACTGATATTTTCGAGTTTTCAATTTAAGCAAAATAAGTTCTATCCAAACGGATCCTATATATATATATATATATATAAGTAAACTTTATACAAGTATATATATATATATATATATATATATATATAATATTATATATACTTAAATCAGGTTTTATGTTGATGAATATATTGTTTAGCTTGAATTTAAGTCATTTAGGCCCCGTTTGGTACATGAGTTTAAATATATGTTTTGAGTTTTTAAACAACATTACACGTATTTCTATATATTTTTTCACTCACACGTATTTTCAAAAAAATTGAAAACTGTTGTTTAAACATACGTACCAAATGAGCCCTTAATAGTCAAGCTTAAAATTTGAACCTAATCTTAGCTTGTTTGCTACAAGTGAACATAAATAAACATTTTTCTAAATTAACTTCCTATTCATAAATAACTCTAAGTGTTCATTTACAGCCCTACACATAGAGAGAACTACTCCAAAACGACAACCATATACCACTTCAAAATCACAAGGGGTTGCTTCTAATGCAAGGGCCTGTCAGATGTGCAGGCTTAATAAAATTCTTATGTTAATGCCGGAAAGTTACTCTACCTATTGTGACTTAAATCATAGTTTAATTGATTTGATTATGGTTACAACGCCTTATCATTTCATATATGATAATGGATAAAAAAGAAAATGAATCAAGGAAAAGAAGACCTTGGAACAGGAAGGCATATGAGACCAAGCTATATTCTTCCGATGAAAGACAAAAAGTATATATATGAAGAGATGGGAATCCAAGTCATCCAAACACTTCCAGACAAATACGTTTCAGGAGAGGAAGAGAACCTTTTGCATCATGCTCCAGAAAATGAGGTGAAAGTTCCTTAAAGCCATATGAGCTAGGCTTCAAAATGTAGTCCAACCCATCTTTCTCTTTCACAAGCATATGCATATATAAGTACATGTACATCCGACACATATTTGAACACCCACCTCCCATAGATTCCATCTTACAGCTTTAAAGCCCAAACAAAAGAAGGCATTTTGCCAAGTTTAGAAACTAAAGTAGAAAAAAGATGTGGCCGTTCAGAGATGGCAGTGGTTTATACAGCTGGTGTTTTGGTTTACACCAAATTGCCAACGCAAAGGCCAGCTAGTTCGTCTCTGGGTATAATCAGTGTGGGGGTGAAGTGAAAGAGGAAAGAACAATATGACTACTTTATGTCTCTTTCTATATAAATACGACTCCATTCATGCTATACAAGATGTCTTATTTGTTCAACCCTCAGAATCAGTGTTATCTTAATATTACAGGCACTTCCTAGTCTTGACGTATCAAAAGCAAGTTAAGGACATTATATTGTATCACTGTCTCATCATCTTTCAAAATGAAAGAAAAATATATAACTGTAAGTTAAAACTCGTGCGCAGTGCAGGCATTCATATATACACATTGCATATATACGAGTATGCCTGGCTCCCTGTATGCCATATGCAAAGCCTATCAGAATGTTGGTGGCCTTCGTGTGTGGCGTGCAAGGAGCCATGCATCTACTATAGACGTATCATTCACCAGAGAAAATCAACTCAATTCGTGGAAGAAGAAGGCACTCTGATTTGATACAGCCTTGTGTTGGTAACTTGTATATTACTTTATATTTTTAGTTGTACGATGTCTAAGATAGGGTTAAGGTTTAATCTTTCAATACATAATTTTTTTCTCTCTCTTTTTAATATAGAATTAATACAAAAAATATGATTGTTGTTGTTGCTGTTGTTGTTGTTTTGGCCAGGGCTGATTTATTCAAATTCGTGTCACACTCGCAATAAATTTAACTCAGCTATGGTCTTGAATTGACTATTCTTGCAAGGCCCTTCATGGCTTCATCCAAAGCCTGAATAATTGAAGATATATACATGGTAATGTGTAGTTGGAATTATTTTTGTAGAAAGGATCAGGGTAACGTCTTTCCTAGGTAGATTTGATATGGAAATTTTCCGAGTAAAGGGATTTTGAGGTTTCTGCTTTAAATCAATTTTTATTTTCCTCTTGCTTCCAAAGTATGAAATCTGTTGGGGTGAAAAAAAAAAATTTATCTCTCTCTCACTCTCTCTCAATTGGTACTCAAAACAACTATCCAAGCATAAGAATCAATATAAACAATGAAAAAGCAATACCAACTAAGGAGATGGAGAGGCCGGCTAAATTAATTCAAGGCAGTAAGGCTTATGATGAATAATATAGCAATCTAGGGATGAAAGATGGAGAGATGGAAAAGAATGTGAATGATAGAATAAGAGGCACCAAGATGAAGCAGAGAGGCACATTAGGAATAATTTTTGACTGTATCATACCTATTAAGTTAAAGAAATTTTTTAGTAAAACTATCATAAGACCAATATGTTTTATGGTACTGCATTGATGGCCAATTAAGAAACAACATGTTCATAAAATAAGTGTAACTAAAATGAGACAATTAAGATTAATAAGTGGATATATATATATATATATATATATAAATTTAAAACTAAGAAATTCACTAAAAGATTGGGTGACCCCTATTACTGAAAAGATGAAGTATGGCTACTTTAAAAGGTTTGGTTATATGAATCGGAGAGTGATTAATGTACAAATGAGAAGTGATAAGTTGATTCAAGTTGAAAAAACCAAAAATGATAGCCGATGATCTAAAATAACATTAGTAAAAATAGTAAAAACAAATGTCAATTAAGAGATAATATAAATAATTTTGGATATGATAGAATATGATGGAAAATAATACATACGACTGACTCTAATTAGTCTACTAAGAATACATAAATCGAACCCAAATTTTGAGACTAAAGTCTAAGTTGTTATTTTTTTAATGTAGCTGTAGGGGTATTTTTTTATAATTATTATTGAATTTTTGCCAAAGACTCCATTCAAATTTGTGTCATTCAATAAATTCCAGCCACCTCTGGTCATGGTAGTGAAATTTGAATTGACTATTCTACCATGGTTTTCCATATCCAAGGTCTCCAGGACAGAAGGTTCATGGTAAGGTGGTTGAAGTGTACCATAAGAATACTGTCTCAAATGAATATCAATATTTATATCCCTCTTGCTACCAATATCGATTATTTATTATTCAACTAATAAGAACCCAAAAACATTTTGAATACTAATTCTTGCACAAATCAAAATTTTATTATTTCACTTTGAAGAATGAATAGTATTACACAATCGAATGTTAATTAATTGAATCAATTACAAAGTTCAAAAAGATCATTAAGTACTTTACCAGAGGACTCACGCGATCAAAAGCAAAATATGCACAAGCCTCAGCTACAATCCACAAGTTGCCTCCAATAAATACACATCATTGCGTTATCTATAATGGAATTCCAACATTGGTCTTCAGTCTTCTTTGGAATGTTCAATACACACAATTGCTCCATGGACGAGGTGACCATGGTAAAAAAAATGTTCTCTCCAGTTGATTTGGCAAAAACCCTAGTGGGGGGAACTCTAATGGGAGCTTGACCAAAAATCAGCCTTAAAAAAAATACCCATTTTCTTCTTCCAATTGTAGTGTTCAACTTCAACCTATCCATTAAAAAATTTTCTTTCATTTAACGTCCAAGATTGGCTGTACTAAACATGGATACTGCATAAGAAGAACTCGAACCCTCTGTCGTTTGCTTTTGGCCTGTTCTGATATTCATGAAATCAGAAACAAGTCCAGGTTGTGAAATCTCAAAATCATTGACGTTGGTCTCATTTGTCAACATTCTATACGCCTCGGACATTCGTGGCCGGACTTTTGCAGTTTCTTGCACGCAAAGTAGGCCTACCGTTAAGAATCGAACGGCTTCTTCCTCAGGAAAGTTGTTCTCTAAGGCGGAATCGACTAATTGTACAAGTTCATTGGCATTGTAGGCTTCCCATGCCTGCAAGTCACATATGAAGAAAAAAAATTTCTAATTAGACCATATGGTAGCCTAAAGCTGAAAAAGGATACAATTCGTAATTCTATTACCTTCTGAACGAGGTAATGTTCCCTATATTCTCGGTCAAAATCCATGACTGCCCGACCACTTACGATTTCTAATAGTAGTACCCCAAAGCCGTAAACATCAGATTTTCGTGTTAGATGTCCACTGATGGCATATTCTGGTGCAAGATAGCCTCTTTGGCATTTGTGATAGCAATAAACCCCATTAGCACATAACATTTCAAGAAGAAAAATCTAAAGAGGTGAATAAGTTTTTCACAACTGCATTTTATAAATTAGAAGGTGACAAGTTATCGAGTAATATAAACTACTTTTATTATATTCAAATCACAATAAACCACATCCACAATAAAATTACCATTTCCTAGGCTTATTATAGGTAAGAATTAGAGATTCCACTTACAATGTGCCCGCAACACGAGTACTAACATGAGACACGTTATCTGTAAATAGCTTTGATAGACCGAAATCTGAAACTTTTGGTGTAAAATCTTTATCAAGAAGTATATTGCTGGCTTTAATGTCTCTGTGGACAATGTGGGGTTGAACCTCCTCATGAAGATAGGCAAGTGCTCGAGCCACTCCTAAGGAAATCTTCCGCCTTGTTTCCCAACTAAATCTCAACCTGTTTTGCTGTTTACCTATCAATCAAGAACATAACTTGTTTAAAAGGAAATTGAAGTATGATAACTTTGCAATACCACCTAAAACATCATGCATTATAGAGTTATGTAAATGGGGTATCAAAAAAATACAAGAAAGACATAAAATTACCAAGTAAGGAATGGGCAAGGCTATTGTTTTCCCATGTATTCATAGACCAAGTATCTGCTAGCTCCATCAACGCAACATCCTCGAAGGGTGACAAGATTTTCATGTCTGATATCAGAAAGGGCAGCTATTTCAGCCATGAACTCTCTCTCACCTCGCATCGATTCTACTTCAATTGAAAGCACTTTTACAGCCACGAGTGACCCATCTCGAATCCGACCCTTCAAAGTGAAACCAAACAGTCTTATTAGGCTCTAACTCTATTTTTATACATATGCTAAAGGTTTATTTTTTAAAAGAGATTAACCTTGTAGACAGAGCCAAAACCTCCCTCTCCGATCTTGGCCGCGGAATGGAAGCCATTAGTGGCAGATCTTAGTTCGTTATAAGAGAACACTCGGAAATTTTCTGGATTTTGTGCTTCTAGACTTATTGGATATGCATAAAAAGAAATCTAAGTAAATAATCAAAGTAAAACACAAAATAGATAAAGGAATATATATATATATGAAACAACAATATGTGTAATGGAAACAATAACATTTAAACAAGGATGAAGTTTTGAAAATTGTCAAAAAAAATTTACCTTGCCTGGTCCTATCCGCAGTTCTAGAATCTGAACTGAAGCAATTTAAGCAAGAAAGTTTCATGTTGTTGTACTCTACAAATTAAATTCTCCTTGAAATTTGATATATGGGTTAATCAGAAAGCATAATGGAGAAATAGAAAAATTGGAAGGGAAAGAAGAAGCAGCATAGGAGAGCACAAATAAATGGGGACACGCCTCCAGGAGTTTGACTCCTTAGCACACTTCTCTCTCTCTCTCTCTCTCTAGACTTTGTTTAAGTCTGTTGACTTTGAAAGTTCTACTTGGGATTTTATATTAGGAAAATTATTAGTTTATTTATATTAACGTTAATTTATAAATTTTATATGCCACTAGTCTGTTATCTGCCTGCTACAATCATCTTCAACAACAACAAAAAGCAGCCTACTACAAGTTGATCATAACGTAAAGTATAATAATAATGATAGGCTAGAATCTTAGCCAAAAAAAAATGATAAGTTAAAAGGAATTTCCCTAGTTGTTAATATAATAATATGCTTCAATAAAAAATTTTAAAAAGATTCTCTCTCGCTTGTGAGTTGAGACCATTACATAATGTGTCTTTCTGGTCTCACCTAACGGTCGAATAAACAAAATACATATTTTATGATCTTAGAAGAAAATCCCATACCCACTTCATTACATGGCTTTAAAAACTGTAAAATAGAATTATTAATTTAATTTGTTATTAATTAGTTGATTCTCAAACACGAGCAATTTAGAGTCCAACTAAGTCTGCTAGTTGCGTTCAATGGAAAATAGCTGAACCCCCAAAAAGGAAATTGAGTCGAACCAAGCAGGTATTGGAAGGGAGAAAAAACAAAACAAAACAAAAAAAAAAACAAAAAAACAGGTGTGTATTAGACCATCGGTCTGTTTGGATAAGCTGTTTGAAAATAAACATTTTTTAAAATAGCGTTTTTAAAATGTGCGTTTGGAAAACACAATTTTAAAAATTATATTAAAACGTTTGGTAAAATTTGTGTATAAAATTGTTGTTTTGGTACAAATTACCAAAAAGGTCCGAAAAAGACTTAATTCTGATGATATTATTCTATCATATTTGAAGTAACTCATAATAATAATAATAATAATAATATTCACTTCTCCTCTAGTCTTTTCTTTAAATAAAAAAGTATTATTATCAAAAGCAAAATTAAATTAAAATAACCCCAATTACTTTCTCTTTCCCCAGAGCTAATATCAACCACAAATAATGAAAGTGAAAGAGATAGCAAAGAGAGAGAAACCAGAGATTTCCTTCACACGGATAGCTTGTTATTGCAAACATGGAAAAAAGAGCAAGTTCCCAGGTTACCAAAAAAAGAAAAAAGAGCAAGTGGACATGTTGTTCCTGTGAGTGGTGCTTTCTTATTTTCATTTTTGATACTGCAACGATTGAGCTCTTTTTTGTTGTGTCAAAATTCTCCACTGCTGTTCCAACTTCCACCTGAGACCTTGAGCACGGTGTAGTCTTTGGAAAGTCAGGGAGGTGAGGTTATTTTCTGGCCGTTGATTTTGTCATTCAGCAAGTGCGTGAGGGTATATCAGGTATTCAAGCCTTAAAAAGTATTACAAGATCTGCGTTTTAAGTGCCGTTTTCAAAAAGTTATTTGGAACTCCAGTTTCAAGACAAGATATTTTGCGTTTGAAAGAACACAATTTCTAGTAAAATCACAGTGCCAAACACACGCGTATTTGCGTTTTTAATAAAAACACGCGTTAAGGCTTTTAAAACAGCCTATCCAAACGGGCTCCATATTAAGACTTTTTTTTAATAAACTACAAATGTAATAGACTGTTGGTACTTTTTTTTTTTTTTTTGCTGAATAATAGACTGTTGGTACTTGGTACTTAGTTGTTTGTACCATTAAATATTGAGGATAAATACCCTTACATACATCCTAATACACACAAACTTACGTGTAAAATTTATAAAACTCTCTAAGTCATGATTTTAGTTTAAAAGTTGGCGACTTAAATGTCTGTTTGAGAATAGTTTATTTAATTTTTTGTTTTAAAAATTTTTTACTGAAAATGTACTAAAATATGCTTGTATTTTAAAAAAATGAGAAAAATGAAAAGATACGAGAAAAAGTGAGATTTTAAAAAGTTGTACATAAAAATTAAAAGCTAAAATTTAACAATTAAAAACTAAAGTTAATGCCAAATAGGAGTTTAAAAAAATTTTGCACAAAAATTTGTATTTAGTAAGGTGTGTGTAATAGATGTATTTAATTTTGAGTTTTTACTAACACATGCTCTTAGTATATATATTAATAAATTATTTTAGAAAATTTTTTATTATAAAAAATAAAAAATAGCTAGTTTTTTTTTATTTTTCATAAAAAAAAAAAAATTACAGTAATATATTTCCTCGCCCTTCCATTTTTTACCTAATTCTTTGGAGGATATACCTAGGAAGGTTCATCCATGCACAAGAGAGCCAGGCTGAATAATCATATGCCATTTTGAATTGAATTGGCCTCACATATTTCCTGCAATTAACACATGTCATTTTATGATATCCCCCAATTTTCCCATGTCCACGTCAGCATAACAAAGGACAATTGCGTCAAATGCTTTTCCAACCTTTTAAAAAATAAAATATAAAAAACAACAACTTGCTCGAATTGATGATTCCTCTGTGGTCTTTTGATCGAGTCAAGGTTTCAAACTTGAGTTCACGGTTTCAGAGCCTTTGAACTTTCATCATGGGTCTCCTTCAATCATCAAAGACGATATGATGACGGGCAAGGACCACGACTCCTGCGTACCCCGTTAAACAATGGGGAAGGATTGGGATCCGGCCGTGCAATGCAATTCATCCAATTCCTTCACAACTTTTTTTACCCTTTTTTTTTTTTTTTTAACTTTTTCTCATTTTTTATATTTAATGGTTGAGATTTAAAGTTACAAACCAATTGCTTGGTATTGCACATGATCTCAATCCAATAATGAATGCAAATCTTTTAAAGAGATTAGAATTTTTCTGCAACAAATTTTATTGTATCCAAAATTGGTCAAATTTGTGTCCAGTGCATCAATCACTTACACTTGACAGTCAACACAAATCATGTTCATCCATAACCAACCTCGTTTGGCATTTTACCACTTTTTTTTTTTCTGCCTTTTATATATCATTGAAAAATAGATTTTATCATTCCACGAATATAAGTGCTTGTCGGATGTGAAGAGAAAAGACTAGGGTTCAAGTTTTCATTAAAGAACTTTACACACATATACACTTGGATTATACTAAAATAGAATTTCTATCTTATATATAATAAAAAAAAATAGATTTTAGTGATTTATACGAAATTGGTGCCCTTCCATTCATAGCTTCTCATTTTAGCATATTTTAAAAGCTAATTGAGTTTTAGTGATAACCTAGTGATAATGACATTTTTTGTAATATTCATATTTATATATATATATATATATATATGTGATTATTCAAAGGAAGGGCTACTTAGAAGGGTGGGTTGGCATGGCCCCCAAACTTTTACAATATTATAAAAGTACTCCTAAATTTTCAAAAAAAAGAAATATTATTGGCTCCCTCCCAAACTTCTCAAATATTAGATTTTTATCCTTGAATTTATTTAAAATTTTCAAAATAAATATGGTTAGTCCCTAAACTCTTTATATTTCTTATATGACACTATTAAATTGGTTTAATTTTATCTTTATTATTATTTTTTTGACCATCATTCATAATTTTTTTTTAGTTCCATCCCTAACCAAGTTCTTCTCTCCTATTATCGGCTTATTAAAATTAAAAAAAAAAAATCATTTTCTGCTTTTTAAAGTCTTATTGTTTTGACCTTTTCATTTGACAGCCCACTGTCAAGGTGATCATTCAAACACAGTACTAGAGTTCTTCATCCGCAATGCGGTCACTCTAATAAAGGTAGCACTTTGCCAAATGGGATGGAGACAGGCTTGGAAAATAAGCTTTGCATGTTGGGATATGAGTGTAATAAACTATCAAGTGGCGAGATTGAAGGCAGAAATACTGACACTATTTCGAAAATATGTAGGGATGTATCACTTTTTTGATGCTCGAGTTTTCTATGGTACTCGAGTTTTGAACTTCATGGAAAAATTTTGAAAATTTTTCATGATCCTCGAGTTCCATGAATTTGAGTTCCATCAAAAAAATTTCGGAAAATTTGAAGGCTATTTTTTCAAAAAACTCAAGTTCATGGAACTCAAGTACCATTGAAAACTCGATTTCTCCAAATTCGAGTACCTAAAAAGTAGTAAATCCCTACATATTTTAGAAACAGTGCTAAAATACTAATAATTTCAAAAAAAAACAGTGATCTTGTGCTATTTTTGCCTGAGATTGAAAGTTATAACTTTTTTTTTTTAATTTTCACTCTCAGCCTTTGACGCACGATCTAAATCAACGCATTTGATGTGCCCGTTTGAATAGCACGTCTCACTGCGTCCGCATTTTCCTTTTTTTTTTTTTTTTTTTTTTCTCCAGCCGCATATTGTTGACTTTTCAGCCATGAACAGTGACTTATATCTTGTTCATGGGTCCCACAAACTCCACTTTTTATCAACTTTTTCATTAAAAATGGGTCCCACGGTACTATTCACACATTTAAAAATTATTTTCTTCTGAGTATTTTTGTTTCAGTTTTCAATTTCAAAGAAAAAAAGCTCAATCCAAACGGACCCATCTATGTCATTGTTAGGTCCAAGTGGTCCACGTCTTTCGAGAAGCAAGTGCGCGGATGCTATAGCAAAAGGGGGCTGCTCTCTTATTGAAGATTTTGTTGTTTTTGATGTTTCTCCCTCTGTTGAAATTTCTTCTTTTGTTAACTCTGATGCTTCTAGACTGTATTATTGTAGGCTCTTAGCCACTACTGTAGCCTCTTCGTCGTTAATGCTATATCCTCTTAACCAAAAAAAAAAAAAAAAAAAAAAAAAGATAATGTCATTGTTGCCGACATGAATGCTGATTGCTGACACAACCTCAACTCGAAGCAACCAAAAGGTGGTACTAGTAAAATTGTTTGTACTAGTTAGAAACTTTAGAATCACAAACATGAGGATGAGGTTGGGAAGTAATTTTCATTCGTATCGGTAGTTTATCATTAGTTATAGGGAGGATAACTTTTGTTTTGGATATCTGGCCGGCCACTTATTAGGATTCATTCTAGTAATGCTTCCATCAAAGTGAGGCGATTTGTCATTTGTGTTGGGACTTATATGATTTTTTCCGCTATTATGGCATAAAATAAGGATTTATACTTTTGTTAACTGGTTAATACTTCCTAATGTTTCCATCATAGATATTTAGGTTTCAAATTTCTTCATCCTAAGTAATTATCAGTATTTTAATCCAAATCTTAAAATCTTAAGATCTTACATCTCTAAAACACTCTAGATCTCACTAGATCTTTACTAAAGTGGAATTTGTGTGAAATCCCAATTTGAATATTAGGATCTATAGGATCCCAATTCTATAGTGATACTAAAAATCATTTGCTATGAAGGAAAATTAAAAAGAGAAAAAAATTATTTTTGGCCTCCAAATGGAGCCCAAGGCCTTAAACTGATAAAAGAAAAGGTAATAAATAGATTAGTCTAGCGGGCTTAGCCCAAATTGATAAGAAAACATTATTAAAAAATAATAAATAAATAAATAACCCTAATGTAATCAACAAAATTACCAAAAAAAAAAAAAAACTGAAGAGAAGAGACTAGGGAGTAGAGAGCGAGTGTGAGAAACTGAGAATGTGAGAAATTCAACGGTGAAGCTGCTGTGAGAAAGACCATTTATGCCAATGATGAGGGGTTTTTTTTATTATTAATTCTGGTACTAATTGTTTACTTGGTTGTCTAACATAAACATTCTCTGACTATAAATTCTCAACGTTTAAAAAATTATTTCATAAGAGCAATTGCATCAGTTGATGCAAATTTTTTTTCTATTTTGTACAAAAAAAAACTACTTTTTTCTATTTTATATACTCATTTTTATAAAACACTCAAATCAGTTTATCTATTCTACACATTAATTTAATAAAATATTTATTTTTTTACAATTTTTTATTACTTTCCCTCGGCGCCCCTCTCTCTCACAGACCAACACTCTCTCGCGGACCCGGACCCAACACTCTCTCACAGACCCGGACCCAACACGCAAAGAAAAGTAGCAGTTGTTTTCGTCGACATGCGAGCTCTGTTGTTTTCATCGACATCCGATTCGGCGGTCCGGTGATCGAAATTGCTCGCTTCTTGGATCGGTCTTCTTATGCTCGTCTTCGCACTAAAGATCCAGGTCCTTCAAGACTTTTTTATTGTTAATTTTCTTTATTTCTTGTTTGGTTGGTGAGAAAGTGGTGGAACAGAGTAGAAATAGAACGAAAGACGATCTACAACCAAAGATCCGTTGATTTTCTCTGTGTTTGGTTAATTTTCTTTATTTCTTGTTTGCTCTGTGTTTTTCTCGGCAACCAAACAAATCCTGTGTAATATTAATTTCTTGTTTTACTTGATTTTGGAAGAAATTTTTTGATGTGGTGTTCTCTATTGATGCATGGTGTGGCATTCTTTGATGATCTGCGGCAATGAGAGTGAGAGCAACCAGAGAGACAGAGAGAAAGAGAGAGAAAAAACTAATAAAATAATAATTGCAAGTGCTACAATAACCATGCATATATGCATAGTTACTATAGCAATTGTGCATAAATGCACAATTTTACACCCTTTGATGTGGCATCGATGTGGTGTTTTTTTGCTCAAAATGTGTAAAATGAACACATTTTTCCATTTTGCACAATTTTGCATCAACTGATGCAATTGCTCTAAATCTTACTATGTTGGTAATTGCTTAATGGAATTCTGCCTATTAGTTATTACTCATGGGAAGATTGGCTAAATAAGAGTCGTGTGACTCGTATTCGCTGTCAATTGCTTACTTTTTGTTATGATCAATGAAATTATAATTGATATAATGCGTTCTTAGCTAGTGTATGGTTATTAACCAATGGAGATGAACCTGATGTAGCATTTGAGATTTTGTTACTTGGCATGTACGATACTATTATTATTTAAGGATCTAATGAATTATCATTAAATCATAGTGGTACTATTATACATTGTTATTTGCTTTGTGTTGTTTTTGTGAGACATCAGGTATTGTTATTTGTTTTGAGTTGTTTGCATGAGACATTATGTATATTTGTGGTGTTAGAACTTAGAACTTAGTATTTGTGAGTCATAACTTTTGAATTTTGAATTTTATTTATGTATTTGTAATTTGGTACTTTTTTTTTTTTTGGTAAACAGTACTTCTATTAGAGCAAAACAGGAATACAAGCTAAGGAATCATCCCTACAAACAGCCTCTAATGAGGGGGGGAGATTTCCTTTATTAAAACGAAACTCAAAATCATATTTCAGCGCAAACTTGGCAGCTACATCGTTTGCCGAGTTGCATGTTCTCCGTACCCAACAAAAATTGACAAAATCAAAAGCAACAACTAAACTACGAACATTACGAGATAATATTGTGAGTAAGCCAATCGATGGAAAATCCGGGTTGATGAGTGGATCAAGACAATTCTTTGCATCTCCTTCAAAAATCACAGATTTCCATCCCTCCTTGACCGCTAAGTTCACGGCCCAATAAAGTGCTTGACAAAGAATTGCGAGAGGAGGAGCTGTGATGCTTTTTGGCCCAGATTGATAGCACTTCACCCAAGTGATTCCTTGCAACAATCTGCTAAAGCGAGCACGAGTCTTCTTTGGATTGCAGCATCCACATTGAGCTTGATGTAGCCGGAAGGGGGTGGAGTCCAAGTCTTGCTACTTATCTCTTTGGGATGTTGGGTAGTTGACGAAGATACTTTAACAATTTCATTGAATCTGGTTTGGATGTTCTGCCTTGCCTTCAACGCATCGGGGTTGATGTTACTAAATTGTTTGAGGTTTCTGGACATCCAAATCTCATCAATTACTAATGCCATGTTGAGAGACACACTCCAAGACTCATGGGTAGGGATGAGTGAGGCAGGTGGCTCCATGATGAAGGATACTATATCCTTAGTCGAAGTAAGGGTCACGTTGTCAACTTGAAGACCCCAACAAGCGGGTGACCATAGAGCTCGAGCAAATAGGCATCTGAAAAAAATGTGTTCACTGTCTTCTTGTTCAGCATTGCATAACAGGCAAGATGCATCTACATGGTTAAGGCAAACTTGGAGATTAGCCTTTGTCGGCATGGCGTTGATGCTTATCCTCCATATCAACATTTTGAGCCTCTCTCGGGAATTTTGCCTTCCAAAGTTTGGACCAACAAGCTTGGGGCTGACCAAACACTGATCGGGATGAGCAAAAGCAACATTATGGATGGATTTAAGCGAGAACCGACCTTTTGAGTCCGGGAGCCACACTAACTTATCTTCCTTCGTGACATTGGAATAGACATGTTAAGAATGGCTCTTGCATCGGTTGGAGCAAATAGTTCCTTCACCCAATCTGAGATCCATGATTTGGTAGTGGGGTCAATGAGATCGCTGACTTTAATGGTCAACTTTTTGTATTCCTCAAGTCCGGGTTGAGGCATGAAATTTACTGACCAGGCACCCAAGGGTCTGACCACACCTGAATTGATTTACCATTCCCGATAATAAAACATCCACCCTTCGCTACAAGCTTCTTTGCTTCTTCAATAGCTCTCCAAGTTGGAGAAGCAATAGCCATGAATTTCATTTGTCAACCAGCCACTATTTACTTTATATTTGGATCTCAACACATCCATACACAAACTTTGTCTATTTGAGGCCACGAACCATGCAAATTTAGCTATCAAAGCTAAGTTCATCTCCTTCGTTTTCTTGAAACCCAGTCCACCAAATTTTTTGGGACGACATAGTTTGTCCCATGATGCCCACGCAATGTATCTGCTACCTCTATCTTTAGGCTTCCACCAAAACCGCCTAGTAGCTGCATCTAGCTTGTTACTGTTGTTTGACGGCACATTGAATGCTGATAGGGTGTATGTAGGGATACTATGGGCTCTTGTTTTGATAAGAGTGGCTCTACCAGCCCATGAAAGGCAACGACTTCTCCAACTTGACTAGTTTGGCTTCCAATTTATTCTCCAAGAATTTAAAATCTCGGATGGTGATCTTGTGGGGAACAAAGGGGCTCCTAGATAAATGGCATCTTTTTTCAGCTTCCTCATTCCAAATTCAAGCTTAATTGCTCTTCTATTTTCAGCCAATGTGTGTTTAGAGAAGAAAATACCTGATTTGGCTCTATTAATGCTCTGCCTAGACCAGTCACAGTATTTTCCAAACAGGTGGAGAGAGTTCTAGCATCATGCCTTGTCGCTTTTGAGAAAAGGACAATGTCATCGGCATACATAACATGAGTTAAGGCTGGACTTCTGATACTCGCTTTAGCTCCACTGTCGTTGCCTTTCATCAGTTCTTTATCCAGCATTCTTGAGAGCACTTCTTGGCCTAAAATGAAAAGGTATGGAGAAAGGGGGTCTCCTTGCCTTAACCCTCTCCTAGGCGCAAAATGATTTGATTTTCCCCATTCACCAGGACTTCAAAGAGACTCGAGGATAAACAAGTCATGATCCGGCCAATAAACGTCTGACTAAACCCCAAATTTATGAGCACCGCTTGAATAAACTTCCAATTGACTCTATCATACGCCTTTTGTAGGTCTAACTTGAGAGCCATGAACCCATTTTTAACTTTCCTGGATTTGAAGCTATGAAGTTGCTCGTGCACAACCACCTGATTTTCTGCAATCCATCTACTACGGGATGAACGCCGATTGACATGGAGAAATAATCTTATGGAGCAAAGGCCTAAGTTTCGCCACAATCAACTTGGATATGATCTTATACACAACGTTGCAAAGACTTATGGGCGAGAAGTTGTTGACAGAGATTGGGTTAGGGGATTTTGGGATTAGAACTATGAGTGAGTCATTTGCATCCTTGGGTAGGCATCCATTGGTGAAAGAAAGTCATTCGCACACCTTACAGTGTTTCCAATAATAGGCCAGAATTCCTTATAGAAAAGGGCGGGGAATCCGTCTGGCCCGGGGGCTTTCAAATCCTACATACTAAACAAGGCAGTCTCTATTTCCTCCGGGGTGGGGATAGTGTTTAGGCCTTGATTTTCTTCCTCAGAAATGCAGCATGTCATGAGGTCATCAAGGTTTTCCAGGAAATCAACTTCCTCGTCGAGAAATGATTCTTGAAGTGCTGGTAGAACAACTCTCTAATTTGATTGGATCCGGTCACCCATTGACCATTCTCGGCTTTTAATGCCGTGATCTTTATTTTGCCTTCTTCTAATAATGGTAGAAAGGTGAAAGAATTTGGTATTCTGTCGCCCTCCTTCAACCAAAGTTCCCTTGACTGCTTCCAAATCATTTCAGATCTTGCAAGCCACTTGAAGAGTTCAATCTGCGAGTGCTTCTTCAATCTTCCCATTCTCTTAGACACATTTTGCCTCCTCACGAACTTCATTAATTTTTCCCCAGATCGGTTAATTCTATCTTGGCAATTCCCAAAAACTTGCTTGTTCCATTTACGAGCGCTATCCTGGTCGCTTCTTGTTTCTTCTTTAAAATTTCAAATTCCGATCCACTTTCGTGGCCATTCCACGCCTCTTCAACAAGCGAGTTGCAGCCATTGTCCCTTACCCAAGCTGCTTCAAATCTGAAAGGTCTATTAGCAAAACTCTACGATGGATTAGTGTCAAGGAGTATCGATTTGTGGTCAGAATTGATAGCTCCTAGATGGGTCACAGTAGCATCTGGAAAAGCTAGCCTCTAGGAAATATTAGCAATAGTTCTATCAAGGCGTCTTTTGATAGCAACACTTCCCCATTTTCCCCTTGCCCACGTAAATGCATTTCTGAATATCCCAAGTCTATGGCACCGAATTCAAACACAAGTTCCTTAAGAAAATTATTTTTGAGTCCCCCTGCACCCCTACGCCATTAGTTGAGATTTCATTGTCCTCCAAGGTGAAGTTGAAATCACCCAAACATGCCCATGGGCAATTGCAGGACTCTAATAGTGCCATAAGGTTCTCCCAAGCCTTTTGCTTCTTTGCTGGATAAGGAGGGCCGTAAAAGCCAACAAGAAGCCAAGATCTCATAGCATCAACAACCTTAACAGCAATGAGATTTTTGTTGAACTCTACCTTACGAATAGTGATCCCGGACCTCCACATCATACAAATACCACACGCAAGACCCTTAGCTTCTACTACACACATATCTGCAAATTTTATTGACTTTAAAATAAAGCGCATCCCTCTTGAAAGAGGCTTTAGTTTCACTCAAAAAAACAACATCCGGGCTATTCCCTTTTAAATGAGCCTTAAGGGCTCTAAGCGTCGCAGACGTTGCGGATGCCGCGACGGTTCCAACCAAGGATTTTCATGGGGAGGTTGGGGGCTTGATAAGGCCCGCCTCCTTGGCCATAGAAGTAGTAACAGGGAGAGATGAGACAATATATGGGTTGTTGTACGGCACCGAGCTTCCAAAGCCCATCTTGTCCTTGGGCCCAGACCCATCCCGGGCCCGGGCCCAAGCCCATACCGGCCTTGGATGCGGGCCCGGCGCCGAGCTTCCAAAGCCCATCTTGTCCTTGGGCCGGACCCTTCTTGAAGCTGCCTTAGAGTAAAAACAAGTTTTGAGCACAAAGTTCCCGAGTTGACGGTTGATCCTTCCGGAAGAGCGCATGAGTCATATCCGGGAAGGACACGATATGAACGGGGCGTGAGTTGCGAACATAATCGGTGAAAATGGAACCAAGTTCCAAGATCATAAATCTTTGATTGCCCTTTCACCTAAACGACCACTTTAACCAGATAATCTTGGACCTTGAGTAGCACTAACGGTGATTGTAATCATGATCTCCCCACTAACCTTGACTATAAATAGAAGAAAGTTGGGAGAAGAAGGGGTTGAGAAAAATTGAGGGAAAATAGTCAAGGAGAGAGTGTGTTTCAATTGAGGGTTGCTCCGAGTCTCTCTCACGAGAACGACCCATTGTAGGAAATCCTTAAGCCCACTACAAATAAATTGTGAGCCCAAGTGATCTAAGGCCCAGAATTCTTGTACTTGGTTCTTACAATTGGCGCCCACCGTGGGGCCATCCTACTGAAGTCGTGGTTCGAGTGAGACTCAAGCAAAGAAGATGTCCGAGGAGCGTTCAGGAGGGCACATTCCGAGCAATTCCGCAGGATCTTCACGGGATCGACGTGGAGGGAGAGAAGGCGGCGGCTGGAGGATAGGGAGCATTCAAGAGGAGAGGAAAGGTCCGGATTGGGAGAAGGATCGGCCCGGACACGCGGGACGATTTCAAACGTTTCAAAGACATCGGCAACATGATGATAGAGACCGGGAGCTGGGGCGGCGCAGATTGGTAATGGACTTGGAGCTGGAGGCAAGGGGTCGGCGCCACGAAAGGAACCACAACGTCCAACCCGGGAGGAACCGTGGCGAGGAAGGTTCAGCCGAGCTGTTACACAACAACACCGAGACCGATCCCGTTCACAAGAGTCACGTCGTCACTCCGGGATGCTCGTCGAGACAGGACCGTTCGGTCACATGGATATGATAACCAAGGATCGAGTCGCCAGAGGAGTGGCAGCACCACAACGCCGCGATGGACGCCATGAGCGGGGCCTTGCGGATGGCAGCCCGGTCTCCATTCTCTCGATGAGATTGAACGGGCACCCATGCCGAAAGCGAGTTCACGCGCCCACCATTTAATTCCTATGAGGGGGAGGACAGACCCGTGGAGCATGTCAGTCATTACATCCACATGATGTCGTTGCATGCGCACAACGATGCATTGATGTGTAAAGTATTCCCCTCTAGTCTCGGCTCTCTACCGCACCGAGATGGTTCAATGGGTTGCGGAAAGGTTCTATACACAGCTTCGCCGAGCTGATTCAAGAGTTCGGCGGCCGGTTCGTAACATGCGGCCGAGTGCAACAACCGGTCGACGCGTTGCTTTCCATGAAAATGAGGGTCGGGAAACCCTTCGGAGTTATGCCGGCCCGATCATCGGGAACTCTACAATGAGATTGGTGGGGGAACGAGAAAATTGCGGCTAGCACCTTCGAGGATGGGGCTCCCGAGGATTCGAACTACGGGAGTCGCTAACAAGAAGACCCCGGAGGATATGAGGCAAGCGATGAGACGCATAGAGGAGTACAAACGCCTGGAGGATGACCGGCTGCAAAGGGGGGAAAGCCCCTTTTCGGGAGATCTCGGCAAAGCATCTTGCCGCCGGCGAAAAGGGATTTGAGAATGCAGGAACCAGAGGTGCGGATCGAAGGGGTTAATGTGTTGTTTAAAGAGCCCGTGCACAAGATCTTTGGAACGGATAAGGAACGAGCCATTCTTGAGATGGCGAACAAAATGGGGGCGACCCATCTCGGAGGAACCAAAGCCTATCTTGCACTTATCACAGAGACAAGGGGCACACCACCGAGCGGTGTAGGGTATTGAAAGATCATCTCGGGCGATTAGTGAAGGCGGGGCACACGAAAGAGTTTGTAGCAGATTTCACCGACCAGGGAAACCGAGCGGGCGCCCCACGAGAAGGAATCCCCTTCCACCACCCCGGGGGTAATCAACGTCATTCATGCCGCACCGAGAGGGGCGGCGGCGGCGAAGATGGTGATGACGGTGGCTTGCGCGGAGGGAGAATCATCCAAGAAGCGAAGGAGAGTTGGACGGCTAGACATCTCGTTCGGAGAAGATGATTTCGAAGGAACCATCCAGCCTCACGACGACGCTTTGGTGGTGGCAGGCCGGATAGGCGGATACCTGGTGAAGAGGGTGATGATTGATCGGGGTAAGCGGGGTGGCGTCATGTATCCGGACCTCTTCGAAGGGCTCGGGTTAAAAACCCAGGATTTGGTGAAGTATAACACGCCATTGGTCTCGTTTGACGGGAGAATTGTGATTCCCGAGGGGCAAATCTCACTCCCGGTGGACATGGAGGGCAAGGAAGTTGTAGTTACGTTCATAGTAGTCCGATCATTCGCACCTTACACCGCAATCCTCGGGAGGCCGTGGATTCACGCCATGGGGGCTGTTCCGTCCACCCTTCACGTTAAAGTGAAATTTCCTACGAGTACGGAGTTGTAGAGGTAAGGGGGAATCGGCGGTGGCGAAGCAATGCCTCGTAGCCGCGGTCCCGTGGGAAAAGGAACAGCTCGGCCAAGCCGAGCACGCCGAGAAAGAGATTGCATAGCAATTACGAGATACCCCAGGAAAATGGGGCGGCGTTGCCGAGGAGTGCATCAAGGTAAGAATTCTCCCGGATAGTGACAAATACTTCCGGATAGGTACAAGCATGAATGACCAGGAAAGGGTAGAGATGTTGTTGTTCCTATTGCGAACATAGATGTCTTCGCATGGAACCCGTATGAAGTGCCCGGCGTAGACCCCGAGTTCATTGTTCACAAACTCAATGTGGACCCATCATTTCCTCCGAAAAAGCAGAAGCCGAGAAGAGCATCAAAGGAGCACGTCGATGCAGTAAACCTGGAGGTCCGGCGACTGAAGGAAGCCGGGGTCATAAAAGAAATATTCTTCCCGGAATGGCTAGCAAACACTGTCGTAGTGAAGAAGAAGAGCGGTAAATGGAGAGTTTGCGTGGACTTCACCGATTTAAACAAAGCGTGTCCCAAGGATCCGTTCCGATGCCCAAGATTGATCGGTGGTGGACGCCACGCACGGGCACCGAGAATGAGTTTCTGGACGCCTTCCAAGGCTACCACCAGATTGCATTATCGCCCGAGGACCGAGAAAAGACAGCATTTATATCCCCGAACGCAAACTATCACTACGAGGTCATGCCGTTTGGATTGAAGAATGCCGGGGCCACCTACCAGCGTATGATGACGAGGATGTTCCGGGAAAAAATTGGCTGCACGGTTGAAGTTTTATATCGACGACATGGTAGTAAAAAGCGAGAAAAGAGTCGCTGCATCATGAAGACCTTCGGGGAGTATTCGAGATACTACGACGACACAGGCTGCGCCTCAATGCCAAAAAGTGCACTTTCGGAGTGGGGGTGGCAAGTTCTGGGTTATCCGATCTCCACTCGGGGAATAGAGGCTAACCACGACCAAATAGAGGCAATCAATCGCCTAAAACCACCGAGCAACCCTAAGGAGGTGCAGGTGCTCACCGGGATGTTGGCCGCCCTGAACCGATTCATCTCCAAGTTTGCCGATCGCTGCCGGCCATTCTATCAACTTTTGAAGAAGTGGAAGGGGTTTCGGTGGGACGAGAGCTGCGATGAAGCTTTTCGAGAACTAAAGGAGTATTTAGCAAAGGCGCCGAGGTTGACGGCCCCGGAGCCCGGGAGGATCTGTTTATGTACCTTGCGGTCACCAATCATGCCGTAAGTCTTTGTATTACTAAAGGGACCGGGAGTGCAAATACCGGTGTATTACGTAAGCAAGACCTTGGTCGATCCGAGACAAGGTACCTGCCTCTTGAAAAGTTGGTTTTGGCCTTGGTACACGCCACGAGGAAGTTACCACACTACTTTCAGGCACACACAATGTTCGTCCTCACCGAGTATCCATTGCAATCACTGTTGAAGAGATCTGATTTCACGGGACGAATTGCTAAATGGGGGACTCGGTTGGGATCGTTTGACATAAGATACCGACCTAGAAGCTCGGTGAAAAAGGCGATTCTCGCTGATTTCATCGCGGAATTTACACCTAAGAATGAAGGCCAGTGTAATCTGTAGTGCGGAGATTCGCCCGTGGAGGTTATTTGTGGACGGCGCATCAAATGCTTTGGGGGCGGGGCTGGTATTGTCATAATCACCCTGAAGGTATGCGACTGGAACATTCCTTGATTGGGGTTCAAAGCCTCGAACAACGAAGCCGAATATGAGGCCCTGTTGGCGGACTAAGGGCGTGTGCATCCGGGCGCCAGGGGCGTGGAAATCTACTCGGACTCTCGGCTGGTTGTTTATCGAGATCCTTTGGGGACTTGAGGCTCGGGATCCCGAATGAAAGCTTATCCGAGCACGGAAAAGCAAATTATCGATCAGTTTGGAACGGTAAAGATATCCCAGGTAGCCCGGTCGCAAAACAGGCATCTTTGACTCGCTTGCCACGTTAGCCTCATCGGCCTACCGAGGACACCCCGAGGCTTATCACGATTGAACTTGTAAGGGAACCAAGCATCGTGTGAAGGCGCCTCGACCGGGCGGAATTGAGGTTGCGCGGTGGTGGTGGCGGACCATCTTTGGATGAACCCGATCATAGACTTTCTTTCCGAAGATAAAGTTCCGGAGGATGAGGCCGAGGCCAATAAGATTCGACGAATGGCTCCAGTCACTGGTTGTCTTCGGACCGGAAGTTGTATAGAAGGTCCTTCGCGGGCCCTTACCTCTTGTGCCCGCATCCTGAAAAAGTCAAGGAGCTTCTGACCGAGCTGCATGAAGGAGTATGCGGCGGGCACGCCGGGGGACGATCTTTAGCACACGAGCAATGACGCAGGGGTTTTGGTGGCCGCAGATGCGAAGGACGCCGCCGAATACGTTCGGAGTTGCGAACAATGTCAAAAGCACGCCCCAATGATCCATCACCGGCCGGACATCTAAATCCTATCAGCTGACCCGTGGCCATTTGCACAATGGGGGCTTGACATCCTCGGGCCATTCCCGAGCAACGGGAACCGTTTTTTATCTTGGTGGCCGTGGATTACTTCACAAAGTGGGTGAAGTGAAGCCTTGGCCAATATCAGGGATCTTGGCGTGAAAAAGTTTGTGTGGAAAAACATAGTTACAAGGTTTGGGGTGCGAATTCACTAGTGACGAGACAACGGGCTCTGATTCGACAAAGAACGCTTTTCGGACCTTTTGCGAGCTCGGCATCAAGAACAAGTATTCAACCCCGGCATACCCCCAGCAACGGCCAAGTCAAGCGATAAACAAGACTATTTTGAACGGGCTCAAGAGAAGGTTGGATGGAGCGAAAGGAAGGTGGGCGAGAAGAACTACCTAGTGTTTTGTGGGCCTACCGCACGACCCCAGGAGATCCACGGGGAAACCCCATTTTCTCTCGGCATACGGGAGGAGGGCGGTGATACCAACCGAGGTGAGCTTATGCGGTGCACGGGTCGTCGGGTTTGACCCGTACATAACGCCTGACCTTATGATGGGGCGATTGGATTGGCTAGAAGAATACGGGAGGCCGCGACCGCACGTCTTGCCGAGTATCGCCAGGTCGGCGCGCAAAGGTACAACCGAAATGTAAGGACCCGGGAATTGATCTTGGGGAATTAGTGTTAAGAAGGGTAGTGGGGAACATGCGGGACATGGGCTGCGGGGAAGCTTGCTCGAGTTGGGAAGGACCATACAGAGTCACGGTGTCGCGGGGCGGGGCTTACTACTTGGAGGACACGGACGAGAGGCCGCTCCCGACCATGGAACGCCAACAACTGAAGAAATTCTACGCGTAACCATCGATGTAAGCCAAAACTTGTATTCTATGGAGATTAAGAGTATGATGAACTTTTTGTCTTTCTTGTTTTTGACCACGTAGTCGCGCACCAAGAGAATCGCCGCGAGAATCTAAGGACGAGAACGACCCTCGGCTCGATCAATATCGCCGAAGCGGTGAAAACCTTACAAATAAATCCTAAGGACGAAACCGACCCTCGGCTCGATCAATATCGCCGAAAGCGGTGAAAACCTTACAAATAAATCCTAAAGGCGAAGAAGCGACTTTATTTCGATCAATATCGCCGAAGCGGTGAAAAACTGACGAGTAAATCTTAAGGGCGGGTGAACGACCCTCAAAATCACCGAGCATGTGTGAACCTTGCAATCAAATCTATGAAGACAAAAACTTGATTCTCGGATAAAATCAAATATCCGGACAAACGGAAACTTTGCAAACAAATGCTCGAAGGACGGAAACTCGGTTCTCAGTTAAACCAGAACCCGATAAAAACCTAACCCCTTTTTACAAAAACAAGTCCAAATAGCGCTCTCAAAACTACCCCCAGCGCCGCGCAACGGGTTCTCGGGGGTACCATTCTATTAAGCGGCCATAGCACTGGTATAATTCAAGCAAAACACGAACGGGTATAATTTCATTCAACAAATTGAAACAGGAAAAGAAAACGGACTACCAATTAAAAGCAATTGTTCAATCACCACATCCCGGTGACATGGGCAAATAAAACCAATAAATTAAAAGCAATTGTTCAATCACCACATCCCGGTGACATGGGCAAATAAAACCAATAAATTAAAAGCGACGGTTCAGTCACCACATCCCGGTGACATAGGCAAATAAAAATGAAATAAAAATAAGCTAAAATAAAATTAACTAGGAGGTTGAGTCGGTGGTGGCACTTCCTGGCTGGACGATCGGGAGAAAAGGTGGGCCTCGTCAAGAAGTTCCCACAGTGCAGGTATGCTCGTGGCCTCCGGTTCCTCGGGCTCGGCATGAGAGTCGATTTGTTCAACCAACTCCCTCATCTTGGCCGTCTCCTCCTCATCAAGAGCAGCGTGGGCGTCTTGGCGGCAGTGCTGGGGTTCGGAAATGGAATCTGGTGGGGTCCTCGGCGGCGAGTCTTCGAGGAACTCCCATTGCACGAAGAGCAGCAAACCACCCGGCCTCGAAACCCGTACGCGCGAGCCTGACCACCACCGGCTCTGCGAGTTCTCGGCGTCGTGAAGCCTACGTCATACCACTTTTGCTCATGGCCGCCAAGCCGGCCCCGAGATCGGCTATCTCGTCACAACATGGGAAGTGTTGAGGTGAGGGCTTGGCTAGCTTGAGTTCCGTCTCATTTTGCCTAGCCAGGAGGTCTCAGTACACCTTTTTTCAGCCGATGCTCGGAACTTCTCCGCGGCAGCAGCCTTCTTCTTCTCGGCGCCTCGGCAATCTTTGCCTTTTCCTTAGCAGTTTTTCACTGCTGCCTCCCGCGCCCCCCTTCTCGCTCATTCTCCTCATCAAGCTCCGTGCGGGCAGCCACGATATGAGCCACCTGTGGCGGCCTAGCAAGCACGGGGGTTAACAAAGAAACCAAAGGAAATCTATATATATACGAAAGTAAAGAGATAAAAGAATTACCGCAATGGCGTGCCACTCTAACCGGCGCCCCACGGACTCCTCGGACCCATCCTCGAAAGCATGCACGTCCTCGGGAGTTGGAGAGCTCCGGCCAAAGTTCAGGCGTCGTCGGCCGACCGCCCCTCGCCCTTATCCCACATCCGAACGGAAGCGGTTGAGGGCAATGGCTTGCCGTCCAAAAGGAACTTAGGCTCCCACGCGGGAGCCACTTGGGAGGAGGACGCGCCCCCCGTGCCGGCTTCGGTTGGCGGCTCGCGGATAACGATTCCGCCGATTGGACGGGGAGGAGTCGAACTATGGCATCCCCGGGCCCGTGGAATGTTGCTCGGTTACTTTACGCTTCTTTCGGGCTCGTCCGGATCATGCGAGGGGGAGGAGGCGAGGCGTTGGACCCCGACCCTGGGTGGGCGGGGGCTGGTTGGTCGGCCGGGCACGAGTGCACGAACCTTTCAAGGGTCATTACTCTCCTTGCCACCATTTCTCGCACCGGTGGATCGCTTCAGCTAGCAAGTTAGCCGCGTCTGTCACTTCTTTGTTGAGGCTCGGCGGGTGGATCCTCGGGATGGGGCTGCTCTTGGGCTTGGTCCCCTTGTTGTAGAGCTTCGTGAGCTCTCTCCCTAAGGCGCCGAGAGACCCGTTCGCGGAATCGTCTCGCGGGGAACTAGTTCGTCCACGGCGGTGTGAACCGTCGACCAAATTCCCTCGCCTCCCGGTTGTAAGCTTCGGCGGCAAGAAGTTTCACGTCCGGACGTCTATGTACGATAGCAGGGGTCATCAACTATCAACGCCCGCTTGAAAGGCTGCCAAGTAGAGTAAACCGGTTCCACGCCGAGGATCGGGTGTGAGGCACGAGGTTGCCCGTCCCAATGCACGTAGATCTCGGAACGGAGGACGAAGTTTAAGTCCCCGTGTGTGGACGGCTCACGAGGTCTGAGTAAACACTTTGCCGTCTGCAAAAGAACAGTGACGATTAGCTTTTAACAATAAAAATATAAAAATAAAAATAAAAACTTTTTACCCAAACAATTATAAGAAGGGGATGGTACGAACCCACTTCACGCCGTGTGAGGGGGCAAGGGATCTCCCGGCAAACCAATTGCCGCAAGACCGACAAACTCCCGGCGGAGTTCTGTTCGAATCGGGTAGGCACGATATCGGCCGTGCACCGAGCATCCCTCGTCTTTAAGTAATAATTTGTGGATTTGCTCCCACAGAGGCTGTACATTTGGTTAATATCATGTTGGTCTAATTGTAAGTCAAAGGTTTGGTTCAATCGGCCGACACAACTAACTACCCGGTAAAAATTGGGGGAAGGCTGGGTGGGCACATGACCCATAGTAGGTGAGTGTGTTTATCGGGAGGGGATCTACCAGGAACCTAACCCCACCTTCTAAGATGGACATCAAAGGAAAGAAGGCTGTACCCTGCCCTCGGTGGAGTTCCATATCACTCTCATGACAAGAGGCCACGTCCACGTCACCGGGAATACTAAATTTACTCCTAAAAGTGGCCAACGCAGCCGGGGTATCTAGGAGGTAAGAATAACCCATCTACAAAGCCTAAAACTACAAGAATGAACTCAAAGAAACAAAACTGAAGGAACAGGAAGGGGAAGGAAGACTTACTTTGGGTTCTAAGGAGGAAAAGGACGCCGAGCAAGCAAGCACACAGAACTATGATCGGCGGAGAGTAGGCGCTAAAGATCAGAGGCGAAGGAAAAATGGAATGATGTGTGGAGAAGGACTATTTATAGAGCCAAAAGAAATGGGGGAAGAGGAAACGCTTAATCAAGCAATAAATGGGCACAGCCTACGAGCGACCCAACGAATGCCAAGCGTAAGCGGCGTGCGCGCGCTTCGGTTCACGAACCGTCAGGAAATAATGACGACTGAGCCTGACGCCGCGAAACGGCGCATCTTTTGAGATGAATTTTAATGAGAAGTGACAGCCAGAAGTCCCAGGCTAGAAGATTCCCGGGATCAAAAGGCCCTAGCAGCTCCTTGATTCCCCTCGGCAACCGAGTATGAATCAAGGGGGCTATTGTACGGCACCGAGCTTCCAAAGCCCATCTCGTCCTTGGGCCCAGACCCATCGGGCCCGGGCCCAAGCCCATACCGGCCTTGGATGCGGGCCGGCGCCGAGCTTCCAAAGCCCATCTGTCCTTGGGCCCGGACCCTTCTTGAAAGCGCCTTAGAGTAAAAACAAGTTTTGAGCACAAAGTTCCCGAGTTGACCGGTTGATCCTTCCCGGAAGAGCGCATGAGTCATATCCGGGAATGACACGATATGAACGGAACGTGAGTTGCCGAACATAATCGGTGAAAATGGAACCAAGTTCCAAGATCATAAATCTTTGCACCGCCCTTTCACCTAAACGACCACTTTAACCAGATAATACTGGACCTTGAGTAGCACTAACGGTGATTGTAATCATGATCTCCCCACTAACCTTGACTATAAATAGAAGAAAGTTGGGAGAAGAAGGGGTTCAGAAAAATTGAGGGAAAATAGTCAAGGAGAGAGTGTGTTTCAATTGAGGGTTGCTCTGAGTCTCTCTGCCGAGAACGACCCATTGTAGGAAATCCTTAAGCCCACAACAAATAAATTGTGAGCCCAAGTGATCTAAGGCCCAGAATTCTTGTACTTGGTTCTTACAGGGTATTTTTGTATATTTTTTAAATTGAAAAGTAAGACCTTATGATCCTCATGCCGATCCTAAGATCGATCCCCAATCCCTCTCACCGATTCTGTGTAGGATCTCTATCCTAATAAACTCCTCAACTATCAAATTATAAAAATTATAATTTAAAAAAAAATTATGATTTTTTATGTTATAATGACAAAATATGAGGATTTATCACTTTTGTTACATTATAATTCTAAGCTATTTGTAGAAAGCAACTGATGATGCATAGAAAATCAGTAGGTTAAATGCTCCGGGCTTCAATAGGCTAGTGATTGCTTGGAAGGCTTGAAAAAAAAGAAATACAAGATCAAAGGTGACCAAGGTGAACCAACCAAGAACCCTCCGATGCTTAAGTTAGTTTTCCCTCTAGAACTCAAGAATTCCAAATTTAGGAGTAGTGGAAACTTACCTTCATTTGATGTGAATGAGTCCTTATATAATAAGCTTTGGAATGGTTACTTGTTTAGTAACTTTCTCAACGTGTGTGGAAGTTAGAAGATTCAAACTTAACTTCCACAACTGCTATAGAAGTTAGAATGTTCAATCTTATCTTCTATAACTGCCATTGGAAATTAAGTACTTAGTGGGAAGTTATAGCGATGAATAAGGATTTGCTCATACTTCAAAAATAGTAGAACGTGGTCTAAATTACAAGCTTTTGTACATAAATCCATTTCTAAAAAATTTCTAAGTGTTAAGGAGTCTTCCAGGTGTTTTCTTGGTGGACAACCATCATGCCCACTGACGACCACTTGACAATGGACGACCTTCTTATGTTGGGTTAACATTTCTAGCTCTGGACGACTCTTATGGATGAATTGGAGATAGTTCAATTTTTAGTTCACTATCAGCAACCATTCATGTATTTAGACTATCATTATATTACAAAATGGAGGTGTCACTCTATGGACAAGGTTGTTAAAATCGGGATCACAAGTAGAATTGGTAAGTCTCATGTATTGAAGATCAAATCAAAAATCATAAAATTATATTTTCATTTTCATAAAATAAGAGAAAAATTTGCAAAATCAAAAAGATAAACGTGTATTTGATAATCCCACTTTTAAAAAATTATTTTTAATAATTTGAAGATATAGAACATTCTAAAATTCTAAATATCAAATCTTATCTTTTATGAAATAGATGTCATGAATTTGATTTTTTTTTTCCTCTTGATATATATATATATATATATATATATATTAGAAAAATGTTATGTTTACAACATTTTTACAATAAATTATAAGTGGCAAGATGTTACAATTTTTATTAGTAGGCAAAAAAGTAATTTCAATGGTAAATTTAAATTAAAACCAATAACAACTTACTACCTATGATTTATTGTGAAAGTGTTGTAAAAATATTATAAACATAGCACTTCTCATCTTTTTTTTAAGTAACTTTTGAGAGTTTCTATTAAACTTTTTGTTAAATTACTAGTATGTACAATTATGTGTAATTTAATCTATCAATTATCATGAATTGTGTAAATTTAGTTATTCAACTCAACGTTATCTTTAGGGGCTAAGAAAATGGTACTAAATTAAGAAAGGATAACACTAACTTGATTTTGAAAGTTAATGAAGTAAATCAACACAAGTAATAATTGAGGGACTAAATTGAATTTTAATTATTTAATAATTCAAGGATCAAATTAATAACTTTAATTCTTTAACCCTTCCAAAAGAAGAAATAAAGAAAAACATTTCCTCCTGAAAAATCACCGAGACATTATTAATTTATTATAATAAACCTTGATGGCTTTTATTTATTTATTTATTTTGAGGATGTGTCAATGAACAATTAGATGGATGGAAACTCGGTTAAACACATCCTAAATTCTTCTTCTTTTCGGGATTGGATTCGGGTAATACCCAAACTTGACCTGATTATTTTGAATTTTGTATAATACTCAATCCTATTTTATTTACCCATGACATGTTGGACTATACCCGTTAGTTTCGAGTAGGGTCAGGTCGGGTATCCAATACCCACTGGGTTTGGCCATCCCTAGAAGGGAGGTTTAAACTATGAACATCTTCATTGCAAACACTAATAAGGGCACCAATTGAGCTACATACAAGGCTCTGACTATTCTAACTTTTTTTTTTTTTTTTCCAAATTAGTAATCTTTGAAAAAGCATAGTAAAAATTTTTGGGTCAATTATTTACCCAAGCTAATCCCATGCTAGCCGACAGGGCATCTTCCTATAACTACAATGCTGAGATTTGAATTAGCCCACACTAGTTATCAGATATAATGGTGAGTTGATCTTGCATCTCCTCGTTTTTGTGAAGTTAGAAAACCAAACATTTTTTTTTTAACTCAATCTTACACATGCACCATGGAAAATTTGATTCTTTCAATTCGAGTTAGAAAGTGTTAGGGTTTGTGTCTTAAAATCTAATTTATTTGCATGTTATAAATAATTAAATTGTTTAATTATATGAGATTATTTGTATATGAACTAATAGGGCATTATCATGTAGTATCTATAATGACCTTTGATTTCTTTTATTTATTTGTGCAGATGCCTCAATCAACTATTAAACCATTGAAACTCAATTAAAGCTATTTTTTTTAGCAATGTTTGAATCATTATTATATGCTCCAATAACTACAAGCTACATTTGGTAACTGTGAAAATAATAAATTAAAAAAAAAAAATTGTGTCAATTTTTTCTCCCAAGCTAATCTCATGCGCATGCTAGCCAACAGGACGTCTTTGCAACCTATGCCAAAGGCTAAAACCTTATATAATATATCTTTCTATGACTACAATGCTGAGATTTGAATGAACCCACACTGGAAACCACATATCATGGCAAGTTGAAATCTCTTTGTTTGACAGAAGTTAGAAAACCAACCATTTTTTTATTTGTTTTTTCTCTCAATCTTACACGTGAACAATGGACAATTTGATTATTTCAAATTCGACGTAGAAAAAGATATCAACTCTCTTGAAAGTTAATCATTTTAAAACCTTGACTTATTAAAATATTAGTGATAATTATTTATTTATTAATAACGTTTTTGAGAAGAGAAGAATTATTTAATTATATTTATTAATAACGTGTTCCTCTGTATGATAGAGAAAACACGTACATCGCGCGCCGCGCGGTATAGGACCTCTCAAGTCCTCAGCTGCTCACCCTGTAACGTTTTGCAAAACCTTGACTTATTGAAATATTAGTAATAATTATTTATTAATTAACAAGTTTCTATATATGATAAAGAAAACACGTATAAGATGGCAAAATTAGTTTGTCACTTTGATTATTTTTTAATAATCAAGCTTATTAGTGACGAAAATTTTTTGTCAAAGGATAAAAGACAATAGACGATAAACATTAGATAATAAAAAGGAAGTACAAATCTTCTATACCATTTGTAGGGACACAAAATCTTTGAGGGTCCAACAACGGAGTTGGGCCCACGCACGAAAGATCCCTCACAATGAAAATTTGTAGAGAGTGGGCTTGAAAAGGCCAGTACTGGTCGCAGGACATTATTTCGAGTCTAACTGCTGGGAGCCCAGAGGGGGGGAGGAGCTTTGGGTTGGACATTCGGGACCTTTAACCATGTAACTCGACGAATTTGGCTCCTCGGATAGTGTCCGAGGAGCAATGGTGTTGTCCCCGGTTGCCCACAAGTGGGGCTTCCCGTGATGGACGGCGCATATCGTCTGGAAATTCTCTTTCCTCCATTCTTTCTCCAGAAGCCAGATGTGTATCTCCACTCTTTCTTGAGGAGCCAGGAAAAAATCCCTCCCTTGTGTTCACATAGCATTCTTATTTATACTAAACTACGCTCGTTGTCCTCCGTACACGTGTAGGGTCGACCTTTCCGGGACAGATATCCGTCCCATCGCCTAATCCCACAATGGTGGAGATGATCCATAAAGCCTAAGATCCCGGCTCTGCTGGGGCAAAGTGTCATGTCGGGGAAGGGTATTAGAGACAAACTCCCTAGATATTTTTCGATATTTCAAGTTTATTCACACTCCACTTCAACCCGTAAGGAGTGCAGGCTGCCGAGGACGAAACCGTCCTCTACCGTGTCTTTGGGGCCATCTCTTGTTTCCTAGTTTCGAACTTGGGCCCCGATCTCCTTGATTTGGGCGGCGGTTTCCTCATAAGCGATCGGGCCGGGCCCATAAACCACTGGGCCCCCACAATAGCCCCTCAAAACCTTCTTTGTCCAACTCCTCTGTTGGATAGATGGGTTTTGATGATACCGAGCCTCTATGGCGGCTCATTTAATTCGGCCCTTGATCTTCGTTGGCGACTTTTCACCTCCCAAGAAATGCGCCGGTCTATGAGAAGTTTTCCTCAACTTACGCGTAATGCGTTTATTCCATATGGTTATCCGTGGCGCGCTTTTAATTCCTTCCTTTACGAGGCCTCATAAATCTAGCGGTTACGGATAGTTTGGAGAAACGAGACGGTTTCGCATTTACTAGCAGATTCCTTAGAGGATCGGAGCGTGTCACGCACCCTCGTCTTTCTCCCCTATATAAAGAGAGAAGACAAGAAGGTGATTTTCTCATATGCGAATCCCTTAGACTCTTCTCTGAATCCACTTCTTCCATCCGGTTAATCCCCTGTTCAAGAATAATACCTGTCTCATAGTAATCCACCATGAACAAATTCTTCCTTTCCCAAAAACACCATACCTTAACAAAAATTAAGATGGCTCGGTCGGGGCAAGGGTGGTGGAGACTCAAGATCTGTCTCCCCATTCTTTTAGCCAAAATCCGAAGCGGGGCTCGTCACATCCTATCTCGGTGTGACCGAGTCGAAAAACTCCCTTGTCATCTCCATCCGCTCTCTCATGAGCATACCTAATATGTCTTCCCTTCTCTCTCTTTTGCTCCTTTTATTTTCTTTTCATTGCTTCTCTCTTCTTCTCCTCCTTCCCGCTCATGTCCTCCATCTTCTTTTTCCCTCGCACTCTTGGCGACAAGAGTTTCTTTGAAGTGCTTCCATGTGTTCCAATTCTTCTTCCTTCTCCTTCATTATTTTTGTATAAGGATCTTCTCTTGGGATGAGCAAAGACCGAGGCGGAGATTTGAGAGAGACTTTGAAGACTAGTTCGAAGACACCGATGATTTACTTATTTGTATTACGAGATCATTGTTATTGCTTTAGCAATTCATTTTTTGTATAGGCTTGTTTAAGCCCTTTCTTGTACGTTGTAACCATTTTTCATATTAATAAAAATTATTGTTTCTTCATTTCGTGCGGCCCTATTTACATATTCTAATAAGTCTAAAAAAAAGCGCTTTCGGCATAATAGTACAGCGTTTGAATCAATAATGACTAAGACCAAAGTAATCATTGATAAAAAGATGCCACGATAATTTTAACATAATTATAATTTAACATAACAATCCGACCAGTAGGGAATAAGACTTATCTCAAAATTAGCCGCGATGGGTGTTAAGTACTCGATAAGATGTAAGAAGCAGTTGTCCGAGGACATGTTGCCCATCGGATGCACGATCTCCTTAGGTTGATGATCAACAGGTTATTTTGTTCTCTTCCACGGCATGTGAGCCTTGACCTTTTCTAGTATTTAAGCCAAGAAATTTCTTCGGTCGAGCAATTGATTTCCCAAGAAACCCGAGTCCGAGGACTTTGCAAAACCTGAGTTTTGTTTAGGACTTATACGTTTTATCTTGTGTACTTGATTTTTCCCTTAGGCTTGAGTCCGAGGATAATGCAAGCCTTAGGTTACGTCCAAGAATACTTGGTTTCCCCTTTAGCTTGAGTCCGAGGGCCATGCAAGCCTTAGGTTCTGTCCGAGAGTACTTGGTTTCCCCTTTGACTTGAGTCCGAGGACCATGCAAGCCTTAGGTTCTGTCCAAGAATACTTGGTTTCCCCTTTAGCTTGAGTCCGAGGGCCATGCAAGCCTTAGGTTCTGTCCGAGAGTACTTGGTTTCCCCTTGACTTGAGTCCGAGGACCATGCAAGCCTTAGGTTACGTCCAAGGGTACTTGGTTTCCCCTTTAGCTTGAGTCCGAGGACCATGCAAGCCTTAGGTTCTGTCCAAGGGTACTTGGTTTCCCCTTTAGCTTGAGTCCGAGGACCATGCAGGCCTTTCCCAAGCGCTTAAACTAGGTATCCTTGGGCCTTCACGCAAAGTGGGCCTGGGCCGCGAGTTCAATTAATCCGCGGATAAGGAGATATTTCCGCAACCTCACGGGCATGTAGTATTTATCTGACGTCCCAAGGATCGAGGCGCGCCTTTACGAGGCTCCTCGAGACTCGTGGCTGCAGTTGACGTTGGAAGTTGAGCCAAGACCACTTTGTCCGTAGTGCTCCTTGGGACGCCGCGTGAGTTGATTGCCATCATCTTGTCTTTTCAGATAAACAGGAGGGAAAGGATTGCTTTATATATACACCCATCTTTTCAGTTTTCTCCCACATCATACTCCTCATATCCGGAGCCTTCCGTTCTTGGTGTAAAAATGATGACAGCGAGGGTTGGGAAGGAAGAAGCGCCTCCACCGCTTGAGGCGCCCTATCCTCATGAGGCTTATAACAGTAGGGTACGGGCACGGGAAGTACAAGTTTAGGAGAGTACTCCATCTCGGCCGAGGAGGAGTGGCATCTATCCCTCTTTTAGTCAAAATCCGGCGGGTTCCGCTCATGCCAGAATTTTGGTGTGTCAGAAGGAAGGTTCTCCTCGTCAGTCGCCGCCCCGCTTAGCAAAGAGCAGCGAATATTTAGAGAAAGCCCCTCCGCTTCCCACTCCCCGCACCTTTCCTTCAACGGGGTCAGGTTCAAGTTGGGCTTCTTTGGCTGCCTGAGTTATGGGCATGTAGGAGCGCAGGGGAAGAATAAGGTCTCGGAGTCGTAGCCAACCTCTCCTCCGACATACCTCCTCGGCTTTCTCCAGCTTTCTTGTATTTTTCTTTTTCTTGCTTATGTAGTACTCATGTAGTAAGCTTTAACGCAGGCTGATTCCAACTTTTCATTGTACACTGTACTCTTTTCTTCGTTGTAATAATAAAAATAGAAGTTTATATACCTTTTTTGGGTATTGTTCTTTTGGCGCACCACCTCTTGAATGAGTGTACTCCCTGTATGTGCTTTCTCTCATCGATATTTAGGGCAGGAGCCCCTTGAAACACGATTCAATTCGTTCTAACTCCTTCCAACTTACCTATATTACCGGACATAATAATGATTGATAGTAAGTTGAATTCAGGAAACTAACCTGGGTAGCGATTGCACGTTTCGTAGTAAGCACGGGAATATTGCATGAAGACGACGAATTTTTAAATAATTCATCCAAGGGATTGGCCGAGCGTTGCATGACTTCGGTCGTGCTTTTGGGAACGCATTTCTCCATTCCATACTAGCCCCTTTAGTGTTGAGGATCCGGGGGCAAAACAAGAGAATCCATGTAACCCAGTTTCTCCTTTTAAGCGGTTGGTTTCCCCAAAGGCTTGGGTCCGAGGACCATGCAAGGCCTTGGTTACGTCCCGAGAACTTGTAAGAATTTCTTTTTGTACTTGGTTTCCCCACAGGCTTGAGTCCGAAGACCATGCAATGCCTTGGTTCTGTCCAAAACTTTTATTGTTTTCCTTTTGTACTTGGTTTCCCCACAGGCTTGAGTCCGAGGACCATGCAATGCCTTGGTTCTGTCCAAAACTTTTAAGGATTCTTTTTGTACTTGGTTTCCCCACAGGCTTGAGTCCGAAGACCATGCAATGCCTTGGTTCTGTCCAAAACTTTTATTGTTTTCCTTTTGTACTTGGTTTCCCCACAGGCTTGAGTCCGAGGACCATGCAATGCCTTGGTTCTGTCCAAAACTTTTAAGGATTCTTTTTGTACTTGGTTTCCCCCACAGGCTTGAGTCCGAAGACCATGCAATGCCTTGGTTCTGTCCAAAACTTTTATTGTTTTCCTTTTGTACTTGGTTTCCCCACGAGGCTTGAGTCCGAGGACCATGCAATGCCTTGGTTCTGTCCAAAACTTTTAAGGATTCTTTTTGTACTTGGTTTCCCCACAGGCTTGAGTCCGAAGACCATGCAATGCCTTGGTTCTGTCCAAAACTTTTATTGTTTTCCTTTTGTACTTGGTTTCCCCACGAGGCTTGAGTCCGAGGACCATGCAATGCCTTGGTTCTGTCCAAAACTTTTAAGGATTCTTTTTGTACTTGGTTTCCCCACAGGCTTGAGTCCGAAGACCATGCAATGCCTTGGTTTCATCCAAAACTTTTATGGATTAGCCCCTAGACCATGGCGGAAGGGGGATTTGGCCTGAGGCCGAAGCTCCTAGAACTGCCCTCGCTGTTGACACCGCAGGGCGTAGCCCCTAACAAAAGTTTGGATTGGAGCATCGATCGCATGTCGCCGGAGATGGAGGAAATCCCACAAACCTCGGCTGGCTAGGGAGTTGACTCAAATACCTCCCGCACCTACGCGGAAGCCATTCCCACAGACGGCGCCAATTGTAGGGACACAAAATCTTTGAGGGTCCAACAACGGAGTTGGGCCCACGCACGAAAGATCCCTCACAATGAAAATTTGTAGAGAGTGGGCTTGAAAAGGCCAGTACTGGTCGCAGGACATTATTTCGAGTCTAACTGCCGGGAGCCCGGACAGGGAGGAGCTTTGGGTTGGACATTCGGGACCTTTAACCATGTAGCTCGACGAGAATTTGGCTCCTCGGATAGTGTCCGAGGAGCAATGGTGTTGTCCCGGATTTGCCCACAAGTGGGGCTTCCGTGATGGACGGCGCATATCGTCTGGAAATTCTCTTTCCTCCATTCTTTCTCCAGAAGCCAGATGTGTATCTCCACTCTTTCTTCAGGAGCCAAGAAAAAATCCCTCCCTTGTGTTCACATAGCATTCTTATTTATACTAAACTACGCTCGTTGTCCTCCGTACACGTGTAGGGTCGACCTTTCCGGACGAGATATCTCGTCCCATCGCCTAATCCCACAATGGCTGGAGATGATCCATAAAGCCTAAGATCCCGGCTCTTTGGGGCGAGTGTCATGTCGGGAAGGGTATTAGAGACAAACTCCCTAGATATTTTTCGATATTTCAAGTTTATTCACACTCCACTTCAACCCGTAAGGTCAGGCTGCCGAGGACGAAACCGTCCTCTACTGTGTCTTTGGGGCCATCTCTTGTTTCCTAGTTACGAGCTTGCCCCGATCTCCTTCGATTTGGGCGGCGGTTTCCTCATAAGCGATCGGGCCGGGCCCATAAACTACTGGGCCCCCACACCATTTTTTGTGCATCATTTTATATTGAAATTTTAGTAATAATTATTTATTAATTAACAAGTTTCTATATATGATAAAGAAAACACGTATAAGATGGCAAAATTAGTTTGTCACTTTGATTATTTTTTAATAATCAAACTTATTAGTGATGAAAATTTTTTGTCACAGGACAAAAGACAATAAACAACAAACATTAGATAATAAAAAAGAAGTACAAATCTTCTGTACCATTTTTTGTGCATCATTTTATGTTCCACTTTATCGTCTATCTTAATTGGCAACGAAACTAAGAGTACAGTAATAAAACATTTCGTCACCATAGCTCTTATCTGCTATAGTTATAAGTGAATGTTACCTAAAGTTAGAACTCAACTCAAAATAATCAAGAAGTTGGTTTAATATTCTTATTTTTCAAAATTTTGTAAAATTATATATCGACCATTGAAAGAAATTCCCAAAGAATTAATCACACATTACGTTGGCTAATTGACTGATATACTGCCAAATCATAGAAGGTCGAAGATAATCAAACATAAAATAGGTAATCAAATTTTAGGAGACTCGTTTTGTTGAGTTTAGCTTGCACAAGTTACCAAATTCATCATAGCCAAAGGAATCGGGCTTATTCAAATGAAAGAAATCTTGCTTTCTAGATTGTATATATATATTATTGGTGAGAATGTTTTTTCTTCTTCTTCTTTTCTGGTTGTTTTCCCCCTTTTTGGTTAATCTGATTTGAGTAATCTTGAAGAAAACGCATTGGACTTTTTTTTCTTTGTAGCCCATAGCTACCAAGGCAATGGCCCATGGGGCCGTTTCATGTTTGCGCAGAGTGGTAGATTTGGTTTACATTGTATGTCGTGACTAAAAATCAATGTATATCCAAACTACAAAGCTTGAGGTCATTTCAGCCTCTCAAGTCTCACCAACCTATTTCTCAAAAAAAAAAAAAAAAAAAAGTCTCACCAACCTGTCTAATTATAAAAAATAAAAAATAAAAAGTCTCACCAACTCGTGAGTCGTGGCCAATCCAAAGCAGGTTAATACATTGGTGGTCTAGGAAAAATGAAAGGAAAAGAGAGAGACAAAATGATCCGAGTATTTTCAATTATATATATGTCCAAAGCAGGTTAATATATTGGTGATCTAGGAAAACAGAAAGGAAAAGAGAGAGACAAAAGGATCCGAATTCCTTCAAATAAGAAATTTAGATTCAATTTTTACTTATACAAAAAACTAATTGGTGTATTAATTTAATGATAAATAGCACAATTATTATAAGCAAATATCATAGGTTAAAACTGTAAAAAAATAAAATAAGTTGAGTTTACTGTGGATATAGACTATATCAATCTGTAGATATTAGTAATAGGGCATTATTCACCACCCTTTTGTTGTCATAGGGCATTATAAAATTTGTAGAGCACAATTGTTTATAAGCTGAACCACTTGTTTTCTACCCACCTTTAACTCGTTAATATTACTATATTAGAATAGAGTCAATAAACTAAAGTGTCCGACCTGAAAATATCTGTAATTACAAAAGAAGTATTATGTTAAGTTTCATTAAGAAATTATTTAAATTATCCTTTTTTTATATATATATATATATATATATATATATATATATATATATATATATATATATATAATGGACTGACTAGGAAGTTGGAACTTATCATATTGGATTTTTTCCTTAATTCATTTGATTCTCATATATATATAATGGTCCGACTTAGAAAGTTGGAACTTACCCTATTGGATTTTTTCCTTAATTCATTTCATTCTCATATAAATATATATATATATATATATATATATATTGGTCTGACTTAGAAAGTTAGAACTTACCCTATTGGATTTTTTACTTACTTCATTTCATTCTCAAATTATTATTATATTTATATGAAAAAAGAGAATAAGAGAAGAAGGAAGGCATGAACAGTTAAAAGTCTATAACTACTAGCTCTCCCTTAGATAAATGTTCCTTGGAGCTGGTTTTTCATGCGCCAAACGCATGAGACCAACCTCTCACAAGCAAGTGGGCCCCACACCAACTTCTCATAGTGTTAGGAGTTTTACAAGTTGTTGATGATGGCATGAGAAATTGGAGTGCTTGGACAACAACAGGCCAGCCACATGGCTCAATGTTTTCTCAAGACACTAATGGCTCCTCATGCCTATCAAATGAAGCTCCTAATTGCTCTTTGAGGGGGACAAGCCCGATCTCCCTGCTGGATTCAGATTAATAAGCATGATGAGGGGTAGCATGTGGAGGCACCTTGCTCCACATGATGCTCCAAGGCCATGGCAAAGGAGGGCCATTGTGGGCAGAGATGGTTTTGGTGATGATGGGCAAGTGGTGCTGACCCTATATGATAGTGCATGGCATGGTGGCTTGGCTATTAGTTTCTTTGTATGTGGGCTTGGTGGCTTGGGTGCAAGGCAAAGTCTTGAGGTCTTTGTGATGATAATATGTTGTGCAAGGCATTGAGCTGGTTGGTGCTGGTATAATGCATGGACTTGTATGAGTGGGTTGAGGGCAGTTACTTGGTGTGTCGCATATAGACATTTTGTGTGGGTGTGATCTTTGATGAGAAGGGCTTGGGCAGGGGGCCAAGGCTTCCAAAACATGATGGAACTATTATGTGTGGGCTCTTGGAGCATGGGCAGAAGCCCCATGATAATGTGTTGAATAATGGGCTAACATGTGCAGAGTGTGCAGCAGCAGTTACCAAGCAATTCCTGGTTTTGTAGATGTTCGGACCTGCTATGTAGGGGATGGAAATGTGGAAAGCAGGCTAAGATAGTATCAATTAAAGGTGTCCTAAGTCGGACCACATGTGGCAGCAAGTCTTGGACAAGGGTAGTTACTTGGCAATAACTGTTGTGATAGTTAATTTTATATATTAATCCTAGGTCGTTGGGGTTGTCAACAGCAGAGTGTGTAATTTTGCTTAGAGAATTTCATGTGTATTCTCCAAGCTTCCTTTGTACTTGATATTAAGTAATAAAGGTTGGGGTTGGTGTCCTATAAATACTGTGTGTGTCTTTGTGTCTTTGTATCTTGTGTGTGTGTGTGTGTGTGTGTGTGTGTGTGTGTGTGTGTGTGTGTGTGTGTGAATTTCCTTGATAATTTTGTTCTAAGTATTCTTGCGGTGTTTGTGTGTGTCGAGTGTTGATCGAGACTAAGTTAGAGGCTTAGTTCCATCACAAGCAGAAAATTTAAGAGAAAAATTGATCATGTGACACATAGGCGGGTGGGCCCCACACATGTGGAGCCCACCTGCCTATGAGATGCAAGTCTCATGCGCCTGATGCATGAGAGATTTTTTTAGTTCCTTAATATTATAGGTAATTTTCATTGTATTTTGATTGATGCTTGTGATTGTGAGATCATCAATCAATTACGATGATAAGTAGGGTGTCTGAGAAAACCCACCGACCCGCCAAACCCGACCCAACCCAACCCGACCTGCCGGGTTGGGTCGGTTTTTAAGGCTTGGTGGGTTGGGTTGGGTTACAAAAAAAAATTTTATGGCGGGTTGGGTTGGGTTTGGGTCATAAAATTACAAACCCGCCAAACCCAACCCGACCCACCCATATTTAATATATATTTAAAATATATTTTTATATTTAATAATTTTTTAAATCAATTGTAGGACACTTTTATATATATATTATATTTAATAATTAAAAAAAAAACAGTTGTAGAGCAACATTTCCTTAGTTTCTCCTACTAATACTAATTTAATATATATAATATATTATATAATTAATAAAATTTTTTAAATAGCCAGTTCTTCCTATCCTATATAAAAGCCAATTAGTTCACACAAATCCTAATAAATTACTATTGTTGTTTAGTCATTAATGTTGTTTGCCTTTAAGGAGTTACATTGATACTAATCTTTAGGTTTTTTTAATATTTTAATTTTTTTTTTCTACTCAATTTAATAATAATAAAAAAAAATTTCAAACCCATGGGTTCAACCCGACCCAACCCGACCCATGTGGGTTGGGTAATGTGATGGGTTGGGTTGGGTTGGGTTTTTTTTTACCCACCATGGTGGGTTGGGTCAAAAAATCCCCTCAACCCGACCCATGCACACCCCTAGTGATAAGGTCCACCTTCACCATTGCAAGATCATCACTAACAACTTTTACATCGTTTTTTTAGTTCCCCATGCCACCGTGGCTTGCACACACACCATTAAGAACTCCTAAAACCCTAAAATGGTACGAGTGCTTCCACATCCTACTGGCACAGGTTTGAACCGAGTGCAATACTTATCCCTCACAAATGTTTTTACCATTCTTATAATTTAATTTTTACCTTTTTTACTCTTTCTTATTTTTTTTAATAATTAAGATTTAAAGTTACGTCGTTTTTCTTTTTCTTTTTTCACTTTTTCAATTTTAAATCTCAGCCCTTCACAGCTATTGCATTACACTTTATCTCAATTCCACTAACACACCTTGTAAATTCTTTCTTAAAAGATTTAGTTTGACGAGCTCATCTCTAGTTGGTTCCCAATGGGTTTTTCTTTTTCTTTTTTTGATTGGTTCCCAATGCTTGGCTCCTTTCATAAGTCATCATGAGGTTGTGCCAAGACACACATGTGCGACATTGTAGCTTAGTTTGCCACCATGACCTTAAGGCTATGTTTGGTTGAGTGGAAGGGGAAGAAAGAGAGAATAGAAAGGAAAAGGGAAGGGAAATGAAAAAGAGTGGAGAAAGAAAGTACTTCCTCTCAAGTGTGTTTGGATATAAAGAGGAAGAAAAAGGAAAAATATGTGATATATTTTAAACTTTCTTTTCATTTATTTCCTCTTCCATCAAACCAAACAAAGCCTTAAATTGTGACCAATCTCCATCAAATCAAAGGTGTAGGTGGGGTGGGGGTTCAAGCCGTTCAACTATGTGTCAAGGAATGGAGAGAGAGAGAGAGAGAGAGAGAGAGAGTAATTTAAAAAAAAACACTTAATAGAATAAAGAAAAATAATAATAAAGAATTAGATGTAAGGTATATTTGAACTTTAATAATTAAATAACAAATAGGTACCTTTTTTTTCCCTTTTTATATCATGGTTAAAAATAAAAATATACCCTAAATCTATGGCATCCTTGTCCCCTGAGATTTTGAGCCACATACCCTTACTTAAGAAAAAGTAATTTATATTAAATAATTCTACGTCATGTGTCTCAAAATTCAATAAAAAGATATATATATACAAAAATAACTACCCGTTAATACATGTCTTCATTTGTTAGTGAGGTAGATATCTTTCATTTGTTAGTTAAGTAGTTATTTTTTACAGTTATATCTCACACTTATTGAATTTTGATACGGCTAACACGCTATCATTTGATACCAAATATCCCCTCCTTATATAAGGAGGTGTTGTCATACCAAAGACAGAGGCAACCAAGCAGATAAGATTTAACTAAATAATTGAATACACCAATGTTATTACCATGACATCTTGCACTGTAGCTTTCCAAGTTAAAGCCTAAAATAATTCCTAAAAAATAATAAAAAGTTAAGGCAAATGTTAACAAGCCGTATAAGTGCTTGTTAAGGTTATACAAAAGTCGGTCTCATTTTATATAAAAATTAAGGTAAATGTTAACAAATATCACATAAATGTTTGTTAAGATTGTATTAAAGTGTGTCTCATTTAATTAAAAAATTAAATAAATAAATAAAAAATGACATAAAGCTAACCCTTTTAATTATTTTAATATTTTTCCTCACCACAAAATTAACCCCATACCCAAAAAAATTGACAAAAAGCTGTAAAAAATGACAAAAACATGTACAAAAGTGTCCGTTAACACAGCCCAAAAGATAAAGCCGAAAAGGCCTGCAAGGATTCAACAGGAAAAAAAAATGCACTACATGGAAAGCAAAGTTAGGGTGTTCAATTTATACCCAAAAAAAAAAGACACAATAAAATAGTAAAAGCTGATGAAACAGTAAATGCACTCACATGTAAAGCAAAGTTAGGAGCAAAATACAAAATTCTGAACCCCTCAAATCTCATCGATGGTGGTGTATTGGGTGGAGCTTTACGCAATCCCATTAAACCAACCCATCATTTGATTCCCTTTTTCCACCCACCACCACCACCGCCATTCTCAACCATTCTCTCTTCCACCACAACCTACATTCTAATATCCAAACCTAATCCCCTACTTTCTCTACTCTTACCTTTGAAATTCATCTTCATCTAAACTCTAAAACCTTCATTTCCTCCACACCCATTTGCCTTAAAAATCTCACAACCTGTCCTTCCAACAAAAAAGGCAACAAGAAAAAAAAAAAAAAAAGAAAAAAAAAAAAAAGCCAAATTATCCACTTATTACCAAAATAGGTAAATTTATTAACCGTTGCATGCACGTGGATTTACTTCCTAGTAAAAACCAAAACCAAAGACAAGAATAACAACAAAAAAAACAGAGTGTTCAGTTTGGGAATTTGAGGATGGGGAATATAGGGAGTAGAGGGCGGCGCAGGCACGGTGGTAGACGGCGGAACCACCCATCTACGCCGCTTCCCGCGACTCCTCAGCCTGAAATATCGGCTAACCGATACGTGTTCGCGGCGGCGACACCTTACCCATCCCAATTCCCAAACACCGCAGCAGTGGCACCACCACCACCGCCGCTTCCTCCGCCACACGTTCCATACTACCAGTATCCTCCAGGGTACTATCCCAATCAGCCACCTTCTATGCCGGTGCCTTTACCGGCTCCGTACGACCACCACCACCACCGTGGTGGACCTGGGCCTCTCATGGACCCGGCACAGGCCCAGGCAAATTGGGTCGGGGGTAGGTACCCATGTGGGCCGGTGATGACTCCTCAGACCCCATATATGGAGCACCAGAAAGCAGTCACTATTCGAAACGATGTTAATCTCAAGAAAGAGAGTTTGAAGATCGAACCTGACGAGGAAAACCCAGGAAGATTCCTCGTATCATTCACTTTCGATGCCACGGTTCCTGGGAGGTATTTATATATATAAAAGAATGTTTTGAAACGTGTTTTTTGGACTTTTAGTTTTTATTTGGTTTAGTTAAATTGTTTTGGGGTTTCCTGCTTTTTTTGTAGACATAATTCTTTACTGGGTCAATTTCAATTTTTTGTTGGAACGTATATTTTGTTTGGATTTGGAGTATTTGACTTGAGAGAAATTTAGGTTGACTAGCTGTTGAACAGTTGAAGTAGTAATTTAAAGTGTGCCCTTTGGGATGAAGGAAAAGTTTTGTGGGTAAATTTTTTATTTCTTTTTGGTGACAATTTATGGACTTGTGAATGTTTTTGAGAGCCTGGTAATTTACCTCACTAGTAGTTTAATGGCAGAGCCTGTTCTCCTTTATTATTGTAAGTATCAAATTACCAAAAGAAGAACTGGGTGAGGATTCTAATTGGTTTACTGTATTTGTTCCAATAAGAAATTCATGGGGTTTTGTTTTGTAATTTCTTCTTGAAGATAATTATAATGAATTAGGCAAACTGAAATATATAAAAGGAAGGACTATGTGCTATCAATATAATAATACTGACTTATTAGCACAGGCCAATCCTGAAATAATGTTTTAAGATTGAATGTAAGGTTTAATCGACTGTTTTCAATATAATACTGACTGATTATTATTATTTGTATGGTCAATATCTATTCCAACCAAAGTTATATATATTAACAAAGGTCTGCTATTCATGAGAAAGCTTTTATCATTTTTGCTTTAGCTTTAAACTTGTATTATGTTTCTTGGAAGATAGCCAAAGGAGGAGTATGTTAGGATTGAAAGGAAAGGAATTCTGCCACTAGTATTGGTGGAAGATTAGATGGGCTGCATGTTTCTTAAATAGAAGAGGAAATGGTCATAGTGTGTGCCTTTCTTGAATGGGGACCATATTAATTGCAAAGGAGAAGGTCCCTGTTTTACCTCATTTAGATGAACATTGTATTTTTCTATTGTAGAACAATGGCAATATGACCTTCAGTCACTTTCTATGAACATTCGTGGATCTAGAATGAAATTATTCCTTTTCCCTAAAAAAATTACTTTCAGATGCCAAACCTGGACCAATTTGGACAACTGAACCACTGGAACCATGTGTGTGTCTCGTGGAGGCCTCTACTGTTCTGGCCTACCAAGCAGCCATATTTTTTTTAGATAAGGTAGGCCAGAACAGTAGAGGCCTCTGCAAGACACATGCAGCCATATAAAAACTAATTCTGTATGATGTTAAAGCTTCAATCTTACTTATCTCTGTATATATATGCATCATGGATTTCCCATAGGTTTTACTGGCTAGAGGTGAGTCCAAAGGGCTCTTCTTTAGAAAGGTCCCCTATGTTGTCAATATATATATATATATATATATATATATATATATAGCTGGGCAAGAGTGTATTTTCTGGTAGAAAATAAGGATGTTGCTTCAATACATTCTAAGGACTTAAATTTCTTTTGTGTCTGTCTATCTTTGAACTTCAATATTTGTGCCTTGAAGATAACTTTGCATTTATGAGGAAGTTGAAGTTGAAGATTAGGTCAGTGCTGTTACAACTTTGTCTAGTGGCACCAGGAATAAGATTGCAGGTGGTGAAGAAGTTTCAGAGAAACAATGAGAAAGATTAAGCAGGTAGAGACATGATTGGGGTGGTTTAGTAATCTTAATAGAAAATTTTAGGTGTTACTAAAGAGGGGTGCTATGGCCCATTGTATTGGTGAAAACTTCTGGCAGTAGCAAGTTTGAATATGATGATTGTAATGGAGAGTCTTTTGGAATCATACAAAATGTTTTTTCGATAAAGTGAATTGCAGAAGATATGTCCACAACAGAGATGTCATTAAGGCTTGGATGATGACAATGAGTTGTTTGCTTTTATAGTTATTAGTTTTAAATATGAAGATTTGTGGTACTCTTTTTAATTAGTGAAAAGTGGGTGGTTGAGTTGAACCTTATACATTTCTATTTAGGCAATATAAAATGACCATTTGAAGAACCTAGGCTTTATTTGGTACTGTAAACAAGATTCAAGATATTGACTTGGTGTATGCACGGTTTCATTTCATTTTTCTTTGTTTTGGGGTTTATGTTGCTTCTGATCAAGAACTGCGAAGACTGATATTTTGCTTTATACATTTCATTTGAGGATCACAATTATTATGAGATCACAATCATTACAATGTTTCCCTAAGTAGTCCCTTAGTAGTACAGTGCCTAGCTTTCATATGGTATTATTGTGTCATTGATATCATAATTTTTCAAAGAGATATTATGAAGTAGCATATTGTGGTAGTAGTTTTGTTTTTGTTTCTGCCCTCTTGCATGCCAGAGGGCATCACTTTTTCAATGAGGTATTATAGTGTGTTTTGTTTTGTTGTTTTATCAGATTGTTAATTTTGGATCTTTAACATATATTCAGATCCTCAAATATTCTTTGTTATATAGTTTCCCTCTTTTATATCTTTTACCTGTTCTTTATTCCTGTCTGACAGTTATTCTTAATACTTTTCTTGATCAAAAGTTTCATTTACTTTGTTCAACAGCATCACCATAATTTTCTTTGCAAAAGAAGGTGAAGATTGTAACCTGACACCGATGAAACAAGACCTTGCACCTGTGACAGTACAGTTCCAACAAGGTCTGGGCCAGAAGTTCAGGCAGCCCTTTGGAACTGGGATGGACTTCTCAGTGTTTGAGGAGACACAGTTATTAAAAATGGGTGATGTAGACGTCTATCCTTTAGCAATTAAGGCAGAGGCAAACCCAGTTAAGGAGAATGGTACAGATGGGAACCCAATACCTGCAAGCATGAACTCTCAGATAACTCAGGCAGTGTTCGAGAAGGAGAAAGGTGAATACCAGGTGAGGGTAGTGAAGCAGATCTTGTGGGTCAATGGAATGAGGTATGAGTTGCAGGAGATATATGGGATTGGGAATTCAGTTGAGGGTGACGTGGATGGGAATGACCCAGGAAAAGAATGTGTCATCTGCCTATCAGAACCACGGGACACAACCGTCCTTCCCTGCCGACATATGGTAATTAAACTCTTTTGTTTTTCCATTTGCAGTTCTGTGATTAGACGATTACAAGTGGTTAAGCCATAGTTTTGATTTTGAAACAAGTTTCCAAATTAGTTTCTTGTACAAAGGTTGCCAATTTATTGTTGTTTGGGAGCCATTTTAGTTAAGTCATTGTTTGACATGTATCAATGGCAATCCTTGTTTACTGTGAGTTTATTTGCCAAGGCTGGCAATTGCTTGTCATAATTCCATTCCGGAATGTCTAAAAGATTTATTATAGACTGGTTTCTTGGATTACTCATTCCACCGCACCAATATGACCCAATATGTCACAAATGTAAAATATGTGCTAATGGGTTATAACACCAGATGCATCCATCCTGTTTTTGTCCTGGAAAACTGTTGCTCGTTTACTAATATTCTTAATGTGGATAATTACTTAATAGCTGGGTATTAATGTAGTATCATTGGCTGTGTTTCTTTCCATGTTGCAGTGTATGTGCAGTGGATGTGCAAAGGTTTTAAGGTTCCAGACAAACCGATGTCCGATATGCAGACAACCAGTTGATAGGCTTTTGGAGATTAAGGTCAACAATGGTTATGTGGAATAGGAAGATTTCTTCTGCCGCTAGAAATAGCCCTGTTCTTATCTTTCTTGCTTTCCTTCTTCGTCTTTTTTTTCTTTTTTTTTTTTTTTTTTTTTTCTTGTTTTGTTCTTGGCTTTTTTTTAAATATAGTAGGGTTTTTTTTTTTTTTTTTTATACATATTTTCTGGTTTTCTAATTATCAGAATAGAACATATCCTTGACAAGTCGTTTGGTAAGGATAAAATTCTGGCTATACCTGTTTAATTTTACTACAAAACCAATACTAATCATGTGTTTGGAATGAAAATAAAAAGGATGGTAATATCTCTAACCCATCTCGCTCCTAACTTGCCTTACTCCCACTCTCTATGCTAAGTTTTTCCTGCTTAAAAAGGGAGTAGAAACACCATAATCCAACCCTTACTTTGCCCTTACCACCTCTAAAGAAGAAGGAAAGATGGTTGGAATATAAAATGTTTTTAAAAGGGATAATACCCACTAAGTATAACCATATATTTTATTGAGTTTTAATATACATCATTCGTTCACCTTTTAAAATGTACAATACTCACTTTTAATATAGATCATTCGTTCATGAATATAAATAAAATCTTAAAATTTAAATATTTAGAATAAATATGTCATATCATATCATGTACTATTATATAATAAAGTTGCACTTAAAAATTATAATTGTATTTGTGTCAAGTAGCTGCACCAAATTACAACAATTTTATTTTTGGATAAAACATTAATGAGAGGTGAGATGGCAGTATGGCACTCTGCTTTTAGTGTTGCAAGATTGCATGGAACCCAGATCACATTCATTTATAGGCTACCTAAACTTAATTCTAACAATTGAAGAACCTTGATGAAAATTAAACAAAAATAATAGGAGTATCACCTAAGTTTTAGCTTTATAAGTTCTCTTCTATTTAAAGTATTATCTCTATTTGAAGTGATGATAATCTTGATTTTTTTTAACTTAAAAAAAAAAAAAAAACGAAAGGATTGTCTTTCATTTTATTTTTGGATAAAATATTAATGAGAGGTAAGATGGCAGTATGGCACTCTTTACTTGGTGTTGCAAGATTGAATGTAAACCGTATCACATTCATTTATAGGCTACCTAAACCTGATTCTTAGTTCTTACAATTAAAGAACCCTGATTAAAATCAAACAAAGATAATATCTCCTAAGTTTTAGCTTTAGAAGTTATTTCTTCTATTAAAGGATTATCTCTATTTGAAGTGATGATAATCTTGATTCTTAACTATAAAAAAATTAGAGGGTTATCCATATTTGAAGTGATGATAATGTTCAACGTTAACTATAAAAAAATATTTAAAAATTTGTCATATAATAAAATTGTCACAATTAACAATATAAAAAATTTATTAAAAAAATGTAAAGCTTTTTTATTATTATACTTTATCCGGAAAAAAAAAAAAAGAAGAAGAAAAAGTTGAAGTGAAGAAGAAGTTGAGGCCAATAAGGCAATAACAAAACCTAAATCATATTAGTTTGAATAAATGAGCACAAAATCATAGAAAACTTATTATTATTACTTTCTTAATTCTTTTAGTTGTTTTTGAATAAAGTAATAATAAGTTTTCTTATCAACATTTTAACCTACGTTTTGTGGTTATTTATTCAAACTAATATGATTTAGGTTTTGTTATTGACCTCAACTTCTTACGTCAACTTTTTTTTTGGGCTAAAATAATAAAAATTTTGCATTTTTTATTTATTTAAATTATGCATTTGTTGTGACAATTTTATTCAAGCTAATGCGACAATTTATTTATTTATTTATTTTTATATAGTCATGGTGATCGGGTTCCAACCTTCCTCAGGAAATCATTGTGGAAGGCTGGAACCTGGCCACCTTGAGAATGCTATACAAGATGTAACCATTCTTTTGAGTATAAGCTTCGAAGAAGGAAGCCAACAATAAATGAAGAAATATCTTGTAAGAAGGTTGCTACTACCACATTAAATGCTCTGCACCTAACCAACTAACCGCATTCGGCTCCTTGGGAAAGTATTGTGGAAGGTTGGAACCCGACCACCTTGAGAATTAATGCTGTAAAAGGTAACCATTCTTTTGAGGATAAGTTTTTGGGAAGAAAGCCAATAATAAAGGAAAAATATCGGTAAGAAGGTTACTACTACCACATTAAATGCTCTACACCTAACTAATCGGCCGCATTTATGTAAAAATGACACATGAACAGTGATATCTCGGTTTCAAATTTGTTCACAAAACTTCCAAGAGGTTTTTGATAAGACAAGCATTCAATAGATCACTTATAAGATCAACAAGTGGAAGGCTGGGATGATGAATGGAAGGACTATATAAGGAAAAGGTCCAAATAAAAAAAGGGGCAGAGAATCTGAAGGTGAGGAGAGAGAAAGGAAAGAAAATTGTATTTGATATGTAACGAAAATTCGCTAAGTTATCTTCTGTCCATGCGCGTCGTCCAAAGGATTGACGAGGTAAGTCATTGGTTGCTCATCCGTCTGTCCTCAAGGCGACGGAGACGACGAAGCTTATCGACCTCCTCCGTCCGTCCTTAAGGACGGACGGGCTTCTTAGCACTCGTCCGTCGACAAGGACGGACGAGCCTGGGCAAAGATCTCTTCGTCCATAAAGGACAAGGAAGGATTACTTGTCTCCGCCGAGTGGAAGAACAAACCGACACCAGCCAAGCCCAACCGTTGCGAAATACGAACTTCTCAATCAGTTATTTCCGAGCCTGTTGGATTCCTCAATCGTAGGAGCGGTTACCAAGCAAGTAACCGCTCCCCGTACACTATATAAGCACACTCCAATGAAAGAGTAAGGCATGCTGTTCTATTCTTGAGAAACTAAGTTTACATTTCTTCATTTAGAGACTAACTTCACCATCGGAGGGTTTTTGGCCGGCTTCCACCGGTCTCCTCCGACTTTGTACTCATTTTCTCAGGATTGAGTCGCAAGTTTATCAAGGCCCGGCATTTTCGGTCCATCGATATCCCGGTGGTTCATCGGTTGGCGCCGTCGTGGGAAGAATAACGTTTGATTTCCATTGTTGGATTCTCGCGATTTCTTTCTTGGACATAAGGGCTGAAATGGTCCGGACAAGGTCAAGGGCTACCAGCCCAGGCCTTCAAGAAAGTAGAGGCGATCAATCGGTGCCTACCGTACAACCGCTTCTCATCCCAACACGTGCAATCCATGGCTGCTACTATGGCAAAATTGACCCGCTTGAGAACCAGGAGTTGGTTAGAGAACTTACCATGAGGAGGCAGCATCGGGATGAGAACGTTGGAAGACAGGTCCGAGCAAGATGAGAGGAATGCCGAGTTTGAGAGCCGGTCAAGGGGTACCCCTTCAAGAAGGGTGCCTCACTTGGAAAGGGAGATGGACCAAATGAGAAGAACTATGGATGAGATGAAGGAAAATATGAAGAGGACCAACCCCGTAGAGGACTTGGTTCACAGGACAGACTCCCCGTTTGTGCCTCCTATCAATGCTCACCCTTTGCCGCCGAAGTTCAAGATGCCCTCCTTAGATTCGCACGATGGGACGCGAGATCCATTTGATCACATTGCCACCTTCAAAACTACTATGCATCTTCAAGGGGTTCCGGATGAAATAATGTGCAGAGCTTTCCCTACTACCCTTAAAGGACCCGCACGAGTGTGGTTCAAGCAAAATATCTCCCAAAGACGGTAACGTCCTTCAAAGAATTAAGTAAGTTGTTTGTCAACAACTTCATCGGAGGATGAGAGGCACAAGCGTTCCTCGTCTAGTTTGCTGACCATAGAACAAGGGGAGAATGAAAGTTTGCGGTCGTTCATTACGCGGTTCAATAGGGAAGCTTTAGCAAATGGACGAGATGGATGACAAGTTGCTCTGGCGGCTTTCCACAATGGGGTTCACTTTGATTTGTTCATCCACAAGCTATATGAGCAAGAGCCTCGGACCATGGCCGAACTCGTCCACTCGGCCCGAGAATTTTATGAATGCGGAGGATGCTATCATAGCCAAGAAGAGGAAGAGAATTGAGAAAATGGATGCTAACTCCACTCGTCACCCGGAGCGGGGTCCTCGTCTCAAGAAAGGACGAACGGAAGACAAAAAGGATCGTGACGGGGAAGGCAGGCCCTCAAAGACGAAGTCAGCAGAAGATACGCCATTGAACATGCCACTTGATCAGGTCCTAATGCAAATCAAGGATGATCCTTCCTTGAAGTGGCCAGAAAAAATGAAGGGAGATCCGAATAAGCGTAATAGAAACAAGTATTGTCGCTTCCATAGAGACCATGGGCATGATACGGACGAATGTTTTGATCTAAAGCAGCAGATTGAGAATCTTATAAGACAGGGGAAGCTAAGAAGTTTCCTAGGACGAGACCACAAGGACGACAAACTCAAGGGAAAAGCTCAAGAGTCGTCACGGCCACCTCTCGGAGAAATCGGGGTTATCGTCGGAGGGAGCTCAACAGATTGGTCGTCCAGGTCTAGGAAAACATACCTGAAGGTGGTGCAGAGCGTCCAACTCTCCGGACGACCACCTAGAGATGCGGACGAGCAGGCAATCACATTCACCGAAGAAGCTGAAAGAATCCACCATCCTCATGACGATGCTATTGTCATAACCTTGCTCATCGTTGACTACACAACCAGAAGGGTACTCGTTGATAATGGAAGTTCGGCAGATATCCCAGTATCTTCCAGCTTTTTTCAGATGAAGTTAGGACGAGACCGTCTTTCGTCCCGTGAATTCTCCGTTAGTAGGTTTTGGTGGGATGAGGGTGCAGCCCGTGGGTACTGTTACATTACCGGTGGTAGTAGGGGCATATCCACAACAAGTCACCAAGGACGTGAGTTTCCTGGTAGTAGACTGTTCGTCCTCTTATAATGCCATAATTGGGAGGCCAACTTTGAATAGTTGGAGAGCGATCACGTCCACCTACCACCTATCGGTCAAGTTCCCAACAGACTATGGAGTAGGACAAGTGCAAGGAGATCAGCGACGGCGAGAGAGTGTTACTTGGCTATGTTGGCCACGGACGAGCAAGTGCAAACAATGACTATTGAAGAGAAAAGGGTCGTGGTAGAACCTATTGAAGTGCTGGAAGATGTTCCCTTAGACGAAAGGAACCCCGAGAGATGTACCAGGGTGGGGGCAGATCTAGAAAGAGGAGTTAAAGAAAACCTTGTCCATTTTTGAGGAAGAACGTAGATGTGTTCGCATGGAGTCATGAGGATATGCCTGGAATAGATCCTAATGTCATCACCCATCGCCGAACGTATGTCCATCCTCAAGCCAATACGACAAAAGAAAAGGGTGTTTGCTCTGAGAGAGAAAATGCTATTAAAGACGAGGTTCGAAAATTGATGGCAGCAAAGTTTATCCGAAAGGTGTACTATCCGGATTGGTTGGCCAACGTAGTAATGGTCAAAAAGGCGAACGGCAAGTGGAGGATGTGTGTGGATTTTACCGATCCGAATAAAGCTTGCCCCAAAGATAGCTATCCATTACCACGAATTGATCGGTGGTGGACTCCACCGCGGGCCATAAACCGCCGATTTTATGGACGCTTTCTCAGGATACAACCAAATACGGATGGACGAGGTTGACCAGGAGAAGACCTCATTTGTTACTAGTCAGGGCTTGTTCTGTTATGAAGTAATGCCCTTTGGATTGAAGAACGCTGGAGCAACGTATCGTCGATTGGTCAATCACATGTTCCGTCCTCAGATTGGGCGAAATGTCGAAGTGTATGTGGATGATATGTTAGTGAAAAGTCTAGAAGAGGGTAAGCATTTAGACGACTTGCAAGAAACCTTCAATACACTCAAAGCGTCTGAAGATGAAGTTGAACCCCAAAGTAAATGTGCTTTCGGAGTGGCTTCGGGAAAATTTCTTGGATTCATGGTCTCACACGGGGGATCGAGGCCAACCCGAGAAAAGATCAAGGCAATCCTAGAAATGAAGCCTCCATGAGAATACTAAAGAAGTACAATCTCTCACCGGGCGAGTTGCCGCCCTCAACAGTTTGTCTCTAAAGCTACCGACAAGTGTTTGCCATTTTTCAAGGTTCTAAAGACAGCCTTGAATGGACGGACGAGTGCCAAAGAGCCTTCCAAGATTTGAAGACGTATCTTGTCATGCCCCGCCGCTAAGTCCGTCCGTGGTAGGAGAGGAACTGTTTTGTACTGGCGGTGACCCCGCATCTTTGTGAGCTCGGCCACGATCGAGAGGAAGCAAAAGTGCAAAAGCCGAGTGTATTACACCAGTAGGGCATTGAGGGGGCGGAAGGACGATATCCGCCAATAGAAAAGCGGCCTTCGCGCTCATCACGGCTTCCGGGGAAGTTAAGACACTACTTCCAAGCCCATGTAATCAATGTTATGACAGATCACCCACTTAAGAAAGCTATGAACAAGTTGGAAGCCGCAGGACGTCCCGATCCAATGGGCGGTCGAACTTAGCGAGTTTGATATCCGATACCAGCCAAGACATGCTATTAAGGCTCGTGCCCTGGCGGACTTTATTGCGGAGTTCACCCCAAGATGCAACAATGAAGTGCGGGAGGATAAAAATTGGGTGGTACATGTAGATGGCTCGTCCACACAGCGTGCGGAGGAGGAATAGGGGTGGTTTTGCAATCCCCGAAGGAGACAAGTTGAAGCATAGAGTCCGCCTACAATATCGACCAACTAACAATGAGGTGGAGTATGAAGCTCGCTTAAAGGGCTAGAATTGGCTAAATCAGAGAAGCGGAGTCGGTTCTCGTCCGGGAGACTCTTCATTTGGTAATGGGCCAAATAAATGGGACGTATGAGGCGAAAGAAGAACGAATGAAAAAGTACCTGGAGAGGGTATTACAACTTGTGGAAAAATTCAAGAAAGCTAACTTCATTCAAATCCCCAGGGAAGAGAATGCGTAAGGCGGAACATCTTAGCGAAGGAAGCCTCTCAAGAATCGGAACAACCGAAGAGTATGATGAAATTGAAGACGTCCCGAGTGTAGATCTCCGGAAGTACAGCAAATAGGGAATGAAGAAAATTGGATGACCCCAATCGTCTCTCAGATCTCGAAGGACGGAGACTTAGGAAGCAAGGGACGAAGCTAAAAACTCGAGGATAAAAGCAGAAGGTACGTCCTTATGGACGAAGTTCTCTATAGGAGGGGCTTTTCTCAACCTTATCCGAGGTGTCCGGCCCCGAGAAGAGGCGAACTATATGCCGAGGGAAGTTCATGAAGGAGCTCGTGGAAACCATTCGGGAGCCAGTCGCTTATCCAAAAAGTCGTCCGTGTGGGTACTATTGGCCAACTGTTCAAGTGGATACAAAAGCTTATGTCAAGGCATGCGACAAGTGCCAACGATTGATAATGTCCCCGGACAACCATCGGAGTACCTCACCCCAATGATGGCCCCGTGGCCCTTTGCTCAATGGGGCCTAGATATCCTGGGTCCATTTCCACTTGGAACTAGACAGATGAAATTCTTGGTGGTAGGGATTGACTATTTCACTAAGTGGGTGGAGGCAGAACCATTGGCACACATTACACAGCAGAATGTATAGAACTTCGTCCGGAAGAATATAGTTTGCGGGTTTGGAGTACCTGTGGTACGGTTTTCCGACAACGGACGACAGTTTGACAACACCCTTTTCGGGGACTTCTGTCTACACTTTGGAATCAAAAATCATTATTCCTCCCCCGCACATCCACGAGCAAACGGTCGGTGAGGTTACAAACCGATCCTTGCTGAAAATCATCAAGACTCGTCTTGAGGGGGCAAAGGAGTATGGCCGGATGAGTTACCCGGTGTCCTATGGGCATACAGGGACAAAGTGAGGACCCCTACAGTGGGAAACCCCTTTTAAACTAGCCTATGGAAGTGAAGCGATTTATACTGCGGAAGTGCACATGGCCAACCATAGAGTGATGTCATATGAAGAGAAGGATAACGAGGAGCAACTCCGCTTGAACCTCGATCTTATAGACGAAGTAAGGATGAAGCGAGCACAGGCGTGAAGTACAAGAACCTCATGGCTAGGCAATACGATGCAAGGGTGAAACCAAGACGTTTCAACATAGGAGATCTTGTCTTGAGGAAGGTCTCTTTAGCAACCAAGAACTCAGCTCATGGGAAATTGGGCCCCAATTGGGAAGGACCCTATAGAGTCATCAACTTCAAAAGACAAGGATCCTATTACTGGAGGCCCCGGACGGGAGAAAGCTAGAACATCCTTGGAACGTGGAGCACCCGAGGAGGTACTACCAAGAGAAGCGGGCCGAAAGGAGGTTCACGTGGACGAGCTTGAAGCTTGCTACCCTATTTACATTCTACTTATGTTTTATCTTTGTGTTTGATACTATCACTTTGTTATTTGTGTTGTGGTTATCTATCATGATTATGGACAAAGTTATAGAGTGCTTACTAAATAAAAGGCATTAGCATGTATGTGCCTTATCAGTAAACGATATTTATGTAAATGTACAAAATGTTGTGTGCATTTCTGATTTCCATGGCATTCTCGTTCAAAGCTAACCTACGGGGTGGCTGAGAACAAAATATTTTTTAATTGTCAATGAGACGAATAAATTCTCTGGACGCGGAGATGTAACGTCTAAAGCTTTCCTAAAGGAAAAGCAAGATTAAGGCACCCCATCCTAATCAAAGGACGAGGTAGTCCCCGAAATAAGCCCAAAATATTCGTCCATGAGGGCAAAACAAAGATGAGATACCCTCGTCTTTTACAAAGGACGAGGGAGAAAGCAACTTGGCACTCATCTGTACAAGACAAAATGTGCGTCCAAGCCTTAAAACAATTAGGCAAAGGACGAGGCATAATGCGCATCCAGGCCCGAGATAGTAAGGCCTATGGACGAGCAAGGTCCCAAAGTCCGGACGGTCAGGGTACATCAAGAAATTTCAGTCTAAGGACGAGAAATAACCCTTCAAATTTTAATAGATGGTTTAAACACACCGAACAAGGACGAGTAAAGTATGAATGCATGCATAAAAATGAAAAATCTCGTCCATACATAAAAGAAATAAAATTCACCAAGTGTTTGAAGGGCGGACAAACAACGTCCAAACACCCTTGTAAAAAAAGGTTTCAATACCTCGTCCTAAAAACTTTGGACGAGTTTAGTGTACTTGAATTACATCAAAAGATCCAAAAAAAACAAAGGATCAGAAAAAAAAAAAAAAAAAAAAAAAAAAAAAAAAAACACATTCTTAAGCGGGAGGAGCGGTGGGTGGCTGGGTAGAGGCATCGTCTTCAATATTGACGTCCTCTGAGCTGGTTTGGAGAAGAGAGCTGGTAGCGACATTCAGGTTAAGTTTGATAGAGTTGAAGTCCACCTCGGGAAGTTTTCAACAGCGTCCATCCTAAAGTCTTCAAAACCCATTTGCATAGTTGCGGTCCAACAAGTCTGTGAAATCCTTGGACGCTTTGAACTCCGCAATGGCATCGTCCTTAGCCTTGGAGAGGGAAGCACTCAGCTCATCATTCTTCGCTTGAAGGTGGTCAAGACGGGAATCTTTCTCCACCACAGCAGACCTTCAACTCTGCGATCAAATTTAGTGCTCCACTTCCTTCTCCTTAGCCTCAACAAAGAACCCTGACCCATTTCTTACTCTCCTCCCTCACGTTTTTATGGTCGTCTCTAGCAAAATCCTCGTCTTGTCCAACTCGTGGCTTGCCTAGACGCTGCGATGAACTTGGACATGGCCTCGCAAAAAGGAATGTTTGGTTAAGACACCCAAAAGATGAAGAAATGATAAAGTCAAGACGAAAGAAAATTTACCTTAAAAAGATCATGAACACCAGAATGTTCAAAATCTTTTAAAGACATGTCATAACATGCGTGTATGTCCTCGTCCTTCATGACTTCTTGAAAACGTTGCCAAGCCAAATCCTCGTTTTCAACTATGTTCGAAGATATTCTTGGCAAGGGCCGAGACGAGACAGATGCGATCGTCCCGGGAGGGGTCTTGGACGAGGTCATCTCCACAGGTGGAGATACGTCCACATCAATTGTTTGGACGGAGAGGTTGGGCTGAGGCAAAATAGGCTTGGCCACCTTAGACGATGAATGTTTCACTCTTTTGTCCTGCTCTGGGAAGGCTCCCTAAGTCCAAATTCTTCGGTAAGGACTTTCTTTTGTCCCCAGCAGATGGACGAGCTTGAGGTACAGCTTCGGGACGGACGTCCCCAGCCTCGGGACGATCTCCCTCAACAGCTACATCTTTTCCCTTATTTCCCTTCATTGTCGCCATTCCTAAAAAAAAAAAAAAAAAAAGAGTTTTTAGAGCGAACATAAAAAAAAGAGGTTAAAGACGTCCGAGTTAAAGGCTTACTTCTCCTTACGGTTATTTCGTGCGCTAGTGCTTCGTCGGAAGGATCAGGACCAAGTCCCCACTTAGCAAGCCGTCTAAGAGTCACTAGGGAGTGGAAACTCCTATCGGCACACAGTCGAGCTCTGTGGACGCGATCACGGTGAAACTTGCTAAGGGAAGGACGCCCAACAATTTTGTAAAGGAATAAGTTAGAATACAAAAAATAATAATAATTTAAAAAAAAAAAAAAAAAAAAAAAAAAAAAAAAAACAAACTTAAACTTACCCCGAGGACGAAGGTTCCCTAGGTCCCCAGTATAACGACCAAAAGTGTCCCGTCCAACGTCTCGAAGGGTTTCGGCCTGATTTAGGAGACGAAGAAAAACTCCGTCTTCCACTTTCTCGTCAGGACGAAGGTAGGGACCTAATCATTCTACAATCTTTACCTGGCGAGAACTGGTAAAAGCCAAGGGATTGATGAATTTCGAGAGGGTTTATAACAGAGAGGAACTCGTCTTTGTGAAGAGGACGGTCCCCCAAACACCTCTCTCCATAGGACTTGCATAGAGATGACCAATCTCCATGCGTTAGGATTAAACTGACATACCCCCAAGCCTAACCTAACAAGTAATTCCCTAATGAAAGCGTTTAAAGGAAACCTCAAACCCCCCGGAAGATAGGCCTCATAGACGCCTATCCCAAAACGAGGATCACAACACCATTCTCCACGGACGGGTAACCTAGGGTTAAGCTCGTCTGGGATCTGGTACCATGTCCTCATATTATCTAACCTTTGATCGTCCTTCTTAGAAGGTATGTCTATTGCACTGACTAAAAACAGATTTACTTCCTCCTCGTCCAAAGGGGAGACGGAGGGAGGGACGGACGAGGTACTGCTCGGGATCCCGAGGCTTTTCTAATTTCTTGTTGAATAGCCTCTAAGGGAAACCCAGGGACGCCGGAAACATATTCCTCGTCCGTAGAATTCCCTACATCACTACTACTAGAATCACTAGAACTAGTACTGGATATGGATTGATACTCGTCTATAACCTTTTCTAGACTGTCGCTAGACGACATTTTGTTTTAGAAAAGATTTAAAAAGAAAACCTAAAAGATGAGAGAAAAGGGGAATACCTGGCTCTAAGACGAATGGAGGCTACGGACGTGAGGAATATCCTAGACGAGGCTCTAGACGAGGAGTGTCAAAGAACGAAAATTTTAGAAATGTAGGGGGCAACGGAGGAATTCCCTATTTATAGGAAATTGACCTGGGCATACAAAACGACACAACCAATCGAGAAGTGACACGTGGCATTCATCTCGAGAAATGGATCGACGAAACTAATCACCAATGAGAATGTGACACGTGGCATCTTGACGTATGGGCTTTCTAGGTAACACTGGCTGTTCGTCTCCTTAGACGACCCATATGAACAAGGGGGCAAACGATATGTAACGAAAATTCGCTAAGTTATCTTCTTGTCCATGCGCGTCGCCCAAAGGATTGACGAGGTAAGTCATTGGTTGCTCATCCGTCTGTCCTCAAGGCGACAGATGACGACGAGCTTATCGACCTCCGTCCGTCCTTAAGGACGGACGGGCTTCTTAGCACTCGTCCGTCTGACAAGGACGGACGAGCCTGGCAGCATCTCTTCGTCCATAAAGGACAAGGAAGGATTACTGTCTCCGCCGAGTGGAAGAACAAACCGACACCAGCCAAGCCCAACCGTTGCGAAATACGAACTTCCGAATCAGTTATTTCCGAGCCTGTTGGATTCTCAATCGTAGGAGCGGTTACCAAGCAAGTAACCGCTTCCCGTACACTATATAAGCACACTCTAATGAAAGAGTAAGGCAGGCTGTTCTATTCTTGAGAAACTAAGTTTACATTTCTTCATTCAGAGACTAACTTCACCATCGGAGGGTTTTTGGCCGGCTTCCACCGGTCTCCTCCGACTTTGTACTCATTTTCCGAGGATTGATCGCAAGTTTATCAAGGCCCGGCATTTTCGGTCCACCGATATCCCAGGGTTCATCAGTATTCATATATACTTGAGTTGTTATAAGAACACCTAATCCTTGAACTTGACCGAGGAGTGTAACTTCTCTCTAATTGTCACTATTCTTGTTAACATGAATCCAATCATCTACGGTCCTTATTTAACTTGCTAAGTTGTCTTCCTATTAAACTCACTCTCTAATAAATATATTGTTTTGGACTCTTTAGGCCATCATTCATTGTTCTTAGTGGGTCGTGGTTCAAAATCCAGCTCTTACAGATATGTTTACTGTATTTGTTTTAATATCATCTTCATTTTCTGTTATTATTTTAATGATTTGTTATGCAAATTGAGGTTTACTTATGTTTAGAAGATTTGTACATTTAAAAAATTTATTGTAAAGTAAGCACAACTTCAAAAATAATTTTACAATTTCTGTCACTTCACGTCATCTTAAAATTTCTCATTCAGAAAAAAAAAATTATATGTTTTTTGAATGAAAGAGAAATAGAAGAACAAGATTTGAAAGCTCAAATAGAGTTTGCTACACTGGTTGTATGTTGGTTTTAAGCATTAAATGTTGGTTTGAAAGATGTGTTGTTGTTTTGAAAGATATGTTGTTAGCTCAAATATTCCTATTCATATTTTTATAATACATATTTTTATTCATGGGCAGTGGAATGCTGAAAATTATTTGAGTATATTGGATGAAATTCCAAAATTATGTATAAATATTTATATTTATAAATTTATGACCAAAAACTTACACCGAGACTACTTCTACTAGTAAAGAAAAAGGAGAAAATGGCACATTCCCATCTTTAATTGGATTTGAACTTTTGGAAACTCTCAATTTCTGTTTTCGGTTTCCATCACCCAAACTCAAATTTTTGAGTTTTGAGTGATGAAAACATCACTTAAAAAACAAGCCAAACAATTTGTTGTCTATGAGTCTTGGACTATGGGTTATGGAAACTGAGTGATATCACTTAGTTTTTTGCCAATCCAAATAGTCTCTTAGTGATTCTGACCTGACAAAGACCGGTGGGTCCAGCAGCTTTATTTTTTTACAAATTTGCCATTCAACCCCGTTTTCATATTTTGAAAACATCTTAAATGTGTTTTCAGTTTTCATAACTATAACTCATTTTTTTGAATAGTTAGTTATGAAAAAAAAAAAAAACCTAAGCCAAATATGAGAATCTGATGTGAGGCCCACGAAATTTGGGTTTTGAGGGTTGAAAATTGAGAATTGAGTGATAAAAATTTGGTTCATTTTAATTACAAGAGATAGCCGAACATAGGCCCAACATATCTTGAACTGATGATGGATTTTTTAGTCAGTAACATATGTTAGACGTACCTTAAAAGAACCCATAACATAAGGTAAAGTCACTAAATAAAGTCATCCAAACTAAGCTTGGGTTTGGAAATAAAATATGCTACAATTATTATAAATTTCACTACAAAATTCTTATAAACCAATAAACTAATGTTTCCCCTTTGAAATATAAAAAGCAATAACAACATCAATTACATTCATCAATATAAAATAAATAGTAAAATATAATAGTCTAACATTTTCCTTTATAAATTAGGATTAAGATTGCGTAAGAAGCCTAGCGATTTTGGCCCATTAGCATTTATTTTTAAAATATTTAGGCCCGAAACACTGCTTGGGAAATATTTAGGTAAGTACCACTTTTTTAGGTACTCGAGCTTGGTGAGCTCGAGTACCATGTTTTTTTAATCCACTTTCGCCTCATATTCAAGGAGCTCTATAGTGGCGTTTTTAAGCCCTATAGTGACGTTTTCGGGTCCTATAGCGGCGTTTTTAAGCCCTCATACCAGGTTAAGGGGCCCTATAATGACGTTTTCGGGCCCTATAGCGGCGTTTTTCTGCAAAAATTTTTTTATAAGTCCCCATAACAGGTTCAAGGGGCCCTATAGTGGCGTTTTTAAGCCCTATAGTGACGTTTTTGGGCCCTATAGCGGCGTTTTCCTGCAAAATTTTTTATAAGTCCCCATAACAGGTTCAAGGGGCCCTATAGTGGCGTTTTTAAGCCCTATAGTGACGTTTTCGGGCCCTATAGCGGCGTTTTTTTTTTTTTTGAGAAGATGTTTGACTTAAAAAAACATGGTACTCGAGCTCACCAAGCTCGAGTACCTAAAAAAGTGGTACTTACCTAAATATTTCCCAAACAGTGTTTCGGGCCTAAATATTTTAAAAATAAATGCTAATGGGCCAAAATCGCCTAAGAAGCCTTGTATACCTCGAGTATCAAGTTCTACCTACTTGCCAAAAGCAAAACAGAAAAATTGAAAAAAAACGCAAAAATGTCCAACCCAAACATTATGTATGATGTGTAAAGGGTGGGCATAAAGTTCATATAGTTTCTACGAAGGCCAAGCCCACAACTTAGTAATAAGTAGCAACACTAAAAGTAATGAAAGCGAGACAATAAGCACACACAACTTTATTAAGTAGAAAGCTAATGGTTGCTTTTTTATATATTAATTAGTGCCCAACCACTAAGCGATTTGGATGTTCATGCATCCTAAACGACAAACTCAAACAACAACAACATGTGGTTGCTTATTTAGTTTAAAATGCCCAACCACAAAGCAACTTGGATGTTCATACACCCTAAACGACAGGACTCAAACAACATAGCAGACAGCAGAGCTAGTCTGAATACACTTAAACGACACACATGAAACCAAATTTTCAACACACAACAGTGCAATTTTAGTCTCCCCACCACTGATGGACATAGACACCACTGCTTCTAAGGCCCTTGAAGAGATCCATACATTCTCCCTTGATTGCAAAAGCAACATCTACATTATCTGAGCAGTTCAGGAACATCTCATCAACATAGCATATCGCTCCGCTCTCAAACAACTCCAAGAGGAACTTTATTTCCACTTTACCTGCATTCATCTTCAGGACCACAAAATCTGCATATTGCACTGTTTCTTTAAACCAAGAAAGGAAATCAAACCCTTCAATTTCCATTGGCGGATCAATGTCTTCATCAAAACTAGGGGTATCCGAATCCTTATCTCCAGCCAAGCCCGGATGATAAACGAAGGTCATACCAGGCTTTTTGACAAGGGATAACAGAACTGAAGTGTTATGATCAACAAAATAAACATTGAAATCTTTGCGATCCACGGGATATGATGGCAGGAACCAGTTCAATGAATTAGAGTTTAGATGCAACCCTGGCCCAATATCAATATAGACTAGCCGCTTCCTAGTATCAACATCCACAAGCATGGGCAAATAAGAAAACCTTTTCTCAAACTCCATTGGTTTTTCCTCCACAAGAGGCTCAAGTTGATCCATGAAAGGTTTGTTATTCGTAATAGACTGGCAATCAGCCGGAAGGCGAAACTGCTCCAAGTAACTGGCGTTTAGGAATCTCTTCTTGAAGACAACCAGAGTAAAGTTTTGCACATAACCAACGTGCACAACATTGGAGCTTTTCAGCAACGACGAAACCGGGGTGGCAGACCTAATCAAGCTGTTAGGGAATGAACCGCTAACGCCTTCCACAAGCATGGCACCAATGCCACCCGGGCTAAGAACGCGCTCGATCTCAAGCACGAGCAATGCAGGGACGGAAACCTTATCAACATCCCTGGACAAGACGAAATCGAATGAATTGTCCGCGAAATCGAGCTCGTGAACAAACTGCTTACTCTTAAGCGAGAAAAAGCGGTGCCTATAAACACCACCAGCATTGGAGAACCCCAAATCTTGCAATGTCAACACGGTCGCGGCCGACCCTTCTCCAATACAGAGAGCTTTCGCATTATATTTCAACAACTTCATACCCACTAGCTCTCTAACCACATGAATGGTCAAATTCACATTCTCCTTGCAATTCACCGATTCAAATGAGCCCCAAATCGGATTCAAGAACTGGGTGTGAAACAAATACGTTCCCGGGGCCATACTCGCCGTGGCAAAGCCCAAATTGGCGGTACAATCAGTGGTGGCCAAAGACCCAATAGTTCCAAAATCCGAACCAGATAAAATCTGAAACAAGGGAATGATTGAAATGCACGAGGCGATCACGAATGAGCGGTAAAGCATGCGCCTTGCTATAGACCCATGAAGGATCTGGAATTTCAAAGCCTTCAAATCCATGATTTTCACTGTGGCTTTTTCTCGAACACTTGATTGATTCAATCAAAGAAGCTTGTTTTTTTTTTCCCGAAACGAAGATTAAGCAAATGCGATTTTTGTTTAAAACCCAAAACAAAAAAAGTAAAATTTGAGAGGAATTAAGCCAAGCGTAGATTGAAGTAAAATTTAGCGAGTGCAAAACCTGGAGGAGGTGTGGTTTCCACCCACGAGGAGCACGATTGATCTTTGACACCCTAACCAGACGCTTCTTGGAATCCTTGGTGCCATTGGCTCGAACCAAACCTCACCCATCTTTAATCCGACCATGAATTGCACAAATCTACATGATATATTACATTTACATATTGTGAAAAAAAATGTTTTTTTTTTTTTAATTTGAATCTAAAACTATGAGATCTAAATTGGGGGTTAGGGTTTAGGGTTTGGGTTAGAATGAATGAATGAAACAATGGACGGGAATGGAGTTGAAGGGTGTGGTGGTGGAATGTGATGAGAGTGAGTGAGTGAGTGAAGGAAGGAGAGACAGATCTGATTTGTTTATAGAGTTATTTTTAGTAGTTTAGTGTTACTAACTTTGTCGGTGTGACAGATGACGCCCATGCTCACGTGGTATTCGCAGAAAGCTTCTAAAGAGAACTGATTTTTTAATAGAAAAAAACCCTAAATTCACTCTAAACCATTAACCATGAAAAGTGCAGTTTAGTTCTTGGCTATTTTTAACATCGCACTTTTGACTATATGACTTTATTTCAGTTTTACGGTCACACGGATAATGCGGTGCAATGTATAATATATAGTTTGGTCAATTTTAGGTTAGAATATTTCTTCAAGATGTCATAACTAATAACTAGTTTACTATTAATAACCATCACAAAAATACATAACAAGTAATAACCATAAGGTCCATAATAGTACCAAGGTCCATAACAATGTACCATATACACTTTTAGTTATGCTTACTAGTTTCAATGATCACAACCATAATGGAAACAAGTCTAAAGCAAGGATGGAATAAATTACACACCCAATACAAGTATTAAATTACAAACCTAACAATAAATTATTTAATTAAATATGAACAACAAAAAAGGTTCATCCATTCAATGCTATACTTGAGAGAGACTCATAATGGGTGAGACTAGAGAGAGATTGAGAGTGAATCAAGGTATCAAGAGAGAGAGAAGAGTAAGAGTGTGAGATGAAGAAGTGAATGAAGTTTTGATTTTGTATTTAACCAAAATGAAATTGTTTTTAACATGAAACTAGAATAAACTAATGCTATTAAATTATCAATATATATTTAATATAAAATAAATATATATGGTGCAGTGCGGTGTGATTTTTTTATCATAAAACTACATAGTCCACACTATACCGTAGTATGCGATGCAATGCGATTATTCCTTTTTACGGGTGGTTTTGGTTGGTTTAGGTGCGATCATGCAATTTGAGTGGTTTGGTAAATACTTCTAGTTGTTACAATAACCATATAAATTTACACAAATATTATTCATTTTACATTTAGATTTCTTTTTTTTATTCCATGAATAAACAAAAATAGTAGATGATGATTATTACATGTAAAGAAAAATAAACCATTAAAAACTTAATATTTAATAAAATATAATGTATAACAGATAATAATTATACATGTGACTTATTTTAAAGGGTCATATTAACAAGTACATTTAAAACAATTATTAATAAATTATATTAATAAAAATTTTACACAACTTTAATAAAATAAAAAAATATAAACCATCAATAATATTAATTACTTTATCATTTTTTTTACAGCAACGTATCTAAAAATAATCCCTAATCCAATAAAAGTTAACATTTCCCTATTTTAAAAAAGTATATAAAAAATTGGATAGAGAGACGTAATGCTCTAAGATGTCAACGTGTTTAGATTGTTAACAGATACTCCCAATTATCTTTCTGACAATGAAACCGCGTGGACCCACTTTAATAATGATAAGTGGTAGGGCTCATTTATGATTCTTCTGGCTTTGGTCTCGAAAACCGTGCCTTTGGTTTTTTCAAGAATTATTTTTTTTTTTCCGGTTAATGCGTGCCTTAGACACACACTAATTACCTATTTTTAAAAAAAAAAAAATTATCAAAACAGTAAATTATTTTTTTGTTTTTTAATAATTTTTTTTAAAATAATTTAATATGCCATTAAGACAGACGTTAATAAACCCATTTTTCTTTTACTTTGTACTGCTACTTCTACAGTCAAAAATTTTAAAATTTCCTATCATTCGTTCCTTTTGCAATCCCGAAGTGAATTTTGTTACCTCATGATAGTTTAAAAACTTTAAACAAAATTTAAAATGATGACAAAATTTAAAAAAAAAAAATTACTGGCGTTGACTAATAATATATTTATTTAAGAATTAAGAGATAGCAAAATTCAAATCACTTATATTTATTGTGAATTATATAAGATTTAAGAACTCTTTTCTTCTTAAAAATAAAAATAAAAATGAAGAACTCGAAGATTTTCAGTTTAATTCCTGTTGTTTTGATTTTCAGTTTTTTTTTTTTTTTTTTCAAAACTTTGTTTTTTAGGCATTCTCAAAATTGAAATCCCATTTTCTCAACTCAAATAATTGCATTGTACTGGTGAGAGAAAAAGTCGTTGGTGGATTGGCTGTCTTTTGAGTTCACAACACGTGCATGGGGCCGTTGGAGCTTCTTTTTTTTTTTTACAAAAATGCTATTAACTCAGTTTTTTATATTCGAAAATAACTCATATCTGTTTTTAATTTAAGGCAAAATTTAGATATAAAATTGATTATAGTTTAAGGTTAAAAATTTATTCAATAAAATAAATAGTACTGTATATTTTGAAAATTTAACAGTTTAATTTTATGTTATTTGAGCTCTTAATACACATGTCAAATTTTGTGTCAATCGGATATTATTAACTATATAATCTATAAATTTATATTTTATGCATAATTTTAAACTACAAAAATTTTAATTTAAACAATTTAAAACTTTTAATTTAAACAATTTATTGATGACATAATTTTTAATTTTTAATTTTTTAGAAATTTTACAAATATGGAAGATATAAGAAAAAAAAGGTAATCCAATAGTGAATTTGTCAAAATTTACTTTCAATAAAAAAAAATTAGTAAAAAATGTTACAACTAATTTTATAACTAAATTTTTTACTTTAATTTGTTCCCAAATCCAAAATATGGATTTTTTTTTTTTTTTTTTTTTAGAAATCTCTTGTCTAAAAACTCACCTAAACACATTTTTACCTTATGGGGCCCACTGTTTTAAGGAAATGAAAACAAAAAACAAGCGGAGCTTTCAATGTAATAATTCTAAAATTTACTAGTACGTACCAAAATAAGCAATTGATAGTTAGCTTTTATCTCTAATTTTTTTAAGATGTTTTTTTTTTTTTTTTTTTTTTTTTAACTTGTACCTGTGATACGTATTGTTTTTGATAGAAGACATATTGATCGATGTAACATATATATAAAAACCACGAACCAATATAAATTTAATTTTTTTTCTTTGTTTTTGTGATGAATTCAAAAAAGAAAAAAAGAAAAAAGTTGTGACCAGCAGGAGAGTACAAGGAATAACTTGGACTCAATCACTAACACTATTATATTGATTTAAGTCTTTAAAATGAGAAAAGAATCAGCTTTTTTCAATAAAAAAATTTTTGAGAAGAAGAAAAGAATCAGCTTCTCTTACGCCATGATTCTTTTTTTTTTTTTTTTTTTTTAAATTATTGGTACCACTCAAATGCCATGATTTAAGCTGGAATCCAATGAGATTGCCCGAATTGTCTTTTTACTCTTTTTCTATATTTTTTTAATGATTAATTAAACTCAACAATTGACATGATCTTGGTGTTCACACCACTGAATAATGGACGAAGAACTTTTTTGGAACTTAGGATTATTAAAACTCTTACACAATTATCAAGGGACGATCTTGTTCTTGTTCACACCACACTTTCTTCTTTTTTCTTTTTTATATTTTCTTAACAAACGAATACTCACCCAAAAAAATAGAACGAGAAGCTGAATTATTATTTCTCAAAAAAAAAAGAAAAGAGAAGGCTGAATTATTTTCGGTGAACATGACAACTTTTTTTTTTTTTAATTAATTTAGAGAAAAAAATTTTTAACTCTTTTTATATTTTGTTGTTGAATGTGCATGTTTTTTTATGTTATTTTCTATTTGATCAATAAATTTATTTTTCATGTATAATTTTAAATCATAAAAACTTAAAATTTAAATATTTGATTGATAACAAAACTATTGATCTTTGATATTTTTCAAATTTTACAAACATAAAAAATATAAATATAAACATACATTCTAATAGTTAAATTTTCAAAAACTACCTCTAATAAGATAATATAAAAAAGTCCGACTGATTTCTCTCCCAAAATTCCACTATATAATAGCATCCAATAATTATAAGTGTCCAAGCCTGAGAATTTAGCTATCCACGCGTCAGAGTTAGGACGGAGGAGGCTGAATTATTTTTTGTGACAAAAAAGTTCGGGGTCCACCACGATAGTGATATCTGAATTATCGTACTGTTCCTCTGAATTTTTTTTTTTTTTATAGGGATTTATTTATTTTTTATTTATAGGTTATGGTTCTTCTAATTTTGACCTTGAAAACCATACACATTTTATTTTTATTTTATTTTATTAACTTTCTTTCTTTTTGGGTTAAATCAGATGGCGACCACTGATTTCATTAAAAAAGGATGGCGACCACGGTTGACGGCACCAGAAGAAGTACATGAATAGCTGGAGATGAAAAATATATTTAATTATTTATTTTATCTACAAAATGAGAAATTATTTCTTGAGCCAGTTTTTTATTTTATTATATATATATATATATATATATATGAAAAGACTACAATTTTATTAAAAGAGAAATACTAACGAGTGTTTTTAGGGTACTGATTAATAATTCATTTAAAGAAAATTTTTATAAGAAATGAAAAAAAAAGTAATTAATATTTTGACAGCTTTTTTCATTTCCTATAAAAGTAGTATCAAAACTTTTCTAAAATGGATTATAAATGAGTGTTCTAAGAGCACTTGTTAACATGATCCTTATTAAAAATAAGATAAAAGCAATACATCTTGAACTAAAGTAAGACAGTTTTATTATACAAGACTCATTTTATATTTTGGGGGCATGATCTCTTATTCTCTAGGGGCTCTCCAGTCTCCATAATAGGTGTTAAGATAAATTTTCCTAAGAAATTATTATTTGATAAATTATTATTTTTGTTTTTCAATTTTTTTTATAACTTCTTTCAATTATTAATTGTGTAAATTTAGTACTTCAGTATTTCAAATTAAGTCAATTTTATTTCAACCATCACCAATTTCTCAACTTCTTGGACTGAATTTAGAGATGGCATTGACTTCGAATCTAAAAAAAGAAAAAGTTGCAGGATGACATAATTAAAAATTGAGACACCAAATTGAATTTCGCCCTTCAGTGACCAAATTAGTAAATTAACATGAAAAATAAAACATTCATCTAAGGTTGCTTTATAAGCTCGAGAGGCCCAATGAAATTGATCTGCTCGATTAAGACCAAATCATTAAAGTCTTTCTTCTTTTTTTCTTTTTTTTTTTTTTTTTTTTTTTTTTTTTTTTTTTAAGATCTAAAGTCTGTTACTGCTCACAGGTTTAAGCTCTTCAATAATCTGCTTTTTCTCAATTTCGGGTTTAAGGCCCAAAACATTTCTGGGCCCCCTCAAATAGAATCTCAATGTGAATTGACTATTGAGCAATAACAGTGTGTCAAAACAAAAACAAAAATGGGTTTGGCAATGACTTAAATTCAATTAAGAGATGTAGGCCTGTATAAATTAAATTCTCAATGATCTTTGACTAACCCAGACCCAAGAAGAGGTGCTAAAATAAGTAAGTTGTAAATTTGTAATTGTAGTAACATAATTTTTAAATGTAATTATGTATTATATCATTAACACCACTTTTTTCTTTTTTTCTTTAAAAAAAAAAAACACTTAACAGCACTTGTATTATGCACTAAATACAACAAATCACCTTATTGAGTTGTTGCTTATTGGAGAGGAGTTTTTAAAAAAAAAATTATTGGGGCAGTATTTCTTTTAAAAAAAGTTATGAAAATGTTTATGTCCTGGACTTATTGAGTTATTGCTTATTGGAGAGGAGTTTTAAAAAAAAAAAAATTATTGGGGAGGAAATGTCTTAAAGTATCTCTGCACTAAATAATCCCGGAGTTAATGCTTCTCTTCTAGATAAGCTACTTTATTATGTCTGTAGGGTCACGGTTTGAGGCCCAAGCCCAATATGTATGGAATCTTGATTCAATGAGCCCAATACAATGAATTTGTAGAGAATGGGTCAAAAAACTAGGTCTTAATGAATTAGACAACGGCTAGTATTGAATTGCATGGCGTTCAAACACAAATAAAGGATCTTGATATCAATAGACTTTCGGTCCGAGGAGGTTAAATCTGTATTAATGATCACTCTAGAATATCAGAATGATTTAGATAGCTATACTCTTTTTTCTCTCTCCTTTCCGATCCCCTTCTCATGGAGGGTCTCTTACATTATATAGCTTCTTTTAGATCATCTTGATCCTACACTTTTTGATCATCCGAGTCCCTACTTAAGTGCCCGTCCCATCAAATACCCCTTTCAGGCTTCTGTGAGTTGTGGTAGCTAAGGCAACATTGTTCAGAGGTCTTCTCCACATAAATGCGGCCAGAAAAGTAGCTGCAACGCATTTAATGCGATGATAGCAGCTTTTCCTTAGATATTTTGAGTTTCCTTCCTTCTCGTATGTTCATAGGGCACATTTAGTATACACTTGGATTACATTCATCGTATCCAAGGAGGTATTCCTCCTCAGATATCCTTCCATTCATCCCCCGCTTATGAGGCTTTAACTGGGAATCCCTTAATAACTGTTCGTTCCTCCTCGGACTTGTTTATGTCCTCGGACAAGACCCAAGGCCCAATACTCTATTTTGGGCCCTAGTCCCTACAATGTCTAATGCTAATCGCATTCAAGCTAATCATTACTAAGCTTAGGGATTCTTGGAATTTAGCTAATGAGTTTTTTTAATTTTTAATCCCGTCCTTCAAAAAAAAGAAGGAAAAACCTAGGGCCAAAGAAGGGAAGAATTTCTGCCCATAGAACTTGTCTAAAGTTGTTGAAAGTAAGATTGGGTCATCATCAAATTGGCATAATTGAAAGTGAATAAAGTGGATTCTGCTTGGTTTAAAGTGACCAAGTTTTATATTATCAAAAAAGATATTGAGATCAATCTTGCTTATATCAGTAGGGAGATTTAAGAGAAAAGACAAAACTTAGGTATAATATCTTAGATACTGTTCATTAGGTCCTCTTAAAATTTTGCTATGTGGCTTTTTTCTCATGAGATGAAAGTGTATTTTTAGTCAAGTAGCCGTATGACTAAATTTTAAGAGATGAACTTAAGGAACAACGTCTAAGTACTATACCTAAGTTTTGCCAAAAAAAAAAAAAGGGAATATATAAAAAGTACAATAACCTAGCTACCATTCTCATTCTAACTATAATCAACGAAATACATATAATATGCCATTAATGAATCTCAACGACATGTGAGACCAATATATTAATTGTGTAAATTTAGTACTTAAGTATTTCAAATTAGGTCAATTTCATTCCAACCATCACCAATTTCTCAACCTCTTGGACTGAATTTGACATTGACTTTGAATCTAAAAGTTGCAGGATGACATAATTAAAAATTGAGACACCAAATTGAATTTCGCCCTTCAATGACCAAATTAGTAAATTAACATGAAAAATATAGCATTTGCCTATTTGACCCATTTATAACCCAACCCACCTATTTGCCACCCCTACTCAAGAAGCCCAACAAAATTGATTGGCTCGCTTAAGACCAAATCATTAAATTCTTTTTTATTTTATAAAGTCTGTTTCTACTCTCATTAAAAAAAAAAAAATTTTTTTTTTTTTTTTTTTTTTAAAAAGAGTCTATTTCTGCTCACAGGTTTTAAGGCCCAAAACATTTCTGGGCTCCCTCAAATAGAATCTCAATGTGAATTGAGCAATAACAGTGTATAAAAAAATGGGGTTCGGAAATGGCCTTGGACTCAAATTCAATTACGAGATGTAGGCCTGTATGAATTCTCAAAGACAAACCCAGACCTAAGAAGAGGTGTCTCTATTAAGATCTCACTAATTTTTATATGTATTCTATCATTAAGACTATTTTTTTTTCTTTTTTATTAACCCAAAAAAAAAAAACTCAACACTACTTTTATTATGCACCAAATACAACAAATCACCTCAATATTTATTTTTTAAAAAGTTATGAAAATGTTTATGTACTGGACTTATTGAGTTATAGCTTATTGGAGAGGAGTTGAAAAAAAAAATTTATTGGGGAAGAAATGTCTTAAAGTATCTCTGCACTAAATAATCCTGGAGTTAATGCTTCTCTTCTAGATAAGCTATTTTATTATGTCTAATGCTAATCTCATTCAAGCTAATCATTACTAAGCTTAGGGATTCTTGGAATTTAGCTAATGAGTTTTTTAATTTTTAATCCCAACCTTCAAAAAAAGAAGGAAAGACCTAGGGCCAAAGAAGGGAAGAATTTCTGCCCATAGAACTTGTCTAAAGTTGTCGTTGAAAGTGAGATTGGGTCAATCAAATTGGAAGAGTTGAAAGTGAGATTGGGTCAATCAAATTGGAAGAATTGAAAGTGAATAAAGTGGATTCTGCTTGGTTTAAAGTGACCAAGTTTTATATTATCAAAAAAGATATTGAGATCAATCTTGCCTATATAGTAGAGAGATTTAAGAAAAAAGACAAAACTTAGGTACAGTATTTTAGATACTATTCGTTAGGTTCTTCTCTTAAAATTTTGCTATATGGCTTTTTTCTCATGAAATGAAAGTGTATTTTTAGTTAAGTAGCCGTATGACTAAATTTTAAGAGATGAACTTAAGAAACAACATCTAAGTACTATACCTAAGTTTTGCCAAAGAAAAAAGAGGGAATATATAAAAAGTACAATAACCTAGCTACAATTCTCATTCTAAGTTCTAACTATAATCAACGAAATACATATAATATGCCATTAATGAATCTCGACGACACGTGAGACCAATATAATAATGACATTCCAATTATAAAAAGAAAGCGTGAATCGATGGAATATATTTAATATGTCACTAATTCATGATCATTATGAATGGTCATGAATCCTGACAACCCTATGACCATTACAAATAGTGTAATAAAAACATTCTAATTATGGAAAAAAAGCTCAACCGACTGAATACATTTAATATGTCATTAATTCATGACTGTTTCGAATGGTCATGTATCTCAACGACGTCACGAATATTACCATTAGTATAATAACAACATTCCAATTATGAAATGAGATAATATATATGAAGACAACAGTCACTTAGGGTGCCTATATAAAGGTAGTATCATCCCATTTACAAAGGTGTTAGAAAAATACCATTTACTCTGCATTCATACCCGAATATCTAAGTTCTAAGAAGTTACACAATTTCTAAGTTTAAAGAGTTTACTGAATTAAGCATCAAAAAACGCTTCTACATTGGTGCCCTCCGATAGACTTTCCAAATCTTCAGTGAGCTACTTGTCCAAACTAGGTTTGGAGAAGTAGCTCACTGAAGATTTTTGCATTAGAACATTTCATTGTGTAACTTATACACTCAAATAAGTAAGAGAGAGCACTTCATGACTGGAATTTTCCTGCTGTAGTAAGTTGGTTATGTTGTCTTCTTTCAGAAAGTTGTATCCCTACAAAAAGGTCTCTCTTTTAAAATACTTAACCACTCATTGAACAATACTGTCCTTTAGGATTGTGTACAATTGATGCCTCTCAGACATACTATAAATACACCCAATCCAACCACTCTCCCTCAATTTAATTCAATTCAAACACAATCCAAACGAAGTTATTATTATTGTTATCAACTTATTATTTTAAAATTCAAATCCTTTTAACAATATTCTTGCTGTGTGAAAACTAGTTTAACGACAATCACATAACCAACCCTTCAATTAATCATCTGGGACTTATGAAAAGATGTAGTAATGAAATTTCCCATTAATATTGTTTTCTCTCGAACTAAATATTTCCACTTGGGAACACTATTTTTGAGTTGCTATTTTGAGATGGTTGCTCCTGTCATTACATGTCAATTTCCATGGCTCTTTATTCTTAATTCTTCATGATGCATTGCTAAGACACTGGAAGAAGACCAAGCAGTGGATACTCCAACGGACCTATAGCTTATATGCCAAGTGCGTGTGGTATTCTTATTTAACCATGACGAAGAGAGTTTGCGACTACAAATTTTGGGTATAAAGTGTTTTCAATGTTTTATGAGGCTATGAATCATTGCCTTGCAAATAATGTCATTGACAACCTATACTTTGACAAAAGGAATCCACTAGCTATTCAACTTTTCTAACACCAAATTTCCCACTTAAAATCTGTTCAATATAAGGACTTAAAATTGGACTACTCAATCACTTCTGGTCTCTTTGATGCTTATCATCGATCGTTGCTTTGATGCACAAAGGATTGAATGATGAATACCACCACCCGTGCAATGAGCCCCACTATTTTCAACTTTTAGTTGCATCATTTTATTCAAACGGCACAAAAAGTATTCCCTATTGTCAAATTCGAGAAAGATTATTAATTATTGACAGGTTGATTGGCCTAGCAGTAAGGACTTAGACCAACATGCCTCAGGGCGTTAATTTAAGTTCCCTATTAGTAGCGTGTTACAACTTTTTATACCCTACTTGCAGACTATTCACCTATCTCATCAATGACTGTAGTGTGGGGTCTTAATTCAAGAAAGGTTAGGCTTGCGCAGATAGAAAAGCCACATTAGTCGCTCCCTTCTAAGTCTAACCATTCTTTTCTTTACCAAAAGAAAAAGAAACAGAAAGAAAGAGAGATTATTAATTAGCACATTAATTACTTAAACCGGTTCCTCACATGTGACGGATTGAAGCTAATGCATATATACATGTATGTGAATTTTGCATGCGAGCCCATGAAGTTAATGCAGATGTAAATGCAAAAGACAAAAAGAAAAAGATAAAGAGTATCGGTATGCCAAACCTGAAACCACCACACATCTCTTTTCAAAGATAGACAGTACTGTAGTATATCTATGATGGAGGAGGCCCCTCCCAACTTCCGATAGAAAGCTTAAGTCGTGGAGTCAAATAATCAGTGTCTCATTGTTGGAAAATTTTTGTATGGATCTCAACTCTCAAGCCTCAGAATCAGATCACTATATATAAAAGTAAACTTGGAAAAATCCATATCAGTTGATTGTGAATTGTGACAAGAACCTTGGTGGTGCTTCCTGTACTGATGATCATGAGTTGAAAACTCACCTTGGTAACCTCAATGCGGTGGCTCAACATACTTTGATATGGGGGCAAAATAGTGTACGATGTAGTACTTACAGTACAATAATTTCAATTCCAGTTTGAGAGCATAAACTAAGGGTCTACTCTGCCATAATACTTATTCTGAAATTCATATCCAAGAAATTTTGTGCACAATTATTTTTCCTTGTCTGTCATCTATTTTGGCTATCACTGTTTTTTTTTTTTTTATAGGTATTTTGGGTATAACTGTTGAATACCCTTTTTTTTTTTTTTTTTGAAAGAGAATGCCCAAAAATGGGACACTAGAACAGCACAAAACAAGCCATTACTGTGAAATTATTAAGCTCTCTCTTGACTTTACACACTTCTTGTGTCATCAATCATCATAATGATTGGCCAAACCATTGCTATACATAGTAGCTGAAATTTCAGCTCAACCATCAATAGGTTTCTTTAGATATTTCTCGATTTTGAAATGCATTGAAGCCTTGGACCTTGGGTAGTAGAGAAAAGTGGGATGACTCCCCAATTATTTATTATACACTTTGCTCTTTTATATCTAGTCGTCCTGGTTTGAATTAATTTTTATTAAAATTTTATTTGCTCATTTGCTGTGAAATTCACGAAAGTATAATTATAAAAAAAAATAAAAACCTATACAAAAATGAATTAATTAAAAAGAACTTAAAAAAAAAAAAAAAAAACTTATAATAGAATAATAACAACATGGGTTGCTGTGCTTCATGTTCATGCTGCAGACTAAAATAATGTAAAATGATTTCGTCCTATTGTCAGCAACTGAATAATTTTAGAATAACATATATATATAGATGCTTTTCTCAAAGATATGTTTTTTCCCCTCCATCCACGCCATGTAATGAGCAAAGATGATGCTCATTGTATTTAGGTCAACTAATTAGAAACCTCTCTCTCTCTCTCTCTCTCTCTCTCTCTCTCTCTCTCTCTCTCTCTCTCATATTACAAGTGGCGTTTAAGCGAGTTAAATGGTATTACGTTTGTTGTGATATTATGTCTGTGGTTCAAACTTCACGTCAAAATTTGTAGTGAGGAGGGATTTGAAGCCTAATTTTCCTTACAAAAGATATCAATCAATATCATTGAATTATAAAGGCTCTGAAAAAAAATTTTATTTTAGGTTACAAACCACAATTATTGCTTTGGTTTTGAAGGCACGAAAATGATGTGTTTGTCTTTGGGTTCACAAAATTTATAATAATCCATTTTTCATGAAGCAAAAGGAAGAATAGTGACATCATTAGCATTAGTTTTTGGTTTTGTTTGGTTTCTTTTCATTTGAGTACTGAAAATCAAACTCTAAAAGCATTAAACAATCATAAAAGCATTTTAAAACCCAGAAATGTAGATGTGAGGTGAGAATGTTAAATAAGACTTAGTAAAATATTATTTTGGTCCTTAAATTTTACTAAAAGTTTGTTTTTATCTCAAAACTTTAAAATTTTAATTTTTTTATCTCTAAACTTTGTAAAGCGTTTTTTTTTTTAATGATTTAAGGACAAAAATATGAATGAAAAAAGAACTCTTTTTTTCCCAATACTTTAGAGATGAAACAAAAAAAAACTTTAAGTAAAGACTAAGGACATAAATAAAATATTTTCAATAGTTTAGGGACGAAAAGTAAAATTCTTAAAGTTTAGAGATGACAAATAAACTTTTGGTAAAATTTAGGATCTAAAATAGAATTTTACCCATAAGACTTTCTCTTGGCTAATGAGAAATCTGCAACCCCAGACTTGATTAACTTTTTAGTGTATTAATCACCCATAAAATAAAATAAAGACAGTTAATTCTCTATTCCATACATGCTAAATTAACAATAATCTAGATAAGTTGTCGAGAGTAATTCTAAAATTTGGTTAGATAAAATGAGATCTTAATTAAGTATTTCTATTTAACTTGTCATTACTCATTCAGACGAGATTTGATCCTATCTAACAGCATATCCATTTTGGGTTTGGCTGCATAATAATTTCAAAAGTGTAGTGTTAGAAATACTATAAATTTTACTACATTGAACTTACAATTGATGTCACCAATCATAAACCAATCATAAATAAATAACTATTTAATTATTTATTTAAGAGATGGTTGAAGCCCGCGTGGTTGAAGCCTGCAAGTCAGATTCATTGACACATCACTTTGTGAGATTAACATAGAAAAATTTGTAATAATTTTATCATTTTTCATTTCAAATACTATTCTTCAACTTGAAAGTGACATTGTAAACAGAAGAGAGTTTCAGAATTCAGCTCATGGTCTCATGCTGTCATGCACTACACTACGTCTACGTAATTACTTTAGCACACAGTTTTCTGTTTTGTGCCGACCAGAAGTTTGCTGCGCTTGTCGAAACTTGACTGTAGGGGATGTTCGGCTATCGGAATTTTGGTAGTGATATAAAAAATAAGAATAAAAAAAGAGATAAAATTTGGATATGCACGGATGCACCCAGAAAATAAGATGAACCAAATATTAAAATTTAAAAAGGGAAAAGTGACCTGCACAAGCTTCTCGTGATAAAATGTTTAAAAAATTGTGCAACGTCACACCCAAATTATGGAACCCAATTAGTTTAATTGTCTCATTTTTATGGTTCTTTATCATCAAATTAAGATATTTGTTGACTTAATTGAAATTCACCGTAATGAGTCTCTTGTATTTGAATTAGACTCGTATTTGAATAAAAGATGTGAAGTTCAATATCACCTAAAAATAATAATTTTAATTGGTATCTTAGTCAGATTAACTATAATATAAAATTCTCACCCTTATTTATATATATATATATATATATATATATATAAAATTCAAAGAAGGAGTGATTTTTTTTTTAGCCTTTTGGAAAGAACTTTTTTTTGTTCAAAAGTCAACAAGATTAAATTAATAGATTCAATTAATAATATAAACTAATTGATCTTATCCAAAGATTTTATTCTAATTTTTAAACGCTTATCAAAGATTCCTAAACTTTTTCATTAAATAATTTATTATAAGAAATTCAAAATGTCCCTTTCATCCAATTCCATACGTTTTGGTTTAATTAGTGTGTCCTAATATTTCATTGACAGAAGAATAAAACGAGATTGATCTGTATTAGCGGAATTTAATGTAATTACCAGACCTCCCCCATATGATCTTAAACTTAAACTAATTTTCTTCATCCAAATCATTCTTGTTTTTTCCTTTTTCTTTTTCTAATGAGAACCGTTCCTAATTGTGGGTTCCAGTTAATTCAACTAGTAAAATCTTTGATGGTTGTATAAGAGATCCGGGGTTCAATCCCCGCCTACACCAAAAACTGATTGGTATCTTGGTCCGATGATAAAGAGCAATCATCGGGAGCGGATCATAGGTTGAAACTATCTCAAAAAAAGAACAATTCCTAATTTCATATAGACAAACGTGACATCCTTCTTATCTTCATTCTTTACCTTACTTCTATTCCTTAATCATATCATTTAATTTAAAATCTCATCATATCTTTTTTTTTTCTTAATTTTTTAATAACCCAATTAATGTAATAAGTTGGGAGGAGAGATCCAACACATACTTTTCTTATAAATGAGATCAAATAATACTATTGAGTTACAAAACTCTTCACCAAAATTCTATCATATTGATAATGTACTACCAAGATATATATATATATATATATATATATATATTTTGAAATTGCACTTTATCACCCTAAACTATACCCTAAATTATACTTTGCACCCTAAACTTTTTGAGTGCACATTTTGCACTCTAAACTATAATTCTTATTACACTTTGCATCCGACGTTAAGTTTGCCGTTAACTTGGATAGAAATCTAAAGTTTAGGGTGCAAAGTGTAATCAAAAGTATAGTTTAGAGTGGTAAAATGTAATTTATTCTTTATTTTTAAGAGATTAAGAAAAGAGGCAATTGAGTCTATTCACATGATGTCATACTTGTCCATTCAAGTTAACAGCAAACTTAACGTCAGGGTGCAAAATGTAACAAGGGTCATAGTTTAAGGTGCAAAATGTGCACTTAAAAAGTTTAGGGTGCAAAATGTAATTTAAGATATAGTTTAAGGTGGTAAAGTGTAATTTTCTCCCCCACCCCCATTTTTTAATGCAAAAGATGTAATACATCTTGTTATATTTTTTTTTTGCTGAACGAGAAGGGGGAGCGGGGGCGACCATTACATCTTGTTATAAATAGGAAATACTATTTTTAAAAATTTATATTTATCTTAACTAAGGTACAATAGTGAACCTTTAAAAAAAAAAATCAAATTACAACGCATTCATTATGAACAAAGGTTGAAACTCTCATTAAAAAAAAAATTTGTGTATGATGTATATATATAAACTTATATTATATAAGAGTGAGCAGTCTAATGGAGAAGCCTACTTAAAGGTTGTTAAGCACAAGCTTTGATTGCTCTTAAATCTAATAATGTAACCTAATACAAAAAAGTATACAAAGTGGTGTTAAATATCATTTTTGAGTTGAAATCTTAAAAATAAGCTTTTTAAGTAAAATGATAGATGACCTATTTTAGTAAGAAAATTATACTAATAAAGGAAATTAAGTTCATTCCCAATGATCACAACAAAACTTCCCCCCTAAATTTTGGTTAGTCAACATATTTTTTGGCTTCCAACAAATTTGCTAATCCCTTAATAAACCCCCAAAAAAGTCAGCCAAACAAAAATTTTTTGGTCTCTAACAATATTTTGTTTAATTTAAATTTTATGAATAAATGATATTATTACTAAAAAATAGTCAATACAGCTCAAAACTCAAAACAAAAGGCAAATCTGCGCCAGGGAAGCAAAACATGAAAAATAGTTTCCCAACCAAAATCTCTCACTTATCAAGACAGAGGATTGCGAGATTAGAACTTACCCAATTAGCTACAAAATAAACCCAACCGATTCCTAACGGGGCTAACAGAATTACCAGTTAATTCTCCTAACTCCTTAATTTTTGCTAAGCTTTTCCCAGGAATGAAGTTTACTAGCTCTCCATCTCACCTCATAAGGATTCTTTTTTCTTTTTTTTTTTTTTTTCACCAACCCTTCCTCTGAGACTACAGAGCCATCATGTCTTAATTGATTTCAAAGCCTCTAGTTATGGTAGATAGCATCAACAATAGCTATCTTGCCAATTCTAGTGGCAAACCCATGTCTCATTCCCAACAGCATTCTACAACCCCATTTGCATAACTGCCTCCCAATTAATCACAGTAAAACTTGCTAGCCCCTTGATAGCAAAGCTACTACTATAACTCAATATAGTTGGTGAGTACTCTCTCTCTCTCAAAAGCTTGTGTCCAGTGCCTTTTTGCACTAGACACAGCACGATTTAAACCCGAATTTGCATTGTATCATGTCCAGAGCAAAAAGGCACTGGACACAAGCTATATCTATTTTTATTTATTTCAGTTTTGTCCATGCCTCTTTGAATCATGTCCAATGCAAAAAGGTACTGGACACAAGTAGCGTATTTTATTTATTTATTAGTTTTGTATTTATTCTCTAGAAGCATTAATTGTGTATATTTCTTGGTTGTATTGGGGCTTTGTTTATTTTTTATGCTTTACCAATTTGTTGTTGTATGGGATCTCTTATCAGCATACCACCATTGGAAAAAGAAAAAAGAAAAAGAAAAAAAGAATTAAAGAATTAAAAAATATATATATATATCTAAATGGAATAAAGAGAGAAATAGAGAGAGTTTTGTTGGAAAGTGTGTGTATGTTTAATTGTACATATATAAAATAATTTTAAAAAAAATTAACTAGAATTTTATTGAGTCCATAGTGAGTAGCTTGAAACTCTAAATTATTTATTGTAATGTTTTAAAAAATTATGATAGATGATTAGAATCATTAAAATAATTATTGAACTTTATTTTAAATTTCTTAAAATTTTTGGTAATAAAATTCTAATTAGAGTAGAATTTCAAATTTCTTGAAATTTATTATTATTATTTTGTTTATGGAAAAATTTATTGAAACTTAGGTAATAGATTTTTACCTAAATCATACTATTTTAACAATTAATAAGATAATAAAATTTTAGTTGGACTAGATTAATAGAATTTTACAGAGTTTTTTCCTAATAAGAATGTATCTCTAGAGTCCAATAAGAGTCGGAGTTGTTTGACACAACCTAACTTGTACGAGTAATAACCTACTACACCAAACTAAGTTTCATTTCGAGTGTCACTAAATTGTTTTTTTCTGTGAAACTGGAGGGACCTACGAAGGGCAAAGACCAAAGAAAACAATTTCAGTTTCACTTGCCCCTTTTGCAAGTGCCACTTGTTCATATATATAAGACATATGAATCTCTCAACTCTCAACTTTTTTTCTTCCTCTGCTTTTTTTTTCCTCAGAATCTATGGTTTTTTCCAGAATCTTGTGTTGTACTCAATTGGTACCAACAGGGTTTTAGTGTTTTTTTTTCTTCTTTCTTTTAGCTCTAGCTATAGTTCTAAACTTCTGAAGTCTTGGCCTCTTGCAATTTCTCTCTGTTTCAGAAATTCTTTTGCCTGATATGGAAAATGAAGAAGACCATGACCACCTTGCTAAGAAAAATGAAAAAGTGCTTCCTCGACCAGCATGAGTGTTTCTCAACAGGTACTTTAGTTTTAACCTCTTCTGTTCTGTCTGCCTTTAGCTTCTGCTAAAATTCTTAGCTTTTTTTCACCAAATTGGAAATGGGGTTTGGTTTTTACTCTGAAATATGTGACTTGTGAGAGGTTTTCCTAGAAACCCTCCTCTTTTTGTTGGTCATGAATTATAATTTCCTGTCTCTGTTTCTTATAAATGGGTTTTGTATTTTTTTTTTTTTTTTTGTCCCTTCTTTTTATTTTATTTTTATGAGTAGTTTCTACCAATTATCCAGTTGAAAGTAGTTTTACAACATATTACTGTGTGTGCTCTTTGACTCTTTGAATTTTTAGAGAATTAGATTTCTAAGATTATCTAATAAGGGAAAATAAAATTTGTAGTTGTTTCAGATTTTTGTACTTCAACTTGATCAAGTGTTGGATATGTCATATTTAATACATGCATCAGAGATTTTAGCTTTCTGCACTCCACCTAGAAAAAACACTGATAAAAGTTTATGGTCTTAACTCAGCATTCCACTGACTTGTACAGTTAATCTTTGGTTTTATCTGTGATTGTGACACACTCAGCCAATCCAGAGAGGTACTTAGTAACATTAGTAGAGTCCAAATTAAGGCACAGAATTGCACATTTGCAAGATTACATCATTGGTTTCAACTAAATTCAATTTGAGAAAGCTTTTTTCATTGACTATTTGGGGCCACCTATGCAAACCCTGAATCACTATGTTGCTTACTACAGGGCCATATTTTGAAAGAGAAATTATGTAAATATGTAATCTCATATTTCAAATTACCTCATATTTTACATATTTATGTGGGACAAATTAAATTAACTGATACTTATTCTCAACGGTCATTTCTAATTTCTCCATGTATGAGAAATTTTATGCTTGTGTGACATTCTTTTATCATATTAGGTTGATGACAAAAGCTTAATGAGTGTTTTTTTTTTTTTTTTTTTTTTTTTCTAATGACATATGGCATTTTTCTTCTTCTTTTTTGCTGCTTTCATAGGTTGGAGATTCAACTGAAATAATTGAAGAAAGGCCACCTGGTCCACAGCAGAGTCCAAAATCCCATGTTTTTGAAAAACCATCAATAATTATCGAGGATGCCACAGAGGATTATGTGAGAATAAACTTGCCCCAAACACCAAATCGCACCCCTAAAAGAGTAAATTTTTCCCCATTACCAAGCCCTAGTTTCGGGAAAGTTAATTTGTCTCCTGGTCCCTCATCCTCGAAAAATAAATTTACAATAAAAAGTCTTCTTCCAAAACTAAGTTTTAAACGTCAAAGTACAACTTCAGACATCGAGAAAGCAGCTATCATAGCACTAGGAGGTTCGCCTACAGGGATATGGGAGAAACGTCGGCTTCCAAGGACATTGTCTCTTACAAAGCTATTCACCCTGAAAATGAATGAAGCTTCATCCGGACCTGTAACACCACATGCTCACTCAAATCCAGAGTCTTTGCATGGAGGAAACATGCACAGTCCGTTAAGTTCTGTTGTGAGTATCCACCACTTGTTAGCTTGAGAACTATTACTGTGTGTTAAGTATTTTAAATGGCCCTGTTGTATTCTGCAATGTTTTTAACATCACAGATGGCAAGCATCAGTGACAGAAAAGCTAATTTCTGTTGAAGTTTTCAATCTATGCATCATGTACATTTTAAATAGATTTGTATTACTCAAATTTATTCTGTACATGTAAAATTCTAGGTGTTCACAAAAATATTGCAAAGTCACATTTAATTTAAACTATTTAAATTTTCTGATTTAGGGACATTGATGCTGCTTTAATCTTACTGTAAACATGCTTTAAATTTCTGTACCTTGTCAAATTTACTTGCTTGTTAACATTTCATGGTATTCCAGGCCGATACCAACTTCTTTGTTACTCAGAAAGCTAATTAATTTTAAGTACTAAAATTTGTGGAGCACATGTATGAGTGGCAGTGCACATAGTATGCAGAGCCATCCCTCACTTCCTCCTTCTTCATCAACCCTTGAACTATTTGCAAATGTTCTGATTTTAGGACATTCTTGGTTTATGTTATTGTAAACCTGGTTAATTTTTCTTTACCTATCACTTCTACTTGCTGAAATTTCATGGTATTTATGGTTGATACCAAATTTTTTGTTATTCAGAATGCCAAGTAACTTCTAATATTTAAATTTGTAAAGCACATGTATGGTTGGTAATGAAGGTAGTGTGTGAAGCCATTCCCTGACTTTTTTGTGTACTATATATTTCACCCCTCAGACCAAAAGAACATTTTCTTCCCACAGAAAAAAACATAGGAAAGGTGGCTATCACAAGTATTTTTGGGTGGAGTCTGAACAGCAGCAAATTCTAGTTGTTCATCAGTCCAATAGTGTGTCACATATTTTTCCAGAGCTTAGCATCTGCAAACCTGGAATTTTCTGAATCAGTTTTGGTTCTTTTCATGAATCTTACTTCTACATTTGTGATATAGTTCACCGCTTTGTTAAATCTCTCTCTTGATCAGGTGCCTGGGTCAAATAGTCCTCCATCCTGAGTAGCATATGAGCTCATAACACTTTGTCGTCAAAATTTCAATTCTTATTACATTTGTGAAAAGTTTCTTTTCTTATTTTCTTTTAACTAACTAAATAAATATACATCATCATTTGGTATTTCAATATATCCCTTGAATATGTTATCCAGTTCTCTATTTGATTCATGCATAATTCCTCATTATGCAGAAAGGAGGGTTCCATCAATCTATTCATCGTTCACACTCAGTCCCTGAACTTAGGAAAGAAGGAAGCCTATCTGTACGTAGTGGCTTTCGTGTAATTTCTACTACTCCACAAAGGGCTGAGGGGACTGTCATGACAACAACAAACACATCCCTGGAAGATGATATTGGTAAATTTCCTCTTTCTCTCTCTTGCTCTGGATAGGAAAAGCATTATAAATTTATTCTTATAATTATTCATGATTATATGTCCACAAACATTATCAAACAACAACCCTCCTCCTCTCCCCATCTTCATAGTTATTATATTAAAAATATATTCTTTCAAAATCAATTGGCCTTTGCGGGTTGATTGGCCATGTCAACTCAGTAGGTTTGTGATAAGTTTGCTTGGCTCAGTCACAAAGAGCTTCAAATCCCAGAAGTGGAAGCAGAACTTTAGTGCCAATATGATTCACCAAAGGCAGAGTATGCATGTAAAACATAACAAATATCAATTCTTTGCTGCCTCATCTTAGATTCATGGCAGATTGTGACAGAGCTGTCCTGATAAGAACTCCGACTATAAGTATGTTTGTAGCCTTAAGGACCTGAAAGATATTTTGTTTATTTATTTTTTTGGTAGGGTATACCCTGTCCATATGACCGGGATAAATCCTTATGGAAATCACCCGTAGACCCCGAGTTAGGATAATACTAATTGCATGCAGTTTCAGATTTCATTTTTTAGTTTTGACCCTGTTTTGTAATGTGTGATAACCAACCTAGGCCTTATCTTAGTCTTGCGGTTCAGATGGAAATGATGATGATGTTGAAAATATACCTGAAGAAGCAGCTGTTTGTAGAATCTGCCTTGTTGAACTGGGGGAAGGTGCTGACACCCTCAAGATGGAATGTAGCTGCAAAGGTGAACTTGCTTTGGCCCACAAAGAATGCGCAATAAAATGGTTTAGCATTAAAGGAAATAAAATATGTGATGTGTGCAAGCAAGAGGTTCAGAACCTACCTGTCACCCTTCTACGAATTCAAAATGTTCCAGTCCATAACTTGCAAGGAAGTGGTCAGCAACCTGAGGTTGCCAGATATAGGTAAGTAAAAGTTTTCCACTCTACATGGGATAGGGAAAGGATATCCTTGATTTTTCTCCTTTTTTTTAAAAAAAAAAAAAAAATTTATTTTATTTCTATTTCAATATTCCTGTTGCCTATCATTAAACTAAATATAATCCTGATTTTAATTTTACCTTTTCTGTTGCATAGATTAGAAGTCTAAAGACTATAAGTTGAAAACCTTAATTGAAAAATTACTTCTAAAGCCACTTGACCCAAATCAGGTTTAAGTCTAGTTGACTAGTAAACAATTAGACAAGACTTGAAAGTGCTTTTTGGTAGTCATCTGTAACTTTTTGCCAATTTAGTATGTAATCTATGTCTGAACTCTGTTTAATATCATCTTCCAAGATAATATAACTGAAACTAAATGCAAATTTTCGTCAGGATATGGCAGGATGTTCCTGTTCTTGTCATTGTTAGCATGCTTGCTTACTTTTCTTTTCTGGAGCAGCTTCTGGTAAGTTTAGCAACCTCCAAAACTATCTTCCAAGCCTATTAGAGTTCCTAATATTATCATCTGGACAGATTTCAAAAATGGGATCAGGTGCAATTGCCATATCTCTTCCATTTTCCTGCATATTGGGTCTACTAGCATCCATGACAGCCACAACAATGGGTATGCTGTATTTTGACAATGCCTTGTGTGCTTGGATCCTGTCATCTCAGAGTTATACTAACTCCTCTGAAATTTGCGTGTAGTAAGCAGAAAATATGTCTGGATTTATGCAGCCATTCAATTTGGTCTGGTGGTTCTCTTTGGACACATTTTTTACTCATTGGTAAGAAATTCTTTGATCTCCAACACTATTTTCATGGCTCGTTATTTCCTCTCTCTCATACCCAATGATAAGTTGTAGGTTTGAACATTGTGGATCCCATCCTAATATAAGCTAAAGGTATGTGATCCTTTTAATATTAAGAGTTTCATATGTCTGTTTGGGATCTGCAGGTTCACGTCCAGGCTGTTTTATCTGTTCTTATTGCTGCGCTTGCTGGGTTTGGATTTACCATGTGTACACATTCTGCTATTGTTGAGGCCCGGAACTGGAGGCAGAGGCGTCTTTCTCGGTCAAATCAACAACGTGGTTCTCAGGAGGAGACACAGCCAGGCCGATCATCTGAAACTGCACTTCAATTTGAGACGGATCCTCACCACCGTGAAAGTGAAAGGGGAGATAGAGAAGTTATCCATGTCACGACGAGGTATTTTTAGATTAATTAATGTCACAAACAGTGGCATAATAAGGCAGGGTTTTGGCTCTATTAATAGTAAATCTATTATGAATGTTTGGTTCTGTAGTCTGTAGCCCGCTTTTGGGCCCATGCGCCTTCTACACGGGGAGAAATCCTCACTATATCTCTGCATTGAAGGAAGGGGGTAGGGGAGGGGTAAGTCATTGTAACATTGTGGTAAATTAATAAAGATGCGTGAGAATTCTACTGTACTGGTTCAGAATGCAGGTTTTTCTTGAGGACAAGTAGGATTTTTGTTGTATTGCATATTCAGGACCTGCTTATACAATAGAACAAGTTGGTCAATCTCAGGCAATCAAGCACACACAAGAAAGGAGAATAACCAGATGTATAAACTAGCTTTGATTTTGCGTTGATCGATACATGTAACTAAAACTGCCAACATTTTCCCCCTCCTTTAAGACAGTTTGGAGGGCTGTTGTATTTCTCCACCTTGGTGCTTTTTTTTTTTGAAACAAACCTATACTAGTGGTAAGTTGGGAGTTTCAATTCTCTATAAGGATTACCAGCAAACACGAGCAATATTACTTGCTCCCACATTAGAATGCCTTCGTCAATGTCAAATTCTGCTTAGTTCTGAACATCGTAATATGTAAATTGCAATAAAATAATAGTAATTGAATTTTTCATTTTTTGGAAGCTTCAGAATAGTAAGTTGGTCATATCATTTGATTTTGATCAATACTAGTTCCTAAACAATCTCACTGAGACGGAATAAGAAAATTCATATTTGCAGAAGAAAAAAAATGAAAGTCCAGTTACATGTGGATCAGTTACATGTATTCTCCTATTCCATATATTTCTTAACAACCAAAATTTTACACCAAGGATTAAATGACAATTTTAAGGCTGGTAAAAACAAAAGGCAATTGCAGGATTTAGCAGTAATGTATATAAATATTAAGAAACAACATAAGGCCAGCAACGCCATAGATATGAAAGACAAATGATAAGAAAGGGTTGTCTTTTGTGCTTCTGAGTCCCCCCATAGCAGCTGCCAAAACAAACGAACTGAATCTGGGATAACCCAGATTCATGATGTCTATCCAATCTAGAAAACTTAAATATCAAGGCCTACAGATATATTTATGGCTTTCTGCATGTTACAATTTACATCTCTGCATAAGTTCATCCTCCCCCTCGAGAGTATTTTGTTTCAAAACCCAAAAGTGAGAGTCAACTCAAATTTTTATTCCAAGCCAAGTCCAAAATGAATGCCTCTGAAGGATTTTACCACTTCAATCATAGCGTAATCCAACAAAGTTTTGACGTAATTGTTGACAATGAACTACCAACAGAATAAATCTTGAAAGCACTGCTGAGAAGAACATATCTCAAAGGGGCAACTTCATGTTATTCCTGTCAATCATTATACTAACAGCCGTTTTGTACTTACAAGGGGGGTTGTCTCCCTCCCGACCTCTTGAGTGCCATCACCGGCATTTTTATACGTTGAATATACAATAGACCCAGTTGGTTATTCTCACTCCAATCAAGTTTCGTATACATAACACGAAACCAACCAGATGAAAAGACAATGGCATATGAAAAATAGCTTGGTTTTTCCTCGTGATGGTTTGGCCATAGGCTCATAGCTTGTAACTGGAACTGCCAACCTTGCTTGAGAATAAAGGTTTCTCCTTAAAGCTGGTACTGGACAAAGTTTCAGAGTTGTTTGACTGGCTTTCTACTACCCCAGGTCTCATCCAGATCTTTATGTGCCCCTCCGGCACACGGTAAGAACGGATTCCTGGGTAAATATCAAGCCAGAGAGGGGTTCAGTGTGAACACGATGAGCAACAACCGGGAGATCTTTGGGACATCTCGTGTGCTTGGAGCAGGTTGCAGGTTACCAACTGGGCAGGCACTATCCCAGTGAGCTGACTGGCTTCCAGTACTGTATGTGGGGGACCCACCAGGAGGGCGCCGCAAGGGCACTACAATCTCATCCATTTCTAGATCCCACAGAAGCAATTGCGTGTCCTGCCCACAAACATATCAAGCGGTGAAATATGAAAACTATAAAGTATGCAAGTGATGCAAAGAATCAGTGAGTGACAAAAATGCATAAGAGCATCTAAATGAAACAAATAAAATATTAAACAGATCAAAGGCTATCACATCAATTCTTACAGTGTTACTTCCAACTCAAAGCATATTCTCTCCCTACGAGGCTGCAACTGCAGTAATTGGTTTAATTCGCATGACAATATTAGCCAACTATTTATTTTCTTTTATTGCCTTATCTCACCTAAAGAAATTCTTTTAGAATAATCTGAATAAACAGGCCATAACTTGTCTAAAATACAAACATTTCAAAATTCTGTTCTCTCCTGTAGCCAATTATTAATCTCAACCCCTGCTTGTAGTATCATTAGTTTCAATATATTTTGTTGCTTGACCACATAACATGTTGCATCATAAGATATGGCAATTCACATAATTTAACATTCATTTTGACAATTTCATCATATTAACATAACAAAAAGCATGGTTCCACTTTATTTATCTAAAAACTTTACTCCTCCCTCCTGCACCCTTCCCCCCCACCCCCCCAAAAAAAAAAAAAAAAAAGCCTTGTCAGGTAAGTAAACCCAATTTTGACTTCTATTAAAGTTGTCCTAAAGCCCTATTGATTCCAAAGCTTCCTCCAAAGTGCTGACAGAGTTTACCTTCACCGAAATCTCTGCATAGCCCAAATTTCAGAAACCATATCACAGCTCTGACTTGGTGTGCCTGCCTTAGTCCAGGACTCTAGTGGGACTCAAACTAGTTTCTAATTGTTCCAAAATAGTTCCCAACTCTCCAAGACGGCAAGACCCCACAGAAGTGAGAGCCTTGTGCTCTAGGCAAGACCTTTATAATGTGAATTATATATCCAAGAAAAGGCAGGTTTTCAGTAGTTAAAAAATAGAAGTTACATTAAAACAATCAACAAACAGTCAACACTTGTAAGAGGGAAATCATCATTTGCAATGAGACCAGCCATATTTCTCAATACCTGACCAACAGAACCAAACCGATACATGACAGTTTCCCCTGTGCCTTCTGAATTTGGTGATGACCAATATGAATCAAAACACACTCCACTGACCTGCCAGCATGATTCAAAAACACTGAGCAAGGTGGCTATCATTATGTGAGAATTATATGTAGCCCAACATTATTTTAATTAACTTACCCATGAATTATGCCCCTCACCCCATGCTACAACCTTCCGATCTTCCATGCTCCAAACTTGTACTAAATCATCCTCACCTCCCGTCAGAATGTATTTTCCATCCATGCTGTTTGAGTGGCATTTTGTTGTCAATGATACAATCTATTTTCTCAAAGAGAACAATAAAATTTAAACCAGAAAGAACTACATAATGTACCAATTTAGATAAAGAAGGAAAAATCAAGGACAATAAAAGAAACATTTAAGCTAACAACAATAGGCGATGACTGGGAAACCAGTAAAGTTACCGACCTCCAAGCACAACATAATAGAGCCCCATAATAACTTTTGCCACCACATACAAGTTGCTCCTTATAGTAGTCAAAAACTCGTAGATAGCCTGCATTCAGCATTTAAATAAAGCTCGTTTATGTCACTGCTAGTACAAAATAAACAAACTGAACCACAATACAGTGCAGTTGGGATGGGAACAAATTATACCATCTCTTCCCACAGTTGCAAGGTAGGCCCCGTCAGTTGAGAATGCAATGCTATTAATTGAACCTTGGCATATATGCCATCTAGCAAGTGGGTTACTCTGCAGAAATATTGAAAGAGGTCAACAAAGAAATGTTAAGTGAAGAAAGAAGAAAAATGATTCAACACATCAGATGTATCCCTTATATATGTCAAGTAATATTCAGCCTAGTGACCAGTAAAAAGTGAAGTGAGTACTCAGCTAAGTCACTTAAAGGATGTTACCAATATACCTGCACAAAAACCTTCACAAACCCGAAAAAAATGACCTTGCTCAACTAACACTATAACAACTTAAGAAAGACTCAAACCTTGGAAGTATGTTCGAGAACCAGGCATATTTCAACATGCATGATGTAATATTAAGCACTTTGGCATTTCCTGGTTATTGAGCCATAATACTGTGGTCTAGGTTGAACCTAGTACCTACTGCTGCCCACCTAAAACATGAATGCAAAGGCACCAACACAAAATACAGAAAATCTCTCAAGCAAATAATATTATTCTCATAACATTCAATGGAAGGTAGACACACAAACACACCACTCATTTAAATGTGTTTTAGTCATACAATGTTGTTATTCTTATGATACTGACCATAAACAATCACCTATTGCAAAGTCAAACACTAACAAGATATAAGCTTTTACAATCTAGACAGAGAGTTGAAATTAATTAGGAGGAGGTGACAGGCTCCCACTCCTTGTGCTAATTTTGGAACAAAGGCAACTTCACAGATCCTAATCTAGGCAATTAAATCACCAATTTTGTGCCCAAAGTCCAAGTACCAGTTGGAACTTATATCATAGCAAACAGGTACATGCATGGGCCAGTTATACCAATTAGACAACGGGAATATTACACTGAATGGAAACCATTTGTCAAGGCACAAAATGGTGTCCTGTGATGAAATATTAGTTGAAGCTATCAACTTAAATATCAATATACAGATGGAAAATTTGAATGAACAAAAGACATGACTAAAACAGCCTGAGAGAGTGAAGATCGAATTAACATCTGAAGTCCCCCAATCAATGCCAATGTGAGACTAGGAGTCTACAATTGGAAATGATCCAAGCACAATGTCTTTGACGTATTGAAATCTGAATGATGGAACTAAAGTAACATCAGTACTCCTACAACTATTCAATTATAATGCAGGTGTCTGTCCACTATTAGCAAATTGAAATCTAATCACCAGGGCAAGAAAAATGTTGCATTGTCATGCCTTGTTCAAAATTTAACACAAATTTGCAAAGCTAAATTCTAAAAAGAAAAAAACTACATGCCACATATTGCCTAACAATTAATTAGTTATGGAATCTCACAATTCACCCCTACAAACACCATTTTTTTTTATTGGTAAATTACACATGCGTCATATGCATCTGGTGGAATAGTACACCCTACTATTATAAGGGGAGGAGGTGTTATTTGAGCTAGAGCTCATTGTCTAAAAAAAAAAAAAAAACCAATTTAAACAAAGAAACAAATAATAGAAAGGAAAGATCCATATATGAAGAACAACCAAAACAACTTGATAACAAAATAGCAATCAATTCCAGCACCTTACTGTAACGTGCATGTGCAATAGAAAACTGCATTGGATCTTTGACAAAAGGGAATGAAGAATCATTTGCACCATCTTTGCCCTAGGAAAAAAGAAAAATGAAAAAAAAAGGTAAAAACATGCTCAAATCAAAACATACAACATGGAGAAATATAAGAGTTCAAGGCTTGCCTTTTCATACACATACAAGTTCCCATCGGCATGAGCAACAACAAAAGTACCATCACCTCCAGGCACCCAAGCAATACTAGTACAACGACTGTTGGAAAGAAAAAGGTTAATCAAACTAGTCATGTACTTTTTTTATATCAGTAAAATTTTTTGATATTTCAATTGTAAAGTAAGTCATGTACTTCAAGTACATATCTGAAAATTTTCATACAGAATAAATAAAAACAATAACTATGAAGTGTGTGTGATCAATTATTAATTTCATTTTATATTTTCAAACCCTCGAATTAAGAGATGAGACAGTAGTATGTGTATGTTGCAAGATATCAAAAATATGCTTTGCCTATTATATATTGCGTACAATATGCATTGGGTGAGAGTTGCTCAGATTTTGTGTTTTTTTCACAAAAATAAATTTTGCAGAAAACAAAGGCTATTCCTCCAACCCATGCAAAATTGAGTAGTTCAATATATTTCTAGTAAGAATAGTGTTTCTGTAGGTATAACATCTGTATGTTGAAGTGTATCCTTAGGAGAACACCAAAGTCGGGTGAAAATTTACAACTACCTACTTTGTCAACCAGACCAGGAAATAGTGCATATACAGAGACAAGAAAAACATTTAATCAAGAACTAGACCACTACTGCCTCCGGAAGTAAATCATCATTATGTTGGGATCAATGATGATGAAGAAGAAAGAAGAAACTAGGGCAAATTCCACAGTTCAGTAAGAACTACCTACTATAACAACCCAAATAGATTTTTTTATTCGTAAGTTTACATGTATTGCACCCATTGGGCCTTTGAACCCACAACCTCAACCACCACCTTGCTCTTTCAAGGAGAGGAGGTGTCATTTGAACTAGAACTCAACCTCAACCAGAATAGAAATCAGTGTATAAAATAAAATCCACTGATATAGATGGTGCAGCTTTTTATTTATTTTTGAATGATGCAGATAATGTTTTTGCCAAGAGACAGAAAACATATCCATAACAAATACACTTCCTTCAAAACTTCCAACTTGAAACTTGATGCAGATGACTTGTCTATTGAGAAACGCACTACCATCAAAGACACATTCCTTCTCTATGTCCAGTAAGAAACATGATGGAAGGATGTATTATTTGTCCTTGCATGCATGCATGCATGTGTACAAGAAGCAATACCACAAAGCACAGGTTAACCAGCAAAAGAAATTTTATGAAGAATATATCAATTAGTTTTCCCCAGGTATCATACTGTCCACAGAGGAATGAAAAAGTAGAGATATTAAGAATCAACTTTTATAAAAGTCACCAAATGGCCCAAATTACAGGGACTTAGTTATGCTGTTCAATGTGCTTGTGCGTTTGGAATTTAATCTCCAACCATATAACACAGGGAGACAGTAGCAGTGTCATTTTTATTTATTTTTTATTATTATTTTTTTAAATCCGACGTAATGTGGAGTGTCTATGCAAGTATCTCCAACAGTCCCAACATGGGATGTGAATTCATCATATAAAATGAACAAAGAATAAATGCCAACTATCATCACAAATTCAAAAGAACAAACAATGCGCTCCCTTCCTTTGCCCGACACACTTGTTTGTAAGAAGTCGCATATTATATTATTATTTTTGATTGCTAAGTCACACATAGTATAATAGACATGTCCCACATCCATTAATCATATTATTTCCAAAGAACTACTCCCACCATTAGGTGCAACACAAAATAGCAATTCCAATTGATAATCTTTTGTGGAAAATCAATTGATGGTGGCAAAAGGGCCTTCAAAGCCATGTAGAAGGAAATAATTCTAAGATCTTCCAAACAACATTGAGCATTTGAAATTGGGCACGAGCGGGGGGGATACTAGCAATTGCAAGTGATGAACCCTAACTAGCTAGAAAGAAGGTGCTGATCCAAGCAACCCAAACATGTCAGGAAAACTTTAAAAATTCTTATTAGATATGGTTGCTAAAAACTATTGCATTTAATGGTCTCCCAATAATTGTCTGTTATACAATATAGTCTAGGTGTTATTTGTCAATAAATAAGTAAAGTCAAGGTATTAATAACTATCAACTTGGAAACTCCAATAAAGCCAATCACTTAAAAACTATCAAATCAAAGCACAACCTGGTGGTTAAAGTTAGAGCATCAAGAGTACTCTTTTTCTTTTCTTTTTATCCATACAGTCATATTGGCAAGGTCAAAAACCTTTTAGAATCCACTTAAGTCCAGTAGTTCATGAGAACATATAAGCCATTGAATAATAAAGGCACTACCTGTTTCCCATTGATTTTTTTTTTTTTTTTTTTTTAATTTTGTCTCTACACTGTAATAAAATAATGATATTAAATGTACAAAATTACTTCTTTTTTATAAGTAATAAAATGTACAAAATTACTTATAGAAAAAGACCTATTCCAATGCTTATTGGGCAAGAAAGAATAGTTATCTTAGACTCTACAAGCCTTTGGCATATTATCCATATTCCATGGCTTGACTAAATACACACAGAAAATGAACTTCAAAACATCTACTCAAACTGGATGCCAGGTGTAATATCTGATGGACCTGATAATAAAAAAGCAGAAAGAAAGAATTAACATCACATATAATAGAAGGGTACTAAAACAGAGTTAATCCTTGCCTGTTATTAACAGAACCATCTTTGTTATAATGTTGAGCCCCAACAACCTTCTTTCCTACATCCTGTAATTGCTGTCTCAGTGACACAGAGTACACTACAATAATGCACACAGGAACAATAAATTTATAACTTTCAAAACAAACTTACAATTCAAATTTGAGTTAACAATTTTATTTTACCATCCCCAGAAATCAACCCGATAATCAAATCGTGCCCATCCTTAGCATCCTGATCAAATGCGTGGCACACAGGGTTCGAATTACTGAAATGGATAGACTTTATCGGATCCTACATTTGATGATTTAATTTTCATAAGAGAACCCAAATTTTCCAAAACTTTTAAAAGTCAAATAACAAAATACCAAACTACCTTGTCTTGAGAATTCAAATCGCTTATAAAGATAGCATCTCCAACATTGAAGACCAAATAAGAACCTTTACCATCGAAGTTTGAATTACCCATTGAATTACTAGAACTCGAAGACCCCAATGACCCAATCCTACTAGTCCCACCATTAATCTTACTCCCACCATTCCCTCCAACAAAGCTAAGAGCCCGACTTCCATTACTTCCACCCAATAACCTCGCTGCAGCTGATCGGACCCCACTGCTAGCGCTGAAGCTTGAAGATGAGGCTGTCGGGGTTGATGGGGCTGGCTTGTCTTTTAGATGTGCTAGGGTTACCTGATCATTAAAAATTCAACCAAAAATGCTTTCAAAAGTTCAATTCTGACAAAAATAAAGCTAACTAAATGAACTAATACGAGTGACCATCAATGGATTCTAAAACATGGACTTTTGAGAAAATCCCTGAACATTAGAATCAACCAAACACCTTCCAGAAATTCATGTTAATAAATTGAAACAGAATAGTCCTAAAAAACTTAATTTTGAAAATGGGTATCAAATTATATCCAAATATGTCAACATTAACCAAAGATTGTCATGGAAAACAATTAATCAAAATAAATCAAAACCCATATTCAAACGGTAATTCTAACAAACAGGTATTGATCATTAATTAAAACCCTAGAAATCATTATCAACAAGAAAGAAAAAGAAAAAAAAAAAACCTTAAACTCGCAGAACATCCATTTTCACGAAATGGGTATTCAAGAAAACTCCCAAAAATGAAAAATTGGTTCAAAAAAGTAAGAAATAGAAATTTCAGAAATGTTTGGAAGAATGAACCTGAGTGACGGTCTTGCCATGAGCGTAATGAAGGAGACCCGAAGGGTGAGTCTTCTCGTAGTGTAGCTTATAACGTCCTTCTGGGGTTTTGAAATAGGTCTTGAGCCCCGGTGACTGAACCGCCGTGTTGGCCGATGAAGCCGCCGCCGTTGATAGCATGCCGTTTGGGTTGCTGTTGATCATCGTCTACCATGTGATCATATAACACACAATACTAGTAGTAGTTTTAGTACACAAACCTCTTTTGTCTTTTTTCTTTTTTTCAATTTAATTTTCAAAAAAGAAGACCTCGTGTTGTGCTCTGCTTTTGGTTTTTCTTTTCTGGGTTTTGTGTTTTTTTTTTCAATGGCTTCCAAGGATCAGAGGGTGGGATCCTGTGGTTTGGTGAATAGAATGGTACTTTGGGTACGATAATTAGTTTAGTTCATGTAATGGGTTGGGATTTGACTTTTTTTTGGGGGGTTTTGGGTCAATGGAATGGACGGTGGTGATGACGAGGATGTTAGTTACTGTCTTTGTCTGTCTGTCAATGGATTTTGATAGAGAGTGAGTGAAAGCATGATTCATTCATATGAAACAGCCAATGACAATTGGCTCATTGGCTCCGTTGAGAAGTTGAGGTTTGTGTTTTTATATTAATGTTTTTGCTTTCTGGGACTTATCTAGTTTGAGATAATTATGATCTAAAGTCTAAACATAGGTTCATCCAGGAGGGTATATTCTGTTCTGTGTTGGGCCTACAGGCCCACTTGTATGACAGGCTCTGTGACTCTGACCCAAAAAAAGAAAAATGGTTTGTTTGATGGGTTGTGTATAAACTTTGGAGAACAAAAATGAGTCTTTATACTTGCTGTTCTTTTCATGTTTTTGGATTGCCATAGAACCTGCTGAAGCCCCAATGGTTTGTATCTATCCATACGGCTTAAAATGCTGTAGCCCATTGGTGTTTCGATTAGCCCCTCGGTGTTTATAGGTTAAGTCTCTCACAAAGTTTAACAGATTAACACGTGAATCCTTCCTTAAGGACAAAGCATATGGTGTTTCTGAAAGAGTAATACAACAATTAGTACCTGGACTAGAAAGTACTACAATAATTTTCACAGAAGCTAATTTCTTAAATTATTGCTGGGGATTCTTAACCCAAAGCTTAAGCAAGCAATTCCAGGTTATATTTTTTTTAAATTTAGTTCCTCAAACATAACGTGCTGATACCCATAATACAATAAAGTTTTAAGTATAATTTAGATAGGGGCCGCGCGAACGCAGGCCCCCACTACCACAAATTATGACGTAGGCTCTGCCACTTGGGCAGACCTTAGGCTAGCACCCCTCCTAAGTGCAATGGAGGTCACAAGCCTAGGCCATGGGCCTTTTTGATCACCCATTGACCCCGTCCAGGTAAGTATGTTTCCCGTTCCCATGAGTCCTCTTTTTATAGTAGCTCCACTCCCTTTTTCTTCTTATGCGTTTCCGATGTGGGATTACAGCTTTACAAGTACAAAACCCACACACGTTTTGTCTCACAGCTTAACAAGACCACACGTCACCCACTCACTTACTTCCACTCCAATTAACACTGTTAAAATCGTGCTGTGCCACTAGGAAGAATGATAATATTCATTGAAAAAGCAAAAGCGTATTTGATAGCCTTGTCATGGAGCAAATCATGAATTCCTATGCACCCACCAAATGAATTTACTGAGTTTTTTAACTTTTTCCCATGCAACCATTGCAGAAGCCATGGACATAAGATAGGCTGAAATATTCAGATTGAAGAAATTAAATTGAGGGTGTGATGCAGCTCTTTGAGTTTTCAATCCATTTCCAAATTACAAGTCTTCTGGCTGGGAGGTAGTTTCAGGAGTACCAAATAATTTTCCCATAAGCAATGGGTTAAGAAACCAAACTTTGTTCTTTATATTCTAGGCTATTTAAGGCTAGCTTGGTAAGAATTTGATTTCCCTCCTGGTTTTGGAGAGTGGATCCTCATCAACCTCCAATCACAGACCCCAGAAATTTTTCTTTTAGAATGTAAGGTATGAACTCTTAAACACAGTTTACAATTTTTTTGGGAAATACTGTCCTTTTACCTACTAACATAAGATGTCATCTTTGTTAAAATACGATTTTTTTTTTTTTTTTTATTGTTCATAAAATCTATCAAAACTTAGTTAAATTATTTATTAGAATAATCATTTATCGAAATTTTATATATGAGTAAAAAAAAGAAATTGAGGTCTATTACAACAGTAAAATGTGATTGTTCAAAACAAATCATCTATTACGTCAACTCTACTTTAAGATAACCTAATAATCACTTGCTGTGGCTAAGATTATAAACATGTTCAACAAACAATTGATTCCAACAATTCATATCGAATGACTAGAAAGAAATAGAAAATTTGAAAAAGAAAATAGAAAAAGTGAAAGCATGGCTAGTATTTTTAGAGTTGGGCTTCTTTTTTCTTTTCTTTTTTTGAAACCGAGTTGGGCTTCCAAATGATCACTTAGCCTCCAAATAAGAAGTCATGAATATTATTGAACAAAAATAACACAAAGAAATTAAATAAGATAATGGTGATAAATTGATCATAATTATGGAATCTTATCATTCCACCCCCTAAAAAGCTAACCTTATCCTTAATCGCATATGAATTCTGCTAGATCCCCTGTGTCCTTGATCATTCTGGAAAGACCATCTTAAAATATTTGTTAATTGAAAGATGCAAAATAACAATCTTTTAATTCTTAGAGAAATTACACTTTATCACCCTAAACTATGCATTAGATTACACTTTGCATCCTAAACTATTTGAACCAAGAGAGTCAATCTTGTACCAAAGGTTGTACCGGTTTGACCATTGAAACGATATATTTTGGCACCGGTCAATACTAATGTACTTGTTTGAATTTACCACTATTTTTTATATTTATAAATATGTGTGTATTAATAAATATAAAAGTTTACCATAAAACATTAGCTCAATTTAAAACAAATTATTTATGGTTTTAGACTTAAGCATCAATTAAAAGAAAAAAAAAAACATAAAATAAAATATAGAAAGCTTAATTGTTCATTGCATACTAAGAAAACAAATAATACTAATAAGTTAATGCAAAATAAGTTACCATTTTGCCTTTACAAAAATTCAAAAATTACAAAACAAAAAAAAACGTTGGCATTTAAACCAATCGGTATGACCGGTATTTAAACCAAGACGAAACATTGGCATTTCGATACTAGTATACGCATCGATACGGTACATACCGAATGATATCGATATCACGTCAATGATCGACCACATTGATTTGAACGCACATTTTGCACCATAAACTATCATACTTATCACACTTTTTGCACCCTAGTGTTATTTTTGTTGTTATATTTAACAGAATCCCACGCACGTGACAATCACATGCTTCTTGCTTAGGTAAAACAAACTTAAAAGACCAAAACACCCTTCTTCAAAATCAATTAAAACAAAACCCAATTTTTCCCCATCTCTCTCCCATGAGTGCCTCTCCCAAATTCAGATTCTTGTAAACCCTAAAGACACATGACCATGTCTTTGCTTCTAGACACCAAACTGCTCTGTTGGTAAAAATACCACTTATAACTATCTTAATATTACATGGGCACTTTATGGACCCTATTGGCGTCAAAAGAGAGTAAGATTTACCTCTTTGAGCTGTTTAGCTCAAAACGACTCGAAACCTATCAATATATTCATGTTGAAGAAATGTGAACCTTTGTGTCACGCCTTTGAACCTTATCAAGGAAGCCAATTAGGCTTAAAGACCATCAGGCCTTTGCACCTTGTTAGGGAAGCCAATTATGCTTAAAGATCATCTCTCCCGTCTTACTCTTAAGCATTATACGCAAAATTGTATTGGTTCCATTAAATAAATAAAAAAAGCTAAATTGTATTGGCCAAGAAGTATTTTAGTGAGTCCAAACATGAAACTTTGATTGTGAAGCTTGAAGAATTTTAAGAAATGTTAGACAAGTTGTTCTTGTTAAATGGGGGTGTTGAACATAAGGGATTGGAGCGGTGGTGGAGCAGAAGGAATTTTTCAAATTGGGGATTTAGGGTTTACAAGAATTTGAATTTGGGAGAGGCACGTACGCAAGAGAGATGTAAAAAAAAATTGGGTTTTGTTTTAATTGATTTTGAAGAGAGGTGTTTTGGTCTTTTAAGTTTGTTCCACTAAGCAAGAATCATGTGCTTGCCACGTGCAGTAGGATTCTATTAAACATAAGCAAAAATAACACCAGGGTGCAAAGTGTGATAAGTGTGATAGTTTAGGGTGCAAAATATGCATTCGAATAGTTTTGAGTGCATAATTTAGAGTAGTAAAGTGTAATTTCCCCTTAATTCTTCAATCAAGTTTTCCAATACAAATACCCCACAACTTTGAATAGTTTGAAATTAAAATTTTCAACTCCATTAGTCGATATATGAAATACGTTAGTATTTGCTAGAAAGTCAAAAAAAATCTTACTAGTTACGAGAGATGGGCTCACAAGATTTGATTTCTACTAAGACCTTTGATTACTTTCTTAGTAATTTGGACCTCTTAAGTTGACATCTTTCATCTTTGTAATTAATTTCCATTAATTCAAGAGATTAAATTGGGTTAGGAGTTGGCGTAAAAGGTATGTTTTATGCCAACAAATCCTAACCCGCCATGTTAGTGAAATAATTTAAGTTCAATACACTCACCATACAAAACTATAACATAGTTAAAACACCAAACCCTTTCAAACACAACACTTTCAGACACATCCACACCCACCTCCACCTCCACTACCTCACCACCCACCTCTCCCAACCCCCTTCACTCCCACCCACCTCCTCCACTTCCTCAAATCCAAGCTCCACCACCACCCTTCACCACCCTTCATCTTCAACTCCACCATCAACTCTTTTCGCCACGACCATCTTCAACTGGCACTCTCGCCTTCTCTCACCACCACCTTTCCTCCTTCAAATTCTTCGCCTCCAATCCCTACCCTTGCTCCGACGGTATTTTCTCTTGCCCAAGAACCAAACCCATATTCAGATTTTCAATCAATGCTTGTAGAGTTGGGAAATTGGATGATGTTGTTGCTTTTGAATCTATGAAAAAACTGATTGATGGGAAGCCTAGTGTTGCGCTTTATAGTAACATTTTAGACTAAACATAGGTTACAATGGTGATAGGTTTTATTATAATCTACTTAGAATGACCCGCTTTGACATGAATGGGATAAATTCGAACCGAAATCAATCGACCCATTCCGATGTGTTTGCCAGTCCAACCCAAGGTAGGGTTCCCCAGCTTTGTGGACAAAGCTGCCGTCCTTCTTGTCCTAAAGTAACAAATAATAATAATAATAATAATAATAATAATAATTAAAAAAAAAAAAAAAAAAGTAAAACGGCAAACATAGGAATAGTACAAATAGTTGAAAGTTGAAAATAAATGGCAAATCAGAGTTGTGAGTAGGTTTGAACGTGTTGTGTTTGAAAGGGTTTGTGCAGTGTGTATTGAATTTAAATTATTTATCTGATGTAGCAGGTTAGAAGTAACCAGCGTAAAACACACATTTTCCGCCAACTCTTGACCCAATTTAATCTCTTAATTCAAACATCATCTTCTACTCAAATGATTTTGTAATCTCTTCTTGAAAACAGCAATTTACATGTGTGGCATGGGCCCAAATTATATTTTTTCTTTAATAAAATCAAGAAAGATCTTTATAGGAAACAAGCTGCCAAAAAAGCAACACAAAGTACAGCAAGCAGAGAAACGCAACACAGAATACAAGCTGATATGACAGCAAACACAAAACAAATCACCTTCTCAATAGTCTAAACAGAGGACCTACAATACCTGAGAAAGGCAATAGATAGTCCCCATTTACGGCAAACTTCTTTGTTCTCATCAACACAATGGAAGGACCCTCTGAACTCAAGTCTCATTTTCTCCTATTTCTTAATGTTAGTAATAATCTGCTCTTCAAAACTAGGACAACCTTGATGCAACACAGCATTCCTGCATTTCCGGAATTGATAAACAGTGGCCCCCAAGCCAAGTTAAAAAATTACAGCCTTCAATCTCTGCCCTCTCCAATTGTTTACAGCCCAATTAACTATCTTCTCCCAACCAATCTCAGGATTGCATTGTAGGCTGAATTCCATACATAAATCATTTTCCAGACTCTTCTTGCAACGTGGCATTCAAAGAATAAATGTCTCAGCTCTCTGAATTTGCCCTCAAGAATAGGCACAATACATCGCTGTGTACTCCCCATTTCGACAATCCATCTCTTGTAAGCAACCTGTGTTTCATCGCTATCCAACATATAAAGGCATGCCTAGGGATCATTTGTGGAAACCAAATCAGCTTCCACCAAATTACCACAGCAACCTTATATCTGACTTCTTACCAGGCTGAAGCACAAGAGTAACAGCCATTCTTTGTATGCACCCAAACCAATGGTTACTAATGCCACAGGATAGCTTAAAATGATCGTGGATATAATACACATACAGGACAAATTATTTTTTACAAACCATTATGTACTCAAATATTCCAAAGCAAAAGAAGATGTAATCTGCAAAATGTTACAAGTGAGGGGAAAAAACAAAACCCCTCAACTAGGTTACAATATCAATGCAATCTCATCAATTCTTCAACTCTCTTGCAAAGCTCCTCAACTGTAACATTCATTGCTTTTGAAACCTCGTCCATCTTACTACGGTTGAGATCAAGGAATGACTCGATGAGATCTCCATCCAGGAAATTTCTGGCATCAACTACTTTCTTCTCATTGTTAAATGACCTCCACTGCTCGTGGCTCAACCCTCCAACACCCTTTATCACCTTCCTCAGGTTTGACTGAAGCTTCTCTAAAAAGAGATAATGCTCATGAGGAAGTGAAGCAATGACTCCAATTACACCATTAACAGTACCAAAAATGACAGTTGGAATCTGGCCCACATCAGAATCTGGCAAGCGCATAACAAGGGAACCATGTCGGAATCGATTGACAAATTCTCCAAGGTGATACTCGCCAGCTACCTCAAGACGGCCCCGCTCCTCATCAGTGGCACCTTCACTGTTCTTCCGAACGGTAAAAAGATTGAAGTTATTTTCAGCACCAAGGTAAATGTCATCGTCAAGAATCTCGACAGCTGACATCCAATTTGCATTATAGTCACGGGCTCGCTCCTCAATGGCACCTTCTTCATGCTGAAAACAACGAGCAGTTGTGTATTAATCAGCAAGAGAACAGGCTAGCTATTAGAATCATTGTAAAATCTAATCCACTGTCCAAGAAGACATGAAAACGTTTATGTTTGAAGACCCAATAGGGGAGTCTTTTGTTGTTGAGCGGAAAGCAAACAGGACATGTATAATGTTGGACTTGTATATTATCTTTGATTGGTAACTTTTTTGAACCCACAACACCCTCCCCACCCTGTAACAGCAAGAAAGCAGGCTAGCTATAAGAATCATGGTAAAACCTAAACCACTGGCCAAGAAGACATTAAAAATTTATGTTTGAAGACCCAAATAGGGGAGTGTTTTATTGTTGAGTGGAAATCAAACAGGAAATGTATAATGTTGGACTTGTATATTATTTTCGATTGGTAACTTTTTTGACCCCACAACCCCCTCCTCTCCCTGTAACTGTAAGTACAGGAAGAGGCGGTGCAACTTAGCTAGAGCTCATTTGCTGTTGGAGTAGTAGACATTAGACAATAAGCATTACTTTAAATGTCTTGACAGTAAATGATAGGGTAATAAAATATTGACAGCTTATCACTTACCTTGTAGATTAACAAGGAGATTGATTTCATCAGGTCACCAACAACAATGAAATCTCCACGAGTTTGCACATAGAGGGCAAGTATGTGTCCGTGATGTCCACATTCAGATTGTAACTCATGAGTACCATCATCCCGGAGCATCCACTTGTACAATTGGATTTTTTGATTGATACCAGCCAGCAGCTTGCCGTTGAAAGCATTCAGAGAGTAAACAGATCCTTTGGTTTCCTTCTCAGCAATAAGCTGTAGCTTCCGTCTTCAACAATGAAAACCAATATTCGGCCCTGAAAATTGTTCATGAAGGAAAAACAAAAGTTGAATGACAGCATCATATCTAATTTTAGGTTTTGGGGAATTAAAAATTAAATAAGAAAAAGGATCAGTAGTGTCACAATTACCTTGGTTGGCTCATTCTCTTCTGGCAATACATATGCAGTGCCAGCACAGTAGTACACATTACTATCATCAGAGAAAGAACAACTAAGGATGGAGCAAGCATATTCAAAGGTGTCAAGTTGGTAAGTGGATATGAACTCAAAGGTCTGGTCATCCAGCAGACGGATATAGTGCGTTTCAGAATCTTCTGTACTGGACTGGTTTAACTTAAGACTGCAAATAGCAAAGGTCCTGGACTGCTCCTGATGACAGATACGGCGTGCATGCTCCCCAAGCGGTATAGAGCGGATATGAAGTTTCTGGATATCATCAATGGTGCCAATAGTAAGTTCACCTTCTTTTGCGATTGCAAGGCTGTTGACAAAAGACCAAAAAGAAAAATCAATTTATTGAGAGAGAAAAAGGCCCTAGTGTCATGTCTAGTCAGGCCAACAATTATGCAAATGTGTGTGAACCTCTTCTTTCTCTGGCGTTTCACTTTTTGAAGCATGATAGTTTTCCAAATGCTATCTAGTTATCATAAATCATTATACCATAATAAATACTCCATCTGTCTCAAAATGAGTATATTGGTTTCGTTTTATCTTGTCCCATTACGTGTCCACAATTAGGTGAAAGCAATTATCATTTTATCTTAATCTTGCATACCACCTTCCCCACACAACTCTTCTAACTTTAGAGGTGATTTTTTTTTTTTTTTTTTTTTTTTTTTTTTTTTTGGGGGGGAGATTACTTTTGAAATATGAAACCTGCAGCACTAAATGCATCTTTTGAAAAAATTGTGTACTTGCCAAGGACAACAAACCTTACAAAGGGCATATCACTGTTACATGAAGTAGTCAGCTTTATACTTGCAAACAAAATTAAAAAATAAATAAAAATAGCAGCTTTATTGTGGACAGACTGGTTCATTCAGACTAGCATACTTGATCCATTCAGAAGCAAATTATCACCTATAGCGGAACCCCTAAACTTTGGTACACTATCTGTTTATCTTTCAATATAATTCATATGGTGCCATAATAAATAAAAAAGATGTTCAAAACAATTTTGACCCGTCAAAACTTGCTTAGGTAGGTATATTTTTGCTGTTAATGCCTATTCCCCATATTGGCCAACATAAAAAAACAGAAATCCATCATTGTCCAGACTCCAGATATTACCGCTTTATCACAGCAACTCATTAAGAAGTGCACAAAGTCATGTTCAGGATGAGCAATAATGAAAAATAATTAAAAACAATGAATAAAATTATTCCTCAACTATAGGAAAAAATGTAAACAGATATTTCTCCAGGTAAAGATATAAAATGACATGTAGCACTTAAGATTTTGACAATTAAGTTTACTAATTTGATCCAATGTTCATTTCTTGATAAGTAACGATATTTCATATTTGCATTAATTTTAAAGGAATTTTACAACAGGTCAGGGAAACAATTTTAAGAACACAAGCTATATCAGCTACTCCTACAAACAAATCACCAGTACAAAGAATCCAAAAATCACCAGCACAAGAAGGTCTACTATCATCTACAAACATTTAGGAAAATAAAGTACTGACAAACCGAGACTTTATTCTCTCAACTGAAAGGTACTATCTCTAAAAATTTCCCTATTCCCTTCCTTCAAAATAATCCACATATGGCATAATGGAACCACATTTCAAATACTACCCCATAATGAGTTACGTTTCCTTTTCAACTCCTCCAATATGTAAACAACCTAGGCACTGATTTGCATTACCCATCTCACTTCAAATACCACAAAAACAAAAGTACATGGTTCGATACATCAAACCAAAAAGACAATCTTCTACCATCACCAACCAAGAATTTAATACATATCTGTAACTTTGATCTAATCGCTTTCCTAACACCCCACCCCCTCTCTTCTGCCACGTATTTAGCTACTACCACCCTTCTCTACATATTGCCATCCTCTTGTATGAACCTCCACAACCATTTCCCCAGTAGATCTTGGTTGAAATTACTCAGTTTTCTAATCCCAATCATTGAAATTACTCAGAAAATGAACAAATAATCTTCTAGTAAACTGATTAAACTTCTTCTCCTCCTCCATTCTCAAATCAAGTTGCACCTTCTCCAATCTATTAGCTACACTAACCGGAATAGAAAAGAGAGGTAATAAACAAGCAGGCTTGTAAGAGTGCTTTTATAAGAGTCACCCTACCCCCTTTTGATAGATACAACTTCTTCAACCCTGCAAAACTCTCCCAATCCTCTCCATTGTACTATTCCACGCTGAACTAGCCTCAAGGCTCCATTTGTTGGGGTGAAAAGGGATGGGCCCAAAGAGCCCTTCTATGCCACTTTAGGGAGTGGGGGTGAAGGGGGGTTTACATAGGCAAAGTGGTTTATGATTGAATCTCAAAGGCATTCTTATCATTTGGTAGATCCAAGTCCATGTCCTATTTTGGGTTCACTCAGAGATTGGGTGACCACCGTAAAAGGTGTGATGTACATGCACCCAATTCAAGGGGTGCAACACTTCTCAGTTTGGGCCTCATATTTCTCCTGCATAAGATGTTTGTATGGTGGCGCGATGTTCTATGCGAATCCACTTTGAAAGGACATCATACCAAAGTTGTACAATTAGGGCTTCAATATGGTTTTATTCTGTTTATATAGTATCAGAGGTTACATTCCTTTTTGACTTTTTTTGGGGGATTCTTCTCATTCTTCTTTTGCACCTACGGCTATAGTAGAGATCGAAGGTGTTTGGCCCCCAAAAGGAATTTGGGTTTAGATCCTTGGGAAATCCATTTTCTTAATAGCCCTATTCTCCTTTAATCTGGAGCTGCTGTAACTTGGGCTCATCATGCTACACTTGCGGGGAAGGAAAAATGGGCAGTTTATGCTTTAATAGCTACCGTTTCACTGGATCTAGCATTCACTGGCTCTAGTATTCACTAGCTTTCAAGGAATGGAATATTATAAAGCACCCTTTCACTATTTGGATAGTATTTATAGTTCAACCTTTTTCTTAGCAACTGGCTTTCATGGTTTTCATGTGATTATAGGTACTCTTTAGTCTGTTCTCGATCATATGTGGTATGTGGTATTTGCCAATATCTTGGTCATCTAACCAAGGAGTTTCACATTGGCTTTGAAGCAGATGGTACTGGCATTTTGTAGACGTGGTTCGATTATTCCTATTTGTCCCAAAATTATAGAGAGAAATGGAGGAGTGAAAACACTTTTCCACTGTTTGGTTGGGCAAAACATAAAGTGGATAGAAAAGGGTGTGGCTGGTTGTTTCTACCCGGGCCCACCAAAACATGTGTTTAAAACAACAATAATAATTTTTATTTTTTTTATTTTAAAGTGTAGTGAAGAACATTTTGAGAAAATAAAAACCACATAAAGATCCTCATTGTGTGAGTTTTCACTGCTTCTTAGCAGCCAGAGAAGATTCCAACCACCACCAAATACTCTGACGAGTCTTGGTAAAATCCTATTGTTCTGTGTATTCTTTCTCTCTTTTTTTCCTTTTCTTTTTTTCATGTGTGCTTAAGATCTAAGCTCGTCTTGAACCAAAAAAACCAAGTCATTGTAGTCAAATTCTAATGGAAAAATTACCCCCAAAATAATAGGGGGGATATTGGTAGATTCATATAAACTACCTCTTTATTCTTCTCAACCAAACAAAAGAAATTTAATTATTTTTTATAATTCAATTGTTACAAGGGGGGGGGGGGGGTATTTGAACCTCATAAAGGAGTCCAGACAATACAGTCGATTTAGCTCGTACCTGCTAATTTTTTATGAATAGAAATGTGTTGCATTCCAGGATAAAATCAAGATATACCAGATCAAATGTAAATTGGAGAGAAAATACCTGTCTGGAAAAGCTGCAGAGTTAAAAGGGCACATATGGCTAACTTCTTTCAAATTAACATTGCTGTAAAGTAACTTCTTGTTGCTACTGTAGATAACAGTTGGCCTATCTGATGCGGCAAATACATGTGTAGTATTCTTGGAAGAGAAAGTACGAAGAGTAATAGGCTGGGTCCCAAGAGAGACCTTTTTCCTATCTGCTAGTTCACCAGTACTTGTGTTCAATAGAAAATTTAATAAATGTCCATCTCCAAGGGCACATAACAAGTAAGATATCTGAAACAAACAAAAAAAAAACACAAACTTGAGAGGTTCGAAAAGGAAACATATAATTAATGAATTGAAGAAGAATGTTCATTAACTTAATTGGATGTCAACCCCTGCCCCTTTTTTAATGTTCAAATAGATGTCAAGATTACCATTAAAATTCCTCAAGAAGTCTACAATAAGAATTTTTTTTTATAAGTAATTTGAGCAGGAGGGGAAGGGGAGATTTAAACTAGTGACATCTGCCTCACAAGGCATGGTCTCCCATTGAGGTGCAATAAGAACCTAAGAAGCACAGCCGTCGACACTGACACGACAACACAACAATATATACATGTGCACGCGCATGTGTGCACACGCAATTTTAGGTTTAAATGCAATAAAGTTTGTGTGTTAATATTTATTTACGAATTTATAAATTCTTTTAGCAAATATAATCTCTTTAATGTTAGGATTGAATCGCCCTTTTTTTTTATATAAGGAATGCCACATTGTTCAAAAATAAAAAGAGGCCCAGTATCTTATGGCACTAACCGGCTGGAACCATCCACTAATACTTTTTTCTCAGAAAACTCTTAATCCTCTACAAGGTTATGATTTCTTCTCACTTTCCTTGCTTAAGAACAAAAAGAAAAACACCCCTTCCCACAATAATCTCACAACACAAAGAAACCAAGAGAGAGAAGCAGAGGTAGCTCAGCCTCCACCACCAAAGCTCCAGGATTGATGGCCTCATCCCGACATCAGGGACAAAGTCCACTCCTCTGAACTCTACTGCCTCGCCTATGAACGCATTGAGAAAGCTCCTATGATCTCTGCCACCATGGTCATTGACTCCCTCCTCTTTGAATTAAACCAGGTCCCATCTCACAGTAGGTCATCATGCATCACACTTTTCCAAAATTTCAAGCCTTCCATTTTTTATTTCTTTTCAACTTTAAGCTTACTGTGTCTCAAATGTATCCGGAAAATGTACCAACTTTAATACACACACAAATGCAGTTGGGTCCCATGCAAGTCTGTGTTTAACATGAACACAGACTGTCTGTGTTTTAGATAAAAACTTATAATTGTGAATTATTTTATTTTATAAAAACCTTCCTTAAAGGAGGTTTTCTTGTGTTATTTGGCCTAGTCAGGATAAAGAGGCTTCAGTGACGGATCTTTCAAAGTTCTGCAACGGTACCCTACAGTAGAGGATTTAAATTTTGTGAGAGCCATGCAGGATCAGGAGTTGGAGTAGTTGAGGGTTTTATGGATTTAATCTACTCTATTCCTGTGAGAAGGAATGGGCAGGACAAGTTTTGATGGAGGCCCCAGCTAAAAGATGGGGGTGTGAGATCGATGGGTATTATCAGTCTTTGATTTGTATTATTGATATATCTTTTCCCTGGAGAAGCATTTGGAGGTCAAAGGTGCCACCCAAAGTTGCTTTGTTCATGTGGACTGTGGCTTTGGGCAAAATATTGACGATAGATAAACTGAGAAGGAGAAGATTGATTGTGATAGACTGGTGTCATATGCGTAAATGTGCTGGGGAGACTATGGACCATTTACTCCTTCACTGTCCTACTGCCACAGAGTTATGGTCTATGGTGCTCGGGCTGTTTGGAGTTTACTGGGTTATGCCAAAAAGTGTTGCGGAGTTACTAGCTTCTTGACAAGGCCGGTTTGGGCATCATCAAAATATACCTATTTGGAAAGCCATTCCACATTGTTAGATGTGGTGCATTTTGAAAGAGCATAATGCTCAAAGTTTTGAGGACTGTGAATGGACTTTTCTTTTCAAAGTGGTGCCTTTTCTTTCAAAGTTTGTTTGATTGGATGTTAGCTTTAGGCTCTTTCTCTATTTGTTCTTTCCTGGATATGCTTGATCTTTGTACTTTGAGAGCTTAATTTACTTGATTTTCTTGTTCCCCTGCATACCCCCTGGTGTACTTTGGCCCCCCAGTGTACTTTGGCTCTTTTTTTACATCAATAAGAATGTTATTCATTAAAAAGAAAATGCCTTAAAAGAATTGAGGCAAGAGTAAAAGAAAATAAAGCTCAAAGCATACCCCTTCAAAGACACAAAGAAGAACAGAGCGAGGTATAATTTCTCCTCCCAAAGGCTCCTTAGTGATAAGATTCAGGTCAGGAAGCGAAAATATTCGCACACTAATATCTGTCCACATACCAACAGCAGCTAGCTGACTATAGTTGGGATTCTCCCCAATGGGGTTTATGTCAAGGCATGAGATCTCATACTCCAATTGTGCATGTTTTACTTCCGTCAATACCCCATTTCCAATTTCTAAATAAACCAAATGGCCACCACCAGTTGCCAATAAAACCTGTCATAGAAGTGCAATGCATCAATTGGTTATTTATTTTACAAAGACAACACAACATGTTTACAAATACAATCCGAAAAAGGTAAGAGAGTGCCAATAAATAGCAATTATGTTCTCCGCTTATTTGCAATGTTGTAGGAGGTACATTCTCAAATCTCAATCCATGCCCACCCAAAGAAGTGCACCAACTTATGATGAACCAGATTTTAAAAACAAAAACAAACTAATTTATGGGGGAGGGTTGAAAAAATAATTTTTGGAGTTACAAGAATAATTAACTAATAAATTTGTTTTTAAAAAATGTTATTGAAATGCATTATTGAATTTTTTTTTAGAAGAATAACAAAAATTACAAGATAATGGAAAGATCAGATCATGACAGTACAGAAACGGGTAAACTAACCTGGGTGGCATTAGCAGTGGCAACATTAATTGAATAACCAGGTTGAGCATTCCATTCATTCCGTAGCTCTCTAGATGTAGAACTGACCAGTCTCACAGAGCTTGAAGTTACCTGTAAAGGCATTTAATTAGCCAGATGGAGCATTCAATTCATTCCATTTACTGACTTTTTAAGCTCAAACTCTAATCCTCGTGCACAAATAATACTTTTGCACCCATATAATGCAAGTAAATAAAATTGTAGCTAAAGGAATTGTTTATCTCCACTTCTTCCATGACACAATCAAATTATATAGGTCTAAACAAATGCCTCAAGAAAATGAAATTAATAGAAAACATTCATCTAGTTTGGATTCAAATCATCCAAAAATATTTTTATCAGTAGATGAAGTCATAGATTGATAAGTAAAACAGTTAGAAAACCTACTTGTACAAGTTGGTTGAAAACAGCATCATGGCAAAATAGGGTCTGCACTTGAGAGCAGAAGCCCTCTATCTCAGTTTCTTCCAACTCATCCTCAATATTCATTGCCAAAATTCGTGTCTCACTGATAAAACTTACAACTAGGAATGTGTCAAATGGATCATCTGTGGAAGATCTTAGTGACCACATTCCCTTAATACCTTGAAGTTCCACTGAAGCCTATACCATTTCATATACATACATACATCAACATATTGCTATTGTATAAGTGCTTACAGAGTTTGAGGGAAAAGTAAACTGCTAAGTTAAAACATACCTGTTCATTAATTCCTATTCCATTTCGAACTATGCGAAGAGAACCATCTTTATAAGCTCCAGAACAAGTTACAACCTGACCTTGGCCTTGCCTCTCAAGGTCCACAACACAAAAGTCAACAATTGGCCCCAAATTGACATATCGTTCCAGTACTTCCACATATGAGCCTTTTGCATCAGGCTGAAGATTTAACTTTACAAGCTGCGTGCACACCATTATGAAGTGTTAATATCTGATATTGCAAGTAACCTTAAAACAAATAAAATCCACCAGTCATATTGAGATTATACAACATATTCAAAATCCCTAACTCAACCATATACTGAAGGAATTAGAATGCCTTTTGTTTAACATTGCAATAAAGCAAAGCAAATACACAAAAATGTAGCAAGGTTGCAAACATATCCTCACATAAAAACCTGCTTGTCACTGTAAACTTCTTTAGGGAAAAAAAAAAGAGTAAGTCGAATTCTTTTGCCACATTAAATTACCAATTGTCCCTAAAGCTCTATAGGGAAATCGTAAATTTAATCATTTAACCACATTCTTCTAACACTCCCCACACATGTGGGCTCAAACTTCCTTTTAATAGGTGAGGCCCAACACGTGGGATCTTAAATGGGGAGGTAGAATGGAAGAGACCGGGTAGAAGTCAAAACCTCCTGCTCTAATACCATATTAAATTACTTGAGCTTGCAACTAGGAATAGGGGAGCACTCTCTACATTTGTAGAATATGTTCTGTAAGTGTCAACCTAGGGGTTCTAGATATCTACTATGGATAGTACACACTACCACATTTTCATCATGTCAATCTCTAATAAAGGCTACAGGCTCAAATTTAAGGTCGAAATAACATTTGGGAGAGTCCAGATCACTTAAGACTAGGGAAAAAAAATGAAATTTCAGATCCAATTTCTCAAAAGGTGGTGGGAATCCTACCAGTTTCAAGGTTCTCCGAGTTTCAGATTGGCAAATAAACTGAAAGCTTTGAAAATGGAATGAGGAAGAATTTGGGAATGTGGAGAGAAATAAATTGTGGCATGACCTTAATGAGCTGGACAACATTGGGGAAAGTCAACTTCTTACAGTTGAGGAGAAATTAGATAAGGATTGGCTTCAAGTTGAGCTAAAAAGACAGCTGTCTTGGAGGAGATTTGTTGGAGACAAGTTTAGAGTGCTTTGGTTAAGTAATGGGGATAGAAATACAAAAAAATTTCATCAAGTAGCCAATTCTCCCAGAACATTTAATTCTATTACCAATTTGTCAGTTGATGGAGAGTTCACTACCAATCCAGCAACCATATTTGAGTCTATTACACAATTCCGTAAGTGCCTGTATACTGGAGGGATACCAAAGACCAGTATTGGACAAGCTGGAGTTTTCAAGGATATTAGAGGAGAATGTCGTGTGGTTGAATTGACCCTTCAATTAAGAAGTTTTGGGGGTGGAAAAAAAAAACCCTTCAATGGAGATAAGGCACCCAGACCATATGGTTTTTCTATGGTGGCTTTCTTTCTCAAAGTCAAGGTAGTGGAGATATTCCAGAATTTTCATGCCCAAGGTAAATTTGAGAAGAGCCTCAATGCTACTTCCATTGCCCTTATCCCCAAAAAATAAAAAGCAGTGAATGTGAAGAATTGTAGGCCCATCAGTTTTGTGGGCAGGGTCTATAAAATTATTTTCAAAGTATTGGCCAATATATTAAGGGTGGTCTACCTAAAAATAATCTCTAGTCACTGAATGCTTTTGTGAGGGGAAGACAGATCTTTGGCTTCATCCTTATTGCTAATGAGTTTTTGACAAACAGACTGAAGTCAAAGAGTTCCAAGGGCTTTATGCATACCGGATGTGGGTTTTTGGAAAAATGACAGAGCTGGAGTTTCTTCTGCATTTACACAGTGAGATTTTCAATTTCAATTAATAGTAGTCCTAGTGGTTTTTTCAGAAGTTCTCGGGGGTATGTCAAGGCAATCCACTATCACTGATGCTTTTTGCGATTGTTATGGAGGCTCTAAGCAAAACGATGCATTCAAGCTATGAGTAGTGGTCATCTCTTGGGATTCATGGTTGGCACCTCAGCAAACCAACTGATGGTGTCTCACCTCTTTGCAGATGACATGCTAATTTTTTAGATGCCATGACTCATTAGTTCATACACCAGCACCATGTGTTAACGTGGTTTGAATCCATGTTAGGCATGAAGATAAATCTGAGTAAGCCAGAGTTGGTCCCAGTTGGGGACGTTCCTAATTTGGAGGAGTTGGTGGCTATTTTGGGTTGTAAACAGTCAAACTTCACGATAAAATATTTAGGTCTTCCGTCAGGTGCTAAATTTAAAGAGAACACATATTGAAATCCTATTCTTGAAATGATGGAGAGGAGGTTGGCAGGATGGAAGCAGCTATATCTATCCAGGGGTGGTAACGTTACATTAATTAAGATAAAAATTTTCAACTTGCCTACGTATTTCCTTTCTATCTTTCCTATTCTGGCTGAGATAGTTAACCATATTGAGAAGTTTCAGAGACAATCTTAATGGATTGGTTTTAGGTGAGGAGTCCAACTTCCATTTGGTTAACAGGACACAGATTTGTGCAACTATCCAAGAAGGGGGTTGGCTGTCAGAAATTTGAAAAAATTCAATCAAGCTCTGTTTGGAAAGTGGTTGTAGGGATACAGCACAGAGAGAGTTAGAGGAGAGTGATAGAGGTGAAGTATGGGAGTGCATGAAGGGGTTGATGCTCTACTGTGGTCTGGAATCCCTACAGTGTTTGTCTTTGGAAATCTATAAGGCGGGAGTGGGTGACATTCTCCCGATATCTTTAGTATGAGGTGGGTGAAGAAACCAGGGTGAAATTTTGGCATGATTTGTGGTTTGGGGATTGTTTGTTAAAGGAGGTTTAGCCAGAATTGTTTGTAATAAGTCAAGACAAGGACTCAACTGTAACGGATTTTTGAAATTATGTAAAGGGGTTCTTCACTGGGATATGAATTTCTCACGAGCTATGTGGGACTAGGAATTGGAACCATTGTTGGCCTTCATGGATCTTATTTATTCTAATTCAGTGAGAGGGATTGAAGAAAACAAACTATGTTGGAAGTCAGCTAAGGGTCGAGCTTTGAAGTTAGAGGATGCTACTGCTCTTTAAATGTCCAATTCTGCCATGTCTTTTCCATGGAGAATTATTTGGTGATCAAAGGTACCTCTTGGAGTTGCTTCATTTTAGTGAACTGCTGTGTTATGGAAAATTCTTACTGTTGACAATCTGCAGAGAACCTATTATTGTGCTAGGTTGGTGTTATATGTGCAAGTATAATGGGGAGTCTGTAGAGCGTTGACCATTTACTACTTCATTGCCCTGTAGCTTTTGAACTGTGAATAATGCTGTTTGGTCTGTTTGGAGTTCAGTGGGTTATGCCGCAGAGAGCTAGACAGTTTTGGATACATTAGCTTCATGGCGAGGTTGGTTTGGTTGTCATCGGAGCATTGCTGTTTAGAAAGTTGTGCCATGTTGTCTAATGTTAAGCATTTGGCAGGAATGAAAAGCTAGAAGCTTTGAGGGATATGAACAGACTATTCTTGATCATAAGATCTTTTTCTTTAAATCTTTGTTAGATTGGTTGCTAGCTTCAGGTTCATTTTCTCTCTTTTAGATATGTGGATCATTGTACACTAAGAGCTTTGATTGTATGCCCTTAGTAAACATCTTGTATAGTAGGGTTCTTTTTTTTATTTAATAAAGTATTGCTACTTATCAAAAAAATCTCAAAAATATATGAAGAATAAATGCACCAACACACCTGTGAATCTCCATAGCTTGAGCCAATATATACAAATGCATTATCGAGATATGAAATGGTAGATGCAATGGAAGTTTCGCCCAAGAGCTCAATTTTGAGTCCAGTAACCCTACAAGGGAATGTAGATGACAGATTTAGAAAATTCCAGCAAGGCATTAAATTTACAATTAGAAACAATGCTTTCCTTCGGTTTGTAATCAAGCAGATTTTTTCCCAAAGTATGTTGTTTAATCATAAATAGAATTCAGAAGAACTCACTTTTCTTTCTCATGGGTTATAACAAGTAGGTGAAGTAGTCCAGTATGATCACCAAGTAAATACCTCGAACCATCAGCATCAACTCTTCCATAGGCTCTTGTGATGGACTTGAATTGCACACCAATATAATAAAAAAGAATAAGAAAACACGGTACATCAATGAGCAATTTTAACTAGCCTTCTTTGGAAAACTAAGTCCTAAAAAATATAAAATTATCAGCAGCACTATTTATCCTACCGGTCTGATTGGAATTGCTTTAAATGCATTGGCACTGCAGTAGACAATTGTTTCTTCTCCAATAATAATGACGCCACAAAGAGGTGGAGGTACTGGTATTAGCAAATTAGCTCCATTGTCAAGATTGTTCTGGGACCAGGGACCCTCAACAAAATCTTTATCCTTAAGAGCAACCTCATACGTTTTAACATGGCGAGCATCTTTGTTATCCTGCAACAATGAGAACATAAAAATGAGGCCATCTTATTTATTATTCTATATGTACTGGCACAGCCACATCTAAATAAACTACATCAAGGCTATTAAATATCCATTTGCAATCCACAGATAGACAATAAGGAACTTAAAAATAAATAAAAAAATTACAGAGCAGCACATATGTCTCCATCTATAAAAAAGTCATTTACATGTTGATGTCAAGGCTTCCAAAACTCCCTAAAGGGTTAAACACACTCAAAAGACATGAACCCATGACCTTACCCGCCACCTTGCTCTTACAAGAAGAGAAGGTGTCATTTGAGCAAGAGCTCATTAGCCAAAGACACCTACAATTTTATCGTCATTTTATGTAATACAGGCACTCCAGTAACACTTGGTTACAGAGTCACAGACAAAAGAACTATCAATTACACTTTGGATCCAAACTTTTTGTTATCTGTTAGTAATGAATATGACACATTTATAAGCATACTACATGTACATACATGCATGGAAAAAAGCACATACTTGGAAATGATGTTGTAAGAAGAATATTTCCATGTCAAAGGTGCTACCTAGACTAGTTGGTAAATTTTTATTGGAAGGGATGATGATAGAAATAGAGAGGTCAACTCCCCTTGTATGACCAATAAGCTCACATGGCTTTCAGCATACCAAAGAGAGTGGGGCAAGTGAGGTGAACAGGATTAATGAGGTCAACCTCCCGCTGTCTATCCAATAGACCTTAGTGGCCCTACATGCATGAACAAATGCACTTACTTGGAAATGTTTTTTTAACAAGAATTTTGCCATGTCAGTGATGCTACCTAGACTAGTTGGTAAATTTTTCTTGGGAAGCAGTGATGATAAAAATTGAGGGGTCAACTCCCCTCATGTAGCCCATACACCCAAGTGGATTTCAGCAGACCAAAGAGCATGAGAGTGGGAGTTTAAAAGAATTAATGAGGTCTACCTCCCACTATGCATCCAATAGGCCTTAGTGGCCCCATGGAAACCTACCCTCCAAACACAACTCCCACCCTCCCCCAAAAAATAAAGGAAGCAAAAAAGGAACAAAAAAGCCAGTCCACATATCCTCATATGTTGAATTTGTGCCGGCCCAACATAGTTAAAACACATAGCTATTGATAAACACATGGATGTAAAAAAGAAACTTTTTTTTTTTTTTTTTTTTTTTTTGGGGGAACCTGGTAAAGAACCACAATTGTAGGTTTTGAACAACCATACAGAAACTTGATATCCAAAACTTGAAGTTCCTCAAGCCTGAAAATATTCAGTCAAAAGATGTAATCAGTGCGATTATTCTGATAAACTAAATGAACGCTAGAAACATAGACAGCAGGAACTATTATATCATTCATAGAAATCAATGTTATAAGAATGAATTAAATGTTTATCAGCATTTCAAATTTGTGTCTACTGTCAGTGGCTATCTTCAATACTCTTTCACATGCTTGTTATCAAAATCCAGATAGGACATTACAAAGAGGACACCAAGCACTCTTCCATTACTTGTCAAGACATTACTCAGGGACAAATGTCAAATGAGGTTGCACTCAGAATGGTAGAATGAGATCAAACAGCAGATGAAACAATAGATATTCATACTTCCATGATAGTTTGGTTAGGTAAACTTTCCGCTTTATTCCATATGGGAAGCCCTTGATTTAGTTCTTTGATTTATACTAAGAGTCAAGTTATTTTTTCTGGCTGTAATTTGTGTTTGAGAAAGAGTGAAACTTGGTTGCATCCTTTGTGTAAATTGGGAGAAGATCTATTTTTTTATTGTTAAGTTTCAAATGCTTGCTGTCCCTCTCCCTCTGATCCATCTATCTCACCACTTTCTCACTTATTTTCACTCTACTTCTTTGTCACTCCCAACTATTCTAGAACTTTCTTTTGCACCTCCTCCTGCTTTCTTTCTTACCCCCAACACACTTTCTTCTTCATTATTAGGGAAAAAAAGGGAATAAAATTATCACAAGTTTATTTTAAGTTACAACAATTAATGATGTGTGTGTATTAAACAATGCAAAACATGCTTTTGGCCTACTGAAAATATCACGCTAGTAAAACTAAAATCGAACCCCCAAAGCTGCATTAGACAGATACATTCACCTAAGGTCCCTAAGGTATTGAAAGTGACCAACACTCTGCATCCATGTCAAAACTAAATTTTTCACTAGCATAACCATCTATAATATCCTTTAAGCATTAGAAGGCCAAAAGAACAATAAAAAGCATACCTAGGGTCTGTTTGGATACAACTTATTTTTGTTGAAACTGAAAACTGAAAACACTATAGCAAAATAATTTTTAAATGTGTGAATAGTGCTGTGGGACCCATTTTTAATATTTTTTCCTGAATAAAGTGGTTGTGGGTCCCCTGAACAATGCGTGAACAGTGCTACTACAATGCGTAAACAGTGATCATTGTCCCCTAAAGCAAAAAAAAAAAAAAAAAAAAAAAAAAAAAAAAAAAGCAGAAAATGCAAAACGCAAACGCAGGAATCATTCCTATCCAAACACTCACCTAATGTTAAATGCTTCTTTAAGCTGCCCTTTATTATCAAAAGGAATGACCTGACAAAACAACAAACTATGATGATTACACCAAAAATATTAATTTTAATAGCGAAGATTGGAATTTCTGCTCATAATAGCATGCAAAATACCAAAATTTAAAGTGTATACATCACAATTAATTGTATCAAACTATATACCTTGAACAATCCATCATATAAATGGAGTCCAATTAGTCTGCAATCTGGATCAATTATGCCAATCTGAAAAAAAGAAATGAAATAAGAGAAAAATACATGCTATGAACTTTGATTAATTTTTCAGTAAAAACTATAATGTTATAGATGTCCACCTTAAGGAAAAGCAACTTGTTAAATAGGAAGAATTTAGATCAGGTTTTCATTACTAAGGAATGCTTAGACAGTATACTAAAATCAGGAGTTATGGGGGTCTTATGCAAATTAGATTTGGAGAAAGCTTAGGACCATGTTAATTGGAATTTTCTCATTAAAATGTTGAAAAGGTGTGGTTTCAGTAAAAAAATAGAGAAAGTGGATTTATTTTTGTATCTCCAAGGTTTGCTTATCTATCTTAATTAATGGTAGCCCTGGTGATTTTTTTTTTAAATAGTTCTCAAGTGCTACAACAAAGAGACCCTTTACCCTTCTTGTTATTTGTTATTGAAATAGCTGTTTTGAGTAGAATGATGGAAAAAGCAATGCGAGGGGGTCACTAAATAAGACTTTACAGCTGGAAGTTCAGACAATAACTTGTTAATGATTTCTCATTTGCTTTTTGTTGATTATTCTTTCATATTTCCCAGGATTTTCCCGGCTGGTGCATAATGGGATATTCGTAACTGCTGTAATTTTTACTTATCAAAAAAAAATAAAAATAAAAGGATTATTCTTTCATATTCTATGGAAATGATTCAAATCAAATTTGGCCCTTGAGAGTCAAACACTAGTTTGGGGAAGTTAGAATTGGTTCCAGTTGAAATATGCAGAATGTGTAAGAAGATTTGGCAGATATTTTTGGTTGCAAAGTGTCAAACTAACCAATGAAGTACCTGGGCCTTCCATTGGGCTCTACTTTCAAATCGAAAACAATTTGGAATACCATCCTGGCAAAGATGGAAAGAGATCTGGCAGGCTGAAAAAGAAAACTTTACCTTTCCAAGGAAGGTAGAATTACCTTAATCAAAAGCACTTTATCAATCTTACCTACTTACTTCCTCTCTCTATTTCCTCTTCCAGTAAGCAGTGTTGGTAAAAGCGAGGGGCGCACTTAAGCACAAAGACCTCTTGGGGCCTAGGCGCGGCGCAAAAGCAAGCAGCGCCTGATTGAAGTGAAGCGCACATTTAAAAAAATAATTTAATAAATTTAAAAATAATTATTAATGAGAAATGCAACAATCAAATGATCAAATTATCATAGAAATTGAAATAAAAAATTTTATATAATTCATATAACATTTAGATAAGCCCTACTTTTGCAATTTTAACACAAAAATTGCAAATCAAGTCATTTTATTTTTTTGGATAAGCTAGATATGAGTACTTCCATGTAATATCCTTTATTAAATCTCCAATATCCATAATGCCCTATGACTAATTAGTAATATTAGTTAATAATTTAATCACTTGTAACTCTATAGGAATTAGTCTGCTATGTTCAACATCAACCACTAAAGTAACTAAACAATTACCACAAATATGTTATATCGTACTTCTTTTTTCACATGAATGAGCTAAGAATATGAGGACATGGCAACATGGTAATTGGTACCAAGCAGATATCCAAAAGGGAAAAAATAAAATAAGAAGAAGTTGGTGTGTTACTGTTTCAAGGAGAAAAATCAAGAAAAAATAAAAATAAAAATAGGGAAGAACTGGGAGGTTGTGGGTTGGGTTTTAGCCTTTTAGGACAAGTTACACTCAAAATATCTTTTTTTGATAAGTAAGTTACACTAAAAACATGTCAAATCAATGGTTTATATCAATAATGTCAAGATCCTAAAGTTTTATTTCAGTTTTGATTTTTTTTTGGAAAAATATAAAAAAGCGCGCTTTGAGCTTTTTGAAAGAGCGCAAAAAAGCGCGCCTAAAGCGCGCTTCTTTGAATGAGCCTAGCTTTTGAGGCAAAAAAAGCGCTGGAGCCTTGGGGTTTCGAGCTTTGAACTTAAGCGCGCTTTTAACAACACTGCCAATAAGTATACCTCACTGTATTAAAAAATTGCAGCAAGAATTTTTACAGGAAGAGTTTAGTGAGATTAAGTTTCATTTAGTTAATGGAACAAAATATCTGAACCACTCCAATGGGAGGTTTTGCCATCTGGAACTTGATCTTGTTTAATCAGGCACTTTGGGGAAACAGTCATGGCAACATGCTCCAACGAAAGAAGCTTTCTGGAGGAGGCTTGTGGAGAAGAAGTACAGTAGCATGTGGGGAGTATGGTGTGCCAATACAGTCAATGGGCCTTTTGGTCTTGGTCTATGGAAAAATATAAGGAGCTTGGGATAATTTTTCTTGTCTTATTAGCTTTGAGGAGGGTGAGGGAACTCGTGTCATGTTTTGGCATGATTTATGGTGTGGAGATCAAACTTTGAAGGAGGCTTCAGGAATTTTTTTTTTTTTTTTTTTTTTTTTTTTTTTTTTTTTTTTTAAGGAAATGGTGCTTTATTAAAACAAAATGTCAAAAACCCAAGAGGATACACAGGCAGCGTACTAAAAAGCCTTCAAGGATCAAAACTATGATGCATGGGAGGCTTCAGGACAGTATTACTTTTTGAATTTACTTGGTGCTTGATAAATGTAATTTTCGTGGCTGAATTGTTGGTGTACCTATTGTGTACTTCCTATGTACTTGAGTTGCATCCCATTTGCACTTTAAAATGAATATTTACTTATAGAAGGGAGGGAAAGGAAAAAAAAAAAAAAAAAAAAAAAAAACAACTCCTTCAATAAATACTTTATAACCCAGCAAAAAAATGAATAAAGTGATTTGTGAACCTAGAATCAGATAAATACCTGACCATTGTCTGTAGGACGACCAATACGATCCGAAACATCCCCCATTGCTCTAAACAGGCATAAATTTGTCAGTGCAAAATTTTATTTAAATCCATCCATAAATTACAATGGTTTCATAGAGTAATGAAGGTTTCTCACATATCAAAGAAAAGAAAACAAGATGATGCATATATTCCTGACCAAAAGTTATTATCTGGCACCAACAGTTTATTAAGTAATGGAAGTAAGTTCCAGAAAAACAGATGGAAGCAAAAATATCAATTGTAATTAAAAAGATGTTAAAGGGAAAAAATCCTTCTCTAACACACACAAAGGGGTTTTTTTTTTTTGGGTGGGTGGGGGGGGAGCACTAAAAATAGTTTTTATAAAAATAATTTTACTTTTTCTTTTCTTTTTTTAAGAGGGGCAGGGTGAGTTGTACAAAAATAATTCTTGAATACACGAATTTGCAAAATAAGAGCAAATCAATCTTCCATGGCTGCATCAGAACTCCAACAATGTCAAACATCAATTAACAGGATAACTTAGAAATTATAATTTATATATTCAAGCTTAAACCTTGTGATAAGCTCAGATGTCTCAGCATCCCATTGAAGCACACAGAATTTGTATCTTTCTGTTGCAATGAATAGAAAATCTTGTGCCTCACCCTGTTCAAAAAAAGTGATATGAATGCTGGAAAAAATAAGTAAACCATAACATATCTTTGTGGGCTTTGAAGGAAAAGCTTATAGTAACACTTACGTGAGGGCGAAAAAGTTCAAGTGTTGCAATTCTCCCATATATTGGCACGTCCAACATAGGCTGCACAGGAAAAAATTTAGATGAAGTTCATGGTCTTAGATCTTAGTTCAAGCTGACCCATGGGGAAAAAAAGATAGTAGACACAAAGACTGAAAACTGAAAGAAGATCAAATCACAAAGAAGTTGGACATGAAAATCTTCTTTCTTTGTGTATCTTAGAGAATATAATTAGAATATCTTAAGACACTTTTCACTTTAGTTTATAAAGGTTTTTGGAAGATATTTTATCCCTCAAACTCAAAGTCATCAAAACCAAGGATCTTTGATTAGGTGTTCAAGATCGATCTAGAAACCTTAAGATTCTACCTTTTATGAAGAGGTATACCACAAATAACTAAGGGGTCATTGTCTGGTGCAATGATAAAGTCACAAGCTGCCTAGGGCAAGCTTAAGGCTTCAAAGTCAGGGTATGGGGTTGATATTATGGGTTCAAGATATATTGTGTGCATGTGTAAATTGCCAGTAAAAAAGAGTGACAATTTTAGTGCATAATCTTTCCTGTAGTAAGTTTAAGGATGCAAGACACAAATGATACAATTTAAATAGGCGTACACATCTAATTATCCTTATAATTTTCCTTGACTGCCAATCAATAAATTTTTTTTCCTCTCTCTGTTTATTTTCCCATGGCTAATTCTTTGTCCTGCGCCCACACTCTTTTTTTTTTTATGCATTTTTTGGGAAAATTAAACTTTACTCCATGGTTAGGCCATAAACACAGACCTACACAGTAGATCCTTTATATATATATATATATATAAGTACACATTGTAGTTCAATTTGTAACATTAACATTCCCTAAAAGTCAAAATTAAAGTGTGAAGCCCCCCACATAGGTAAGGTGCACATGAGGTCTAAACCAATAACATAAAATGTGCACAGTGCTTAAACTAATGCACATGATGCTTAAACCCATGATATCACTAATCAATTTTACAACATGATATACACCATCATCCTCTTCAATCTCTATCCGTGAAAAAATGAATTTTTCTTTTTCTATTAGAAAACCTTAAAAGTTATTATTATGTATACTTTTCCTAAAAAGAAAGCAATATAAATCAAGTAAAAAAATAATAATAATAACCAAAATTTATTCAGCCATAGCCACAGAACAAGCCCTCTCCACTTTATGAATGACTAAAAAAAAGGGCCTAGAAAACCCAAAAACTTGAAAACATAAAATAAAAAGATTATTATTTTTGTTTCATTAAGGAACTTATCTCATCTGTCCACTGGCAGAGCTTGCCATTTGAAGACCAGAGTTTTCCATTTCATGTCTCTCTTAACTACAACTACTTACAAGAATACAATTTTTATAGACCAGTTACCACCAAAAATCAACATACATCAACACAAAACAGAAGAATGATATATCAGCAAACTATAACTTGCCATAATGCAAATGGAAACGCTTCAATTCCAATATAATATAACACTGTCTTTACCAGGTCTTATTACATGGAATTTCTATAGAATTAGTCACCCTTATATTAAAAACTTTTACCCCACTTTTAACCAATAAAAAAAAAAAAGGTTTGTTTCTAACAATTATTAAAACAGATTCTGCATGTGCGAGCGCAAGTGCACCACGCATGTGGGCAGAGTAAAAATTCCAATTTCATACAACTAATTGTACTTAACAGCAGCTAGAAAGAAATGCAAAAAATAAATAAATAAACAAAACAAAACAAAATAAAATAAAGAGGGAATTAATGTACCTGCAAGCCCTGAGGAGTAAGTAAATGAATTTCGATTCGGGTGCATTTCCTGAAAATATTTTGAATTGTGAGTAAACCACATTCTATAAATTCATTTTGTGGTGCAAACTATAGCCAAAATGTGACACCAAAAAGCTCAAGATAAAATTTTTAGTGATTATTATTTTTATATCGTAGGGAACCTTCCTAAAAAAAAGTCCCTTGGTCTCACCTCTAGACGGTAAAACCTACATGCAACTGACCCCACCCACCAAAACCAGTTGCCAGGTAATCCAGGGGCATTCACCCCAGATGGGCTATGCAATTTATGCTCGTGCCCAAGAATGATATTAACGAATTTTATTACTTATAAAGAAGAATAATCATTTTTACAATCCCAATAGACTGGCAATACCCATCATTTCATGGTTTACTATTAAGCCAAAAGGTTTACATATGTAATTTACAAAATGGGCATTCAAAACAACCTAATGTACAGTCCATTAAAAAACAAATGATTATTGCTGAAGCATAAAAGGCAACACGCATAGATTAACTAATAGCAAAGCACAATAGAAACTTGAAATCATGAATAAATTCAATCACTGTCAAAAAAAAATTTAATAAAACCCTAAAGCAGAAAGAGAAAATTCAAATTCGTAAATAGAAATGAAAAAAAAAAATCCGAGAGAAGCGGTTTGAATAGAGAATGAGAGAAATGAAGAGTGGTTACGCTATGATTAGGTTGAGCTCTTGAGGGCTGGTGAAATTGCCGACGCAAGAGTGGTTCACGTTGGTGGGCTTGTGAGCCGTAACCACATAGTTCCAGATGCTCATCTTCTTCTTCTTCTTTCTCTCTCTGTGTAGAGCCCTAGCTCGCTCTCTCGCTCTCTTTGTCGGTGGTGTTTTTTCTAGCACTACTCTCTTGCAGTGGTGGTGTCGGCTTCGCAGATAGATAAATCGCCTAGCACCGCGCCCACGTGTACTGTATACCCTTTGGCTTTATGTGGGTTTTTTTTTCGTCGAAAGAATTATAGTCCAAAAGTCCATAATGGATGGGCCAGAGAAATTCTACTTTTTTTTTGGGCCCATTAGCCCAATTCATGGGCAGTTCTATTGGGCCTCTCTAGGCACCCAATTAAGTGAGTAATAAACAAAATATCGAGAGTTTGACAAAAAGCAGGTTGTCAAAATCAAGATTTATTATAAATAGTCACAAAAAACGATGAGGATGGAAATAATTTTAACTGTCATAATTATCATCACTTTTTCATGATTGAAAGATTTCTCCAACAAATTGTAATGACTTTTGTGATTAAAGTAATCTCAAAATAATTCTCACAAAATATACACAGTTTTTCACGTAATGCACATACTTACGTAATTTTCTAATCAATTTTGTAAAGTTATATGTAATGAATAAATTAAAATTTCTTTGAGACATTCTCATGAAATATACATTATGTGTGGGTTTCCTTACTACTACATGTCTCCCACAAACCCAAAAATGTTTTTCCTTTTGATATGTTTGAGTCATTTTGTTTTGAATTTTTTTTTAAAGCTACATAAAATTTATTTGTTACTAAAATTTTGACTTATATTTTTCTTTTTCACAATCTCCTACTAAAATGTTTGGATAATCAAATTTAATAAAATTAGAAAAAACTCTTAGCTAACTTTTCAAATGACAAAAAAAAAAAAAAATAAAAAAATAATTAAAAATAAAAAATAAAAAATGAAGAATATAATGCAACATAAAAAATCTTCCATAAAATGAAAAAAGAAAATAATCAAACAAAATGGTATATGCCATTCAGTTAGTAAAATGTAAACAAAATGATTTCAAAAATTTGTTTGTGCCCTCTACTAAGTCCACAATCAAAAGGTAGTTTCTCAATAAAATGAATAAATGGTAAAAAATCACATTTTCAATACATAATATTTACTTTAAAAAAATACATCTCTCTTAGATCAAAAAGGGCACAATTTTCTCCCATCTTGCTAATATCCTCATGTTCTTTGCAACATGTACATAAATTTATAAATAAAAAAAAAATTTAAAAAAGCAAAAATGGTGTTGTAGAATAAGGCCAAAGATGCAAATGTTCTCAATTGAAATAAAATCAAATAAATTGCAAAAAGGAATGATCAGTTTACAAATCCATTGAGTTCCATTGATTTTCTTATGAAATCAAAGAATTAATGGGATTTTGAGGAATCTCTATTTCATATTGGGTTCCAAAAGAATACCACACGTGGTCTTGCCTAGCTTGCAATTAAGATTAAATCCATTTAAATTTTTGTTCAAAAAAATTCTAAAATTAATTTATTACAACATAAATAAAAAAGAAACCACTCACCAATATTCTTGACAATGGTTGCAACCCGAGGCATTAAAAATTGGATAACAATTGGAACTCAAGAGAAGACACTTGAGAGCAAAAACAGATACAATATTTTAAAGCATCAATTGAATGTAAGAAATAGAAAACTAAAAACATTATTAAAGAATAATATTTTCTTATATACTTATCGGATAATCTTTGAAGTCAAGTAATGAAGTCTTTTGTTATTAGGTTGTAATATTCTTTGTTTTTTTTTTTTTTTTTTTTTTTTTGATATATCCAGAAGAAGAAGAAGATGAAAAGGAAGGAGGATATAACATGAAACTTAAATAAAATAAAATAAAAACTGGATAAGCAAAAGAAGTTAAAGAGAAGTTAAAATATTTTAAATTTGATAGTAAAAGTTTATGGAGGAGTAAAACATGGGAATTCAAACAATTTGTTAGAAGTAAAATAGAAATTCAAAGAACTTTTTTTTTTCAAAATAGTTCGTGGTAGATAATTTTTTGATACAACGTGGATTTTTTCATTAGGTTTTTTGTTTTCAATTTAAGATTTTAAACCATTTCTTATGATTTGATAAAGATAAGTTTATTAAATTAAGGATATTTCATTAGTTTTTTTTTTTTTTTTTTATTTAGGTTTTTTCTAAGAATAAAATATTAGATTTAGTTGTTTTTTTTTTTACTCAACGTGAGGTTTTTTTAAGAATATAATATTAGAAACATGTGTTAGAATAAGTGGGTTAGTAGAAGTGTTCCTATTTTGATAATGTTTTGTCAAATTTATCTAAAATTTAGACTTTAAATTGATAATTTTACATGTCTAACCCTACTATTTTAGATATCCATTCCAATGACTCTCAATGCAATCCAAAAAGTTTATTTTGAACCAAGATAAAAGAATTCAAGTAATTTTTTTTTTTTTTTAAAGATTTAATTAATAAAATAAACGTTAGCATCTCATGTTATTAAAGAAGTTAAAAATTTTTAAATTTGATTTAGTTTCTTAGGAGTAAAGATAATTATCTCAAACAATTTTTAGGAGTAAAAATGGGAGTGGAATTCAAATTGTTAGGTTTTTTTTTTTTTTCTATTTTTTTGAATTGAAAAAAAAAAAAAAACATTTGGCAGTTTTTTTTTTTTTTTTTTAATATGATTTTTTTTTCAAAATAGAAATGTAGATAATTTTTTGATCAACGTGGCTTTTTTGTTTTCAATCACCACCAACATTTCAAAATTAAATTTGACTTAATTAATAAAAAAATTTAGGTTGCTACATACCTAAATAAAAAATTTAATGCCAAAAACATTACATTCAATCACCACCAACATTTTTACATTTAAAAAAAAAAAAAAGGATAGTTAATTTTGATACATTAAAAAAAAATGTAGAACTCAAATTTTGCTACATACCTAAATAAAAATTTAACGCCAAAAACATATACAATGATGGTAAAAAAAAAATATTTATATAATGAAGAAAAAAAAAAAAAGAAGTGAAGTGAGGAAGGAGAAGGAAATAGTAATTGATCATTTAATGAAACTATTTTTATTTCAATTCAAATTTTTAAATAAAATTAAACAAACTATTAAAATAAGGGAAGTCACATTTTCTCATTTAATGATTTTGAATGCTTCTTTTGCTTTCTTTGGATCATGTATGTACAAAATGAAAACATTCATTAAGAAGTGCAATGGTATAATGAAGGAACCATTTATTTCAAAATTACATTTAAAAAAAAGAAGAAGAAGAAAAAAAAAAAAAAGTTCTTACATATAAGAAAAAAAATGAACTTAAAGAAAGTCAATCATAAACAAAAGAAAAGAAAATAAAGAGGAACTTGCAAAAAATAAAATGCACATACTTTATGTCTTTAATCGAAAAAAAAAAAAAAAAAAAAAAAAAGAGGATGTAAGCTAAACTAAATGTCTTCAATGGAAAAAAAAAAAAATAATATACACGTGAGTTTTGGTTTTAAAATGTAGGAGTTTTAATTTAAATATATACACTAGTTGAAAACTTGTAAGTGGGTAATGTATCTTAGGCATGAAAAAAACTTTTCAATAGAAAAAAAAGTTTGACAAAAAACAGGTTTTCAAAATCAACAATCTAAATAGTAAACAATTTTCCTTCCATAATTATCAAACTTTTTCATAATGCAAACTTCCCAACAAATTGTAATGACTTTTCCATATAAAGTAAAAAATTTCTCACAAAAATAACACACGTAATACACATACTTACTTTGTAATTTTCAAACTTTCCAATAAAAATAGTAAACACATTCTTACCATCCTTATCAAAAAGTACAGACTTTACTACATAATATATTTAATTTCCTATAAAAATGTAAAGATATTTAGAAAAAATGTACAAATTTTCCAATAAAATTTACAAATTTTCTTACAATATGTACTGTGTTTCCAAATCTCCCATAAAATGTACCAACTTTTCCGCTCACTACCAAAAGTATAGACATTCAACCAAATATACACACTTTCTCACATAATTTACTCTCCAAAAAAAAAAAAAATATCACATTTTCCCACATAATATACACACTTTTCCAACAAAATGTTCAAACTTTATAAATAAATAAAAAAATTTTAAAAAATTAAAAAAGTATAGAGCTAACCACATAAAGTACAAACTTTTCCTAAAAATGTACACACTTTCCAACGCAATGTACTATATTTCTTACCAAATGTACACATTTTCTCACTTAATGTACAAGCTTTCTCACGTATGTACAAAATATCCAACAAAATGTAAACACTTTCACATATAATGTACAAACTTTCCCACATAATGTACAAATCTTCCCACATGATGTAAAAAATTCCTGTGTAACAAACTTTCCAACAAAATGCACATACTTTCAATAAATACTTTCTCATATAATATACACATTTGCTCATACATTCTTTATCATAAAATATATACACTTTTCAGGTAATGTACAAACTTTTCAACAAAAAAATGTACAAACTTTACAAAAAAGAATGTACACATTTTCCTTCCATATGTACAACTTTTTTTGCAAAATGTATACACTTTCCCACAAAATAACACACATTCGCATGCAATGTACAAACTTTCCAAAAAAATGTAGACACTCTTTACTTATCTCATTACTATTCGGTATGAATTTAATTATTAAAATATAAATTAAGTCTTTTTACATTTTCTCATACCCCCTTTTTTGGGTGGTTTCATTGTAGTAAGCAACCTATATATCACGTTAGCAAAATATCATATTTAATGGTACCAACCTCACATTTGTAATACTTATTTGATAGTTATTTTCTCACATTCGGTGATACTTTAATTTTTTCTTCACATTTGACAGTTCTATTGTTACATTGGGTAGTATCAACATCACATGTGACTATACTTTTTTCACATTCAATAGTTCTCTTATTTTTTCTTACATTTGATAGTTCCATTGTCACATTGGACAATACTAACATCACATTTGACCGTACTTTTACCACATTCGGTTGTACTTGTATTCTTTTCTCACATTTGATAATACGATCCTCAAATTATGCAATACCAACATCACATGTGACTGTACTTTTGTCACATTCGGTAGTTCATTTTTTTTTCTTACATTTGATAGTTTTATTGTTACATTTGGCAGTACTAATCTTATTTGACCGTACTTTTCTCACATTCAATGGTATTTTAATTTTTACTCACATTTGACAGTTCCATTGTCACATTGAGATTTAGGCAGTACCAACATCACACGTAACCGTATTTTTGTCACATTCAATAGTTCCCTTATTTTTTTTCTCACATTTGATGGTTCCATTATCACATAATTAAGTGGTACCAACATCATATACGACAATACTTTTGCCACATTCGGTTGTACTCATATTTTTTTATAACATTTGATGGTACCATCTTCAAATTGTGCAATACCAAAATCATATGTGACTATACTTTTGTCACGTTTGGTGATTTTTTTTTTTTTTTTTTTGCACAAATGATGGTTCTATTGTCACATTAGGCAGTACCAACATCACATTTGATCATACTCGCATTTGATTGTATTTTAATTTTTTTCTCACATTTGATGGTATGTCCTCACATTGTGTAGTACCAACATCACATGTGATTATACTTTTATCACATTTGGTTCTCCCCTTATTTCTTTATCACATATGATGATTCAATTGTCACATTAGGCAATACTAACATTACATTAGACCACACATTTCACACACTCGATGGTACTTTTGTCACATTCGATAGTTCCATTTTTTTTCTCACCAATTACCATAATACTCCCAAAACCTAAAAAATGACCGAAACACCCTTATAACCTAAAAAATGATAGAATCACCCTAAAACTCTAAAAAAAAAATACCAAAATTACTATAAAACCCAAAAAATGATCGAAATAACCATGAAACTTAAAAAAATTATCAAAATACCCTTAGAACAAAAAAAATTGACCAAATGACACTAAACTTAAAAAAAAAAAAAAAAAAAAAAAAAAGACCAAAATTACCATAAGACCTAAAAAATAATCGAAAGAACAATTAAACTTAAAAAATGACCAAAATAACAATGAAACCTAAAAAATGACCAAAATACCCCTAGGACAAAAAAAATGACCACATGACCTTGAAACTTAGAAATTGACCGAAATTACCTTGAAACCAAAAAAATGACTAAAATGACCTCATAACCTAAAAAGTGACTAAAATACCCTTAGGACCTAAAAAATGACATAAATATTTATAATCCACTTAATAATATAAAATTTACATAAGAAAAAAAAAGTGAAAAAAAAAATTATCAAGTACTTGATTTCTTGAAAGTAAAGTACCATACAAAAAAAAAAAGATAAAGATAAACCACTCTACAATCTATACTCTAAATACTAATTATTATCTTATAAATTTATAATTCATTTAATAATATAAAATTTACAAAAGAAAAATTTAAAAAAAAACTTACTTGAAAAAGGTTTGGCCCAAGCTCAAAAATATGCAAAAAATAAAAGATGACAAAAGTTTAGTCCTATGAAGACCTAAAACTCCAAGAAGAGGGGTAAAAAAAAATAGGAACAAAAAGATCTAAAATATTTTGGGTAAGTTACCCTTACTACCCTTACTACCCTAGATAAGAGCACCTAACAGAACCCGGATTCTTAGGCTTTATCAACCAAAAATTAGGGATTTGACGGGACAAATATATCCTGGAAAAGTTGACTATCTTAAACGAACTGGTATAAAAGAAAAGGTAAACTAAATCGGAGAGGATAATCCATCTCACCGGGAGGAGAAAACTCCGGGGATGAGAATGCCTTAAAATGCACACCACCACAAAAACCCATTTAGGGTAATCGGGGAAAGACAAGTGCTCCTCGGACATGAAAGTCCAATTTACAAGTTGTAGGGCTTGGATATCCAGATCAAGCCCTTTCTTACGGGTTCCCCTAAAGTCCGGTCGGATTGATAAACGCTAGCCTTTCAAGCCCACTCTCTACAAATCATATTGTGAGGGATCTTTCATTTATAAGCCCAAATCGTTATTGGGCCGTTAAATAATCGTGTCCCTACAAAAATTACCCAAGATTTGATTTATTGAAAATAAAGTACCATACAAAAAGAAAAAGAAAAAAATATAAAGATAAATCACTCCACAGTCCAAACTTTAAATACTAATTACTATCTTAAATATTTATAATTCACTTAATAATTTAAAATTTACAAAAGAAGAAAAAAAATGAAAAAAAAATTACCCAAGACTTGATTTTTTTGAAAATAAAGTACCATACAAAAAGTAAAAAAGAAAGATAAATCACTTCATAATCCACAATTTAAATACTAGTTACTATCTTAAATATTTATAATCCACTTAATAATATAAAACTTACAAAAGAAAAAAAAAAGTAAAAAAAAATTACCCAATATTTGATTTCTTGAAAATAAAGTACCATATAAAAAGGAAAAAAAAAAAAGATAAATCACTTCATATTCCACACTCTAAATACTAATTACTATCTTAAATATTTATAATCCACTTAATAATATAAAATTTACAAAAGAAAAAAATTACCCAATACTTGATTTTTGGAAAGTAAAGTACCATACAAAAAAAAAAAAAAAAAAGATAAAATAAATCCTCCACATTCCACACTCTAAATACTAATTACCATCTTAAATATTTATAATATAATTGATAATATAAAATTTAAAAAAAAAAAAAAAAGTGAAAAAAAATTAACCTAGTATTTAATTTCTTAAAAGTAAAGTACTACAAAAATAAATAAATAAATAAAGATAAATCACTCCACAGTTCACAATCTAAATACTAATTACTATCTTAAATATTTATAATCCATTTGATAATATAAAATTTACAAAAAAAAAAAAAAAAAGTGAAAAAAAAATTTACTCAGTACTTGATTTCTTGAAAGTAAAGTACCATAAAAAAAAAAAAAAAAAAGATAAATCACTTCACAGTCCACAATTTAAATACTAATTACTATCTTAAATATTTATAATCCACTTAATAATATAAAATTTACAAAAAAAAAAAAAAAAAAGTGAAAAAAACAATTTACCTAGTACTTGATTTTTAGAAAGTAAAGTACAATACTAAAAAAATGATAAAGATAAATTACTTCACATTCCACATTTTAAATATTAATTACTATGTTAAATATTTATAATCCACTTAATAATATAAAATTTACAAAAGAAAAAAAAAAGTGAAAAAAATTACCTAACTATTTGATTTCTTAAAAGTAAAGTACCATACAATAAAAAAGATAAAGATAAATCACTCTATAGTCCACAATCTAAATACTAATTACTATTTTAAACATTTATAATCCACTTAATAATATAAAATTTACCAAAAAAAAAAAAAAGTGAGAAAAAAAATTTACCCAGTACTTGATTTGTTGAAAGTAAAGTACTATACAAAAAGAAAAAGAAAAAGATAAATCAATCCACAATCCACAATCCACAATAAATTTAAATACTAATTACTATTTTAAATATTTATAATCCACTTAATATTATAAAAATCACAAAAGAAAAAAAACAAAAAAAAAAAAATTACCTAGTGCTTGATTTATTGAAAATAAAGTACCATACAAAAAAAAAAAAAAAAAAAGACAAATCACTTCACAGTCTACACTCTAAATACTAATTACTATCTTAAATATTTATAATCCATTTAATAATATAAAATTTACAAAAAAAAAAAAAAAGTGAATAAAAAAATTTTACCTAGTACTTGATTTTTTGAAAGTAAAGTATCATACAAAAAAAAAAAAGGATAAAGATAAATCACTCCACATTTCACATTTTAAATACTAATTACTATCTTAAATATTTATAATTCACTTAATAATATAAAATTTACAAAAGAAAAAATAAGTGAAATTTTTTTTTTATCCAGTACATGATTTCTTAAAAGTAAAGTACCATTAAAAAAAAAAAGATAAAGATAAATCACTCCACAGTCTATAGTCCATAATCTAAATACTAATTATTATTTTAAATATTTATAATCCACTTAATAATATAAAATTTACAAAGAAAAAAAAAAAAAAAAAAAAATTTACCCAGTACTTGATTTCTAGAAAGCAAAGTACCATACAAAAAAAAAAAAAAGATAAATCACTTCACATTTTACATTCTAAATACTAATTACTATCTTAAATATTTATAATCCACTTAATAATATAAAATTTGCAAAAGAAAAAAAAAGTGAAAAAAAAAATTACCCAATATTTGATTTCTTAAGAGTAAAGTACCATACAAGAAAAAAAAAAAAAAAAGATAAATCACTCTACAGTCCATTCAAAAGAGAAAATGTTAAGCCATTGCTTTATGTCAACATGAAGGTACTAGAGATTTTCTTTAAAATGTGTGATGGGCAGTAATCAATGGTCATGCAGTGTTTACCAAATGCCAACCCTTACCAAGCTCATCCGGCCCTCACATATACTTCCTTTACCCTATACAAACTCGTATAGACCTTTTCATGCAGTACTTCAACCAAACAAAAATTTTCCTTTGACAAACAAAACAAATTGATTAGCAAAAGTTTCAACAAGACCAAACATACCACATCAAACATGTCGCAATGAAGCTTAGTGACAAAGTCTCCATGGCCAAGCTCCCGAGCAACTCCATATGCAATATAAGTCTTGGAACTCATATCTGATTTTTTGAGCAACCTGAGAGCAATGTTTAAAATACCCTTGTGTGGATGTACATATTCCTTAAACGACAAGCAACAAATAAACTCATCACCATGATGTGGCAAGTGTTCAAACAAAGTAGATGGAGGCCAATCTTTTAGCTTTAGTATCAAGGGCCATGAACGACAATCAAATTGATCTTCTCGTATACATAAAAAATCGGCGGATGTTGATATCAATTTGCGATTCATCACAATAATTAGTATCACAAAAAAAAATTATCAAGGACTATTTGCATATCATTTTATTATGCATGAGTAGACAAGTGGAAAGTAAAAACACTTTAAACAAGAAGGGAAAAGTAAAAGGAAAAACAATGACAATAACTCCAAAAAAGAAAATTGGTCTTAATTATCACTAGCGTGAACGAAGAACCACTAGAAAGTGGTGGTCCTCCAATTTTTAATGGGCCTTTTTATTATATATTAATTTGAGACTGAAAGGCAAGGGATAAGAAGGCAGTCATCACCCCTTGAAATCAATTGGAAGGAGTACATGTAGCTGCTAATTCTCAAGTGTGGAGTATTTAAAGCACTTATTATTTTGTAAATGACCCAAAACACTAATGAACAAGTTGCAAGATAGTATCTCCCTTTTTCCCTTACTTGGATTGAGTAAGACAACCATACTAAAACTCTATTCCTATTTCTTCTAGATTGAAAAACTATTATCAGTGGTCATCAAAGGTTGGGAATTGAATTACTGTGTTCAAAACTAAAAGGAACCTTCTTGAGAATAAAATAAATTGAAAATTCCTAGAAAGAAAACCTTTTTTTTCAAGAATTTTCAAATAGTCTCACTAAAAATTGATAAAGCACGATAAATCAAACACAAACTTCAAGTTTTAGAAATATTTTCTGAACTTGAATCTAATCATATTTTTCATCCAATTTTATAATTTTTTGAAAAAAAATTAATTTGAAATATAAATTATTTTCATTATCTTTAAAAGTCAAAAATAAAAAATAGTAAGACCCGGATGAAATATTCTTGACTTGGAGATCAAAAACATCCTAAATATTAGACAAGAACCAGTTTAAAATGAAAACAAAAGATGGGGTTCACTATCTCTTTCAAGGTCTATATTACTTGAATGAAATTTAAAAATGCTATACCACACAATGACCACGGAGTTTTTATTTTTAATCAAAACAAAATAGAGCATGCTAATTACAAGTATACACGTTTAGTCATTCTCTCAAACACCTAGCATGCATGCCCACTAAAACATTGCAACTTAAATAACACAAAGTTATAAACTTTATAGTGTGTATGAATAAATAACACAGTTCGATCAAAAAAAAAAAAAAAAAAACAGTATGTAGTACATACAAGTTGGACTAAAAGAAACACAAATTAAATGGAAGATATTTGACCCAAAAAAGCACCTATTAAATTTAAGATTTTATTCTCAATAGTTTACAAATCCATCAGGGGTTTGCAAAAATAAGAAAGGAGAACAATCAAAGTGATATTAACCCTTTATGCACCCAAACCAAATCAGAAAAAAACTACTTATGCTCATCAGGAATTGCCTTAACTAAATCTATGCATAGAAATTAACATTATAAAATAACAATAGAAATTACTTATGAAACCATAAATGATATTTGATATTTACAAATCATAGCAATAAAAGTAACATGTTATAGGGTGCCTCAATAAAGTAAAAGTGATTTCAAAGTGAGTGAAAAGCAGAGATGGAAAAAAAAGTCATGTGAACAAAGAGAGATCCCTTTTGTGTGAAAGGTTTAAAGGATTTCTCCAAGAACCAAGAAGAAGAAGATGAAGAATTAACAATCAGAGGAATATAAACCATATTGTGCCACTTAGCAAACAACAGATCAGGGAAGAGTAAAAATTAAAACCTGAAAATTAAATTAAAATGATTAAGTAAAAGAAAAAGTATCTAACCATTCTTCAAGAATCGACGAAGGTCATTTAGGTGTAGGATTTGATCTTTCTAATTTCTAGTGAATTCAATCAATAAATAGGAAAAGGATTAAAAATCAAAATCACGATTTGAATACCAAATACAGAATTCATGGAGGCAGAGCCATGAAGGTTTGAGAAAGGCGGCTAGAGGGAAGAACTTGTTAATTAGAGATCTCTCTCAAGCGCTTGACAAAAGAAGAACCCGTATGTTTTTTTTTTTTTTTTTGTGTTTTATAGAAAACCTAGATGACTGGTAGTAGGTATCTTATCAAAATTAAATAAATGGACCAAATTAAAACAAGTGAAATCTATAACTAAGATTTAAGTGGGTACTGTACCCCCAAAAAATATGGGGTATCGTAGAATGACCCATACATTAGTGAAGCAACATTATCTATCAAGTGAGGATAATAATGTATGTAATGGTGCATATAGTAATGAGATATTTTTTGCAATGAATAGTAATGAGATAATACGTGACAATGAATAGTAATGAGATATTTTTTGCAAGTTAATAACAATTATATTTAGAATATGTTTGGATGGAGGCAAATAGGGGAGAAGGAGATAAAGCATTGGCTACTCTACATGCAAGTAAGGATGGTCACACCAAAAGTCTTATAACTGAATTGACATCTCCCCATGCACAAAGTGTTTAGGGGTTTAGGGGGAAAGGGGAAAGGGTTTGAGTTAGCACCATGTTGTAATTATTTCACCATGTTGTAAGGGTGGTATTTCAAAAAAATCAAAATAAAAAAAAAAAATTATATACTAAACTAACCTAATGTGACCACTGACCACCCTAATAAAAATGTTGAACATCCTTTTTTTTTTTTTTTTGAGAAACAAAATGTTGAACATCCTAATTTGAGAATTACAAAAATTTGGGTTCAATAACAAAAAGAGTAATGCTACAGTCACAATATTTTCAAAATAATTTCATAACAAGTCTTATGTGGTAAGTTGTTACTGATTTTAATTTGGGCTCAATATCGACATTATTTTTCTACCCACCAATAATAGTTTTTGCATAAGATTTATTATAAAAATGTTATTGACCTAGTATTACTCCAAAATTAATTTTGAGCCCCCAAGCATAATCTTTAATCCCTTAATTTTTTTTTTTTTTTTAAAAAAGGCTTAAATAACAACGATAAATATTAGCCCAAATAACAACAAAATAAACCAAACAAAAACAAGAGAAGACCAAACAACAACAAGTGAACAAATTATTCAACAAAAAGCTTATTAAAAAAAGATTAATTTTCTTAAAAATTCAAATTTGTAACTTGTTCAACCATTCAATAAAAATAATCTCTAATTTCATTTTCCCTTAAAAAAGGGCACTAAGAAAAATAATGCGGTTGTGAGTTATCATTGGCAAGAACAACAGTTATGCTATTTTTAGTTTTACATTTGCAACAATTTTACTCTCCTTAAAGATTTTACTCATAGTTGTAGCAAATATTCTCTCTCTCTCTCTCTCTCTCTCTCATGCAATTAATCTCTCAAAGATCAATGTTTTAATTGTTGTGAAAATAAAATTTGTACATTACATTTTGATAATCACTTTCACTTAATTGAATGCCAGTGTCGACTCTATAGTAGAAGCAAATGAGATGGTTGCCAAAGGCCTGAAGTAGAAAAAGTCCCCAAAATTTTAACTAATAGAGTTATTTCTTTTAATCTAATAGTATTAATTAAGCCTAAATATTAGCCAATAAATAAAATAATATTTTTTATTGAGTGAAAAACAAGAAGAGAGAGAGAGAGAGAGAGAGAAATTCTATGTCCACAACATTTTTCATAACACTTTTACAATAAATCTTAAGTGATAGGTTGTTACAAGCTATATTATTGATGGCCAAAAATTAATTTCAGTGGTGACTTCAAATTAGAACTAGTAAGAACTTAACATCTAGGATTTGTTGTAAAAATATTGTGAATATAACACTTCTTAAAAAAAAAAAAAAAAAAGCAATACACAAAAAAATTCAAAACATTTTCACAAGTTTTTTTTTTTTTTTTTTTTGACAAATTTTTATTAGTTCTAATATAGGTCCATTATTAACATCACTTTTTTACTTACCATTATCAATTTGCCACATCAATAAATGTGAAAAGTTTTATCAAATTTTTTGTCTATAAACTTTTTTTAAAAAAATTACTTAAAAAAACTACGTGGTTTATATTAATTAGTACATAGTAATTTTGCATCTAAAATAAAATAATAGAGTTTAAGTAATATTTAATTTTAAAAAATTATATTTAAATATATAAAAGACCTCAATTTCAGTTTTCGCTTTAGGCTCCCAAATGCATCAAGCCACCCCTATTCAATGCATAGAAGTATTATCAATTCTATATCATAAGAGGGAAAATTACAACTTACCCATTTGTGGTTTGGCTAAAATTTAAATTGCTTATATATGGTTTGAAATTTGACACTTTACCTACCCGAGGTTAGCTCTATTAAAGTTTTGTAATCCACCCATGTCTTTTTCATTAGAAAACAACTTTTAATATCAAAATATAACATAAAACAGATCAAAAAGCTAGGGTTTGAAAATACCTTCACTTGGTTGCATTGTAGAGTGGTTTAATTAGAGTCAAGCTCTCCCATTTTTTTTTTTTTTTTTTTGTTTGCTGAGACGCTTTCCCATTCTCTTGATTCCAATCAAAGAAGCACTCCAATTTTTTCTAAACTCTGCAAGCTAGGTAAATTCAACTTTACAGAGGCACCATAATCAGATGGCATTACCTCATTGGTAACTTAAATATAAACAACATTGAAATATCTCAAGGTAAATGTGTCTGTGTTAGCGTCCAAAAGTGCATCACCTTTCATTTTTGTTTCTCTTTTATTATGGTCAACAACCCAAAACCACTTTTAGAATGCCTCTGAGAATGAAAACTTGCTTCAGAATTAGAATCTGAACTTTACACAGGACTGAGATGACACATTATTTAGCTTGTCAATCTTTCTATTCAGAATACAAAAATTTCTTTATCTTTTTGGTAATCAGAATACAAAAATTTCAAACCTTAGCTATTTGACCTGTTTTATGTTATATTTCAATGTTAAAAGATAATTTTTAACGGAAGAGCTATAGGTGGGTCATGGAATTTTAATAAAGCTAATTGCAGATAGGTAAAATGTCAAATTTGAAATCACAGATAAACAACTTAAATTTCGATCAAATATAGGTGGAATAAGTTGTAATTTACCCTAAAATCTAGGTAAGTTCAATATCACTTTTTTTAACCCGAACAACATGAATTCATATAAAGGTTATGGATGGTGTTCTTTGCCTACTTTGAACGCACACCAACCCTGGCATGAACTGTTGATTAATAATTATGCCTAGAGATATCTTTTAAGTCTGTCTTAACACATTAATTAATTGGTCAAAAAAGTAGGTAATCCTTGGTTCATCGGTTGGACCATAACCATCATTATCATCCACTTTAACTACTGCTAGTATTGAACTCCAAGTCTTGAATTACAAAGTTTTCTTTTTAAAGCTTCCCATATCAACAAGCAAAACCAAATTTATTAGTCCCTCTGTATCCCCACTTGCACTTTCAATCAACTATCCTACACATCTTTTCCTGGGTCGCCAAGCAAAACTCTGATCTCTTCTCTCTCTCTCTCTCTTCTTTTTACTTAACAATAAAGATGAAGACTGAAGTTCTCGTACCACCTTAAAGTGCACATTTCACCTAACTCTTTGGACTCGTTTCCCATATTCTACATTTCCACCTCTTCAATATATATATATATAGAGCTCCTTTTTTCTCATCTCACCAGCACTGACAGAATTCTTTCTTATTTTTCCTTTTGAGTTACTACAATTCAGGCCTACTTGGTTAACAATGAAGCAAGTTCAATTCCCATTTCTTCTTTTCTTGATCTTCTTCCTCCATTGCACCAAAACTTCTGCTCAGTCTCCACCACCATCAGGCCCTACAAACATCACAGGAATCCTTGAGAAAGCTGGCCAGTACACCACTTTCATTAGGCTACTAAAAAGCACACAAGAGGCTGACCAAATCAACTCACAAGCTAACAACTCCAACCAAGGCCTTACCATCTTTGCACCAACAGACAGTGCTTTCTCAAGCCTCAAATCAGGCTCACTGAACTCTCTCACTGATCAGCAAAAAGTCCAGCTAGTGCAATTCCATATCCTCCCTTCTCTCTATTCTATATCACAGTTCCAAACTGTGAGCAACCCTTTGCGTACACAAGCTGGTGATAGTTCCAATGGCCAGTTCCCACTAAATGTAACCACATCAGGAAACCAAGTGAACATAACAACTGGGGTTGTCGATGCAACAGTGGCTAATACTGTATATTCAGATAGCCAGCTTGCTGTTTATCAGGTGGACAAAGTGCTCCTTCCATTGCAGCTTTTTAAAAAAGCTGTATCACCAGCTCCAGCGCCAGCTGAGAAGCCTAAGAAGAGAGTTTCGGGTTCAGATGCTCCTACAAAGTCTACTGGTGATGCCTCTGTTGATAGTTCTGATGCAATGCGTTCAAACCACCCAGCAATCACAGTGATATCCTTTGGAGTTGCAGTTAGTGCCGCATTTTATTCTTTGTTGTTATAATTTTTTTTTTGTGTTTGTTTATCATGATGAGATCTTGTTCGAGCTGTTATAAGTTTTATTAAACTAAGTCACTTTTTTTTTTTTTTTGAATAATCTCTATGTCACCATTACCTATTTTTGTTGATTCAATGTAAGATGAAGGTCCCTGAGGTGGTGATCACATAGGAGGAAATTTTGAGGGAATTACAATAACCTAAATGTTTTGAGATGTCTTCCATTTATAGATGTTTGCATCATTTCATGAATACTCATAACCTTAGGAATAGTTTTGTCTCTCTTAAAGGCTACAAGTCCTACAACCCTGAACCAAACAATGCAATTGTGAAACAAATCATCATCTTTTTGGAGGGTTATGAATAAAGTACATGTGTTAAGATCAGAGAGCAAATGAAAAAAAAAATGTAATAATTGTATGTATTGCGTATATCAGATTACAAATGCTCTGCACTTGCACCATTCTATAAGTCTGATCCACATCATTTCCTTACATTTTCTACAATCTATTTTAATTTGCAATAGTTATTTAACCACACTGGTTAGTTGGACCCACGAATCGGTGACATAATTCTTTGATCCATTTGAGTCTTTGATTAGACCATTTAAACACATGATTAAGTCAAATCCAGTTAAACTTTGTAGATTCTTTGTATTTTGTTCAAACAGATTCTTTAAATTTGCCTAAGCTTTTGTTTATTTATTTTTATTGTACAACTCACTTAATATGTATCTAATTTTCATTTAATAGTTTACCAAAAAAAAAAAAATTTCATTTAATAATTGTATTTGTTTATTATATATTTTCTTCATATGTTAAATTCAATGCTCTTTTTATGACTTATCCTTTAGTTTATTTGTTTGAATATTAACTCTATATATTTAATTATATCATTTTGTAATTAATATTACTTTAAATTGTGTCATTACATGCTTGTAATTTTTATCGTGAATATTATATATATATATATATATATATATATATATTTCCTTCAACATTCATTTATCAATTTTTGAACTTTTTTTATTTAAATTTTAATTGAACCTGTTGTTCGATCTTCGATCAATAGCCTATCGGTTGAACTTGTGACTAAATAACCCAAAACTTATACCAACTCAAGCTTCAATCTAGGTTTATAAAAATAGAGTAGTTTTAAGACCACACACTATTTCACAAATTTTTACTACAACTCGATATGGTAGGTGTGAGTGGTTACCTATCACTTACACATAGACCTATCATTTTTCTCTATCACTCACACTCTTTCACATTACAATTATGGAAAAAAAACTGTGAAATAAGTTATGGTACTATATTTTCTCATATAACTATAATTTTGGTCTTAAGAAAGAGCTAACTAGTGATAATTTTTGCAATGGGAATACTGAAAGAGACCCAAAGGGTGGTTCTTTTTTCTCACTGGCACTTGTACTTGTAACGGGCCTTTATGGAGTTTTGAAATAGATGTAGAAGCCCTTAGGCCTGGTGATTCTGTGTGGTGCCCCATATGGGCTCACAGAAGTGTGTCTGGCCTTTCAAGATGAAAATTTCTTTTGTTCATTATCGGCACAGTGAGTCCATAGACTTACGAGTTTATACGGTGAAATGTAACATTTTTGCTTTGTTTAAAATCCCCTCTTAATGTAAACTGAATTTTATACAGGGAAGAAATTATATCAATTGATTTGAGTTTTGACACCCAAAAGATTGAATAATGCATCCAAGAGTTTTGTCGCTTACTAGTATCTTCCTGGTATTTTTAATGAAGATAACAAAAATTCAAATCCACCACTCCTAATGTATCAAAAATAAAAATAAAAATAATTCAATATCCTAGTTTTTATGGGTCAAAACCAAATTGATCGATCTATTATGTAGTTAGGAGGATGAGGCAAAGTTTCAATGACTTAGTGTTATAAATGAGAGAATGCAAATGGGGTGTAATAATAATAATTTTTTAAAATGTTACAAAGTTCTTACTTGACATTATTATTTTTAAAATTTTTTTATTTTTTTATTTTTTTTATATAGATCAATAGTTGGAAGAATGAAGATTTGAACTTTAGATGTTTCATTTATAAGAGAAATTTTGTATGAGTTAGGCGTATAAAACATGTGTGAGACTGACATATAAGTCTCATAGGTTTTATATACTTGATGTATAAGATACTTTCCCAATTTAAAAATATCAGAGATGTCAATGAGTTAAACTACAAGGCTCTTGTCCTAACTTTGACAATTTTATTTATTTTATTTTTTCAACTCATCAAAAGTTTCACAATTCACATCAACTTTGGGATAATTAAATTTTGAACTACTTGATCCGTTAATCCATCACGTTACGGACCTTGTATGAACAAAATTTCAAATCAAATGGAGCAAATCGTCTTGCCCTTGGAGGTGAACCAACTTAGTTCGCTGAAAAGGCTGGAGCCCAAATTGCTAGGAAACTTGATAATAACTTTTGTACCAGCATTACTAGGCCTTGTTGGTGCTTACAAAGCGTGGTTGGTTTTGTTGGGTTAGGCCTTAAACAAGGTTTAGGACATCATTTGTGGCATATTCACAAGATACTACTGATGATAACGATCCAATGGGCTGAAAAGGGCCACTGAATAGAGAGAGATGTTTGCTTGATCAATGTATTGAACATAAGTAACAGTGACTATTATGTGCATGTTGAAACAGAGTACATTTCTAGTTTCTACATCTCAATCCAAGTAGCACTTTCACTTTGAGTGCATTGAATACAAGAGGCAGTGATAGAATTGAAATATATGTACAAGCAATTAGATACTTTTGCAAACAAGTATACCATTCACTTTTATTATTGCAAGTTTGTAACCATTCTTTCAACAGTTCAAATACGGCTTACTTCGTATCACTTTGGACACTAAGTGAGGCAATCATTGATCCATTGGTTCCACAATAACATCATCTTAATCAGCACAAAAACATCTCACCCATTACCACCTTAAATTGCATCCTTCCACCTAACTAACTAAGCTTCCCCATCTCACCCTTTACAGTATATATATGGGATACACTCCCAAGTCCCAACTCACCACCTTGTAATACAACTCCTTTTCTCACTTCACCTTGTAACAAGTTAGGCCACACACACACACACACACACACACACACACTACAACTAATACCAAAATTCATGATGAAGCAGGTTCTCTTTCCTTCTCTTCTTTTCTTGATCTTCTTGTTCCATTGCACCACAGCAGCGTCTCCAGCAGCAGCTCCAGCAGCACCCCCAGCAGCGCCCCCAGCAGCGTCTCCAGCAGTGTCTCCAGCAGCAGCAGCACCGGCAGCAGCACCACCACCACCACCCTCAGGCCCCACTGACATCATCGCAATCCTCAAAAAGGCTGGCCATTTCACCACTCTCATTCGGCTACTAAAAAACACTGAGCTGGCAGAACAAATCAATGCACAGGTTAAAAAATCAAGCCCTGGCCTCACTCTCTTTGCACCAACAGACAATGCCTTCTCTGACCTCAAATTAGGCACACTAAACTCGCTCAATGATAAGCAACAACTCCAGCTGGTGCAATTCCATATCCTCCCTGCTTTCTATTCTACATTGCAGTTCCAAACTGCTACAAACCCTGTGCATACACTGGCTGGTGATAGCAACAGAGGAAAGTTCCCACTAAATGTAACCACCTCTGAAAGCCAAGTGAACATAACAACTGGGATTGACAGTGCAACAGTGGAGAATACGCTATATACTTCTGATGGCCATCTTATTGTTTATCAAGTGGACAATGTGCTTCTTCCAATGGATCTTTTTGGGTCAGCTTCAGTATTGACACCACCTAAACCTGAGAAAAGCGATACTGATACTCCTGCTCCTACTGCACAAACTTCTGGTGCAACAAGTCCAACCCGTCAAGCAGTGGCACCGATAGTGTTCGGAGTTGGATTTGGTGCCATATTTTCCTTGTGGCTATGATACTTTGTGTTACCAATTGCCTTTGGAGTTGCATTTGGTGCCATTTTTTCATTGTGGCTATGATATTTTGTGTTGATTAATGTTGATGAGATCTTGTGTGCTACCACTGTTGTAATTTTTTAAAAAATAAATCAATTTTCTTCTGGAAATAATCTCTCCCAAAGAATATTATTTGCCATTTTATGATATAGGGAGTGAAAGAGTAAAGCCTCCTCCTTCACTCCTCCGTATAGAAACTTATTTTACTTGGTCCTTAATGGCAGGGCCACCTATGTGGATAATAAGAAATTTTTGTATATTATTGTAAGAGAAATTAATCAACTGAGAGTCTAATGACAATTACATGAACTTCAACTTTTGAGCAAATAATTGTTTGCTTTGTGAACTAAACAGTAAAATAAACTCAACTGTGTCAACCAGAATCCATGGCGGGTTTGATTCCAAAAGAATCATTATAGAAAGACAACATGCAACCTATACACTGAATCAGGGGCTCATCAATTTTCTTGAATAAACTAATACAAATTTCTGACTAAAATATTCCTCAAAACAAAACTGCAAAACTTTCTCAAGGGATACACTTTTCAGGTAACAAGCCTCTCTGGGTTGCCTAAATATTTACCGCCATGTACTAGTCAGTAATTAGCCACATTGGTGTTTTGGGCTCCTCAATAAAACAAGCACACTTTTTCTTTCTCTGTGAACCTGAGGGGAAGAGGAGTCCATTCTTCACTGAAATCAAAAGTGGAATTCATACCCACCTGGAAATCCCCCACCAAATCCACCACCACCCGGGAAGCCTCCCTCAAAAGTAAATGTAAATGGCTGTCCCCCACCAAAGTTGAAACCACCCCCACCCTGTCCCCCCATGTCTTCAACGTCTTCTCCTCTATCATATCTCGTTCGTTTTTCTTCATTGCTGAGAACCTATAAAAAAAACAACCACAAAAGTCAGAACTAGCAACATTTCATCCAAGTTTTGAATTCCTTTCTATCAAAATTTCTCATTTCACTATATTCTGATGAGAATCTCAACAGTTCACAAAATAAATAAAATATAAAACCAGATTCAGAAGCAAGGAAAATTAAACTATAAAATTACTGAGTCAGACCTCATATGCAGCAGCAATTTCTCGAAACTTGGCTTCTGCTTCTTCTCTATTTTCAACATTCTTATCAGGGTGCCACTGTAGAGCAAGTTTTTTGTAGGCACGCTTAATCTCAGATACAGATGCAGTCTTTGAAACTTCTAAAATCTTGTACCAGTCCTTGCGTTTGCTCATCTTTAGAGCTTTCTCAGCCCTCATGAGTGATTCCCGAATTTCCATATCCTGCATAATTGGCAAATTATTACTCCTACAAATTCACATATCTAGGGTATAGGGAAATTATCAATGCTATAAAACTAGAAAAACCAGATAACTTAAAAAGCTAACAATTGCACCAAAAGACTAGGAATACTAAATTATTATTAACTGATTTGATTTTTTTTTTTTTGGATGAATATTAATTGATTTGACTAATCAACTACAAATGTAAGATTGAAATATTTCTAAATAAAAACCACAATAAATCAATGTAAAAAAGGATTTAAAGAGAAAAATAAGAAAAGTGGACATGACAATGTGTACTCCACATGAAGCCTGAGTTGCAAAGAACAACTGAAGAATATTTGATTCCCCACCAAGTTTCCAGCATATGTCCTCTCTTAGATTTTAACATGCAAGTAGAGTGACCAGAAAAGAATAGGAAGCAAGGGGAGTCATTAGCCATTTGGGAGTCATTAGCCATTCGTCTAAATGTTACAATTGTAACTTTTGAATTTCATCTTAATGTTTTCCTACAATCTCATAAAACCCTACAAAGCTCTGAAGTATTTAACTAGGTCACTGAAGCAAAATTCACAGGCTTTAACTCAACAGACAGTTCTTGACTTAAACTAAAAAAATTTAACCTGAGGAAGAATTTACCAGCTAGACATAAGTGAAAATGATTTCATCCTATTATTCTATATTTGGTGAACAGATCCAGCATAACAAGCGAAGTACACAGACACACAATCCTTATACCACCTATGGTACACTGAAGATTAATATTTGCCTTCAACTAGTATTATAATTGATATCCTTGACCAGGACCAGAAAATTGGTCTGAAATCTATATTAATTTATGATCTTCACTAAGCGAAAGATCATTTAAAATTTAAATTCATAAACGATGTTCTTTTGCAAAAATTACCGATTATAGCAATATATTAGCAGCTACAACAAAGTTGCAGGAGTAGATTGTACAATTAGAACACATCTCAAAGGAATTCAATATTATGACTAACCTGAGGTGACTGTTGAGCTGCTGCTTTCAAATCTTCCACAGCTCCCTCCCAATCCTCAGTTAAAAGTTTAGCTTCCCCCCTCTGAAAACGAAAACATCCATTTAACACACTTGAGTCAACAATACAGGATATAAGGGAGAACATATTGGTCTCATCCTGCCTCACAATAAAGCTAAAATTATTCATTAATGCACAAACAATTCCGTGAATAGCAGCATAAAAATTCCAGAAAACCTGAACTAAAGCGTCCAGAAGCTCCCCATCAATGTTGAGTGCTTCATTGCAACTGGTTATAGCATCCTTTCCCCTACCAAGCTTGACCAAGACCTTACACAATCCAAGATGAAGATGTACATTATGTGCAAGGTGATTAGGATCCAATGCAAGGGCTCCTTTGAAATCCTCAACTGCAACCCTAAGCTTACCCTTGTTTACATTATCTTCTGCCTGTAAGACACAAGTAAAAGAATAAAATTACCCCCACAGATGGTCAGCATGGTAATGACCTTCAAGAAGGTTGACAAATGAATAACAGTCCATGCCAATTTCCTCAACAATTAAGCCCCCACCCCAAGAGAGAAATGGATGAAAGGGAAAAAAAGAAGTCCAAAAAATTTATTGGGCTTACACTTTTGCTCTTTTTAAGTAGATTTTTCAATCCAAAATATGCCTTTTTAAGTTCACTGTGCTCTGGATCTAGGCGGAGACCTTTCTGATAATGCCTGAAAATATACATGTACATATATATAAAAACTTGATTGAGCTAAATCATAATGACATTACAATTCTGTCATACAAACCTTAAGGCAACATCATGATCTGCTAGATAATAGTAGGCACGGCCACGTAACAATAAAGCATTTAAATTGTTCTCATCCTCCTTGAGAATAAGACCAGTCTCCGATATGGCACTGGAATATTCTTTCTCTGCTAATAACAACTTCACTCTGAGGAGTTTGGCCTGCAACATTCAATACATATGGGTTAATGGTTGACACAAAACTTAATTCATAAAAGACTTAATCCCATTTCCATGGGGTCAGCTTATACAGGCTGTTCGACTGTAATCATAAAATAAAAGGAAATGATATGAACGGCAATCATTAGAATACATAAAATCTAGGAGATGTCGTACCTTTGAGCATGCTGGAGAAAAAACAAGGACAACTTTATCAACATATTCCAAAGATTTTGTAAAATCTCCTGAATCAAAGAGAGTCAAAGCAGTATCCAGGGCACTCTGAGCCTGAAACAATTGAGATAGCTCCTTTTGTGCTGCTGAATTTCCAGGTTTTAACTCCAGGAACTTGTTGTAGCTCTTCTCAGATTCCTCATATCTACATCAGCCAAAAAGCGCCTGAATCATATAATATTCCAATCAGAAATTGGAAGGGGGGAGAGAGAGACTACGAGCGGAGATCCTGTAATCCTTTATGACATTCTTATACTAAGAGATGTCTTACTAATGTTTGTTTTTCTTTCTTTTGGACAAATATCAATCTAGACTTATTATAGTACTGTTGACTTAGATTTATGTTACAATCAACCTAGTACATTCATTCTCACAGCGACCACACCCTAATGTTGGTAAGAGAAATGCAAAAGAAATGTGTAGAGTTAAATGGTTTATTATTTTACAACAAATCCACTGCTTAACAAAACCCCATATCTCCAGATCTTCACCAATCACACCTACTGTATTTCCAACTAAGCATTAACATTAATCATAATCACTCTAACAGCCTGAGAAAGATTGGCAAATTCCATAACAGAAATCAGTGAAATTTTCTGCTTTTGAATGAAACTAGAAACGAAAACACTTTCAAATAGAAAAGGTAACAAAAGCTTTAACATTGAAAGAACCTGCATAGCTGACGAAGAATAGATGCACGACGAAAATATGCTTCTGAAAACATTGGATCTGCCTCTATAGCAGTATTAAGATCATCAAGTGCATCACTATAACGTTTCACCTTTACGCTTTGTGAAACCCTCTCAAGCAACTCAGCAGCATTGCCAGCTTCACTATCTGCACAACCAGATTACATGCATAAGATATCATTCACTCAAGATAGTTAAACTATAGACAAAACTTCCAAGTACGAATGGGAAAAGCTTTAGTTTTGAGTGTCAATATAAACATACAACTCTTTCTGCTACCATTTACACCCTCTAAGCTTTGGATCGCTTCTAAATTGGTCTTCAACTATGAAAACCTCCAATTTACACCATTATTATTACAATAACATCAATGTGCCCCTTTTGTCAACATAGGCAAACTAGCTGCAAAAATGTGACAGACTATTATGGAAGGGGCAAATTGACGTTTTATAATAGTTGAGGATGTAAATTGCAAGTTCTAAAATTCAAAGGAACAAATTTAGAAGCAACCCTAAACTTAGAGGGTATATTTAAAGTGCATTTTAGCCTCTCTCATTTTTTTTTTTTTTTCCCATCCTAATCACATTTTCTTTCTTCTCAGTTCTCACTTTTCTATCATCTACCAAACAAAGAATAAAATCTACATTGGCGTGAGTACCAGTAATACAATGCAAACCTTAAAAGTTGATCCAATTGTTCAGCTTAAAAATTAACTAAATCGGTATTTACAAGAACTCTAATTTTTCAACAAAACAAATCGAACAAACAAGAGCTCCAACCTATGATTCTACGAAAACCTAACCTAAGCAACGAGAAAATTATGAAGCAAATAGAAATCGTAAAAAAAAGGAAACTAGATCGAAACTTCAACAACATAGTACAAAACAACAAAAGACAACAGATCGAAGAGTTAAAAAGAGATACGAAGTACAAACCTAACGCCGAAACTAGCGGCTGAAGAAGAAGGAGCTGGCAAGCGAAAACGAAATTGAGTATGAACACTGTGTACACCAATCCTCGCCACTCTACAGCTTCCATGGCTCTTGTAAATCTCACAACTACATTCATTTCAAAAAGTTCTTCAATGTTTTGTGTTTTATTAAAATCTGTTTTTTACTTTTATAAATACAGAAATGTGTTTGTGTTTTTTGTTTTGTACTTCTATTTCAATACTATGACTGTTGATTTTGGTTTGGAGATTGTGAAACGCAGAGAGAGTCGAAGGATTTTTGGTAACTGTTATAGAGAGAAGCGTGTTAAGATTTACATGTTCTTCCACGTTGTTGTGACCAATAGTTGTTGTACATGTGGAATTTGCTACGTGGCTTTGACGAGTGTGTGATGGCCACGTGTCAAGACTCAATTTAATAGACAGCTGACACGTCATAAGATCTGGATTGGGTCAAATGGGCTTAGGCCCAAACTAGCTCCTCTAAATAATTTTGTTAAGAGGGCAACACTTAGGCTGGCCTTACCTTCTGGCCCAAAATACAAGTCGGGCCAACATGCTGCAAATTGTATGTTTTTTCATGCCGATTTGTGTCGGCATAAAACATATTTTTAGAAAATATATATTTCTTATTTTCAAGTGTTTGGGATGACTCTGTTCGGTACATGAGTTCAAATATTTGTTTTTAGTTTTTAAATAATATTACATATATTTTCACACACTTTTTCACCCACACATATTTTCAAAAAAATTAAAAACTATTATTTAAACACATATACCAAACGGGCCTTAAAAAACTTGATCGGATCATAATCATGTTTCTAGAGGAAGAACATTCTTAGGAGAATATATATCAAAATTGATAGGAATATCTCAAAATTCTTAAAATGGCCAAAATATCATAAAAATTTCCAAAAATACTATTAAAATTTTCAAAATAACAAAAATATCTCTAAAACCATTAACATGGGGGAAAAAATTACCCTTGTAAGCCCCTAAAATGTCCAAAAGTACCCTATAAACCACTAAAAATGATAAAATCTCTAAAGTGACTAAAGTATGCTTAAAACTTCCAAAATGATTGAAATACATTCCAAACATACAATATAACCAAAATACCTTTAAATCTTCCAAGATGACTATGATACTCCATAAAACTATCAAAATAACAAAAATACCTCCAAAAACTATTGAAAAGATAAAGATACCTTTCAAAACCTCCAAAATCATCACAACAACCTCAAAACTCTAGAAATAGCCCTGATCTTTTAAAAGTAGCACAAAAATAACTTTCAAGTATAATTTTAGAGACTTCAAATGTTTGCGTGTGAATGTGTAAGTTTAGTTTATTTATTTATTTATTTAAAATCTAATTCAATATTTACAAGTTACAACGGGAGAGACAGGATTTAAACACTAGATCTTTTCATTAGAAACACCAAAAGAAGCCAACACCAAGACTCTTGGTGCATATGTAAGTTTAGTTGATAGTTTTTGTTGATTATTTTTTTGTTTGTTGCACTATTATTTTTATTGTGTTTATTAGTATAGTTTTCAATAATTTTATTTTTGATTGTGTTTTTTATTATTAGTATAATGATTTTAATTGTTTTGATTAGTATTTTAAAGTGCAAAATCAAAGTGTTATTTAATAAATATATAAAAATATAGGAAAATTTGTGACTTTTAATATGAACCAAACATATTGAATTTTTTTTCCCATATCATTTTCAGGTATAAAACCAAACACACACAAAAGCAATTTTTCCTATAAAAACTTTCAGTTGAAAATAGTTTTTGACAAACATTTTTCAATGCACGAAACAAACAAAGTATCAATATGAAATTAAATAGCTCCTTGTAGTCAAAGTGTATATCTCAATTTAAATAAGGTAAAAGCTTCACGTTCGCTGCATTATTAGAGTGACAGAATCGGGGATAGAAGGATATATTATCCCCTAAGCCTTAACCCACTATTGCAATTTATTATGATTTTTTAAAAAGAAAGAAAATAAATAAAGGATGTAGGAAAAAGGATTCCCTCCATTTTTTTTTTTTAAGAAAAAAACCCTTCAATTTTATTTTCCAATTTTAATCTAAATGTAAGGCACGTGGCTTTTAAAAAATTAAGGGACTGTTTGGATTTAATGTTTTCCATCACCCATTACTTTGTTTTCATCACTCATGACTCAAAATTGGTGGGTCCCACGGCAGAAGGGTGTGTTTGGATTTGTTTTTCGTTTTTGTTTCCATCACTTAATTTTCTGATTTTTAAGTGATAAATTATGGAAATTAAAAACACATTTTGAATTTTCAAGTTATGAAAACCGAGTTTCTATGGCATTTTCATAAATACACAAATTTGAGGGATCCCCGGTCGGACCTTTTGCTCTCTCCAACACGTTGTCCATTTTTTCTTTTTCTTTTTCACGCTGGGTCCGAGCTTGTATATTCTAAATTTGTGTCGCCGGTTAAGAGTGATCCTGTGATTCATACATTGCTTCCTTTGTCACCGAAAGGAGTAGTTCGTGATGTGAATGAAAATTGTGTTGATGCCATGGAGGATGAGTTTTAGGCTTGGTTTTCTTTTTTCTTCTTTTTTCCATTCCTTTTCACCGGGTTTCTGGGCTTGGGTTCTCTTCTTTTTTATCTTTTTCTTTCTTTCTTTCTTCATCGCTATGGTGGCCATTCTTTTGCTTTGAATTCCGAATTTATATCAAACCCAATTGGTGGCCTAATCACCCATATAAGTGGAGGCTTCAATGAGGTGGATGAAGAGATGGTAGGGAAGGATCTTGGGTCGGGTCGGGTCGGTTTTATTGTGACCTGAAACCCGACCCGATAGAAACCGGGTTTGGCTATTTGAAGTTCGACCCGACCGAAAAATCGGGTCTGTAATTGGGTCGGTTTTTCGGGTCTCGGGTTGGATTGGCATGGGATCACCCAAATGGGCTTGCTACCGCCGAGTCCACTATTGATGTCCGATCTCTCTAAGGGCCGGACTCCATTTGTTAAGGTTTGGGCCTTGGCCCCATTCGTCTGGGAAAAACCCAAAACCCAAAAAAAAAAAAAAAAAAACCACATAGTACCTCTCCGAAGCGCATCATACAAAACCTTAAAGAAAGCACATCTCTCACATTGCAACCGCATCTGCTCCACTCAAATGGACTGTCCATGATTTCAATTTTAAGCTTCACTTCCTCTTTTTGTGTCATCTTCATTTGCAACCGCATCTGCTCCACTCCGCCCCATTCTCTCACATCCAACACAAAGGTTCTATTCTTTTTCGTTTTGCAGTTCAACATCGTAAACCCAACTACTGGGTGCCAAAAGAAGCTCGAAATTGATGATGACCAGAAACTGTTAGTTCCTCTCTCTCTCTCTCTCTCTCTCTCTCTCTCTCTCTCTCTCTCATTTACAGACTCAACATTTTTTTTTGTGTACTAATAAAATTAACCCTTCTCTCTCTCTCTCTCTCTCTCTCTCTCTCTCTCTCTCTCTCTCTCTCTCTCTCTCTCTCTCTCTCTCTCTCTCTCTCATTTACAGACTCAAACCTTTTACTACCAACACTCTCAAGAACCTTGAAATACAAAAACCTAAACAAAATCGAAATGGGTCCTTAAAAAAACACAGCTCTTTAGTTAAAGAAACATAGCTCTATTTATTTAAAAAAACATACCACACATCTTGTTGTAATAATATATATGAGAACTTCAAGCAGATTCAGAAGTAGAGATAGAATTGGGAGAGTAGGCGAGGGAGGCGGAGAGAAACCAACATAGAGTAGGGTCTTTTCAAAAAAAAAAATCGGGTTCAGAATTTGCATATATAAGAGACCCAACGCCAACCCGAAACCGACACGAAACCAAAAATAACCCAAAATTTAGACCCGAAACCTGGTTTGAATATTTTCAGACCCGCACAAAACTTCTCGGTTCAGGTCGGGTCCCTTGCTTAGTCCTAGATGTTGGTGTTCTCAGTGTCCGGAGGCAAGCCGTGGTCAGAGCTGGAGAAAGGGATTTCAAGAAGGCAAATGGAGGAGTTTGTAGGGAGTATGGACCTGAGGTTCTTGATGTTGAGAGGGGTGTTGACAAAGGTTATTGTGTAGTTCTTTCTTTGGGTCTACATGGGTTGTATGGTCTAAGAAGGGGGCAGGTAGGATGGTAGATGGTAGGAGTAGGGTGGGTCAGACAGTGGGGCCCGCATTTTGGGGTTTTTGTAATTAAAAACCATGACCGGATTAAGGTGCCAAACAAGGGTAGGTGATTTTTGGATATTTTGAATGATGGAAAATAAGTGATGGGGGTGATGAGTGGGGAGTTAAAGATTTTTTTGATCCTAATAGTCCCTAAACATTCATAAAAAAAATTAAAAATAAAAAATAAAAAATAAAAATAAAAATAAAAAAAAACTCATATAATAAACCATATAAACAAAAAAAACCACATATCTTCCATTTGCCTAAAAATTAGAGGAAATGGAGGGCTAAATAGGACCCTATCTTTTCCCCCACATAATCATCTATTATTGTACGGTGTATTTTTTTTTTTTGGAGAGAGGTACAGTGTAGGTTTTTAATAACATGTTGACTTTTTTTTGGTTCACTTTTGTATATATATATATATTTTGATGGGACACTTTTGCATGTTGCTTCCATATGAGCTATTATTTCAATATTAAGGTACTATCAAACATGACATTAATGAATGTAGGGATGCAAAATTTTATTGTCCCATTTGATTTGCCCTACCACGTAGAGGTTTCACTCACTCTGAAACAGGTGACTGGGACGGGAATGAATTTTGCCTGTAACGTGTGTGTGTATATATATATATATATTTATATATATATATATATATATATATGCTATTATATAGATAAAATTTATAAATTTTTAAAATAAATTATAAAGTACGTCTCTATTCTTTACACCATATTTTAATTTAGTCATTAACATTTCAATTTTGTCAATTTAGTCCCCAATCTTTTTAGGGTTATGTCAACTTAGTCTCTGTCATTATTTATTGGATGGAAAAAACTGATGTGTCAAATGAAACAATAAAAAATTATTTTCCATGCCACATTATTTGCTAATTATACCTCCACGTCAATTTTTTTTTTTAAACAAAAACTAAATTAATTTTTTTACATATACTATTATCATTCCTAAAACACTTGTTTTTTTTTTTTTTTTTTTCTTTTAATATACTCTTATGATTACTTGTTTCCTTTCTCTTTCATTTACATGTTAAAACCATTTTATTAGGGATAGAAAAAAATAATTCTATCCGCCATAATCTCTCTCATCACTTGAATTTGTTCAATCCTGAATAGGAGCCGGGCAAGATAGGGAAACTCTTAATCCAACCCCATTTTGTCTTAATGTCATTCCTAAATAAATATGATTGATCATAGTGTTACATTAACAATATAATAAATAATTTTTGAAAGTTAAGTTTGTAAGGCTTAGGTATGGCAGCTTAAGTATAGTCTATGTCATAGTGTGTGGTGTTACTCCTCCAAGTCGAAATTACTCATACATGCCCCAAACTTGTTTGATGCTTGTTTACATGCCTTGAAGAGTGACTGTAGAATTGTTACTACTACTACTACTGGTACGTACTAGAGTAGAGATAGTTCAGACCTCAAAGTCATAGAATAGCCTGACCCAGGTCTCAAAAAGCTGGTCTTGCCAAATACCAATAAAAAGGTGAAACTTAATATATTACAATAAAGTATCGAGTTCTTTAAGCTCTTGAAACTGCCTCTCTTTTCGTGCATTTTGTGGACCCTGTTCTACTACAAAGGGACTGTCTTGCATATATGACCATTGGTTCTGTAATCGAGTTTCTTTTAGCTTCCTACATATAGAGCTCTATTCCTTTAATTTAAATAAGGGGGATTGGAAAGTCAAAACCCTGTACAGTGGGTGTGCCCACCAACTAATAGGGACAGCACTCACAGCAGTGTGACCTAGAATATAAGGGTGTATACCTTTAACCAGAAAATAAGGTGCCCCCATTAAACCTTTCTGTGATCTCTGCTGGACTTTCTTTTTCTTGACCGATGTGGGAAACTACTTATGGAAATGTATTTGAAATATGAACGGCGTTCTTGCAGTTTCCGAGGATCCACATTGGAACCCCCAAACATTCTCTCTTAGTTCCGAGGTTGTCACCTTATCTTTCTATTTGGATTTGTTTGCAAGTGAAACTAAGTACTACCAAAATAACAATAAGTTTGGAAACATTTTTTTTTTAATCGATATGAATATAGTCTTTTATGATTGGTTTAGCATAAAAAAGAAGGTTAAATTATAAATTATATTATCTAACTTTGATTAAAAATTAATTTAATCATATAAATTTTGATTTATTCATTTTAGTCCTATAAATTTTACTTTAATTCAGTATAATCATTCTGTTTAATTTTTTCATATTGTGCTGTTATGTATCTTAAAAAATGACGTGATTTTAGTATTTTTGAGTTTTTAAAATTATAAAAAAAAAATTTATGTGATAATATTTAAAAACATTATTATTATTTTTATCAAATTAGGGAATAAGATATAAAAAGTCTAGTAATTTTCCCATTAACCAAATCAGAACAAAAAAAAAAAAAAAAAAAAAAAGAAGCTAATTTTCACAAAATTTTCATTCTTTCTCACACATTCACACACTCTCTCTTGCTCCTGCATCTGCCATTCATGGCAACTCTACCACCATCCACCCATGTTAGTGGCATCTCTTTGCCTCTCTCTCAATATCGAGTCTCGCTTGAGTGGTTGACATCATAGACTTGATTTTGGCACAAATTTGGTGTCGAATCAAATCTTAATGGTATCCATCAATCTGACCTAACTTATGATTCAATTCATTGTCACAACTCAGATTTGAAGTTGCCTAAAGTTGCCACTTACCCAACTGATCATCTTTTATGACCTAGATCAACGACCATGGTGGGTTTGAATTTTTTTTTTATTGGGTTGAATGGATTCGAGTTTAAAAAAGAAATTAATTTCCCTTCCTTTCTTTTTTATTCATTCAATTTTAAAAAGGGAAACAAAAGTCAATTTATTATTATTATTATTATTTTTGAATTTAAAGTTTTCAAAAACAACAAATGATGGAATTTTAGGGGAACTTTATGGCAATTCACTTAACAGTGTGGACGAAAGGAGTACATTGAACATGAGTAAAACTATAGGACTGAAATGATTAAATCATAAAAAATCATGTCAATATTTCTTAAAAATATTGTCTTTTAACATTATTAATAAATAAATTTTATGGTCTCCAAATTAAAACTTTACATGGTGGAACCGAAGTCAAACGAACCAAAATTTTATTTTACCATTGGAAACTTACAAAATGTGAAAGCCAAAAGATCTCCCACAATAGTTATATTTATACATAAGTACCAAAGTGCTCTGTGTTCTTGAATAGAGATTAGATGTGGGCTGGTCTCCTTTGACTTTTTTTCTTCTTTGTGTTTACTGTTCAAAAACAAAAGTTATACATTAGTACCAGGGGCGGCGGCAATATTGATTTTCATTTTTTCTAATTTTTCCTTTTGAATAAGTGGGATCGGGCTAGAAACCTATAACGATCTGTTATTAGATTATTACCATTTAACTAAAAAATAAATCCGAAACATACTGTAAAATATTTTGTATTTTACTATTTATCAAAATACACGTTTTTCAATTATATGAAAGTAGAAATATATATATATATATATATATATATATATATATTTTTGAGGGGTGATATGCCTAGGAGTACATATTTATGTATATATTGGGCCAATGGCCCACTCCGAGGACATGAATAGTCCAAGGATGGGTAAACACCTTCCTAATAATTCATATTGATAAGTAAAGATGTGAGGTTTGATTATAACCATCTGGGAAGGCTGTCTGAGGAGGAGTACTTCCTTGTCCGAGCAAAGCCGAGGCCGGAAGATGTGGTTTGACACTAGGAGCAACGTTCTAGGTGATTCCATTGGTGAGGATAAGTATCCGGAAGAAACTAGACAGAGGGAGGCTATGAAATATCTCAAGGGAAAGCTGCTACCACAGTATTAAATGCTCTCTGACTAACTTTCTAATCGCATTAATGTGTAGAAAACCTCTGAACAAAGGTCTTTTTGCATTGGCTGCCCCAATGCACAGAGGGTCCGGGAGGGTATCCGATGGAACAAGCACTCAAGTAGTGGCTTGGATGATCAACAAGTGGAGAGTCAAGGTCGTCTAAAAAGAACTATATAATGTAAGAAACCCTCCATGGAGACGGGATTGAGAAACTAAGGCAAAAACACTGTAGCAATCAAGAATTGTATTTGTAATCAAACTTTAGAGAAATATATAAGAACTAATTTTCTCGAACTATGCCGAGAACAATTTCCTTTAGTTTAAACCAGTCTATCTTCCTTTTCTTGTCATCTGAATCCACTTTATTTGTTATCCAACTCATTAAAACCCAGTTTTCCAACTCACTTTCTACAAATTCATTATATTGGGCATTTGAGCCTAAGTTCATCCACCACTTGGGTAAAGGACTCAAATTGTGTCCTTACACACACACACACACACACACACACACACACACACACACATACATATATATATTCTGCTTTCATATTCAACATTAACATTTTTATATTTTTATTGTCTTATTGAGTAATATCTTTGATATATTATAAGTCATTTATAATCTGGACAATTAGATCTTAATGCCAATTGTAGGGGTATTGGGCCCAGGAGCTCATTATCTATGTATGTATTGGGTCTAAAGCCCAAATCGAGAATTAGAGATCATCCGAGAAAGAGTAAACATTATCAAGGGAGTCTGTGTTAGTAGATGACGACGTCGGTTTTGATCATAATGGCACAAGAGGATAGGCCGAGGACAAATGTCACCTCGGCTAACCAAAGTCGAGGTTTGAATAGGTGGTTTGCCGTCCAAGGGGATGTTCTAGGAAGTTCTCACTGCACGGATAAGCATTGCAAAAACAAAGTACAGAGGGGAGTCCTAAAATATTTAAGGAGAAAGTCATTACAGTGCATTAATTGCTCTGCAGCTAACTCTCTAGCCACATTAATGTGGAGGTGATACATGAACAGTGGTTTTCGGTCTTACAACTACTACTTAAAGATTTTAGGAAGGTGTTGATGGGACAAATATCAAGACTAACCATCCAATTTGCATGTGGAGGGTAGAGATGAAAGGAGAAAGGAGTATAAAAGAAGAAGGAAGTAATAAGAGAAAGGGATCGGAAATTTGTAAGAGAAAGCATTGTAGCAACTTGAACCATACCTGTAACCATTTTCAATCAATATATATTAGAACAGACTTCCTCGGATTGTGTCGAGGACAAATTTATTTAGATAACTCCAGCCCATTTCTGTTTGATTATCTGTTAAAATTCATTCTAATTGTCATCTCATTCATTAGAACCTAGTTTTGAAACTCACTCTCTACAAATTCATTGTATTAGGCTTATTAGGCTTGCATCCAATAATGCTTTGGGTCTAGGGTCTAAAACGCGTCCTTACACCAATTATATATATATATATATATATATATATATGTTTAAGTGAAACAGATATGTGTTTTAGTCATATTCATAAATATACATTTTTAATTAATACAATTTAAAACCATTTTAAAATATAATCATATGAAAAATAAACCATATGCATTTTTTCACGTCACTTCAAAGTACAACCACTCAAAAAAAAATATATATATATATATATATATATATGTATATATTGAAGTCAAATTTACTTAAAATATTGAATTACTTAAAAAAAATCTTTAGGTTGGGTTTTGGAAAATAACTTACAAAATTATATTACAATAATATTAGTGTGCTACTAATTAATCTTATATATATAAATTTATTTTGATATAGAATTTTTTAATTTAAATTTCTATCATACACAGAAGTATTTTTATATAAATCAATTTCTTTTCCTTTTCTTTTTTGGTATGGAGTGTTAAATATAGTTTTTAAACCTTTGAAGTCAATCAAAACTATATATGTCTTTCTTCGTGTTTATTATAAAGTTATTTTTATTATAATCAAAGAATTTGGTAATTTGCTCAATTTTTCTTCCTGTCAATTACATTATATTATGAGTTCTTTGGTTTGGGCTGAAATCCTAAGAGAATTTTCGGATATTCTAATATTTGATTGCAAATTGCTTATGAGAATCCAAATGTGTGTGGGCATTTAGAGTCCTGCCAAATCTCACTCTTGTGAAAAATGTGGATTCTCATTTAAAAATTTGGGTATCCACATTCTCATAGCTTAGTAAAGTTTTTTTAAATTTTTTTTTTTTTTTTTTTTTTTTAGTTATACCCCTTGTTTAAGGCCCTCTAATTAAGTAAAATATAGCCTTGTTATAATGAAGTGCCTGTATTATGCTTATATTGTGTAAGAAAGTTATTACTTTATATTGCATTATGCATATAAGATTTACATTGTATATTAAACCGATGTGTACAATGTTGTACACATTTGCATAAAAGTGTAAAATTTTATATATTATTCATGCAAATGTGTGCAATTTACATGAAATATAAACTAGTAATTGTGTTTTTATGTATTCAATTTTTTAAAAACTAATATATATATATATATATATATGTGGTTATATATGGTCACCTTTAGAGTTGATTGTTGATTGTTGACTTTGAATTTTTTATTTTTTTAGTCTCTTAAGAAAATAAAATTTTGATTGACAAGAAATGACATCCGAATTGTAAACCCTAAAAAAAGATTTTGAAATAATTATTTGTGAATCTGGTATCTTCAATAATCTTATCAATCAAACCAAACATGACATAATTAGGTTCCCAAACATTTTAGTGTTTCCGAAAAGTATCACATCTTACTGAATTTAGATGTGGAAATTAGATTAGATTAGATTGCCTAATCACATCTTACTGAATTTAGATGTGGAAAGTATAGATTAGTACTATTTGTTTGCAAACTGCATTAAGGTCCTTTGGGGTGGGGGAAGAGGATAAGGACATTACAAGTCACACAAAAAATCACAGTAATATTTGCCACATATCTCAAAAACCCTATGGCTCTAAAGTCGCCAAGGTTGGTGACTTGGTGTCAAGGATAGTACAGCCTTTAACAAAAAGTAAGCTAATACTATGGAAAGGAAATTGCCTTCCCCCGAAGTTCTAGCTTCCTTCGTTGGTTGAATACATAATCGAGCCTAGCTCTCCTTTATCCAATACAGCATATACTATATGCCATTATTGCTCGATGACAAGGAGTCAAATTTTTTTGGCCATAAATCCCATCAATCATTCAGTGTTTTTTTATTTATTTAAATAAGAGAGTTTGGCTTGAGCGGAAGAAGATAGAGATATATAGTTTTTTTTTTGGTCCTTAACAGTTAATCCGTAAAAATTTTCAAGGGCATCAAACTAGCATGATTCAATTTTGTTCATCATATATAATTCCAAACCATTTTTCCAGAACTAATAATGTAACAATTGACATATCAAACAGCTGTCATAGACCCAAATACGATTTTTCTTCATACCCTTCCAATGGTTATAATCAACCCTGGAAATTTCATCATTGTTAGGGAGTAGAGTCTAAGGCAGGACCTAGATTCTGCCTAGTTAAAAGTCACTACACACTAAAGCTTGGTCTTGCTAAAAGGGCTAAGAGACGTATAAAGCCTAACCTCTAAAATCTAGAAGAAAAATAAACCAAAAATAATGGGTCAAGCTTAAATGCTTAAACAAATTGCAAGGTAGCTAATTAATAAGTTAAAAAATCCCATTAAACCCACCAAAGTTGACGAGTTAGCCGAATTGCTTTGACAGACAGTCAACTACATCACGTAGTTTTCCGTGCCTTGCTGCTCAAAGTTTTTTCCTTTTCAACAGAGTCTGGTAGCGAAAAGAGATAAGAAAGTTCAGACAGAATATAAAACAACAACAACAACAACAACAGCAACAACAACAATAACAACAACCACGAAGAACATGCATGACTCGGAGATTGCTCTCCGTTCAGTCATTTCAAACATGCACTGGGCCCCCACCCTTTTTTTCCTGACCATTCACAAGTGCTCTCTCTCTCTCATACATTGAGAAGCTGCATGCTGTCTCTCTCTTTATCTGAGTTGAGATTTGTGATTCCACTGAGTCCAACTCGGTCCCAATTAACTGAGTCTTTACACCAGCATGGACTTTGTAACCCAATTGACCCCCCAAGTTTGTGCTATCTTCCACACACTTCCTTTAGTATAATACAACAATATGTCATATATCAATGTACTGACAAGTGACTTCAGTGGTTCCCAGTGAATTGGCTCAAACCCATAGCTGAACTCATTGAAGCAAACTTAGCTAATTCCTGTGCTAAGAATGGTCTTTGTGATTCTCTCCCTCCCATGCCAAGAAAATCCCTAGTTAGACTATTTTCAATTGCATTCGAGCCTGGATGATTCTTTAATGCAACTGGGTCGCTTTGCTTTCCACTTGTTTGCATCATAAGCTGATCAAAACTGTTTGTTGAAGTTGTTAATGAGCTTAAATTTGAACTTCCCAGCATTCCATCAACACTCCCACTTGCTCTGAAATTCTCTGCTGCTTGCTGCTTTGAATTTTGAAGGGCTTGGTGCAGCTCATTTCGGTTTTGGTTGACTGTGTTGAAGCTTGTTGTTGTGTTTGAAGAAGAAGAGCTCATGACTCCGAAGCTATTGCCAAAGATTGATGATGGGTTGCTTGTTGTAGAGCCCATCTGAGCTGCCTTTTGCAAAAGCGCAGTGGCTGACATTGGCATAGATGGCTTTGATTGCTTCTTTTGGGTATCAGAGTAAAGAGAGGATAGGGTTTCAACCAAATTTCCTTTGTTCCCTTCCTCTTTCATTTCGTGAGGTAGTGCTGATAAAGACAGACTTGCATTTGTTGAGGTTGAAACACTCTTATCAAACCCTTGAAACTGCTGATTATTAAAGTTTCCAAAATTAGGCATAGAAGACGAACCAAAGAGATTACCAGACACTGCTTGCATCATTTCAGGAAAAGCTGTAGAACTTGATGATGCGTAGAGATGAGAATTACCCATCATGTCAGTGGGATTAAGCTGAGAATTTGCCTGGTTAAGCCACAATGACAATCTGGGCTTTTGCTGATCTACACCAAGAGAGTTACCATTAATAGCCATGCCACTAAGCTCTGGTCGAAAACCTGAGCCAAATTGGGAAGCTCCAAGTGGCAAACCAGGTTGAGGATTAATCACAGTCTCATTCATTGAATCATTTCCGAAATTCAGATTATTAGCGGCTGCAAGCGAAGTGAGCCTAGCACTCTCATCAGCTAAAGCATCACAAAAGGCTCTGTGGGTAATGAAGCTATCTTTCCTGTTTAAATCAAAACAAAATAAATAACAAAACCCCATTCATTACCTAATCACATGGTCGCATTTAATTCCCACCCACACCCACAAAACCCTCAACGTGAGTGAGCATTAATTGCTACTACAACGTATCAAAGATTCAGAGAAACAAAGAACAAGAACATGGTAGTAAAGAATAGAATATATACCTGGAAAAAAGGGTTCCACAGTCACACTTGTACTCTCGAGTTCCACAAGTCTTAGAATGAGCTTTCCAGTCGGATTGGACTGCGTATTTCTTTGAACACTTCTCGCACTTCCATTTCTTCTCGCCGTGTTTCCTGCTAAAATGTTTCTTTATCCCAGTGAGGTCTCCGAGAGCTCTGGACGGGTCATGGTGGACACAAGTCTTTTCTGGACAAATATAGACCTTTTTTCGGACCTCTTTGTTGGTCCTTTGCCTCAGCTTCCATGGAAGATTGTGACCCCTTCGATGAAGCTGCAGATTCTGATCTCTTTGGAACCCTTTATTGCATATTTCACAGACGAATCGGTTTGTCGCCATGAGAGTCTTGGGTGAAAGAGCAATAACCTCAGCATCTGGATCTGTCAAGAAAAATAAGCTAAGTATTTTTTTTTTTTTTTTTTTAAATCTAAAAAAGAAAAGAGAAAAAAGGGTATAGAAGTATGTTTTACCTGGTGTTCCTGGTAGATTTCTCTTCTTCTTGGCAGCTGGATTAGGGTTAGGGTTTGTGTTCTGTACTTCTTGACCAAACCCTCCAATTGAAGAGGCAACTGAAAACGATTCACCGGACATCATTTTTGGCTTTGAACTGAAAAGTGGTTGGCTTGGGTTTGGTGGTGAAATTAGTTCAACTAGCTTTCAAAAGGGTTAAGAGCTAGCATACAAACAAACAAGAAAGCAGCGGTTTTTTTCACTACAACTAGCTAGCTAAATACAAGAACAAAAGCAGATAAAAATCTTTGGTAATATTCAAATCTTTGACACTCCTCCGATTTTGCCAAAAGACAAGAAAAAACCCAACTCCAGCTTGAATCTAAGCAAACAAAAAAGGGAAAAAAAAAATACTAGAGCTTCGGACTCTTTCTAACAGAGATCTGGTTTGCTTTGTTTGTTTGATTTCAGAGAGAAAACACCAAAAACCATGATGACTAGCGAGAATATTTCTTCTTATATTCTATTTTCTTTCTCTATCTTTGCAGTCTTAGTCTTACCCCTAGTTGCTCTTTTATCTTTGCTCGTATCCTAAAAGTCGGTCAGCCATAGATTTAGATGGGCCACCACTCTCTCTCTCTCTCATCACACGCACACGCAGAGTACTGTGTTAGAATTGTGTGTAAAGGCAGAGAGCTAGCTTGCTAGTTGCCACCAGAATGTGTAGGATTGTGTGTCTTTTTGTAGCTTTTTGAACTCACACTCCAATTATTATGACTATAAAATTACACCATCGAACATATAATACATTAAGTATTGAAAAGGTTAAAATTATATACGTATTATATAAATATATAATAATAATAATAGTAAAAGAAAGTAAACTGTGAGAAGTTGTGCGTATAAAAAAGGTTTATGGGATGGGATAGTTTTTACTAGCACGAGATTTTGAAACCAAAAAGGGTGAATGAAAAAGGTTCCAGCCTTTATGGCCCTTGATCAGGTATGAAATGATTAAGCCATAATTAAAGTTAGACCCAATTTAGCTACTAGCATGAATCAGAGGTTCCAGAGAGAGAGAGAGATAGCAGAAAACACAGTGAGTGAGAGAAAAAAGAAGAGGCTGAGTTACGTTTCACGAGGCAGTTTGATAGGACCGTCCGTGATACCTCTGTCTCACATGGGACCCAACATTGGCTCTGTGGATTCTGCAGCACCATCATCCAGTACCGATAAGAATTGGCAACACGATATTTTTTTTCTCTTTTAAATTATTATTATTATCAATGTCATTATTGTTGCTAATATGATGTTTTGTGTTTAATGTATGATAAGCAAATATTAATGATGAAGTTACAGGAAAGTGATGTTGTTGTTACAGACTTACAATTCGTCAATCTCAAGAGGATTTTTGATAACACAAGGTAGTGATATATATTTCTTCACTTCAATGATGTTGATGATGAATTGATGATGATGAAGAAGCTACGATCCATATTTCTTACACGTTTATTACAACACACCACTGAAATGGTAGGTATGCAAACATGTTTGGACCACATCTTCAGGTTGCTAGCTACTACAAACTAAACTAAACTGTCGGTTCGCTGACTCAGACACTATACATTGTGCATTGTCTATTGAATCTCTCTGCTAAATGGTTGTTTTTATTAGTTTCATTAGCTTAATTCACTGTCTTCAAATTCAATAAGGTTACTTAGCCCAAAAAAAAAAAAAACACAGTTTGGCATTCACCAATACGAGAGTGGAAGTTCAAAAAATAAGATAAGTATATATTAATTCTTATTGTTTCGTATGATGCTTAGTAAGAGTTAAGTGGTTTGAGTTGTATCGCTACAATGAATGTGTTATACTCACGATAATAGTCTTATCAAAGTCTTAATAGTATACGTGGTATTATCTATTATCGTCATGTAATGTAAGGTTGATGAATCTACCAAAAACTCATTTTATTCAAAAAAAAAAAGAGAGAAAAGAAAGAAAGAGAGAGAGAGAGAGATAAGTATATATTAAGACTACTGTTATTTGCAAAAAAATTGGAATTGAAATTTATTCTTTGTTGTGCGTTCATTATTCCACGCGGTAAACGGGTCTGTATCATTCATTCTACTATCAAAACTTATCACATGATAAAGAATCTCCTTTCAATGTTTTCAAAAAATGAAAAAAAAAGGTCCAACCATAAACAAGAAACATGCCCCTTTTTTTCATTTTTAATGTCACTGTGTATCTAGATGCAGCTATACTATGATCCCACGTGATTACCTAGTGCTTCTAAAAAAGTATACATTCTGATTTTTACATGTGTAGGTTCTCAATAGTTTTGGTCTAATTTCCAAAGACCATGTGCATCTCAAATGTCATTATCCTCATCTAACAAAAAAAAGAGTAAAGCATAAAAAGAAAAAACACAAGGCAACCTTTTGATCATATATTTAAGTTAATAGAAGAACATCACTCATTTTATTTGAAAATTTTAGTTAATTCTGCTAAGAAGACAAATCGATTGAAAAAGGAGTTGAACCTGAATCTGGAGTTGCTTGAAGATGATAACAAGATTTTGATCTGCTCAAAAATGAGTTGATAGTATTTTCTTCATATCTTTTACACTATAACTTGTTTTCTAGTAATATTTATTTTATTAAAAAAATAAACATTTGGGGTTTGAAAAAACACGGTTTTGACCCAATTTGAATTTGAAATGAATGAAATATGACCATTTGAAATTATCACAACTATATTTGCTATACACTTGCTTGAGCAAAATTGTTGTATACAGTAATTTGACTTTAAAGGTAACCTAATGATTCTAATATGAAACCATCTACGTCATTGTTGTCTAGAGTTCTCAATTGTGAACGGAGTTCATTTATAAAAGGAAGTTCACATAAAATGATTCCAAAGATTCTAGAACCGCTAAGGTGGGAAGGCAAAGGAGGTGTTTACTAAGTGAGCGTTTGGATTGGGTGTTTTGTCTAATCCATGTGTTCTGCGTTTTTTAGTGGGTCCTATGGATACTGTTCACTTTTCCACCAAACTCAGTAAAATACAGATTTTTAGATAAATATGGGTCCCGCATGAGATTATTCACATCTTTAAAAATTATTTTGTTACAGTGTTTTCAGTAATAAGTTTTTAGTTTTCAACAAATAAATGATATCCAAACACACCCTAAGATTACAATACAAAGTCTAGTTTTACAAAGGTTTTATAAGTGGATTGTTCTAACTATTTTCTTCAAATGAATTTTCTACAAGATTAAATCCTCGAAGCGTTTTTTTTCTTTCAAAGAGGTTCTTTATTTTTTAATTTTTCCATTTCATTACCAAATTTGTGTATTGCCTTTGTTACTACTTTCATTATTATTGCTTTTAGGTTTGTTAATTATAACTGTGATTGAGATAATTGTTTGCGCAAATCTGTGTTGAGATAATTCATAAATTCTTCAATCAATCTGTTGTTTGGTTGTTTGTGATCTGAATAGAGATTTTTTAATTGGTATCAGAGCATTTAGAAATTATGGGATCAAAATCAGGTTTTTTCCTAAGAGCAATCGATCTAATATCATCCTAGTTACGAGCGATGTTCTGTAAATTTAAATGAAAAAAAGGCAAACAAAGAATTCAGCCATGACTGCCATTTAGTTTAGGCACTTAGCACCAAAATTTGCCTTTAATCAGCGTGTGGTTTAATTAGGTAATTGAGTGGAAGATCCATTTTTGGTGTTATTTTGTCTGGGAAAGAAAGAGAAAAATTGACCCAGTTCACATGCATGTTTTAGCTTATCTAACTTTATTTTTCTCTCCCTTGTGTGTGTTTGTGTTTGTTTCCCCAAAAAAAAAAAAAAAAAACTTTATTTTCCTCTATAAAAGGCAATAATTAACTATACAACACAAGTATTCTCTTTCATACTTGTGTCTCTGAGGGTTGAATAAGAAATCTGGAGTTCCAGTTAACTCAATTGGTAAAATCTCTGATGGTTGAATAAGAGATCCGGGGTTCAATCCTCGCTTACACCAAAAATTGATTGGTGTCTTGGTTCGATAAAAAGAATTATTATCAAGAACGAACGTCATAGGCTGAAACTCTCTAAAAAATAGTTCAAAATGATATTGTTTCTCATTCATACCAAAAATTATGCTACAAAGCATAAACCAATCCAATAAATTCCCTTGCAAACCTAAGACAAAGGCAAATTAAAGGTACATAACAAAAACTTTCAAGATAGAAAGACTTACATATATACCCTTGTTCAAGATTGTATTATTATTATTATTATTATTATTATTATTATTATTATTACTACAAAGATTGTACAATGAGTTTGTTATTTACATCTTCTCAAAAAAAAAAAAAAAAAAAAAAAAAGAGTTTGTTATTTGCAGATGTCTTGATCTAGTAATTAATTACAAACCACCGAAAGTGGACATCGCCAATATCATATTTCTAACAAAGTAGTTAAGAGATGCTTTCATCTCATTCAAATTTTGTTCATGAGGTTTACGCAAATTTTCACTTTACTTTATAGCCTAGTTGACTTCCATTGCAATAAGCTGCTAGACAGGGTCACCCCTTAAAACCCTAGAATCTACAACAATGTTCTAGTACTCTAGACCCTTGCATTCTTTTTTTAATTATTATTGCATGACTATATGACAGCTTTAGCCAAACAGTGAGAGTTTTTACATTTGGAAGATATATCATATATGATTTACAGCGCAACATGGATATACTTTCAAAAACAATCTAAACTGTCACTAGAATTTAATTTAGGTTTAAACTGCTCCATACCTGGATTAAAATTTAGTTAGTTTTAAACCTACTCCATTAACCCAAATTAATAGAATATTTGCAAGCCAATTATATATTATTGGAAATGGGTTGTGCTTGGTTAATTATCCGATTAAAGTGACTCAATATTATTATACGTCATTGGCAGTGGCGGTCCAGAAATTTGTTTAAGGATGGTCATAAAAAAACTTAAATTATACAAAATATAATATAAAGAGAACTTCATACATTGACCAAAAAAAAAAAAACACAAACACACACACACGCAAATACATAAAATCTTACAATTTCCATCTACAATTTTTTTTTTTTTTTTTTTTGAAATCGTTATATAATAGACTTATTATCAACATTGCAAACTACATTTCTTCAAAAGTTTAGTTAAATAAAATTTTTCTTGGACTTTTTCTTTTTATTTGTAAGGACCTAATATATTGTTATAGGGACCAAAGTTTAAGAACAAAATTTGGTTACAAACTTAGTTGTAGTCACTCTTACTAAATGAATTAACATTGTTGCATATTTTAAAAATCTAATCAATGAATTGCATGTTCTCTATATTCTTAAAACACATCAAAATTTTTTGCCAATTGGATGTTATTTACCATTTGATTCATAATTTTTTTTTTATGTATAATTTTAGACTGCAAAAATTTGAAATTTAAACATTTAATTGACGACATAGTTATTGATTTTTTATCTTCTTGAAATTTTGCAAATATAAAGAACTTAAAAAGAAAATGTAATTAAATGGTGGATTTATTAAAATTCACATTCAATAAATAAAATAAAATAAAATATTGAATAGAGTTGTAACCTTAGTCTCCAATCAAGCTTGTTACCAAATTTTGACCAAAATTTAATTATGTTGGGCCTAAAAAAAATTTAGGATGGTCACAGTTTTTTTAAGGATAAAAAAATCATAAATTTTTAAAATTTATACATAATAATTGTTTTTTTTTTCTAGGTCAGGGTGGTCTTGTGACCACCCTAAACTCTACGTAGAGCCGCCCCGATCATTGGCCAAGAGTTTTGTAGTATTTCACTGGCATATGCTAGTGTTTTTAACAAAAACGTTAAGAATTCAAATCTCTCCTCCACATTAAAACAAAAATCATTATCACAATTCTGCAATGACATCCTAGCTGACCCATGCAAGCTTTGAAATTCAAATTCCGCAATTATTTGAATAGAGCCACACAGACACATCAATCACCCACACAAGAGAGGTTACATAGTCACACAATTGGCCTTGTCTACAGCGTGCTAGCATTTCTCAAACATGGAGGGGCGACATTTCAATGGCTTCATTATTATTTATACCACAACGTCTTTATCTGAGCTGACTTTGAATCTCACATAATAATTGATGAAATTAAATGAAATGAGAAACGGAAAGACAAGTACAAATTGTGGATATATATAATTCAATCTGCTTTGGCTTCATGCAGTCGGAGCTTCCTTCCAAGTAATTGATGCTTCCTCATCCCAATTCAGTATCCAATGCTCTCTTCCTTACACATACACATGCACACGTATAAATATATAGTAAATATAAATACACAAAACCCCATATATGTTTTTAGTTCCATAGATCAAAACCCTAATTCCCAGGTGGGAAAGAGAATGAGTTTGTATATTATATGTCCGACCAGAAAATGACATCCTTCACATCCATCCATTGCATATTGATTCCCAAATGGCCCCCCCAATGCACGTAGAGACCCATTTCTCTTTTTTTATTCCTTCGAGTCTTGCTTGGTCTTGCTCGGAAATATTAAACAAAACAGTATTAAATTACATGATTTGTTCCAAACAGAGAAAATTATACCACAAGACACGTTTTAGTGTTAGATTTTCAAAGACCCTATATGTATATAATATATAGGAATAGGACCCTTTAAACTGAAATTACTTATGGATGGGCGCACCCTTGATATGTAATTGTATGAACCGAGAAAATGCGCAATCTTCAACCTCTAACCCAACATGTAAATGGTTAAACCATCTTAATCAAAGAGTATATAGTATATACCATTTTTTTTTATCATGTACCAATTTATTTATAGATGGACAAATATTGGAGCGGAAATGACGCTGTCCTAGAGAATATACTACTCCTTGTTTTAAAATATATAAATCGTGTACAAAGTATGAGGTGATTTGAGATATGGAGGATTTGTTGGTGCTTAGTAGGAATCGAAATGGGTTGGGTTAGATTTAAACTCCTTCTAGGGTTTAGAAAGGGATTAGATTTTTATAGAATAGATAGTCCAACAGACTCAATTATTAATTTAAATTATAAAATACATTTATAAAAGATTTTTTAGAAGCACGTATTCCTTTAGGGTGATTAGGGCGAAGACATAAAGGTCTTTAATAAACAATCAAAATTTGATTAATTTCTAATTAGGCCTTGCTCTAGTCTTTTTACACGAAAAAGTATGATTTTTAGAATAAAAGTAGGTGTCTCTCTCTTTCTCTATTAAAATATTACTTAATTTAGTATAAAAGTGCTTAGAAATACTTAAACTATGTTAATTATTAAAAAAAAAATTGGATATTCAGTTTTAGCTAGCTAGGTTAACTCAACTTAATCCAACTTGTTTGACTCAACTAATGATAAGATGAACTACCAAGTTTGATAGAAAATGAGTTATAAATGGAACAGATTTGGGATGGAAAATTCTTAAAATTTAATAGGATTTAGTGAGTGCAAGCATTCAAAATAATTATAGGGTTTGGGTTTGGAAATTCTTTTTTGTCTTAAACCCTATCCATTGTCATTCTTAGAGGTGATTTATAACGTTGTATAATATATAGTTGCATGCAATATCAAACAAACATATATATGGGTGGACTCCCTCAATCTCCAAATGAGAAGGATGTTATTACATGCAATAGTTACTCATAATTCTACATTTTTAGTTGCTACATTTTTTTTGGGGGGTTTGGTTATAGATGAGCGGCAAAAAATAAGCAACGAGAGTTAATTAGAGCACACAAAAAATAAAATCTCCTTTATAAAAACTAGACCATGCAAACAAGACATGTCGAGTTGGGTTTAGGTTAGGTTAATTGGATTCAAGTCAAAAATGGGTTAATAGTTTTTTTTGAGAAAAAAATATGGGTTATTAGTGAGTTTTTTTTTTTTTTTTTTTTTTTTTGCTGAATTGGTTATTAGTGAGTTGGTTAATCAAGTTATGAGTCGATCTGTATTTTTTACATGCAAAAAATAATAATTAAAAAATAAAATAGCAAAAGACTCAAATAAAAATTAAATAATAGATAGATTTTTAAGTTTACACGTACAATTCAAAATTAACTAATAGTATCATCATAAAAATTAAGTAATTTGTCGTTAAATGCCCAAAAACGCGTATAATGATTCTCATTTAAAAATGAAAGGCACCGCTTATTGAGAATGATAGGACATAAGGGCCATGGCACTTGAGCAACAACCTTTCTTAATTTGTACTCTTTGATTGGAGACAAATATTTCAATTATGTCAATCAGGAACAAAAATTTTAGATTCATTCATGCCGACTCTATCGATGGGTTTACAGTTTACTGACAGTTCACACTTCTAACACGTTTGGATATGGCAATTATATGCTAAACCTAAACCCCCTAGCCTCTTTGGGATAGGGGATAATGATATATACTTCCATTTTATTTGAATCAAAAAAGAGGAACGATGTGCTTCAATCAGTGAATGGATTATCAATAATATACAACCATAAAATTGACATTTAATTTTTAATTTGAAAATTAAGGGATTATGACATTATACTCCCATTTAATTAATTCAGCCAATAATTTTCTGTTCTTGTCCTTTCCCAGCTTATCACTATTTTATTCTCAACATTACTAGCCCCCTTAAAAATTAACAACCCGAAATCAACAAAACCACTTGTCGATCAATGAGTTCTTGTAAAAATGACACGTCCTGCTTCAGCTGCAAAAAAGATATTGATATCCTTGATACCTTTCCTTACACCGTTATGAATTTTGATATCACTTGTTGGGATAAATTCTCGTTTGTGTGTGTGTTTTTTTTTTTTTTGGTGGTTAATTTTCTCGAAGCTTCCATATATTTCTATTTCCTTTATTGCTTGGGATTATATTTAATTTAATTCACAGATAAATGGTGATTTATTCCAACAGCCTCAACCTTGTCTTTCCTCTTTTTGGGGCGGAAAATATTTGTATATGTAGGGTGAGAGTGGGACAGGTCAGGGTCGGGGATGAAAACAAGAACAGGTTGGATATACTTTGACATCTCTCAGTTGGTTCAGAATCAATGAGATAGAGATGAAAAATAAAAGGAAACAAAGACAAAGACATGGATCTCTAATCTTAACCACTTGTTTGCCTAGGAGGGTAAAGCTATGATAGATATGCAATAGTTTTTCTGCCAATTTTATTTTTCCCGCTTTTCTATTGTATGATTGGGAGTAACCATGGAATTTGTCCTCATGAATAGGACCAACAATTATTCAAAGGTACAATAACAAACAGAGTACCATTAATCAGAGGGGAACAGTACCTACAAAGAAACCAGATTTTAGCTGTAGCTCAAGCCCATTCTAAAACCAAATAATTGCAAGTTTGGAACATTTTGATTCCAACTATTGCCAATTGCCAAACATGAAAGAGCATAACTCCCAGTTGCATCAATTGCTCCCACGTGTGGCTCCCCCCACCTCTAAAGGAAAATTAAGCTCAACTTGATGAGGACAACCTAGGCTTCCCACCTAGATTAGTCCTACCGAAAAACCTTAGACTTCCCACTTAAGGTGTTTGGAATCACTGCCAAACAAATACTATGCAATCTCTACAAATAATAATAATAGTCTGTAAACTACAAAAGGAACCATTTGGAGCTTTATATACCGCTTCCAAAAATCATAATGATAAAAATAAACTCTCCTAAACAATTTCAAATATTAATACAATAATCCTAACAATCTCAAATATTAATCCAATACTAAAGATAAACCCAAATAAAAATAACATAAATGATAAAGATAATCTCCACAGATGTGCCATCATGTGGTGTCCGCACCACAACTGTTCATGTTTGTTCAGGAATTATTTATTTTCAAAAAAAAAAAAAGGAACAAAAAAAATTGTTTTGTCAGTTAAGACTGTCTAGAGATTTGAGATTACTGTCTTCTCTATTTTTTTTTCCTTCATTTTTCCCTATTAAGTACATGTGCTTATAAAATAAACACAGCCATGGGTCTTTTGGCTTGGTGCTGTCGGCATGTATAGAAGTCTTATTTGTGCTTGTGAATATTATCTTAATATAAAGAGGTGTGATTTAATCTAATCAAGAAGACAAGTTAGTTTCTGCTTATTCTGTTTTAAAATGGTAGAAGAATAACACGACTTTCTCTCATCTTCCCCTCACTATATAAATATATTTAGTGTAGATGTCACACAAACTATGTACTAGTCACTTCATATTCATCATGTTCACCAAACATCAAAATAATTGGAAGACTAAACTATATCACATATAAAATATATATGTTCAATAATGTACATCTTGTATATTTATATATCATCTTTACGTATGAGTTTTGATGATGCAGTTAATCGTGTGGACTAAACCGTATGCAAGAAGGAACACAAAGCACCGGGCAAATCTTTGGGGATCACCAATAAGTGACTATTCAATGCCTAAATCAGAGAATGAGCAAAGAATTTCATTCAGGAGGAGCTGGTTCTGTTTCTCATACATTTTTTTTCTCTTCCTTAATCCCTTTTTATGCCCATTATGGGAGTAATCTCCTCCCTAATCATCACTAAGAATTGAAATCGAATTCGAAGAGAGAATCTGTCTTTATAAACGAAGGTTCCATGGTTTTAGTGATTAGGGACTTGAGATTCATGGGTCCTGGTTGAGATCTGGTTTTAGTGATTAGGTCTTGAGATTTGAATTTTCCAAGGTCTCCATGGTCAAGGTACGTATTTGCCATGTCATGGAAAGGTTGAGTTGTCACATTAGTAATAAAAAAAAAAAAAAAAAATAGAGCACCACAAAAAATATCATTACTATTGGGTTATTACTTGAACTTGTATTTAGAAAACATTTAATCCAACAATAGGATTGATAACATGTTAATTCAATAAAATGCTATTGGATAATGTGATATTACAAAGAGTTATATTATATTTAATTTTTTAAGAACAAAAAAAGGCAAAGAGAGAGATGGGGGTTGGGGATGGTACTAGCAGAGTGAGAGAGGGAAGGGGGCAGAACTGGCGGAGAGGGAAGTAAATAGGTGAAACGGTAGAGACATGGGGTACATGGGTGGGTTCGACAAAGACAGTTTGATGTGCTCAGCGACTTGTGCATGTGGTGATGGTTTTATTGATGGGTTTAATGACATGATAAGGTGGCTGGGGTTTCACACACACACACACACAGAGAGAGAGAGAGAGTGTTAACGTTAGGGTTAACAAAAATTTCACTCAAAATTAGTTAGTTGCAACCTTGGATTTGTGTCATCCTAATTCTTTGTCACCTAGATTTGTACGTAGTAAGTGCTACAACTTTGTATGCGTGCAGCAAATCCTTATCCAAATGGATATATGGAAATCATAACTTTTTGGATAATATTCCACAAGGAAGCCAAAAAAAAAGAAAAATCATGATTAACTTATGGTCACTATCAGGGGTTTCTCTTTCCTTCTGTTTCAATATTGTCGGCTCAACTTGATCAATACAAAATTGCAATTCCTACCATAAGAGGTGAAAATGTGATTACTACCAGTAGGATCTTTTTGGGAAGCAAAGACCTTACATCTTCATTTAAGAAATGCAGGTAAGATGACAAGGTCTCGCAATTCTTTGCATTTTGCTTGCATCCAGTATCAATGTATCATCATAACAATTTATTAATTTTTAGAATCAGCATGATAACAAATTAACTTAAAGAAAAATGTACTTAGGACATAAGAGCATTCGGGTTAAAGAAGAATCATCTCCCAGAAATGAACAAGAAGTCATATCCATATTCAATGATGAATCTCAAGGACAGACAAGAGCATATCTTGTTATAAAAATTGCGATCTTGAACATACCTAGAAGTCTATGACAGGTTGGGATGGAGCTTCATTCGGAAAACACTTGTCTTCTTCAAGTTTTCTCTGCAGACAAGAAAATTTTCATGATGCTTCAAGAATTGTTTGATTGATTGTGATTATTATTATTTATTTATTTTTTTTTTGTCTATACAATTTCCTAGCTAGTGGTGGTATGTTTAATTGTTTATAGTTACTCCCCATCAACAAGCTCTAAGGCAATGGGATTAAGCCACGTATCAAGTCCTTAAGTTATCTTAAACTTATGAAAAATGACACACGTCCAGTTAAAAGTCACATGGCAACATCAATGAAAAAGGTCTACATAAAAAAATTTAATTAAATTCAAGATTAATTTTAAATCAAATCAAACTCTCCTCAATAGCTTATAAATGGTTTGTTTCATAAAAAAATAAAAGGGAAAATGAAAAGGTGATGGTACAGAAAAAAACAAGAAAAAAAAAGTGATTTCCAGTTCTACTTACCTTATTATAAACCTTGCTTACGAGTAATCTAGTCATTTTTATCTTATTATATTTGTGGGTAGGCAAAGAACAAAATTCTTCCTCGGATTTGAAGTCCTTCCCTATTAAAGACGAAATGGAAGCCTTGGCTTTTTGTTAGAATTTTTATTTTTTTGTCCTTTCAAATATGATTGCATTATGTAATATGGTCCAATTCCTTACATATTTAAAATTTTAAATAGGATTCATTACCGCATTTTCTTTTCACAATATACAAATAAGATTATCCTGAAAATTGTCATTTTTGCAGCACCATTATATGAATTAAGTACTTAATAGCAACGTACCAGCGAGTTGAGAATATTTGAAGTGTAAAAATTGATGTGGGTGTAGAGTGATGTTGAAAAGACTCAAAAATGGACAAAGACTTGTACCAAGGAAGACATTCCAATTCCATGGAGTAAAAGACATGCAATGGAATCTTGGGTATCAAGATTGGCCATATTTAAATCCCCCCCAAGGCCCCAAATCTCTCTCTCTCTCTCTCTCTCTCTCTCTCTCTCTCACATACTCATATGTTCTATTTCTTGGACTTTTGCAGCATTTAAAGCTGTGTTATAGGAAGAAGGATACAGCCAATTAAAAGCATGTATACTATTTTTTTCTTCTTTTGCTTCTCTTATGCAATTATTGAGTGAATGTTTGCTAGTACATATATAGTGAACTATGTCCAAGAAGGTGAGGTGCCATTTTGTCTTGCTATGCTATGCTAGCATTTCAAAATGATATTTGTGCACCAAGCCACCAATATCAAATGGTCCTATTTACTTAAAAAAAAAAAAAAAAAAAATGGTCCTATTTGGCATGTGATTTGAATAGAAAAGCACTATGAGTCTATGACTTTATCATCTCTGCCAATCAGTTAATTACAACTAAGTTCTTTAAACAAATAAAATTTTGATTCTTTACACCCTCATGCTAGAAAGGCAGGGTCGTCTTATCCTCTTTGTTGTAATCATTAATTATTTCATGAAATCACATAGCGGTACACACTCTCATCCGTATGTTATGCACAATTTGTGAAATTTAGGAGGAATATTAGGACCCCAAGAATGTAGTTTAGCCAAGAGAAGAGCCTACTTTGCTCTCATGTTCGCTTCTCCTCTTAATGCTAGTGATCCATAGAAACAGAAGTGATAACATAAGTGCATGCATCATAAATAATGTACCTCCAAATGATATAAGGGAAACTCATTCAATTATTGTCCATATTTCTATAAAAGAAACTATAAAGTTGTGATTTATAATTATGATTTTATGTTGGCTTTTATTCCATGTCAAATTTGATTATAATTATGTTCAATCATTTCCATATATTTTTGTGGGATTTAATGTAAGGGTTGTGTGTGAGAGATTGGTAAAGATTCAGTAAAGATGAAGAATTCACAACTAACTCGTGACTGGCTTGTGAGTGCCAACTTGCGAAAAGGCCATGTGAGAAATACATGCTGGAATTTGAAGAGTCTTTGTCAAGCTAGATTTCATGAGTCACATCGCGACTCAGGCCAAGTCGCAAGTGACCCACAAAACTCTTTGCCTGATGATTTTGAGTGTGTCTTTTCATATACCTTTACCAATAATATATAAACCCTCATTGCCTATGAAATTTTAAATAAAAAAAAAAAAGTTTTTTCAAAAAAACTTTTGAGAAAGAAAACCCTAACCAAACACTTGAGAGTTAGAGATTGTTTACCCACGATCATTTACACCGCTTCTCTAAAATTTCTTTTACTCCTACCTCTTCATCTACATATCCTTGAGAGGTTCTTAACTCAAACACTTACCTCACTCATTCTGAGTGTTGAGAGAAGTTTTGGTGTGTATGGGAAGCATTGGAAGAAGACATTGAGTGGTGGATGCAATTTGGAGCTAATTGCGGGATCCGAACAACTAGTGAAGACATGGCTCCGTGAAGCTCGTTAGTAGCAAGAAGTTGGAGGGTTCAAGTACATTCGGTAGATTAGGCTTAGAGGGTCTCTGTGTTAGATTAGGCTTGCCGAAACTTCGATTTCCTCTTCAATAATATGTCTCGATTAGGGGTGTGCACCCAACCCGTCAACCCGCCAAAACCGACCCGACCCAACCTAACCCACCGAGTTGGGTTGGTTTTTAGGACTTGGTGGGTTGGGTTAGGTTACAAATTTTTTTTTTATAACGGGTCGGGTTGGGTTTAGGTCATAAATTCCAAACCCGACCCAACCCACCCATATATTTAATATATATTTAAAATATATTATATAATTAATAATTTTTAAAAAATAACCAGTTCTTCTTATCCTATATAAAAGCCAATTAGTCACACAAATCCTAGAAAATTACTATTATTTTTTAGTCATTGGTGTTGTTTTCCTTTAAGGAGTTACATTGATATTAATCTTTTTTTTTTTTTTAATATATTTTATTTATATTTTTTTGCTCAATTTAATAATATAGTAATAAAAAAAACCCATTGGGTTCAACCTGACCCATGTGGGTTGGGTTGGGTTGGGTTGGACTTACGTGATAGTTGAGTTGGTTGAATTTTTTTTAACCCACCATGGTGAGTTGGGTCAAAAAATCCCCTTAACCTGACTCAACTCGACCCATGCACACCCTTAATCTCGATATTATCTTGTGTTTGCATCTCTCTTTCCTATTCTTTAAGCTTTACATTTATTGTTTATTGTACTTGCTTATACTTTAGAGTAGTGTTCCAGTTTTATTGCGTATCATTGACTCTTATTTTGCATTTAGTTAAGTTAAAGTAAAAGCAACTAAGTTGTAATTCAAAATTAATTGGGGGTCTAAATTGGTTATAGTGTTTCACACTATTTGAGCTTTCAAAAACATTTCAAAATAAGAGAAGTACTATTAGTTTTGTCAAAAATACTATTATGGCAGGCTTGGCAGCCAACTAGAAGGTGCCACAATCATAGGTGGCCGGCCAACCAACAAAAAAGAAGGGACTCCCATTACTTGGAACCATGCCACCAAATGCCTTTGCCTATTGCCACCTAAACCAAAAATATGAAACTATAAAAGAGCATTCATATTGGTTTAGCTAAAATTTTCCATCTATTATAAGGTAAATTTTTATTTATTTATTCTAGTTATTTACTTTTCAAAACATCCATATATGATTATCTATTCTATACTCTATTTCATTAAAATATTATTATTTTTCATTCATTTTTTAAATTATTTTTCTACGAAGAATGTGTTTGGATATTACTTATTTTTTTGAAACTAAAAAATTATTGTTGAAAGTATTGTAGATAAAGGTAAAAGTTAGTTGAAATAGTACAGTGGGACCTATAAATAATGCCAAAAAGTGCAGTGGGACCCATGAATAGTAGCAAAAATAATTTGAATAGTGAAATAATTTTAATTTTTAATTTCAATCCAAACGCACACCAAATCATATTTTTCTCTCTCGATCACTAGAGTCTACATCCTCCACTTTCTCACACCAAAAGATGCCTTCTCTCCCCCCCCACCCTAAAATCCCAATCCACACAAGCAACTAAAGACAAGAGAGACTATTATATGGCTTCACCCTCACAAGAATGTAAGTGGTCACAAACCACAACTACCTATGCCACCATTAAGTCCTCCTCCTCTTCACTATGCAATCCAAGACTACTTCAATACAATTTAAAACCTAAGATGATAGTCGTAAGGACTAGATTTAAGTTTCCAGCCCACTATGTGGATGGACTTAGGCCCAAAAAACCCAAAAACAATGAATTTGTAGAGAGTGGGTTGGAAAATTGGGTTTTAGTTAATCAAACGAACACTAGGTGGTATTTAGATGATAAGAGAATGAAAAGAAAAAAGGGTTGTATTAAAGAAAAATCATTCTCGGCAAAGTTCGAGGAGGTCTGTTCTTATATATTACTCATAAGTCCAATTACAAGTTTGGTTCTGGAATGCTATATTGTTTTTTTCTCCTTTTTTTTGATCCTCTAATCTCGTTGCCTCTCTCTTCTTTTATACTCTTTTTCTTTTTCATCTCCGCCTTCCGCTTGTATGCTAGATGGTTAGTGTTGATACTTGTCCTATCAACACCTCCTATAAGTCCTTATGTAGTAGCTGTAAGGCTGAAATACACTGTTTAGGTATCACTTCTACATTAATGTGGTCAGGGAGTTAGTCATAGTGCATTTAATGCGGAGGTAGCCAGCTTTCTCCCTAGATATTTTGGGGCTCCTCCTTATTTGATATCTTTGCAATGCTTGTTCACCCCAACTAAATTTCTCGGGTCGTCACCCTTGCTATCAAACCATCTTCCATGACCTCGGCCTAGTCCGGCCGATGACGTTTTCATCCTCGGCACACTCTTCGGAGCTATTATGACCAAATCTCACCTTTCTATTTTTCAACACAATCTCTTCTGACGAAGGCCTCTCCTCCTCGAGCGGGTCCTATACGGGTAGATAATGAACCTTAGGGCCCAAGGGCCTTACAATAGCCCCTCGAAACTCTTTTTTCGGCTCTTTGAGAAGAAAGGAGGATTTTGATGTCTCTACATCAACTCCGTGCCCATTTCGCTCTTCCTCTTATTGTAAAGAAGCCTTTTTAACTACCCAAGACACGCTCCGGGCGCTCTAGTGTTCGAGACACGTCCTCATTAAATTCTTGCGGCTCTCTGTCCCCCACATTCTACAGCGTGATGCGAATCCTACGATTGAGGGCTTTGTTAGGAATCGAGAGGGAATTTTCCCGCTCTCTGCTCTCTCCTTGGTATAAATACTGCTCAAATCAAACCATCTTTTTACTTTTAGCATGTACTTAGCTTTAACACACATACACCGAATCTGCTAAATTTCCCTTTTCATTCGTGATCTTTACAAATACTAAAAGTCTGTCCGAGGAGATCCTTCTTATTTTTGTAAGTCTTCACAAATCTCTACACTCAGTTTTTCCATATATTTTTCTGTTTTTCATACATTTCTTCTTCTCGACCCTCTTTTCTCCCTTCAACCTTTCAAATTCCCTTCAAGCCCTTATAGAAATGGGTAGGTTTAAGTGTCTAGTAGACTCCGAGGAGGGGATAGAGAACTTTAGGGCTCGTTACAAGATTCCCCTAGGAGTAGGCATTAGGTATTGTGAAGAGGGGCAATGGCATGAAGATAGGCGAAAGGGAGATGTAGTAATCCCCATGATTGCCTTCATAGAAGGTGGGATGAGAATCCCCATGGGCACCGTTACCAGGGATTACCTTAGGACCCATAAGCTAGCTCCTACTCGGTGTGCCCCGAATATGTTTAAGATCCTAGGTTCTATAGATGCCCTTAATGAAAGTATGGGGTTAGGGCTTACTCACCACGACATTAATTGGGTCTACAACCTCCACCACCTAAAGGGGCAAGTGTATTACCTGAAGTCCAAGTACCTTAAAGTCAAGCTCATCCAAAGGTCTCTGAATCCAACAAAGGTCTAAAGAAAGACTTCCTCATCGTGTCTGGGAATTGGATCGATGGCCTCCTCTACCCAACAAGAGAGGGGCAGCCAAGTGGGGTTTTAGACTTAGGATAGCTATTTTAAAGTTATATCTTCTGCATTTTTCTTTATTTTATACCGTTTCTGACCCTTATAGCTTTTCGTTCCTTTAATGATTTTGCAAATAGACACGTTGCCGAACCAAACTTCAACCTGGTCAACAAGGATAGCCCAGAAAAAATCCTTAAGGCCGAGGTGTTTGTGAATTCGAATGGCCAATTACAAGTGGCTCACTTGATCCTAGGATACACACCGATCTCGTCAAGCTTCCAAGCTCCTAAGTGTGTCATAAGGGCCAGAGATCCCCGCCTCCACCGGATAAGCGTAGCGCCCGTGTTTTCTCCTCCCCCAAGGCGCTCCTGTTCCAGAGGGTACCTTCGTCACTCAACCTATCCCAAAAAGCGATCTTACCTCTCAACCAATCCCGGAAGGCATTCCCAAAATAACCTTTCCAACCCGGATCGCAGCTGGTGAATCTTCTTACGCCTAACCCACTAGCAAAGAAGAAGGCGAGGGAGAAGAAGGAAAAGAAAAGGAAATAGTAGAAGTCTCGGATTCAACCGACCCTTACGAGATTTTTGACCAGCCTTTGTCTCCTAGGACGTCAATCAGTGACCTTGGCCAGTTTTTTCAGCCTTTACCTAGTTACCTTGAAGAAAACGCATTCTCACTAGATGAGATAGGTATTCAGAGGAAGCAGAGATCAACCCTTCAAGAGCTATTAGAATCTCACACGGAGGGACATGCCTACCAAGGCTTTACAGACCAAACTCCCCACTCCTCCACCTACCTAATCAACTTTGAGCCGATCTAGCTGATCATAAAAGGAAAAGGGAGGAGAAAGGGAAAGAAAAGATGGAGGTTGGGAAGAACCAGCCTCCCCGAGAGCCCGAGCCCCAGAAGGGGACCAAACAACCTCGAACGATGTAAACGAGGTTGGCCACCGAGGGAGAAACCAGGGTTAACCACCAAGCTGCCACTCCTATCTAGGCCCCTCGTATGGAGTTGAATAAAGCTCCTCTTCTTGATGATGCCTCCATTCGAGACTTTCGGGAGGCACGCTGGGCACGTGGCAGATGCTGTGGAACAATCCTTGCTTCTGCCCAAGGATATGGCTAATCTCGCATTTATGAGACATTACGAAGTCTTCCTCGGACTTAAAAGGGACCTGGCCATGGTAAGTTTGTTATTATTATTTATTTATTTATTTCTATTGTTGTTTTTTGTTTTTTTTAATCTATGTTCCCTTTTCTTTTCAGTCGTCCAGGTGCCACCTACGTGGCCGAGGAGATGGTGATCGGCTCCCACCAAAGAATGAAAGAGGAAAAAGGGAGGAGGATAACAGCCATAGATGCCTTCCACGTGGTTGAGAAAAGCAACAAAGACTTGAAGGCTAAACTGGCCGAGGAAGAGAAAGAAAGAAAATATGTCCGCGGCCGCCTTAGAAAACGTCGAGAAGCGGTGAAAGCCCGCTTGCTTCTCCGTAGTGCCGAAGATCAACTAGCCGCTTCCAAGGAGCAAAGTTGCTACCTTGAAGAAAAAACTGGAGGAGGTTGAAAAGGCTAAGGCTCTAGCCGAGAAGGCCAGGGATGAAGCAGAGAAAGCCAGGGATGAAGCAGAGCAACACGGATATGAAGTTGGGGTGGTCGAGATCGAGAACGCCTTTAAGGCCGAGGTCCTTACAGTATGTAGAACTTACTGGGTTGAGGCTTCTTCCGTGCTCGGGAGAGCAAAAAGTGTCTACTACCCCCCCGCCATATGCACTCTAAGCTCTGCAGACTCCAAGACCGATCCAAGGTCCCTGAGGCTGGTCAAATTGAAGACAGTCCATCTAAAGCTCCCCCTGTAGCCAACACTTCCCAAGAGGGGGTAAAGCAAGCCAAGGGTACCACAGAGGCGGGAAATGTCAATAAGGAAGCAGACCAGGCCTTCGATCTACCTCCAATGGCTCCGAAGGATTTCTCCAAAGACAAAGAAACCTCCCAGAACATGGAGTTGGTGTTGGCAACCCTCTCCATACCCCCAAAAGAGGATCCTAAAGAAGCCAAAATGTCCACCATAGCAACAAATACTTAACCCCCTAAGGACTTAAAAGAAAAACTTGGAATAAAAATGAAGAAATAGATCGCCCTTCTTTTTCTTTTACTATTTTCCCAATTTGTAATCAACTTGTCATTTTGTATTTGATCTGCCTTATTTTAAAGCTTTTATTCAATGAAAGTTATGGGTATTCTCTTTTTTCCTATGATTTTCGTATTGAAGTTAATATGATTTCCATTTTAGTTAACACTTAATAAAAGTAATAGTGAGGTAATACTTCTCTCACTAACCTACTTTAAGTAACTGAGTAATTGTCCTGCTCCATATGATCAACAGAAAAAGCAAGTGAATTTTGCTAAGTTAATCATCTCGGCAAAGCATAATCTTAACTTTAAGAATATACATAGTGTTGCAACGTGCATATAGGTTTATCATTACTTTGTGCCTTTCTCTTCACCAAGTTCATAGGGTCAAAAGGATAGTCAACTTTTACACAAATTTAGGTATACCCGTAAATGCTTTAAGTGATGCTCATGAGCATCCATTTGGGACTTCTTGTTGCAATGAAAATCATTGTTGTTTGGGAGTAATTACACCTGATGCCAAAGTAGTTAATAAAGGATACTAACTTATCGTAAACAAACATTTCACAAAGTCCGCTATACCCAAGGATTTGCCCCGACATTTAGCCATTTGAAGGGAAGTGTTAATCCATCCAAGGCATGCGGTTCGAGGAGCCAAGCATGACCAAATTTCTGTTTAATACTTGGGTAGCTGTCATAATGTGTTAATTTTCCCAAAGCAGATGGTCCGAGGAACCAGGCATAGCTAAGGTTCTGTTTAACATTTAGAAATATAATTGAAAGATATCAATTTTCCTAAAGTATGTGGTCCGAGGAATCAGGCGTGACCAAGGTTCTGTTTGATTCTTAGATAGTTATCTTAATGTGCTAATTTTCCCAAAGCAGATGGTCTAAGGAACTAGGCATAGTTAAGGTTATGTTTAACATTTAGAAATATAATTGAAAGATATCAATTTTCTCAAGGTATGTGGTTTGAGGAGTCAGGCATGACCAAGGTTCTATTTGATTCTTAGATAGTTGTCATAATGTGTTAATTTTCCCAAAGCAGATAGTCCGAGAAACCAGGCATAACTAAGGTTCTGTTTAACACGTAGAAATATAATTGAAAGATATAATTTTCCCAAGGTATGTGGTCCAAGGAGCTAGGCATAACCAAGATTCTGTTTGATATTTAGATAAATATTTATAACGCATGACACATAATACAACAAACCCAAATAGGATGAAGGAAGCCTTTATTAATAATAATATCTCTTAAGGTTGTTTACATTCCAAGGGCGTGGTACAACTTTTTCCTCTAGATCCTCCGGATAATAGGCACCTCTCTCGGCCGTCGATGTGATACGATATGGCCCTTCCCAATTAAGTCCCAACTTTCCCCATGCTAGGTTCTTTGTCGTTCCTAGGACTTTTCTTAAGACCAAGTCTCCAACTGTTAGTGGCCTTAATTTTACGTTGGCATCATACCTCCGCTTGAACTTGTTTTGGTAATAGGCCAATTAGACCATGGCACTTTCTCTCTGTTCTTCAATTAAGTCCAAGCTCTTCTCCAATAGGCCATCGTTTTTGCTTGGAGTGAAGGAACTTGATCTCAACGTGGGGAATCCAGTTTCAAAAAGAATAACGACTTCGGCCCTATAAGACATAGAGAAAGGCGTCTCCCCTATGGACTTTCAAGGTGTATTCCGGTAAGTCCATAAGACATGTGACAGCTCTTCTACGTACCCATTTCCCCTTTGCGTCATCCAGTCTCTTTTTAAGTCCACTTACTATGACTTTGTTGACAGCCTCGGCCTGCTCATTCCCCCGTGGATACGTCGGGGTAGAATATTTATTTGTTATGCCCAAGTCACAGCAATATTTTCTAAAGGTTTTATTATCAAATTGAAGTCTATTGTCCAAGATGAGGGTACAGGGGACTCCAAACCTAGTGACAATATTTTTCCAAAGGAATTTTTTGACATCCACATCCTTGATATTCACCAAAGGTTCAGCTTTAACCCACTTAGTGAAATAATCCGTACCTACTAGCAAATACCTCTTGTTCCTTGCTGCCTTAGGGAAGGGGCCTATAATATCCAAACGCCACCGAGCGAAAGGCTAAGGGCTGGACAGAGAATTGAGGACTTCTCCTGGTTGATGAATGTTTGGCGCAAACCTTTAGCATTGGTCGCACTTCTTTACATATTCTTGTGCTTCTTTTTCGCATGCTTGGCCACTAATAACCTTGTGTGAGGGCTTTGTGAGATAAAGATTTGCCCCCCGTGTGGCTTCCACAAATCCCCTCATGCAACTCTTCTAGGAGCAGTTTAATTGCTTCAGGGTGTACACATAGCAGGTATGGGCCAGAAAATGATCTTTTATACAACTTTTGGTCCACAGACAGCCAGAACCGTGGAGCTTTTCTCCGTATCTTGTTAGGTTCAAATTTACTTTCATGCAGGATATCTTCCTTAAGGAATAGCACAATAGGGTCCATCCAGCTAAGCCCCGCCCTTATTTGGTGAACATGGACTACATGCCCTCCCACCTCAGAGGGTTTGCATAAGTCTTCCATAATGATTACCCTAGGCAAGTCTTGTGTCGAGGATGTTGCTAATGTGGCGAGAAAGTTTGCATGGGCATTCCTACTTCTAGGAACTTGTGATAAAACAAAGGACTCAAAACTAGACTGTAAATGTTTAACCTAACATAAATATTCCCGCATTCTGAGATCTCTTGCCTCCAACTCCCCTTGGACCTAGCCTATAACCAGCCTTGAGTCGGAGGAAATCTCCTTTGTTTTTCCGCCCATCTTCTGAACCATGGTCATCCTTACCAATAAAGTTTCGCACTCGGCCTCATTATTCTTAGCCGAGAATCTCAATCTTAGGGACTTTTCAATTATGATCTTCTCTAGAGATATCAAAACAAGTCCCACCCCGGATCCTCCGTGATTAGCCGCACCATTAACGTAGACCATCCATGGCGGGGGCTCTTGCAAAAAGATTACGCCAACCGATTTTCCATCCATGTTTCGCTCTTCTAATTCATCTTTCGATGGTGTCTCGGCAAACTCGGCCACTAGGTCGACGAGGACCTGACCCTTGACAAAGGTGCGGGGCATATATTTGATATCATGTAGTAGCTATAAGGCTGAAATACACTGTTTAGGTATCACTTCTACATTAATGCAGCCAAGGAGTTAGTCTGCAGATATTTAATGTGGAGGTAGCCAGTTTTCTCCCTAGATATTTTGGGGCTCCTCTTTATCTGATATCTCTGCAATGCTTGTCCGTCCCAATTGAATTTTCGGGGTCGTCACCCTTATTGTCAAACCATCTTCCAGGACCTCGGCCTAGTCTGGCCGAGGACGTTTTCATCCTCGGCACACTCTCCAGAACTATTATGACCAAATCCCACCTTTCTATTTTTCAACACAGTCTCTTCTGACGAAGGCCTCTCCTCCTTGGGCAGGTCCTTGTCCTCGGCTTGGGCCATAGGCCCAATATACAGGTAGATAATGAACCTCAAGGCCCAAGGGCCTTACAATAGCTTTTAATGGAATTTTTTATATCTAAATATCACTTAAATAATATTTAATCAATGTTCTATATTATAATTTTTGTATTTAAAATCTATTATTCTTTCTTTTTAGTCTTACTAATTCACTTTTAACGGTGATTGGGTTGGATTTTTACTAAGCTATGCCATGGCCTAAGAGAACTAGGTCTAGGGCTAGCTTTGATGCATTGCAACCCCTTGATTTCTTTTTGTTTCACACCAACCCCCAAGAATGACCTCATGTCACCACCACCTTCTTCTCTCTACACCACTTTCTTCTTCTTGTAGGACTCCTTCTTTTGCTTCTAAACCCAAATAGAGACTAAGAAAGTCCTTTAATTAATATAATATCGTAGTCAAACACATTCTTTGCTAGGGGTGTGCATAGGTCGGGTTATGGGGATTTTTTAACCCAACCCACCATGGTGGGTCAAAAAAAATTCAACCCAACCCAACCCAACCTATACATAAGTCCAACTCAACCCAACCCAACCCACATGGGTTGGGTTGAGTCAGGTTGAACCCATGGGTTGGACAATTTTTTTTATTACTATTATTATTAAATTGAGCAAAAAAGAGTTGATAAACAAAATATATATTAATATATAAACTAATATTCCAATTTAGTTGTAAACAAAATATGTTTAAATATCCAATTGAGTTGATAAACAAAATAAATGAATTAGTATCCCAATTTACTTATAAACAAAATATACATAAGTTCCTAACTCATTTATAAACAAAATATATCTAAAATTTTTAATTTTTTTTATTAATTATATAATATATTTAAATATATATTAAAAGAACTAATATGATTTTATATTATATATGATAGTAGGAATCGAGAAAGTGCTCTCACTGGTTTTTTTTTTTAAAAAATTTATTAAATATATAATATATTTTAAACATATATTAAAATATGGGTGAGTCGGGTCGGGTTTGGTGGGTTTGTAATTTTATGACCCAAACCCAACTCGACCCGCTATAAAAAAAAAAAAAAAAAAAAAAAATTATAACCCAACCCAACCCAACCCACCAAGTCCGAAAAACCGACCCAACCCGGCGGGTTGAGTTGGGTCGGATTGGGTTTGGCGGGTTTGTGGGTTTTCAGCACACCCCTATTCTCTGCTAACTTGGATTCTCAATCTCAAAGGAGACAAATACTAAGTTTTAAGTCCTTGTTTGGTAGGAGATCTCTCTAACGAAGGATATTATTACCAATGGGGCCGGCTGAGGAGATTCTAATGATCAAATTAGTAATGGGAAAGACAACTATGCATAATAACAATGATTCTAATGTGCATACTTTCCAGTTTACGGGTTTTTTTATTATAGGAAAATGGAGGTGTATAATTAGCAGTAACTCCCCCATAAAATCAAGCAATAGACTATAGCCCCAAAATTGTAGGAGGATGGAACAAGGTTCAATCACATTTGATGCGGTTGACAATTGGTGAGACAAAATATTTTGAGAGAAAGGCAATGATGACATTCATCGAGCACTCTCTTTCAGGGGTTCACTCATACCAAACAACCTGGAGATCAATGCCTATATGTTTGTGGCCACGTAATCCATATAGTAATTGATTAACCGCCCAAATTTTTTTCTAAAATATACTAATACATATAGTTACTAATTTTGACAATTTGGTTCAATAAAATTATATTTGGCATTCTATTAACAATATCATTAATCCATTTAAAAGCCATAAAAAAAATTCATAGATCTAAAATCTAAAACAAAATTAACAAGCCCAAAAAATTAGCCCAACAATAAATATTACCAATAGCAAAGCTAAAAAAATTAAGTCAAATCAAACAATTCTACCCAAAAAAAACAACACAACCCTTTAAAAAAATTTAAAACAAAATAATTTTGCTCTTACCGGTAGTAGATGCATGCATCAAAGACACACGCTAAGTTCATTTTTCATAAATGATCACATTGTAATATATTAAGAAATAATGATTTTGTGTGTCTTTATTAATGGTTTGTTAATACTAAATGGATGGTTATTTGAAATTTCATGATTTTTTTGCTTTATTTACACTTTCACCTCTAACTCCAAGTCGACCCCATCTCTGCTCATAAACTTTGAGTCAATATTCTTTGTCAAACCAATAACACGAATCCTATTGGAGTTTGCTTCATCATGTACCCTAATTATGGGCCTTGGTGTAAGTAGTCATCGTGGCTCGGACATGCCAGGCCCAACCCCTCCACTATCCAAGTTCTAGGCCCTTTAGACTAGGCAATATATTTTAGTAAATAAAAAGTTAAATGCACACAGATGGACAAGACACAAACTCCATATATATTATCTCAAACAAAAGGCATTTGTTGCTTGTTTGATAGGCTCCAAAAATAACAAACTGGACAACTGAGTTACCTTCTGTACCCCTTTTATTTTCCAAATATATTTATTTTATATATGTCATTTATGCTATTGACATATTGTCCCCTTCTGCATGAGAGAGCAGAACAACCCATATATATAGGCTATGTACAGTGCTCTCAAACTTACAACTATTTCATTCGATAATACCGGAAAAGTAGTATTCATTGATTGATTCCAATATCCTAGGTTTCTCCATCTCCAAGAACAAGGTATCCCTTCATGGAGAACCAACAACCCACCTCAGATATTCGACTCCCACCTGGATTTAGATTCCACCCATCTGATGAGGAGCTCATCCAACACTACTTGAGAAACAAAGTGACATCAAGACTATCAAGTCCACTCCAAGCTTCTATCATAGCTGAAATAGATCTGTATAAATATAACCCATGGGAGCTTCCAAGTCTGTATCTAGCACCATGCAATTATATATCAGTTTTCATCTTTTTTTTTTTTCTTTTTCTTTTCTTCTTTGTATTCCTGATATATTGAGAGAAAATTACTAAAGTGAATATCACTGTTTTTTTTTCCTCACAGAAAAGGCTTTGTTTGGAGAAGATGAATGGTACTTCTTTACACCAAGGGATAGGAAGTATCCCAATGGAGTGAGGCCTAATAGAGCAGCAGGTTTAGGTTATTGGAAAGTTACAGGGACAGATAAACCCATACTCACTTCTTGTGGGACGAAGAGTATTGGGGTCAAGAAAGCCCTTGTGTTCTACAAAGGTCGACCTCCGAAAGGAGTTAAGACAGACTGGATCATGCATGAGTATAGATCATCACTCGATACCATAATTTGGACTGCCAAGGAAAAAGGGTCTATGAGAGTTAGTTGGTTATATATATATCCATGTCAATCAATATTTTGATGGACAAAACTTAGTTAAAGTTCCTTAATTATACCTTAGGTGTTTCAATTAAATACAAACATATGGTTAAATTGAATTTTAATTGTTTTTGAAAAAGATAATATTGTTTATGTTATATTGATCAACACAATCATATGTCTGAATTTAATTACAAAACTTAAACTACGGTACCTAAGAAATTATACCTAAATTTTATATATTTTGATAACATTTCTGTACAGTTGGACGATTGGGTGCTATGTCGGGTTCGGCAAAAAAGTGGTGTACTAAGGAACATGAGGGAAGATCGAAACGGCCCTAGTTATGAACCACCAGTCTACGTTCAAAAAGTGGATGAGCCATGGTCTATGAATGTGCACCCTATCCTCTTTGCGGCTGTAAGAAATTATTTATACAACGATTGCCCATTGCTGCCATATTTCTTTGCCTCTCAGAATATCCCTTGCACTGATACAGCCGCAAGCATAAGCTTCCAAAGTAGCAATGGTGGAAAATTATGTCCTAAAGACGATACAGCTATAAATCAGTCACAATACTTAGCTTCTTTCAACAGCTTGCTTAACCCACTGAAAAGAAAACCGGCAGAAGGAAATCACAATGAGATTTTCGTTTTCCCAAGCAAGAAAGTAAGCAACAGAGATATTTAAAATGAGGAAGTTGAAATATCTAAAAGGAATGATAGTACTGCAGGGATGATTTTCTGTGGAACAGACCCTCCTCAAGATAATGATTTCGATGCTGTGCAGTGGAGTTCCTTTAATCCATATCAAGAGCTTGATGATCATTTTGTATTCACAGAAAGCAGCAACAAGCTAGAGTAATGGAGAGAAGGATATGTAGCTAACTACTAGGGTTTTTTCGTTAACTACAAAAAATAAGCTTATTTGCGACGGTCATAGTTCGTCGCAAAAGCACGTAGATAAACGCATACATAACCACAAAAGATGGGTAAAGATATAGTAGAACTTAGAAGTTGAATAAATTGTTTAGTGATTAATATCATTATATATGGATTAATCACATGTAATTTGTGTTTGCGAGGAGTGAGAATTGAGATTCATCTTTACAAGGTCCTTGTTATTTGTGATATAATTATTACAAAGATGTAGATATTCGTAGCCAATTTCTATGAATGGTTGTACAGGGGTTTGTATAAGATGCTAATATGTATACACTTCAAACTATTATTGGAACCATTATTAATTTCAAGGTTGTTTTATGATACAAAAGCATGGGCTGTTCTTCTGTTAGTTTTTGTGATATCTGGTTGAGACATCCTGCGTTGAGCATCTGAAAATATTAGTTATTAAGAGATGTGAAAAGAAAAATTATTGGTTATAACCGATTTATTCTCTTTAGATGAACAAGAAAAACAATGATCAGCTATATAAGTTGTCGTCTCTCTTTGTATACGACATACATGAGTTAGTTTTACCGTGCTTCATTTTCATACAACCACCTACCAAATTTCTCCCAGTGATTTGATTTCCATGTACCAGATTCCGACGATTATTGTCTTATGGCTTTGGTCAAGCATCAGATTTTAAAATTCATATAAAGCCCGGGTCCGCCCTACTTCTAGGCCACTTAGGCCATCATCTAAGGGCCTAAATTTTGGGGAAAAATTAAATATTTTTTGAAATTTTTTTTTTTTTTTGAAGATTTAGGAAAAAAATAGTTTTTCTACTTTTAAGAAATCCTAGAAAATTGAGTAATGCTAGAAATAATGCAACTTTAAATGGGTTTAACAAATATATGTGTCACTAATCACAAGAAATAATTTAGATAAAAAAATGCAAAAATATTATAAATTTTACTTCAAAGCCTTTACAAATTGATGTAACAATTAACAACTAAATACATTTTTTAATTACTTTTTGTAATTAGTGATGCATCTTTTTAAGCCTCATGTTATAAAATTTATAATATCCCTAACATCATTCATTCAAATACTTGTTTATTTTTTTTTTCTTGAGGTGTCATTAATCATAATCATTGCTACATCATTTTTAGTGTTTTTTTAGTAAATTTTTTTATAACTTTAGCATTTTTCCACCAAAAAAAAAAAAAAAATATTAAAAAATAAAAATAATAAATTTTTGTTATTAAAAAAGTAATAATATTAAATACTAATTAAATATTATTTAAGTGATATAAAAATGCCTCATTTAAATATATCGCCTTAGACCTCATAATTTGTTTATCCGTCGCTGTATAAAGCTAAACTACAACCTTCCCTATGATCATTGATCCAGCCAGGCTTACTTAAGAAAGCTACGACAACATATAAACCCGAGCCTAGCCCCTAAAACAGCATGCAATCTCCTAGCAATCGGGTCATTCTTTGATTGGGATTTTAAAAAAAATGATACTACAACATTTTTACAACAAATCTTAAGGCAAGTTGTTACTAGTTTTATTGTTGGGGCAAAAATAATCAGCGTTAGTTTGAAATTTGTAACAATAACCACCTGTGATTTGTTGTAAAAATAATAGACGTAGCATCTCCCTTTAAATACAAAAGCTCAAACCAAGGTAGTATTTATTATATACCGTGCATGTGTATAATACACTATTGGCTTTTAATACTAAAATTGTGACTTTAAGGTTGTGTTTGGCTCTATATAAAATATTTTTTAAGTGTAAAATATTTTCATGTGAAATTATTTTCAGTTGTTTTTCTGCATTGTGGAAAATACATCGAAAAATTATTTCCTACATTTGGTTTTTCATGTAAAAACCTATTTTCATAAGTAGCCATCACAGTTACCACCATAAACCCAACCACCAGCTAGCCATTATTAACCACCACATAAACAATTAACCTAAAAAAATCATAATCAAAATCAAAATTCATTAATCTCAAAATCAAAATCAAAACCCATCTACCAAAACTCACAACCCACCACCATTGAAGCCCACAAACCATCCAAGCCACCGATCCACCAAAACCCACCCCCAATCAGCCACTATCAACGCTAGAACTCGATCACCCCCATGAATCACCCCAACCACCAATCCTCCAAAACCCAAGAACAAATATTATTTACAATGAAACAAAAAAAAAATCCATAGTAGAAGGCCAATGAGGGCAGATCGGTGAGGGAGGAAGGGAGGACAGAAGGGTAGAGAGAGAGAAGTCGATTGGTATGGAAGGAAGAGGGAGAAAAAAGGATGGAGAGGAAGGGAGGAAGGGGGAGAATGAAGTAGGAAGAGAGAGGAAGAGGGCTTAGGAGTTTACCATGATTGACGGTGACAAGCACGGCCACGGACAACGATGGATCAAAGCTCACCTCTCTCTCTCTCTCTCTCTCTCTCTCTCTCTCTCTCTCTCTCTCTCTCTCTCTCTCTCTCTCTCTCTCTCTCTCTCTCTCTCTCTCTCTCTCTCTCTCTCAAGTAGACCTAGGAAATGGAAATGTTTTGAAGGTAAAACTGAAGTGTAAACAATTTTACACTTCAGGCCTACTTATTTTATGGTCAAAGATACCAATTTTCAAGTTGACTAAATTTTCTGCCCAAACCAAACACTCATGGTGGAAAATGTTTTCCCAATTTTCGTTACAATTGAAACATAGCCTAACTCACATTTTCAAGTTAGAAATAAACCATGATTTCAGTTATAAAAGACACTATATCTACACATTGTACATAACACATACACAGTCTTTTATTGCTAAAATCGTGATTTAAGTCACGATTTCAGTTATAAAAGACATTATATCCACATATTGTGTGCAACAAGTTTTTCCCACCCAAGCCTGGCCCTAACTAGGACATGGTCTATTAGGGTGGTCGGGCTATCTAGGTGTCAACTGTCAAGACGAAAAGACTCTTGGTCTTGAAGAAAAAGTGGCTGCGTGCGGTGACACCTTTTACCCATACCAATCACACAATGGACCAAGCAAGGTGAGTTGTGGCAGTAACATGCTATGTTGTCTTATTGTGGTGCAGGCCTACTCATGTTAGCTTGATATGGCAATGAGACACTGTGGCTTTGCAAAGGTGAGGGACCCATTGTCATGGCTTGTGAGGTTGCAAATAATGCTTGTGTTGTTGTTTCTGAGTGTGTAAGATACTAATTTAATGTGGGAAATACAAAACAAGTGGATAGGCTTCCTTAGTCAAGTGTTCTTAGGTTTGCGTCTGGGTGGTGACATATTATACTAAACTTAGAAAGTTAGAAATACAACATTGGTTATGGCCAATTCCTTCAGTCATGGTGGTCTTAAGTTTGGGAGATAGGGTGGTGGTTGCCAATTTGATGGGCAAACTTAGAATGGGTTGGAACATTGCACGGGTTATTCATGTGTCGATCTGACAAGTGACAATAATAACATGGAAAAATAATTACCATGCAGTTTCTATGCAGAGATTGCTTTGTTAGTCTGTTGTAGCATGGAAAGGCTCTAAAGACACAAGCAATGTGTCCTAGGCAAGCAAGTTTGGTGGACAATTACTTGATAATTAGCCATTGATAGTTATTTCTTGCATGTTATATCCTAAGCTATTAGGGATGTCAATAGTGTGTGTTAGACGAAAAACTCAAAGTATATTGTAGCTAGAGGGAAACAATGTAACACCACGTATATATTTGTAATTGTAAGCCTTAGTGGTTGATTTTGGTTAAGACAGGTTTTGTGGGAGAAAAGCTTTAGTGTCATTTTGTTCTTTACTGTAAAATAATAAAGGTTTGGAGTGATTTCCGTAATAGGTATTGTTGGTTATGCATGCTTTGATGGTCATGCATACTTTGATTCACAAAAATTGATTGAGTGTTAAGTTAAGAGTTGGCTAAGACTAAATAAGGTTTACTTATAGCATTTTCATCAAGCTAGTCAAACTAGCATTTGAAAAAAAAAAAACAATTGAATAGCCCTAAAATCAAGATGCGTAAGGTTTAACCGTTTAGCATTCACAAATAACAAATAAATAGCATTAATAATAAAATAATTTGATTTTTAGCCCTAAAACCATGTTGATGCGTATTAGAGCTAAAAATTTTAGTTTTTAGCATTTATAGTTGTACATTGGAGCAAAAACTAAAATAAAGCAAAAAATTTTATTAACTCAATGCTCTCTTTCTCCCTTGCATGTTATCTTGTTCTTCTTCTTTTTTAATTTTTCTCTTGCACGCTGTTTTTTTTTTTTTTTTTTTTTTTTTTTTTTTTTGCCTCTTTCTCCCTTGCAAAGATTTTTCAGCTAATAACTCTCAGCTCTCTTCAATTTTTAGATTTGATATGTTGGGTTGTTTTATGGGTTTTCCCTCTAACCTAATTTTTGATTTTTTGATTTTTGATTTTTCTTTTGCAAATTTGTGTGTTAGTGTTCAGATAGGAAGAAAAATGTAAGGTCAAACCCATTGCAATAGTGTTTGTGATGGTTATTTATTGTAGTGGATATATTATTTTATTGTGTTGAAAACTAAAATAAAACCACTAATATTGGGTGTTTTGTAAAGTGAGAATGTAAAATAAATGAAATAGTTTTTTGTAGTGCTAAATAGCTAAATTTATGGCGCCACCAATGTGGATGCTTTCAATCAATACCTCTTTTGAGTTACTGTTCATCAATTTTTATTCCTTGCTCTCAAACCTAATCTGGGTTGATTTTGTCTTTGATTTTTTGGTTGACTTACAGCATTTTCATCAGGTTAGTCAAACTGGCATTTGGTAAAAAGACAGAAATAATTAAATAGCCCTAAAACCATGATTTTAAGTTACTTAGTCCGTTTAGGTTCACAAATTAAACAGTAACTCAATACCTCTATTCATCAATTTTTAAAAAATTACTAGTCATCAACAAATATTTTATTAAATAAAGCCTTTTTTGTTTTTATTTTAAATGAAATAATCTGGGTTGATTTTGTCTTTGATTTTTGGTTGATTCTGCGTGGGTTGCTTGCGATGCAGGTTGGCTTTGGGTTGCTTTATCAACATGGTTGCTCACAGGGGAGCTATTGGCTGCCAGGGCCACTAGGAGCTCTCATTTTGGAGCTAGAGAAAACAAATCAGAGCTGATAATTGTAGATTTAGGTTGCTCACGGTGGCGAAGGTCACGGGTTGTTTTGGTTACAGTTCTAGGTTGATTTTTTTGAGAAACCAAAAAAATGGACAAAAAAAATAATATTTAAATGAAACAAAGATAGTGCGTTGAGGCTGATTGGGAATAATTGATGAGCTAAAGTGACAAAAGTGACCAAAAATTGACTAAAATTATTTAGAACTTAATGTGAATGCTCTTGTGACAAGCCAGCAAGTTATTGGTGAAAATCTGTCTTGTGACAGTAGGCAACGTTGATTCCAATGAGAACTAGACAGCCAGTGTTCATTGTGACGGAAGACTTGTTATCCCACAAGCAAAAGATTTTGAGTGAAAACCAAAGATGCAAGGAGAACAATACAACACTACAAAAAAATTCCACTGCTGTCTACCTAATGCGACCCACCTTTGTTTTCAACCACATTGTTTTCTTATGGCAGATTCAGATCATAATCATACACTCTAGGCTTTGATGTCTATGGAGCATTTGTCCCATTACTGGTGACTGATGCTCAATTTTGTAAGTGAAAAGTATTCAGTGTGGAAATATCTTGTACAAGGAGATACGATTTCATCTTCAGCCAAAAACAAGAATATAGAATGACTGCAACAAAGCCAATATTATTAATAAAGACATGACCAATCTGCTCACATTTGTGTACAAATGATGTTATTATATATTAAGCAAAGGTTCTAACACATGAGAAGAAAGCAAGAACCCTAATACATGAGAGAAACAATAAAAATAATAAATCAAGCACAACAAGCCGCTCCATATGCAAGAAAATGCCAGACAAACCACATCATACAAACAGGTCAAATGGCTCTTTAGTTCATCTCACTTCTTCAGTACACTGCAAATGAAACACACTCGTAAGAAGAACTTCATCATAACAGGTAAGAAACAAGAGGACACAAGGATTGGCCCATCACAAAAGTTACAATTGAGATTTCATGAAAGAAAGAAAAGAAAAGAAAAGAAAAGAAAGACAAATTTACAGGGGGAAAAAAACCCCCCTTAAGATGTGAAAATCCAGAGACCTAACCCTGTAAATCATGAAGATACCAGGCAAATCCAATAGGCCATAAGTTACACAGATATCAGCCTGCCTAGATTGTCCCTCACTTCATGCAGTTGGTTCCACAGGCCACACAGATAATATCAAAGTCCATTAACAAGTCCAGTCTAAACAGAATTCCTTATGCTGTAGAAGATTTTATTCAAGGAAATCCCAATTCTATTTTTCCTTGTAGAGAAATCTATAAAATATCCTAATGATTGAAGTAGATTGATAGTGGACCCTAAATCTCATTACACATAACCATCCCCTCTAGTGCATAACATAGTGGCCTAAATGCTAATGAACTGTGGTTAAAAAGATCTGGACACTCCAGCATAGATAGTAAAATAATTGAGAAATATGTACAAACAAGCATGGATACAAATTATGAGATTATTTTTTTTAGGGCAAGAAATGCAATTTGGCACTCTCTTGGAGTGCTTCACATGTGATCAATCCTTTGATTAACAGTCAAGTTGAAGATGAGGGCTGAATAGCTTGTTCCCAACTTCAATAAGAGATTTGTATGTTGTTTTTTATGAAGACTTTAGTCTCTCTTAAGAAGGTCCTTAACAAAGGTTTGATCTTCCTTTTGTTGAGACAAAGGTATCGCAAAGCTAGGCCTTAATGTTTTCTCTGCAACAAACATGTTAGTGCTTTTTTTTGGGTGAAAAAGTGTTTGTAACCTCCTTTTTTCTTTTTAATTCAATAGTTAAAACGAAGGAGGGAGAGTTTGATCCTAGGATGTTATTAACACACCAAGAGGCACTAATCAATTGAGATACAAGGCTCTTGGCAAGCGTTTGTAACCTCTTATCCAACTACTTTATTTATAACAAGGTTGAGCAGATAGTTACTTTCTAGAGGTAGTTACCAAACAACATGACTTGATTTATCCCTACCAATATAGGTATTTGGGGAAATATATATAATTTAAATGACTTTCTGGGCCTGGAGGGTGATCCACTTAAATATGATATGGTTTATATTGGATTTTTTTTTCAGCTTAATTAGCTTAACCCAAATTTAACTTGATTTCAGAAAACATGGTAGTGAATGTTACAGAAATTTTGATTTAAATTTTGGAATTGGCCCAATTTTAGATTTCGCTACACTTCAATAAAATTCCTTTGTCTCCAAATGATCCCTCAAGACTTATTTTCATACAAACTCAAGATAAATTTGCCTAGGGATGAAATAATCTCAATATAAAGACACATTTAGGTAAAAATTAACCTCGACATCCCATCTAAAGATAAATTCACTTTCAATTAAATGATTTGGGAGAAAGACATAATGAAATAAATTTACTCATCTTTTCTTTAAAAAATAATTTAAAAAAAATTCTTTAAATTCAAAATTTTAAAAAAATTTAAAGAATAAAAAACATTGTGATTCTTGTGAAAGTAAATTTAAACATGTTGGATGTATGGATCCATATGTCACCATCACCATCACTTCTACCAAGTATCAATGATGAATATATATATATATACATATATAATATTGATTATTCTTGTGAAAGTAAATTGAAACAAAAAGAAAGAGTTGGACACATGGATCCATATGTCACCATCACCATTAGGTCTACCAAGTATCAATGAAAGATATATATATGTGTGTGTGTATACATATAGTATACACAGTATATACACACACACACATATATAAAGCAATAAGAATGGCATAATAATGTTAATTTCAGAGAGAGAGAGAGAGAGAGAGAGAGAGAGAACAGCCAAAAAAGAGGAGCAAGATGAAGAATGAGAGAATGACGCAATGCCATCCATCCAAGCATCTTCCTTGTATGTTTCTTCTTAACACACACACAGATAATAAATGACAAAAACAAATAAAAAATCAATGAACTAAAATAACAACAACCTTACTGAGCTTTGCTTTTGACAATGGAGCAAAATCCCTCCAGAAGAAGATTGTGCAGATAGGAAAAAAAAACCCTCAAGGAATAGTTTTGTCTTTTGATGTGATAGAGAAGTCAAAAGAGACATAAACTCCTTATATACTCTAGCTCATTAATGATGTGGGTTAAGTCATATTATAATTCTATCATTGAAAATTTCCATTTTCTTCTTGTCATAAAATTTCAACAAATATATACTCATTTTAGTGGACATATTTATGACCACCATCATTCTATATGAATCCACAGTCCCCTTATAGATTACTTAACCAAATTTCCACTTCAATTTCATAAGAATGCTCAACCATATGACACTTTGCATGAACCTCCACAATCTCTCATCCTTATGAATGACGGAACTTAGTCAATGTGTCTATGTAGAAGATGGGGATACTATAGTCTTACAAACATTATTTTGGTAATTCCAATAAGTAGCTAAGGGCCACACTATGCATGTTGACACAGATAGATGCAAACAAGATGAGTCAATTGTATTAAAGCAAAAAAAAATATGAAAGCTTCAACAACAAGATTGACCATCCCCACAAACTGTCAAAAATTGCCATGAAGAAAACACAATCCTTGTATTCAACCTAAGCTACAATTTGTAAAAAATTTCTCAAAATATTTTATCATATGGATCTAATTAAATGATCCACAACCAATTTACTGGATTTGTTAACAGCTAGAATCAGAAGAATTATAAAAAGATCACCCTACAAAACAGGAGAATAACTCATATAACTAGAATTGATATAGATGAACAAAAAGACGCACAGTGCATGTTTTAAGCCACTGATGAAAAAGGATAGGAGCTTACTTGTACAAATATGCAGCAATTCCCAGAATTATACACAACAAAATAATATCAATACAGAAATTCCGACTCGATCTCAGCTGGAAGAAAATAGGACTTGTATTAGATCCAGCCAAAATTTTAGAACATGGCACAGTGAAGCATATGCATATCTAAATTTGAAGAAGTTGTAGCTCAATTACCTGATTCACTGTGTCTTTAAGTCTAACATTAGTATTCTTGAGGTCAGATGCTGCCTTGTCCACCTGTAAAGATGTGAACGGAATGCTAAGTAATTTAAATCTCAAATTCCAACTGAGTAGCTTTGAAATTACAAGCAGACAATGATGTTTCTCACCTTGGTGTCAATCTCATCCATCAAAGGAACTTGTCTATCTAATTCCTGCACTTATTGGAACATGTGACAATCAACAAGTGTAGATATTGTAATGGAGCATAAACTAACATACAAGAAAGCTAACCTCATTCATATCAGAAGCCATGTTTTTCAGTGTATCCAAACCTTCGGATATCATATCTAAGCCTTGATCCTGTAAGAATGTGAGAGAAGCTAAAATGAAGAAAACATAATCAAATAGAATAGTATGCATGAATGTGAATCACAGTTTAAAATAAAATTAAAAACAACAAATCCAAAACAAATGACTTGCCTGCTTTATTTTCCGCATTTCAAACTCCTGCCTAAATCCACTCGACTCCTCAGTTTGTTGAAAGTATTCATCATCAAACCGACCATCTATAATCAACACGGAACACAATTAAACCACAATAGTCAATCAAAAAACATCCCCCATATGTTAAGCAAGATTGGCAAACAAAACACGAAGTGTATACAAAAAACCATACATCTAAATAAAATAAAAAATCACCTGAATCAAATTTGATCTCAGTACGAGAAGCTGAAGCCGCCCAACCTCCACTTTGTTTGGCTGCAGGAGCACTCCCATCTGGTATAGCTTGAATCCTATCCGGCAATGCAAGCACCAAATCATTACGAGCAGCAAGCTCCTCCCCCGAAAGCCCTTTCACCTATAAATAGGTCAGAATCAATTGTTCATTAGACAATTACAACACCAATGCATTTATCTTTTGCATTCTTATACACAAAAAGAATCTCATTAAACCATTCACTTGAATTATGAAACCGAGCATTGAAAAACAAGTACAGAATTCAGATCTAAGTATAGAAACTCAAATTACCAACACTCTCACAGTCCAAAAAATAAACTCCACCATATTCAAACTCATTGAAATTCATAAAAATGAATGTAATTACAAAAAGAAAAAATACCAACCTTTTTTACAGCCAATCTCTGCAACTTAGGAACCTCCTCTAGCAATCTAGCCTTGGTCCGACGAACCTCCGCATTCATCGCAACCGCCGATGCTTTATTCTTCTCCTTCGAAGCAGACTCCGCTTTCTGCACATCAGATCACTCTCAATTTGATCCAAATTTTTGCACAATTTATAAACCCTAATTCTTCGCACCAAAAATCTCAACTCAGCTAAGAGTGAATTCAACTACACAGCTAAGTTCATGTAATTTTCCTACTGAATTACATTCTTTTCCTCAAGATTTTCTTAGTAACCAAACAGGTCAGGTCGACAGAGCAAGGAAAATCTAGAAAGATAAAGAGAGATGGAAGGGACCTGAAGAGCAGATTCGAGGTCGGATTCGACGGCGGCGTAGAGACGAGCGAAGGCGTCGTCGCCGGCGACATTGAGATCCTTCTGCTTTTCGACGTCGTATTTGTCGTACTTCTTGCAGATCGCGTCGACTCTGGTCAAGATGTCGATCACGCTCATCTTCTGCTACTTTTTGTTTTTTACTTTTTACAGTTTAACTTCGATCGGAGTAGAGAAAGAAAGAAGGAGAAGTCAAAAAAAAAAAAAAAAAATAGAGAGGAAGAAGAAATTGAAGAGTTCAAATTTCTTAAGACTTTCTGCTTCTGTTGTTCAGGTCTGGTCACCACTCAACCAGCACAGTAGCGGCGCGGTTTCTAGAGCAAATGTGGACTTTCGAACTACAGCCTGTATTGCAATTTTTTTTTTTTTTTTTTTTGCTTTTTTATTAAGAGATGCATTAGAGAAAATCAGAAAAATCATTTGTTACTCTGTCTCAACCCCTATATTTAAGTAGAGATCATTCTCAATAACTCCCACATTGCCTAAAAAATAGGATCACTCTCTTATTAATTTTCAAATTAATTTATTCACTTATAAATTAGATTTTCAAAATAAAAATTATATATATAAAAATGCAACCCTACACTTAAAATAAGACCACTAAAAAAAAAAGCCTCATCAAATAATTAAGGAAATTTTTTTTTTTTTTAATGCATAATTACTTTTCTTTTCTTTTTAAGAGAATAAATATTTTTTTAAACCCAACACAAAATATTACCAAACAAAAAAAATTAGAATGCCTAGTAACTAAGAAGGGCATGGAGGAGATAGAAACTGGTTTCAAAACACTCAAAATTAGAGTATTTATTTTATATTACGGATCTATTTGGGATCCGTTTATTTTGTTGAAACTAACATTTTTTTATTGAAATACCGTAGATAAAGATAAAAGTTAGTTGAAATAGTATAGTAAGACTCATAAATAGTACAAAAAAGTATAGTGAAATTCATAAATAGTAGCAAAAATAAGTTGAATAGTAAAATAAGTTGGCAAAAATAATCTTTGCCAAACAACACATTTGGCATGATTAATTTTGTCAACTTATTTTACTATTTAACTTATATTTGGTACTATTCATAGTTTTCACTGCACTTTTTAGTCTATTCATGGGTCCTACTTTACTATTTCAGCACTTTAGCAAAAAAATTTCACTTTCAATAAAATATGTGGATCCCAAACGGACCATACATTTCATTAATATAATTTTTTTTTATCAAAATTTTTTTTATTCTCGTAAATCATCTCTCTCTCTCTCTCTCTCTCTCTCCAAACCCATCAAACCTAAGGATTTGTTTGTTTAGGAAAATGAAGAAATTATATGATAGAAAATATTTTAATTTTCTCTAATAGTGTTTAGTTAGGAGAATGGAAAAGTAGATGGATAGAAAACTTACCTGTTTCGTTAAAAAGAAAAATAAAATGATAAAAAATATAATTTGAATAAATTTACTTTTATGCCCCTATTATATAATATAAGAAATAATATTTTTGTAATCACGAAATAAATAAATAAATAAATCACTATATATTATTATTATTATTATTATTATTGTTATTATTAGAGGTGAAAGCCACCATTTATTTCAAAAAAGAAATCTGACTAAGAAAATAAAAAAGAAGCCACGATTGACTTTAAAAATAGAAGTAAAAAAAAAAAAAAAACCAAAACCCATTGATTTAAAAACCACGTTGATAAGGGGGAAAAAACAAAAACACATTTACAAGAAAATAACCAAAAAAAAAAAAAAAAAATGTAACAACAACTCGTACAGTGGAAAGAGGTAGCTTTGGTGTTTCCTCAAAACCCCTCCCTTCTCCCATTTTCTCTCTTAAAACCTCTCCAAATTGGACAAATGGGATTTTGGTGGGCTTGAGTAGAAAACCCCTAGTCCCCATCAAAATTCCATCTCCTTCCCAACTAAACACTCCTCCCACCCATTTTCTCTTATTTCTTTTCTATCCTCTCTATTTCACCTCCAACAAATTGTAGCCTAAGATTCTTTCTCTTCTACCCCTTTGTTGTCCTAAAAAAACTCTACCACCTACCTTGCCATTAACACATTGGAAAACAGAAATGTCAACAAATGGGTTTGGAGAAATCGAAATGGATTTGGAGAAATTGATGGATTTATGGCTAGGTCAAGTGGTGGTTTTAAGGTTGGGTCAATTGGTGGTTTTATGGCTAGGTAAAGCAATGATTTTTTTGCTATGTTATGCAATGCTCGAGGCTAGGTCAATTAGTGGTTTTATGGTTGAGTTGGGATGGCGTTTTTTGTGGTGGGTCAAGCAATGGTCTCTATTATGTCTTGGCTTGATCGGGTAGAACAAGGAGGCTCTACCGTCTTGAGAGGTAGAGAATTTGATGAGGTGAGAGAATAAAACAATGAAATGTATAACTGTAATATTCGTGCATATCTACACGATTATTGTAGTGAGAATGCTATTTTGCATAATTTTGCATAAGCTGATGGGAGTGATTTCATTCATACCTCCAAGCCTACTTGGACATTTTTTTTGTTCTCATGAAAAGCATTTTCCAACATATGATTCTCATACCCATGTCTCTGCCAATGATGCATAAGATATCAATCGTGTTGTGATTGTTTTTATAACGATTGTTTTAATTGAAAGTAGCAGGTCCAACGACCTCTCCCAATCCTCACTAGCATCTTCCATGGCTTCTCTATTTTGATCCTTCCTTAATTTGCAGTTGCTTGTAAGGTTGTACATGGATCGAGTTGAGGAGTTTTTTTTTTTTTTTTTTTTATCTAACCCATCATAGTGGGTTTTTTTTTTTTTTAAAAAAAAAAATCCAACCCATCACAAGAATCTCTAACTCAACCCAACCCAACCCATTTGGATCGGGTTAGACCCATGGGTTGGATAGTTTTTTTAAAATTACCATTATTATTATTTAATTGAACATTAGAACAATACCATTACAAATAAGAGCAAATTTATAATCAAATAATCAGGAGTATAACACCAAACAAACACAAACTATATGATGCAAATTTAGGGTTTGGGTTTTATTTAGGAAGAGGGGTCAAAAAGTAAATTAAAAAGTTGTATAATATGTTTTTTTAATATATCTTTTTAAAATTAAATATAGGTGAGTTAAGTCGGGTTAGACAAATTTGTGAATCTTATGACCCAAACCCAACCTAATCCATTGTTAAAAAAACTTCATAACCCAATTCAACCCACCAATCCTTAAAAATTGACCTAACTTGGCGAGTTGAGTTGAATCGGATTAGTTTTGGCGTGTTGGCAAGTTCGTTGTACACCCCTAGTTACTTGTGCATATATATATACACACATACCATTGGTTGAATAAAATTTGAATAGGAATGTGAAAATGAGTATTAGTTTTTATTCTTTAATTTGTAAAAAAAAAAAATGATGTAACATTATTTTATTGAAGGGGTATTTGCATTCCATTGATCCCTACTAAATTTAATATTTTTCAAATAGGTTGGTGGTGTTGTAATCTCGTAGTATGTGATATCTCTGATCATGTTTTGTAAACTTTTTTTTCCCACTTTAATACAAAGTTTTTAGTTTAAAAAGAAGAAAAAAAAAAAAAAAAAAACATAGATACATTTTGAGGGGTAAAAAAATAGATTTGGATATGGATTTGGCATCGGGTGTAATTACCATTTTTTCTCTCACAAAAATTTTCTACCACTCTCAATTTTTAACTTTAACTTTTAAATTTTTTTTATTTAATGGTTGAAATTGAAAGTTATATTTTTCAACTCTCAATTTCAACCATCCAAAACTACCTTATCTCAATCTAATGAAAAAAATAAATAAAAATACTTATTCTCATCCTAACCCACTAAACAAAAATGAATTGATTTACGTCTTTTCTGTCCTCCATTATCTAAGTCATCCACTGATATACATACAGACACCATCTTAAATAAATAAATTTATGGAATCGAAGGATAATGGGTTGGGACTTTTTTTTTTTTTTTTTTTTTTGAGAACCAATGGGTTGAGACTTGAGATACACATCTCACATCTCATGTTACATGTGAGAGACTTTTTAGGCCTGCATTGTAAATGTGCAATTAGATACATATCCTTGACTTTACTGTTTTTTTGTTGGGTTTCACCAGCCCGCACATGGTCCTGTTGGTTGGGTCAACAGACTCAACAGTACATGACAATGCAATCAATCATGGCCACTTATTTGAGTTCTCTGCTTTTTTGGGCATTGATGCCGGGACAATCCTCCAAAAACATAATCACATCCTGAAAGACCACACAAACTTAGTAGTCAAAATAAATTTCTAGATTCTCTGTATCTAATTGACGGCTTAAATTTTGTAAAGGACAAAAGGTAGAGAAAGATGAAAAGAAGGCAATTTATTATGTTTTCATTTGGTTTAGCCAAATATCATCCATTGTTACGTATAGTTGGCTCCAAATATACCCAACTTGTCCAACTATATACAATGAACTTTGCCCTCATTATTCTTTTACAATTCTTAGTTGAGTGACAATTATTTGTTATAAAGTAAGTGCTATCAACTTTGTATCACTCTATTTTTTTAGTAGTTAGGCCCCTTCCCAATACCAAGCGCAAAACAATGTCCCTATGTTTTCAATTTTTCTCAAAATCAAGTGAGGCCCGGAAATTTTTGAAAGAGTTGTAGCCTTAAAACACTTAACTAGTAAAAAATGTGTGCATGAACCATTTTGTGGAATGGTTAAAATTTTACATGGGTAAAATGAGTGCACAAACCCTATTTCACATAGGTGAAACTTGTCAGTCTAGTCCGATTATGTCTTGAGTGGATTTTTCATGCCTTGACATAAACGTTGTCTTGTATTGTTCTACCCTGCCTTAAATTTGTGCGTATATAATTGATTTTTTTTTTTTTTTTAATTTCTCAAAAAAATAAGATTCAATTGTACTTTTTTTTTTTTTTAAAATGATTCAATTGTATACATGCAAATTTAAGACGAGGTAGAACAATACAAGACAAGGTGAGCAAAACTCATCTCCAATCTTTTGTAATCCATATCTATTTATAATTTTCTTTTATACCCTAGTATTAGACTTGTGCAGTGCATGAGTTGATTAAAAATTATATGTTAATAAATTGAAACTATATTAATAATTATTGAATCGGATGACAATAAAAACATTAAGTTTACGAGGTATAACATTACATTTATTAAGCAACTTCGCTCAAACACAATGTGTTGTGTAAATTCTAATATATCAAAACCTAAAGTTATGATATATAATAAAAATAAATATTAAATTATTCATAAATTTGTTAAAATAGAATTTTTAGTTGAATTAGAATTTTAAATTTCTTGGAATTTCATAATAGAGTTTTATGGAGGGTAAATTGTTGGTAATAGAGTTTAATTTATAATAAATTATCTTAAAAATTAACGAGGATATATTACTTGAAAATTTTGGTAATAAAATTATAATTGAAGTATAATTTTAAATTTCTTGAAATATAGGTAATAGAGGTTTATGTAGAGTAAACTATTTTTAAGAGTTTGATTTATGACAAACAATCTTATTAGTTAATGAGTATAGACACTTGTTGCAAAGTAAAGATAAACACAACTTCTAACACCCAACTTTTATTATATAGTATATGATGTTTTATTATTACAAAACACTCATCTCTCTCTCATTGTCTCCCTTCTCTTTTTTCTCTCGATCTCTATCTTATTAGTGTTGAGACATCTTATTATCGGTGTTGAGACATCTCATCATGGATGACAAAATGTCTCCATTCCATCCTAACTCACTTCCATCCCACATATATATTTTTTTTTCCTGTCATAAGGAAAGGACGAAGTACCCATGACTCGATTTTCATCTTTAGGCAATCATCTCCATATTCCATCAACAATCTATTACACACCCGCAACCCATCACACAACCATCAACATAAAGCTAAACCCTAAATCTCTTGTTAGGTTGTTCTTGGCCATCCTTTGTTAGGTTGTTCTTGGCCTTGGTGTACGGATCATTAGAGAGATAGAGAGAGGGAGAGAATAAAAATATAGGAGGAAAAGATTTATAGGAGCTACAATGGACTAGTATATTTAGAAATCCATTGTAGTTTTTGTAAAATTTATTGCAAAATACATGACTTGATGTGGGGATGTTTCTATGCAATTTGTGAATAACATTCTCCATTTTGGTTTTTAATAGGTTTTACACTATCAAATGGGAGATACTCTATGGTTGAGTTTGGATTGCTTTGAAAAATGAAACTCTTAGTGTTTGGTGTTTTTTCTGTGAGTCTCATGCACTGTTCACAGGATCTGCAAATACGAATTTCAGCAAATATTAAGTTAAAACTGGATCCCATGGTACTATCCATACATTTAAAAAATATTTTACTAGTAGTATTTTCGTTTTTCGGTAATAAGCGATATTCAAACAGACATTGTGTTTAATTGAGTTAATGAAAAAAAAAATAGAGGATGAAAATGTAAAGGGATAAAAATGTGACGTAAATAAAATTTACCATTATACTCTTATTAGATTAGGAGAGAATACAAAAGATTACAAAATAGAAATTTTTTTGGGTATCATTATTTCTATTTGAAATCCTTCGAGGCTACCTGGCCAATTATGAAGGAAAGAACAAGTCAAAAGAAGGTGACGATGACATACTAAGGAGGTTTGGTTGTAGGGTTACATGATTGAGGTTGGGAATAGTGAGATAGATCTTTATTTCATTTATTAGATGATAGAAAAATTAATGATATGAAATAAAAGTTTAAAATTAATGATGTGACACTCCCCATTTAGTATGCTACCTTAGTTTGTGAAATTATTATAGTAAAATTGATAATACCTTTAACATTTTCTTTCCCTTCAAGTTAAAAAGATGAATCTTGGTGGCTTGAGATGGAAAATTTCATCCACCCATTTTCGATTATCCTCCTTTTCAATAAGGACTTTGTTAATAGGTGTTGCCTAGCACTTGTTAATGTATCAGTTGTGGATCATTTATGATCTATCACAAATCCCATTATATAGAAAATTGGTAAAATTTTACTTTTCAGCTATAGTTTATCACAAAATAATTTGACTCTCTCTATCTAAATTGATACCATGGATGTCAATTTATGATGGAATATCACAAATCCGGCACACACTCAATTACGTCTGGAAAAATAGAAAATTGACAAACAAAGTTTTTTTTTTTTTTTTTTAAGTTTTGTAATTTTTGAATTTTTGTTAGGACAAAATGGTAACTTATTTATATTAACTTATTAGTATTATTTGTTTTCTTAGTATGCAATGGTAACTTTTAAGCTTTCTATTTTATTTTTTTTCCCTTTTAATTGAAACTAAAGTCTAAAACCATGAATAACTAGTTCTAAATTAAGGAAATGTTTTATGGTAAAATTTTATATTTATTATAATATATATATATACACAAACACATACATTATATATATATATATATTTATTTATAAATTTTACATCTCTAAAAAATTTGCCAAACAGGTACGGCCTCCCAGACGGTATTGACATCCTTGATTGATACACATTTTTATATATTCATTTTTTTTTTACATCTCTAAAAAACTTGAATAATTTATTTTAAATTTTATTACATTAACGGGTGCTGTACAACATTGTTAACAGCACCCTATACCAAATAAAAAACAACTTAAATTTTCCATCTTCTATTTTCTATTGTTCCAACTTTCCACACAACCAAACGGGTAAAGTTAACACGTGGACAATTTGCCATAAATAATGCTAGTCAAACATTGTTGTCATTGTGTTTACATTTATATTCCGTATATGATAGATTGCATGACCAATAAAATAACTGCTGTACAATTTTGACTGGCTCAATCTTTTCCCTGTGCATTATAAAAAATATCTTGAAAATAAAAATACTTTGTTTAAGATGAGATAAGAGTCATGCCCATAGTACTTCATTAACAAAATTATCTCTCTGAAAAAAAGGCTCTTTGCACCAAAAATAAAAACACACATTTCTTTTATTGTTAATTTGGCTCAACAAGAATTCATCTCCTTAGTATTTTCTTTTTTTATTTTTTACACAAAGATACCATTACCATCCAAATTGGCCTGGGTAGCGAACATGTGAAGTTTCATTATACGAATTTTCAGACATCAATTCACATGTCATTTACGTGTTGACTGGAAAAGGTTTTCTAAACAAAAAGAAATGCCTTTAATAACTACACGTGGCGATCTTCCGTTACTTTTCTCTCCTTTTATTTTATTTTTCACAATCAACTTACCAGAACATATTCGCCCGCCATAAAATTTGCTTAGGACTTAAAGCACGGTTTTTATTAATTATGCTAATTAATTATGGGTTTTAGTGGAGTAATTCTTAATTACTATTAGAGCACAGTGAATGATGCTCAATTATCTCACATTTATGATTATTAATTATATTAATTAATTATGAGTTTAAGTGAAGTAATTCTTAAGTACTTTTTGAGCATAGTGAATGATATTTCATCATCTCACATTCATGATTATTAATTATGTTAATTAATTATGGGTTTGATTGGAATAATTCTTAGGTATTCTTAGAGTATAGTGAATGATGTTTCATCCTCTCACATTTATGATTTATAAATTTGAGAAGATGGAGCATTATTTCGTTATACTCTCCAAAGTATCTAAATATTTTGCTCCATCCTCTCACAATTGTGATGACATTAATGTGAGAAGAAGAGAGCATCATTTCACTATACTTCAATAATATTTAAATATTTTCCGTCCGAGTGTCTCTAGTCATTTGTTGACTAACTATTTTGGAAAACTTTTAATATAATTTTATGAAAAATATAAAAAGTTGTAAAAAAAAAAAGTTTTCTTTTTTTCCTTTTCTATAAAAATTTTATAAAAGTATTTCATAAATTAATAACCTTAAGATGTCCGTTAACTTTTCTTATTAATTATTTTTTTCTAACATTTTTCATTGGAAAATTTTAACAAATGCCTTAAGGGTATTAATTTATAAATTATTTTAGAAATTAAAAGACAAATGTACCTAAATTGTTTTTACAATTTTTTATATTTTTCATAAAAGTTGAATCAAATTTTCTTAAAATAGTCCATTAATAAACACTCTAAGAACACCACCCGGACCAAATTTGGTTTACCAAAACACCCACACATGCACATGTTTCAACCCAATACTTAACCTCCTCAATTATTGGCAACAAAAGATTAATTTTCAACAATATCTTCTATCTTATTAAAAAAAAATAAATAAATACAAAGAATCTCATAGTTAGCGTTAAAATAGACGAATACTATTATAATAGACAGAACGAAAGAATAGAGTAAATAAATATATTAATAATAAAAAAAAAAACGGTGTGAATCGGTAGCCGGTAACGGTGGGTAGTCCAGCCAATTTCTCCTCCTCTTATTTCTACAAACTCCGCACGCACCCAACCGCTTTATATCTGTCTCCTTCCAAGAACAAGTCCCAGTTTCTCTCTCTTCTTCTCTCTCTCTCTCTCTCTCTCTCAGAGAGTTTCATATTCAGTTTTTCTTCTTCAATCTGTACCAACCTTTCATCCATATTCATCAAGGTATGCTTGTCTCAAAAAGCCTTAATCTTTAGCAAATTTTCTAACTCTTTGTGCTTTTTTTTTAAAGGTTGATCATTGTTTTAGTTTTTTTTGTTTGTTTAATGTTAATATATTGTGAGTTTGATGTGTTTAAGGATGTTTGTTTGAGTCCGATCATGCCAAATATTTGTTTAGATGATCGGTTTTGTGTGTTTTGTTCTTTTTGATCTTCCGTTGGACGGTTTCTGATGCTCTATTTCCCAGCTTTTGATCGTTGAGTTTCGGTTGTTTGGTGCTTCAGATTGTTTTTGTTTTTTGAAAAGTTTGCTTTTTGGTTGGTTAAGAATTGTGGGTCTTTTTCATTCTGTGAAACTCTGTATTTGATGGACCAAAATTTTGGTGTTCTTTCAATTTTTGGGTCTCTTTGTTAATATATTATTGCTGCTTTTATCTCCAAACGAAACTTTATAAATAAAATTTCCAATAAATTTAAAAGTGGGTGTTTGTTGAATTCATTAGAGGCTGCACATATCCTTTTGGTAATGTTTGCTTTGGATTGCATCCTCTAACAGATCCATCAAATTTGGTCTTAACTATCTATTTTGCTGAAATTTCAACGCCGTGTGCACGTGGTCATTGCTGGCTGTGTAATGCAAAAGAAGCTGGTAAAAATTCTTTAAATTCAAAGTATTTTGTCTTACAAATTTATTCTAAAACTGGACTGGTTTATCTCCGTCTCGCGTCTTTTCTAACTTCTTGAACTTGTGCAGTTATTTGAATCTAACTTTCCTATCAAGCTAATCGTTTCTGGTGGGTTCACTAGTGATTACTTGCATTTCTTAGTTCTCATGGTTCTCTATGCAGTAAACGCATGAGAAACTATATAGACTGATTGCATTGACCAAGATTTAATTGATGAAAATAAGCTAAATAATTATCATTAAAGCCAGGGGGCGTCGATAAGAAAGTGATTATTAATTTTCATCTGAAGTTGAACCGTTTGTAGTGGTTCCTCTGATCTCCATGAGCTATTTGTTGGACAAGATTTGGTAGATAGACTTGGTTCTAGTTTTACCTTGGATTGCCTTAGCATCAACTAGGTTTAGACTGTTTTTTATTATGCAGGTTCGGGGCGTGATGGTGTATTATTCTTGCTCACATGTTTTAAGTGTGAAATCAGCGAAAGAATCTTAGTTAGTATGGAAATATTGGAATGATGGCATGTCAAAATTGGCAGGTGAGAAGTTTTGATACTACAAGATCTCCCTCTCTCTTTTTCTCTCTGATCTATTTCCTTCTTCCAACCATGCTTTCAGAAAATTTTTAATTATATACTCCTGGGACCTTAGGTTGATTCTCTTTACAACATTGTTGACCTTAATTTTTCTTGTCATGTCTTATTGTAGCATTAGTTGTTTATCAAATGTTCATTACTTGGATTTTAGAAAAAATTCTGTTTGCGAAGATCTACATTGCCTTTTGATTTAGTTAACCCTAAGATTTTCTGTATATCAGATGCAGAAGTTAGGGGATAGCTTAGTTTTTTGTGGTTTCAGTTTTCATTCTGAAGTGCGAATGGTTTGCAGGCACTTTGGTCAGGGGCAACCGAAGAACAGATTTGAACTGAGATCCTGTTTTCTCTTAAGGGTTTATTAGCATGATCTGCTGCCGTATTGGAGAGTATAAGCCAGCATTGATATAGGGAGAGCGATGTATATGGTACTAAAGATTTCATCTTTAGCTTTCAGAATTGTCTAGACCTTGTTCAATTCACATTCATCTTTAGAACAAGGTGATTCCACTTCGGGGTCAAGGGCTGTATTGAAATCAATGACCTAGTGATTATTTGGAGGGTTTCCTGATATTTATATCTATTATGTTTGAGATCATAGAAAAGTGATGCAAGATGTTCAATATTGAGAGATTGTTATTTGCTCTCTAGGCAAGATTATAAATATGAAGGAACCAGGAATAATTTGCTTTCTAGTTTTTATTTGTGTTGTGCTGAATTGAAATAAAGGGATGGATTTTGGTTAACCCTATGGATATTTGTTGGCCTAATAAGCCTGGAGGCATCTGAAGTGCTTTTTAAAGTTCTGGCAGTTGATTCATTCTTTCATCTTGTCCCCCATCTGGAGCTGCAGCAGTGCAATGATTGGGTGTAATGATGTCACCGTGGGAGAGTGTGCTGACTGGCATTTGGTCCATTATCACATGCCATTTCTTATGACTCTTATATGTTGGTGCTGAGTGGATAATACATGACTTCTTTTGTCGATCGAACTTAGGTTTGCTGATCCTGGCAGTTGGCCTATAGTTGAGATCACATACACACAAGTCACTGGTTTAGCTACACAGCTGTTTGCAAAGCATTAGGCAGTTATAATCTTACTCATTGTACTAAATGCTATGAATACACTTGTTAACAAAAGCTTGGAAGTGCTGATCCTGTATTGTCCTAAGACAAGGCTTTTTGCCTCTAGATTGATATAGTTTGTCAGGGTGGAGACTTGGTGCTTTATAGTTGTCATTGCCTAGAGGGAGGGAAGTGGTTTCTCTGGACAGGAAAGCTAATTGCACAAATGGTGAAACCCGTTTCTACATTGCTGACAAGTTCCCAACTTCCCATAGCAGCAGCTTGCTTTCAAAGACAGCTGCCAAACTTGGGATTATGGAGACTATCCAATTTTCCTGTTAGGATTTCCCCCCCTAAATTTACAAGCCTCTTTGTGTCTACGAGAGAGAGTTTTATGTACATGTGTGTGAAGCTTTGTCTTATTTGGAGTTGTCCATTTGTATTTTTAGGTTACTCGTATTCCCCTTGATTAGAATCCAGCATTTTCTGAAACTTGATGCAGTCTGAAAAGGATTCTTCCTGGAAGGAATACATAAAATATTTGGTTATGTTTACCTAATCCTCTAATTTGATATTTTTCAGAAAGTAGTTTGTAGAGTTTGATTTGTATCTAAGAGGTACTATATATAAGCATTCTGATATGATAAAAAGTGTTGTTGGTATCATTATGGAGATTTTGTAATGAATAAATCATGGACTGGATGTTACAGCAGTATCATGTATGGTGGTAATTGTGTTTTCAAGTTGTTAGTCTACAATTGTGACTAATGGTAATTCCTAACATTTATGCAATTCTTAATTTTCTTCAAATATGAAGCAATAATTGGTGACAAGTTGAAAAGATGCACAAATAAAATTTTTAATTGTATTCACCCAAAGAGATAAAGGACACAAAGTTGAGAATTATTAATAGTAAAATATTCTGATGGTGTATCTCTTGTATACTTCCTGTGTACATGATTTGCACCCCTTTTGAGTCATTAAATGAATTTTTTATTTTTAGAGGCAAATGATTGGAAGATTTTAAAAAAAAAAAAAATTATATATTTTAAACTTATTTTCATAATTTTCTTGATGTTCTATTGCCCCAACTAGAAAGTTGTGGGGAAAATAAAAAACTTAAACCAGATTTGTAGCTAAAAATTAAGGCAATTGCAGTGTCAAATTCTCTTTGGAGCACAACTTGTTTGGAAATTTGAGTTGCTTGCCCGCAGTAGGTTTCATCTGATCTCAGCCTCATCCTCCACCTTTTTGTAAGGAGAGGTGTTAGGTGTTATGGTTTTTACTAACTGTGGAAATGAAGCTGAATGTAAACATCTGGTTAATATGATATGTCATATGAGGGTGATGATGCCAGATAAGCCCTGTTTGCTGGTTCGAGTAGAAGGGAGAAAGTTTTACATATGATGCTAGTTTTCTGACAGAAGTACAACAGTGGCAAACTTCTCAAAAAATGGCATATAAATGAGTGCCTCTTCTCTAGTGCAGGTTCTTCACCTTTTTCATTTTTGCTCTCTCTCTCTCTCTCTATTAACTCTTTTTTCTTTCGAGAATGGCTTCTTCATCTGCTACTCTCTCTCTCGATTAATTTTTTTCCCCTTTTTGAAAAAGGACTTGAAGGATAAGGCAATATATATATATATATATATATATATGTATACACACACAATATTAAAGCTTAGTCCCAATTTTTTTGTGGCGGCTATGGATCCTCGATAGATTAGTTAAGGGTTGACCACACACACATAACACACTGACATGAAAACAAGTTATTTTATATACTGTGTTTCCCTTCCTCCACTCATCTTTCTCCTTGTCTTTGTTCATTCTTCTGTGTGTTCATATAGATGTCAAGTTCCATGATACTGACTTTGTCAACATTGGCCTTTTTATAATATTTATTGTTTGCCCAATTGTGTCCTAGACTTGTTTGACATGTCTTTGGCATATTCTAATTGTGAGAAATACATGATTTCAATTTTACATGACAGATTCTGCTCAATGCCACTATCTGTTTGTGTGGAAGCAATGTCCTTCTAGATGGGTCTGCATCGTACACCATGTGAAAATTATATCTGTGCTTTTCTTCAGCGGTTGTTAGCACACTCTTGTTGTCACCGTAGCTTATAACTCTGATTTTACTAGTCTTGTATAGAGGCTGAAAACTTCAGAAGTTTTCTTGAGTCAATTGAAGTAATTCAACTGCTACAGATAATGCCACAGCTTCCCCATTCGGCTTCCTTCATTATCAAAATTTGGATCTCCTTTTTGCATGATTGGTATGCCATACACCTTGTTGACGACTTGAGAAGCTTTAGTTAATTGAAATAATTGATAGCTACATGTAATGCCTCAGATTCCTCATTCACCTGTATTGAAGTTGGGATCTTCTAATTGCATGATCAGTATGCATTTCTTCAGTTGGGATCTTTTCATTTTGGGTAAATATGAATTTGAAGTTGCTGGTGGTTAAAGAAATATTTTGGGAAGAACATCAACTAATTTTCACATGCATGCTCACTTCTTGTTCTGGAATTCCATACTAATTATCTTATTTTTAAGTTTCCCAAAATTTTTTAACATAAAAAAATATGAAGCACTTATCTGCAGATTTGGGTTGCTAGGAGTACTATGGATAGTGGTTTATTTTCTAGATTACAGCTAACTTTTGGGTTTCAGGGTAATTTTCTTGGTCTTTATAGCACCTGTTGTTGAGCTATTGAGCAGTTCATGAGATTCTTCTTAGATACTAATTCAGTTGACTTGAACTTCTGTTTACAGTTGCTACTAATACACCTCTGTTCACTCTCCCTATTAAGGTATATGTCCATTGTCTTATTGATATTCGTTGCTATGACCAATGTTGGATCTTGTTGTTTTGATGTTGACTATCTTCCTAACCTATTTCCATAAATAGTTTTTTTTTGCTATTTAAATTCAAGGAGAAGAGTAGATGAGGCCATTTTTTAGGTGTAAACTCCAAGTCCACATAGGTTGGTTACAGGTTGTATTCATCTATCCAGAGAAAGGTTGATCTCATGGATATTACTTTTTTTTTTTTTTTTTTTTTTTTTTTTTTTTTTCCTGTTTGTTTACTACTTTCAGGAGTATAGCAGTATAGAGCCATGTTATTCTTCCGCTGATGTACCTCTACCAACTTCTATACCCTTCATGGTTGATTACACTTTTCAGGTTCAGGAAAAAGAAAAGGTTGTGCCAATTAATTATTGGATAAAGATAGTTTATTCAAGATGACTGTTACCTCTCTCACAACTGCTAGGTGAATTTTCTGATCCAGACCCAGGTGATGTCCTTATGAGTGGTTGTGGTCCTAAATCCTAATCCTTCCTCTGTTTCCTACCGATAATTATTCTAAGATCCTATTGGTATTTGTGCGGGGGATGGAGTGAGTACTAAGCATTGATTTTCATGTCCATATTTGATTAATTGATCTTGTGTTCTTGTCACGCCTTTACTTTTCTTGCTTCCTTTTTGTTTTCTTTGCCTCAGAATGGGAAGCATGCCTCGTCAATTTTAGTGGAGAGTGGTAGCCTTTTAGGAGGAGTGAATGATTTAACTTATGGTTGGTAGACTTGGTGAGTTGAAACTTGAGGCGCAAGTAAATGTTCATTGTTTTTTTTTTTGATAGGTAAGTAAATGTTCATTGTTGTCTATACCAGTTTTATAAATGGTTGAATGTCCAAAGCACCCTGGTTTTTTGACACATTGCTTGCAGCATATTTCCCCTCCTTCGCCCTCCCCTCCTTTTTTTTTTCCTAGGCTTGAATTTACAATGAAAATATTGTGACTGATCATTTGAAACTTATTTCAGCCTGGTCTGCATACTTGTTTTGTCTTGGTCAAGTTCCAATCAGTACTAATTTTATTGTGCATCAAGTACATGATTTACTTTGTAGCTGAGCTTAGTAACTTTAGCTTGTGACCAAGGGGATGAAATTTGTTGAAGATATTGGGAATCTGCTACAGGTGGGATGTGATGGCTGTTGGTTTGTCCACTTTTGTGTGGAATCAATCTCATCGTTCTGCTTGCCCTTGGGTTAAAGGGCAACCCCATCCACCATGGGTGGTAGCTCAACATATAAACTTTGTCAGGTCATGGATTTTCAGTTTCTATATGAAACATATAACATAATTTGGGTGGAAATCTCTGTTTCCATCAACAAAAGTTTAACATTTTCATTGTTTCTTTGACGTAGTGTTTGAATTTTGTTGCTTGCTTTCATTTTATGGACTTGTACCAGTGAAGATTTGTATTGAGCCTTGTCTTTTTTGACAGGGCTTTCTACTCGACTAATTTCTCTCTCCCCTATTCTTGGTGACTATACTCTAATGGCCTCTGTTGTTTGCTTCTAGAAACCTTGATTCCTATTGGTAATGGGAAAATGATCTATTCATTAGTTTCTTAATTTCTTTTGGCCTGAAATTTTCCTATGAGAGCTATCTCCTAAGTGTCCAAAATCTACAAGTGGGCGGAAAGGATGAAAGCTAATTAATCAATGCATGCAAAACTTGGGAGTATCCTAAGTGACTGATGATGTAATTGAGAAAATTAGTATGGGTTACATCCACTTGAATGCGGAGAAAAAGGTTGGAATGGGCACCATTTTTAGCAATCTACTACTTATTTTTTAAGGATATTTTGTAGGTGAAAAATATTGAGCAGGATCTATTATGCCCAATGGAAATTATTGAGATAAGTTTCTGTTGATAATGTTATGATAAATAATAGATTTTTTTTTTTGAAAATCTCAGTTCATAAGTTCCATGCCAATTGTCAAATAGTCACCATTCTTCGGTACCCAAACTAGGTTCATCTAACTAAATTCGTCTTATGGGGTATTTGTAGGTATCTTAATCCTATCCTGTTATGCATATTTTTTATTCCACTCCCTATCAATGAAGCTGTTTAAATTTACATGCCTCTTTCTTGAAAAGTGAAAATGTGGTGGGTCTCAATTTTATGTTTAGAAGGCTCTAAAGGGCATATTTTTAGGATCTGCAAACATGTGAAGCTTAATTTTTTATGTACCCTTAATTAGTAACATCAAATGGTATTATTAAAGTTGAATCACATGGCTACATATGCAAGATCTAGCAGCTATTTGGGGCTCATCCACAGGAAAAAATATGAAATAAGAATTTGTTTGAAACGCTACCTTTTAAGTCAAAGGTCTCAAAACTAAACTAACAATTAAAAAATAAAATAACTTTTCTAATGTATGATATTTGAGGAAAGAATATATTCACTCATTTGGTATCCCTTATATGGTTGATGTAGGTGCATCTTCAAATTTACGTTTCAACTTTATCAGCTGCATACACACTTTTGAGGGTGTAGCACAGGGGTTCTTACTTGAAGTTTCTTGCTGAACTTAAATTTTTAAGCAAGCCTTTAGAATAACCCCAATTGGCTTTTTAGGAACTGTTGTCAGATTGAAGAGCAGCTAAATATCTGCAGCTGTGGAATATGGAATCCAGAATTAAAAACAATGCAGTAATACATAGGTCTGACAGTGCAGGCTAACATAAAAAGAAAGTGCTTAGAAATTGAAAAAGATTCAAACTTCTTAGACATAGGTAGATTATTGTTTATTCTGCCTTCTAACAATTATGCACACTGATGGAATAGGGGAGATAAATCACTAGTTTATTGTTAATCGATTTAATTTTTCTTTTCTGTATTATGTCTGACCTCCACAACCACCACCCAACCACCCCCTCTCTCCCCTGCGCCTTTTTGCTCCTTCTGATACCCAGCTGCCCTTTACCCCAGTAAGATTCATATCTGAAATATGAGATGATTAGAAGGAAAAAGTGATTTGTTTTTGAGAGTTGTGAATTCAAAGATACTACTTATCCCTTGCTTTGCCAAAACTTCATATGATTGCGGTAAATCATGAGGTCAAATTCAATTCCTTTGTATTGTACGAGTTGTATATTTACCTATTAAAAAAAGAGAGTTTGTATATGTGAAAAAAGTAGAAGTGTTGCACTCCCTTGTGATGATTGGGGCATGAACACATGCATGTTTTTTACTCTTTATTCAATTTCTTTAGTAATTTTGCAGTTCGCAACTGAATGTTTGAGATACTTTCTTTGTATGCAGTTTCTAGCAGATTCCGGCACCAGGGCATAATTTGTTGTGACATTTAATGGGGCATAGACATTTGTTCAACGCATCCCAAATGTTCGAGAATGAGCATGATCAGAACTGGAATCATATGCATACAGACCAACATCTCATGCATCTTGGTATTGTGACTTTAAAGACTTTGCTTGCATAACTATTATTTGTTCAGTTTCTGGTTTAACCAGGGTGACTGTCTTTAAGTTTGTCTGGATTTGAATTACAGTTGCCTCATCATGGCAGTTGAAACACAAAAGACTTTTCTTAAACATAGTAGTTTAAAAGAATAATAAAATAAAATAAAATAAACAAAAAACAAAAACCTAATTCTGGAAAATTGAAGCTAGTCTTATTATTTTATGTGGTGCTGATTGACCAACACAACAAACTCTTGATGGCCCATTCAAAGGCAGAGCTAGATATTTTTTAATGTGTGTGTGTGACCAATCATTTCTGGTCTATGGGCCAACTTTTGTTGTGCCTATACTAATTGTGAACTTCCATTGCAGCCCGGGCTGGCACTTCGGACAATGGTTCCTTCTTTTATCCTGCGGAAAATATGCCAGTAGATGCAGTACATTTTGCATCTCACTGGGGTCCTGCACCAAGGTCAACTGGGTATCCTTCTTCAAGTCACAACGTGGATGTACCACCTTATCAACCGGATGCTTCTGGCCCATCTCATGATCCTTTTATGCATGTTTCAACTGCTGGAACATTCTCTACAGCTCCAGATACTTACGCACAACATGCGTCTTCCTCTAATTATGAGAGGCAAACTTTCCATAGTGTTGAGGGCAGTTTTATTGATCTTACAATGGGCAGTGGAAGGGTTCCTCACAAGCGAAAAAGTCCTGGAATCCCTCCAGTCTGTGAGAGAGGCAGTTCAAGCAGATACTACAATGCTGGAAGTTCCTCTGATCTTCCAATATCTTCAGAACTACGGATGGATAAACCAAGCATAGATTCTCAGCACATGCCTTGGGATCACATTAACATGGCTCCCATTTATAGAGGCAGTGGCCTTTCAATTAGGGGTGAGGGTTCTTTGAGGAATGTGAGAAGCCGGCCTGCACTTGATTTGGAATCAAACCTAGCTAGGACCCATTTGTCAAACAATCCTTCACACCCTTCATATTCTGCAAGCCACCCAGTTGACCATTCTAGCAATGTGGATCTTTCAGGTCAGGGCTCCAGTGCTTTGACACGGGATTGGGGTCATATTAGTGCGTCTCCTGTTCCTGGAAGGGTTCTAGTTTCAGGTAAGTTTTATGTAGGTTTATGTCTCCCTATGTGTCAAATTTCCAATTTGCCATTGTTTCTAAGAGACTTCTGGTTGTAAATTGCAGACACAGGCAGCTTCAATCACGACACAAATCACTTCCTTGTAGGAAGCAGTGCTGGCAACTCTTCTGCTGACATTGGGGGATACCATCATGATTTCGTTACAAGCAGGAATCCGGTTCCTCAAAGTTTTCATGCTAACTCAACGCAATCTGTGAGGGGAGTTCGTAGTAGCTTTACTCAAAGGTCTAACCCAGCTTTCAGGGCTTCTACAAGCAGCTTACGTGTGGGACATGTGGTGCCTTCAGATGAAGGAATGCAGTTGGCAGCCGAGAATTACTCCTCTAGACATCCAAGGCCATTGTCCACCATAGGGTGGCGTAATGGCGACAGGAGCGGGAGGTCGAGGATATCTGCTGAAAGATATCGATCTTTGCCTGATGAGGCAGGTCTCCATGATCGATTTACATCTGAGGTATCTTCACTTATCTGATAGGAACTTATGCCACATTTGGGAGAGGGGTACAGCTCCTCTGCAGATATTGGAAGAACAATTTTTACAGTGTCACTTGTACATAAGCTGTTGTGTCATTTCAGGAGATATCTGCAAAATAGCCATTTTTCGTTTTGAACTGTCATTACTTGCTGAATGCTGGATTCCATTATCACTTTGCAGGGTTTTATGATTGTGGATCGCTCAGCCTTGTATGGATCCAGAAATATGTTAGATCAGCATAGAGACATGAGGCTAGATATAGACAACATGAGCTATGAGGTTATTTACTGAGTTCTTGTTTCTTCTACTACTTTATTCCTGTTATTGCTGTGTGTTTCCCCCCCCTGAATTTCTGTGCTGCACAGGAACTTCTTGCACTTGGGGAAAGGATTGGGAGTGTGAGCACGGGTCTCTCTGAAGATTTAATATCCAAGTGTGTGAGAGAAACAATTCATTGTTCAGCAGATCTAATTCAAGAGGAAGGAACCTGTGTGATCTGCCTGGTAAGATTTTATTTTAATTTTTTGGGCTTCATAAAGGTAGGACTTTGCCCCAGCAGTTTTCGAATCTGAGCATACTCCATGGGGAGAGGCACTTGCCAAATGACCTAGAGGTAGAGAGGGCAAGTAGGGTATTTAAAAAAAAAAAAAAAAAAAAAAAAAAATCTGAAATAGGAAAATATCAACTTCGTTGTAGAGAATTCCAAATGCCCTTGGTTTTATGGTTGGGATTATAGGGATTAGGCTAATGGAACCCAAGTCAAAACCCTTATTAATGCTCTGGACATGATTGGCCCTTCTTAATTCCCATGACTTTGCAAGCATTATGTTTGGTTTTGTTTTTGTTTTTTTCAAGTGTATAACTGAATGCTCATGTACCTGTTATGAATCTGTTTGCAATCAACAGGAAGAATACAAGGATATGGATGATGTCGGGGCACTGAAAACTTGCGGCCATGACTACCATGTTAGCTGCATCAAGAAATGGTTGTCTATGAAAAATATATGTCCAGTCTGCAAGGGATCTGCCATCGCTGATAATATGAGCGACAAATAATTTATGATGCCTCTTGTTCACTACATTCTCTCATTCTTGTATATGTATATATTATATGTATGGAGATTATCCTCAAAACAGAGGAAACAATTGCATAGTTGTAAAGGGAATGCTAGTTGATGCCAATCCATTGTTTCTGGCTTCATTTTTAATTATGTGAAGCCTTTAAATGACCTTGTTGTTTTGTACGGTGTTCATTCAATGAAAAGTTATAATCCTCCTCTTGATGTTCTTAGGCTAGGTTAAAGCCTAAAGGTATTTTATTTAACACTAAAATATTGTTTTCGTCCTAAAATTTGCATGAATATTTTTTTTTCATCCCTAAACATTGTTAATAGTTTAGGGATGAAAAACGAAATTCATGCTAACTTAAATTTTTTTTTTTTTTCTCTAAATTTTAAGAAGTTTTCCTTTTTTTTTTTTTTTTTTTTAAGAAACAAAAAAAAAAAAAGTTTTCCTTTTGTCACTAAATTTTGTAAAGAAAAATTTTCAACACTTTATGGATAAAACTATGGATGAAAATAAATTTTTTTATCATAGTTTAGGAATAAAAAAATGGACTTTGGAAATTGAAAATTATTAAGTGTAACATTTTCGATAGTTTCAGGATAAAAAATGAAATTCATGCTAAGTTAAAGAACAAAAATATTATTTTAGCTTTTATTTTGACCGAGTGAGTGTTATTATAAAGTTTAAGGACGAAAATATTAATTAAGCTTTTATTTTGACCAAGTGAGTGTTATTATAAACTATTAAATTGTAATGACTTTACATATGATTCGATAAAATGAAGAATTTGCCTATAATTTTGGAGAAAATTACCCAAGAAAAAGCAAAACGGAAAGTAGTTTCCTTAATCTTTTGCTTGTATTTATGTCTTTAGTGCTTTTTTTTTTTTTTTTTTTTTGAATGAATAAAGGTGGAAAGGAATAGAGATCATAGGAGATCTTTCGAACTATCAAAACAAATAATCAATCACTCAAATTAAAAATCGCTTCTTTGTCTATTTTGTTATTAAGTTTAATGAAATTTAGTATTAAAAGACCAATTTACCTCTTTATCATTTGTTTTGGAGGGGTAAATTGATCGTTCAATATTTAATTCATTTATACTTAACACAAACTCAGATGGCATGTGGACATTAAACAGTCATAGATGGCATGTGGACATTGAACATAATTATAACTTTTAGGAGGTTAATCATGCATTTTAATAGTTGAGAAAACAAACCGTAAAATGAGATATAGTTTAGAATGAAAATTTGAAATTTTCCTTTATATTTTTTTTTAAAGTTAAGCCTCAATGTGGATTGGTTTGCAAGATTTCTGAGATGGTAGATTTCAAGGAATTTGAATATATTTATATATAATTTGATTTTATTAGAATTAGATAATATTTATGAGAATTTGAGATTTATATATTCCAATCAATTGTCGAATAATTTTTTATTCGTTTCAAATTATCTTTAAGTTATGAATATAATGTCAAACACATTATTCCTCAACCATAAAAGATCGGATACTCCGAGAAAAAATCTCAACTATAGAACAATGCACCATACTGTAGACTATTATTCCTCACATTTATATAGCTTTCTTATAGATAATTAGAGAGAAAAATAATATGAGATATGAATTATGTTAAATCATCTAAAATAATTTTTTAAAAATATTATAATTTTATAATTAAGACCAAAATAGTTTGGGGCCCAATAGTTTCTGGGTCCGGCCAAGGCTTATTGGGAAGTCCATCAAACCCCAAAATTAAAACAGGCCCAAGTTCAAAGTTAAAGGAAACATAAAATGGAGATATAATTATATAAATAACAAGTTTTCATCTATATTATCTATCAAATTCTCATTTTAAATTGGAACACGAGCTGGTTTGGAAAGATTTAGAAAATATCTTGGGGAAGTTGTGAAGATACCCTTGGAAAAATATATTTCCAACTCCATATAAAATACCTTCAGGGTTCTAAGGCATTTTTCAAAACATCTCCAACAATTTGGGATTATCAATGGGACAAATATTTGTCTTGGAAAGATCGACCTTACAAAAAAAAAAAAAAAGCCTCAACGGTTTAGGCTCAAAGTATAAAATTTAGAACATTATGTAACAAAAAAGTGAGGGGGACCCCATCGATTAGTTTGGAGAAAGAGATTTGATGAAAGAGAAGCAATTGGATATTGACTTGATATTTTTAGGTTAGATGTCAAATAATTTTTATTCGTTTCAAAAACCCACCAAATGTCCAATTTGGGGACAACATCAATGCTCCTCGGACATGATCCGAGGAGCCAAATCCCTCAAGTTACAAGGTTGTAAGGACCCGAATATCCAGCCCAAAGCCTTTTCTTGTATTGTTTCACCTAAAAATTAGAAATAATTAGAAATGAAAACGCTAGCCTTTCAAGCCCACTCTCTACAAATATTATTGTGAGGGACTTTTTAATTTTGTGCGGAGCCCATCATCGTTGTTGGGCCGTTAAAGATCTGTGTCCCTACAATAGTAATTATTTTCAAATTCTTATTTTTCAAGGCTTATTAGGATATCAAACCTTGAAAATTAAAACAATTTATTTCCTTCAAACATTAAAGTGATTCTTAACAAGAGATATAATTATATAAATAACAAGTTTTCATCTATACTATCTATAAGAATATTCCCATTTTTGGATTGAATTTTTCTGTGGTTTAGAAATACTTTTAGACCCTATATTTAATAGGAACAAAACTTGAAGATAACCTTGTAAAAATATATTTCCAACTCCATGTAAAATACCTTCAAAATTACTAATCCATGTTTTCAAAACAAACTAAAAAAAAAAAAAAAATTATCAATCCACTTTGATATTTCCCTCAAGACCACGCACACTTGACAAAAAAAAAAAAAAAAAAAAAAAAGCCTCATCGCTAACTTATTTCAAATGTGCAAAATTTAAATTGACATCAATGAAGTTGCCCCAAAATTCAACCCACCTAGGTGACTTGGTGAGAATTGACCCATTTCGATTAGTTTCACCCATGATTTGGTTAGAAGCAATTGTCATCCATTGACTTGATATTTTTAGGTTAGATGTCAGTTCCAACCCTCCTCTAATTTGGTCAAATCCTATTTGTGGAATTTTTACCTGTTCAAATCGAGTTAATTGCAAATTCAATTAGTGGACACCTTTTTTTTTTTTTTTATTTTTATGGAGAATCCAATTAGTGGACACCTTAAATTAAAAAAAAAAAAAAACTTTTTGCGGTTTTACCTAAAAATTAGAAAATATTACTTAGAAATAAAAAAATAAAAAAGGTTGGTGAGCAAGGGTGCACAACCAAGAAAATTTTGGAACAACTTGGAGAGAACGTATAGTATAATTTCCCATTCAGACTAGAATAACAACCCTCCAAAAAGTCCCAACAACTATTCTTTCATCTCAACCGCTCCTTTCTCGTAAGTTCCGGGCATCACACGCAACCCATTACGTCATTGGGTCGGTTTCGTCTCCTATATAAATCACCTCTACAACCATTTCTCTCTCATCCAAATATCTCTCGAAAAATCTCAAAATCTCGCAAATTTCTCTCTCGCAAATCTCTCTCTCTCTCTCTCAAAAAGATGCAGATCTTCGTGAAAACTCTGACCGGCAAGACCATCACCTTGGAGGTGGAGAGCTCCGACACCATCGACAACGTGAAGGCCAAGATCCAGGACAAGGAAGGCATCCCGCCCGATCAGCAGCGATTGATCTTCGCCGGAAAGCAGTTGGAAGACGGCCGAACTCTCGCCGACTACAATATTCAGAAAGAGTCCACTCTTCACCTCGTTCTGCGACTCCGCGGAGGCATGCAGATCTTCGTCAAAACCCTAACCGGGAAGACGATCACGTTGGAGGTGGAGAGCTCCGACACCATCGATAACGTTAAGGCCAAGATTCAGGACAAGGAAGGGATTCCGCCGGACCAGCAGAGGCTCATCTTCGCCGGGAAGCAATTGGAGGAAGGCCGTACACTTGCCGATTACAATATCCAGAAAGAGTCTACGCTTCACCTTGTGTTGAGGCTCCGTGGTGGCATGCAGATCTTTGTGAAAACCCTAACCGGGAAGACGATTACCTTGGAGGTAGAGAGCTCCGACACGATTGACAACGTGAAGGCCAAGATTCAGGATAAGGAAGGCATTCCACCGGACCAGCAGAGGCTCATCTTCGCTGGGAAACAATTGGAGGACGGTCGTACCCTTGCCGATTACAACATTCAGAAGGAGTCAACGCTCCATCTCGTGCTCAGGCTCCGTGGAGGTATGCAGATATTCGTGAAGACTCTGACGGGGAAAACGATTACTCTGGAAGTGGAGAGCTCGGATACGATCGATAATGTGAAGGCGAAGATTCAAGATAAGGAGGGGATTCCTCCGGATCAGCAGAGGCTGATCTTTGCTGGTAAGCAATTGGAGGATGGGAGGACTCTCGCTGATTACAACATTCAAAAGGAGTCCACTCTTCACCTTGTTCTTCGTCTTCGCGGTGGCCAGTAAAAGATTTTCTCTGAAGGTTTAATGTGTTCAAAATGTGGTTTTCTGAATAAGTGTAATGGTAGTTGTTTTAGCTTAACAGGTTTCTTCAAATCAAAACTCTGTTGTGGTTTAGTTTGAGTTCTTTTTCGTTAATGTACTTTATATCTCTAAATAAATAATAGTGCCTTTAGTTTGTTCTAATTTCTGTGTTTTTCTTGTTGATCTTGTGATATTTGCAGTAGTATTTTGATATGATAAATCAATGATTTGATAGCAACTTACCTAGCTTCATATGGTGTGTGTGAGATGACTTTTATTACTTTCAATAGTTAGAGAAAACGTTCTTATGTATCTAGTTGTTTGGTTGAATATCAATTGGCTACATGGTATGACCAAATTGTCATTAGTGTGAGAAATTGTTGTTGAGGAAAATTATGAGTGCTACTACAATCAAGTTTCAGACCAAATGTTAATCTTTTTCGTCCCTAATCTCATGTTTTAGGGTCAAAACTGAGAATTTATTGTGATTACGGTTACCTTGTGATTACGATTACCAGTTATGTGGTGCTCACTTTGTTCAAAGTGAATTGTTAGAATGGATACAGTTGTCGTTCTAGTTGGGTTATTTGGGTCCTATTATGAAGTGGCTTTGAAGTATGCATATTTTATTTGATGGAATTTGTACTTGGTGCCTTTAATGTCAAGAATACAATTATATGATATATATTTTCTCTATCTAGCATTTTGTCTTCCTTCCCTATTCCCTATTCAAAAGTGTTAAGACACTTTAAACTTCAATTTCTCTGAGCTATTGCCATCTTGACAGTCACATTTTGTGAGACTGTTGGTGAGTTTGATTGGTTGGTTTGGAGTTGTTGATTTAGTATGTACCTATGTATTTGGATTTTGGACTCTTTACTTTTGGGGATGATTCTCTTATGAAACAAGATGGTAATATAGAACAGAATAAAATATGAATAATTTTGTGGATGAAAAGCAAGCACGTATAGTTAAGTGTTGAAATTGAAAATGTTTTCCAATCTTCCAAATCCATTAGCTTAAGATATTATATTGTTCTAGAGTATTGTTGAATTAATTTGGTCAAAGTACATGTTTGGTGGGTAGCTGGAAATTTAAGAGCATGGTTGGAAACTTAGGATTGGTCAGGGAAAGAATAATTGCTTTGGTGGTATGGTTGGAAACTTAGGACTGGTCAGGGAAAGAATAATTGCTTTGATGGTAGTAGAGCTGTGCTTTGTGTTTACATTGTTAAACAAAAGCGACTTCCTAGTGCTAGAGGAGAATGTATGATCTTTTTGAATTATGATTTCCATTGACTGTCTGTTGTTATTGCTATAATGACATATAATTACCTCATTATTTCCCCCCTGAATGATTCCAAAAGTTCCTGTGTTATCTTCATTTAGTACCTTGGATTTTTGGCACTTATTAATATGTGGGAGGGAGGATGATGGTCATTCCCTCCCACACCCCCATCTCCCCCCCACAACAATATATCGTCTAAACTCTTTAACACCATTGTGAACTTTGATGATGCTGATATCTTCAACTAGAACTCGGATGGGTGGGTAATCTTTCCAGAAAACATAAAGCTGAGTTCAGAGTGTTGCCATACCTACAGAATGGCTGCTAGGCAGGCTGGTGACTCTCTCCTGGTTCCAAAGTCTTTTAAGACCTCTAAATCTCTATCTCTGCAATACCTTTTTCCTCTCTGCAGTAGCTTTTGATATTATATTGTTGTAGAGAATTGTTGAATTATTTTGGTCAATCTACATGTTTGGGTGGCTGGAAACTCACAACTGGCTGGCAACTTAGGAGCATGATTGGAAACTTACTACTGATAAGGGAAGAATAATTGCTTTGGTAGTAAAGTTGTTCTTGCTGCTTACATTGTTAAATTAGTGGCTTCCTAGTGCTAGAGGAACTTTCTGATCTGTATGGTTCTCAATTACTGTATAATTATTATTCCTATTTCCTACAATGACTTGTATACTGTCCTCTCTCTCTCTTTTTTTTTTTTTTTTTTTGGTAATGAATTTGGCTTGTCCTGATTCCCAAATTTCCTCTGTTTTGGCATTTATTGTTATTATTATTTTTTTCCTCTAGCTAGAACTAAGAAGTCTGCATTCAGTAGGTACTCCTGTATATTTACAGTATTATGTGTACCCCTCCATTTGACATTTGCTCTATAGGATGGAAGGGAATATGTTTGTTGGTCATCCTGGTTTTTGCTTTTGTTTGTTTCCCCCTGAAAATATCCTCTAAACACCATTGTGAACTTTGATGATGCTGATATCTTCAACTAGAACTTTGATGGGTAGGTTATTTTTCCAGAAAACTAAAGCTAAGTTTTTGTCATTTTTCAGTTTATGTCTCTGACTAGTGTTACATAAATGAACAAAAGATAGAGAATATTGCAACACTCAGAAAATCTTAACTATAGAACAATGTGCCATACCCTAGACTATTTAGAAGAACAGAAACAAAATTACATTTGAGGTGATTTTTCTCCCGGTACCTTCAGAGAAAGGACAATAAACTATTTGATAGATCCATTTTGACAACAAAGCTTTTGGTTGGACTCAGCCTTTTTGCATTTTGTTTCGCTTTTGGTATTTATGTATCAGTGATAGGAATTTGTTTCTTTTACCTTAGAATTCTTAGGATCTCAAGAAGTATTATGTATGCTAATTAGAGAGCCCTGAGTAGTCACATTCATTACCTTTGAATTCCTTAGCATCTCAAGAAGCTAGAGAATTCTTTGTTTGTTGCTATGAACTGGAATAAACCAGGTTTTCCCATTGGTGTATGTTAACCGATTTTAGGTTTTAGGTGTAAGCTATCAAGGTAGCACTGTCTATATCACATTGCCTAAGAGGTAACAATGGGGGTGCTGAATGGGAATGTTTGGTGTAGATCTATTGGTGTTTGTTGTTTTGTTGTTTTGGTTTGAAGTAGTTTAATTGATTTTAAATATTAGGGCTTCATAATTCTGGTTCGCCTAGTTTATATACGTAGAAATACATGTCCATTTTTTCAGACATGTTATTTTCTGAGGATTGCTATATCAATACATGAGCTTGCCTGGCTGGTTGTAGAAATATAGAAAACAAAATGATCCCTATCATCGGTTAGTAAAAACCACAAGCGAAAAAACCAAAAGCAAAACAAAATTCTAAAAGTGTTGTCAAACTGGATCTAACAAGCTACACAATTGAGATTACAAACTGGATTGCTTTTCCAACCACTTGAAAGGGTCAAAGTGAACCAATGGTCTCATAAAATATTGTGGTTTTCATCAATTTGCCCCTCAATTTATACACCCAAATGCTTAATTTTGTCAGATTCATTCCCCATCTAAATCACTCAATCCCTAGGTGTTAATCTCCGTCTAAATCACTGACTCAATCTGCATTAAAAAAAAAGTTCCTTGCTTTCTAATTTGAAATATATGAAAAGCTGAAATTTGATTAAAACATAATTTGTATTTTTGAGACAAAAATGCGGAGCATCTTTTCACAAACACTTGAGCTTTTGCTGTGACTAATATTTTTGTATTCAAAAAACAAAAAAAAAATATACTAAGGAAATATATTAACACCCAAATTTTCCATGATGAAAATTGGACAAATTAGTTAAACTTTTTTTTTTTTTTTTTTTTGATACCAAGAACAGGGAGTACAAAACGATATTAAGAGTTCATATACAAAGCTGGATTCAAAGCGCTGGTTAAAGATCAGCAAGTTTAATATAAATAGCTGCCAACAAGAATAAACTTCTAGTTAAAATAAGTTTTACAAAAATAATTTTGAACTAACAAGTCCTCCACAATCACTTATAAACAAAACTCGTTGGAAGTTATGAGCAGTTGCAGTGAAAAAAGCTTCCACCACAGCTTCCAGTAAGCACCCTGTTGCAGTCCTAGCTGTACTACTATTAACACCAACAAACACACCAACTCCCCGTGGATTGATTGCTTCATATGCATAGGCTCTTCGCTGCTTCTTCTTATTTCTGCTACCAGCTACCTTGATGATTAATTGCCATGGTCCTGCTGCGGATTGGGGTTCAACAGCTGGTCTTCTTGAGGTCCCAGATTGGCAAACTGTTCTGTGAATGCTTCCTTGTACCTGCAAGATAGAGACTGACATTAGAATAACCTATCGGGTTAGGGGTGATTCCATCATGTACCACTTTATTTCGATAAGTCCACATGGTCCATAGAAAGAAATGGAGTCTGGAAACTTCAGATTGTGCCTGGTGAGCAGAATATTTAACCAATGCTGAATAGAGATATTAGCATAATCAGATGCATGAATGGCAAGTGAAGACCCATGCCAGCAGGCTCTAGCAAAAGGGCAAAGAAGAAAGAGGTGTGTAGAAGCTTCATCCTCCTCATGACAGAGAGGAGAGGTAGGATCTAAAGAAATACCCATCTGTTTAAGATTTAGGAAAGTAGGCAATGAATTGTGCAGTAATTTCCATAAGTGATTAATTTTGAGGGGAACTTTCACTTTCCAAATCTTAGACCAGATTTTTGGGTTCAGTTGGGTTTGCCAAGCCAGGTTTCCAATTCCTTTATTAAGGAGTTCATAAGCAGTTCTAACCTGGTAATCCCCATTGATGGAATGTTTCCAAAGGATTTTGTCTTGTACAGAATTTGTTTTAGGGAGGTGAGTTTGCAAAATGTCCCTTGCTTGTGAAGGTGGATAAAGGCTTCTAACTAAATCAGCTTTCCAAGAGGAGTTGCCATGATCAATGAGGTCCCCTACTGTTCCTGTGGGTAATCTAGGATCACTCAAATTCAGATCAGGACATTGGAACCAAAAATTTATGGTTCAGAGGAATACTAAAACCACTCCCAATCCACCATCTACCTTCCTTTAAGGTTGGAGCATCATGGTTGATGATATTTTTCCAATACCAAGAGTGGTGGGATTTGGGAACACAATCTTGAATAGAACAGTTAGGAAAATACTTAGATTTGTAAGTTTGGGCCAGGAGTGATTGCGGATTGTGGCTGATTTTCCAAAACTGTTTAGCTAGCATTGCTTGATTGGTGTCAGGGTTTTGAACCAAAAGCAATCCCACTTTTTGATTAAAACAGAGGATATTTCTTTCTTTTTCCAGCTTCAGGGATGGTATACCTGCCTGATTTTCCATCCTTGAAAACTAGAATCAAGATAATAAGAACTAAACAGAACATCATGTCATTGCCTCTTAATTTGAAATCCATTCCTAGGTATTTAGAGGGGTTCTGGACAAGATTTACTAAAAGTGTTTGAGCAAGTACAGATTGATCATCAGGATGCATCTTAGGAGAACAAAAAAGATCAGACTTGTTAAGATTAAGTGTCTGCCCAGAGATTGCACAGTACCAATCCAGGATCAGTTTGATGTTTTCAATCAATTTGGCATCCTTTCTGAAGAAGAGAAGAGAATCATCAACAAAGAGGAGATGTGTGAATGAGGGACCATTTCTTCCTACTCTAACACCATGAATCTGCTTGAGGTTTTCAGCTTGAATTAAGGATAAGGATAAGAAGTTTGCACAAAACAGAAAATAGGGAGATAAAGGATCCCCCTGCCTTAAATGTTTGATGATGTCAAATTCCCATTCACCAGAAGGGTGTAGCTAACAGAGGAAACACATTCCATAATCCACCTAACCCAGTTGTCCCCAAACTTCATAACTGTCAAAACAGCTCTAAGAAAGTTCCAATTTATCCTGTCATAGGCTTTACTCATGTCAATCTTGAGCATACCAAAGCTACTTTTCCTACCTTTCTTCTTCCTTAAAACATCCAAGATCTTAGCAAACATAAATTGAAATGATTTTGATAAACATTTTGAAAAGAGTGATGCTATCCAAGTTTCCCTATTGACAAGAATCTTAGAAATGATTTTATAAACTAAGTTCATTGAAATTTTAGGGATAAGGGTAATGGTATGATTGAGAGGAGTGAAAAGTGAACCTGAATGGAAGAAAGCCAAAACAGTATTAATAACATCAATTTTAACAATGCCCCAAAAATCTTGATAGAAGAAGGCAGGCAAGCCATCTGGTCAAGGGTCTTTGTGGGAGCCTAATTGAAACACAGTGTCCTCAATCTCAAGAGGGGATTTTAGTTAAAAAATCAATGAAAATGATGTTTTTACAATCGATCAGAAAAAAGAAATTTGATAGTTTTATTAAGAGTAAAACTTTAAAACACTCTAAAGCCCTTGGAGAGAGCCACCTGCCCAATTCTAACGACTAATCTGTTCCAAAGTTCTTTTGCTCCAATTGATGGATCTTTGCATGGATTCTATGGTACTGGTTGTACTTCTTCTTGGCTTTTCTGAATAGATTTTGAATTGATTTTGGTTATTATTTTCTTGGAAAGAGGTTGATCTCTTCTAGTACATGCAGTGTTTTTCTCCTTTAAATATAAATAAATATGTTCCAAGATCATGATTAGGCTCTCTTGCTCACCATAACCAGCAATCCCACTTGTGTTCAATTGTAAGGTTGTTTTCCATCCACTTCTTGTCTGAAAACTGAATCAAGATAATGATAAACCAATGCCATGTCACAAAGGCCTTGATATTATAGCTAGATTCTAAAAGGTGAAGAAAACCAATCCAGATATAGATTTAAGAAATTCACAACCAATCTCCTTTAACTCAAGTTACACTTTTTCTTGCCACAAGAAGGACCCACTATGTGCATATATAACTTTGACTAAAAAAAATTTACATCATTTAAATATAATAAAGGAAATGTTTGAATGTTACATGGATTCATAACCATATAGTGTTTTACAATGCACACACAAAGCAAGAACCAAATCACTTTGAATGAAAAGAGAAAAAGCTCATCAATTAGAAACATAAATTGGTGCTATTGTTTTAAAAAATTTGAAGAGAGATGCACACAAGACCCTCCTAGTTCATTGAAATCCCATTTAAAAACTATACCAATCCACATTTCAGTTTCCATATATTTGTAAAATCAATCAATTGATCCATATTCTCTTGTGACATGTACATGAAAATCCCAAAGTTTGCTCATATTACAAGTGTTCCAAACATCTTTTGCTCCAAATACCCATTAAAGCACTAGGTACCACCAATCATCACTTTAATTGCTACAAGCCTACAAGATAAATTCCCCAAAATGCAGCTCCAAAGTAAAGACTTTCAGCATTGCCTCCACATAATATTTTTGGAACTCCTGGCGGTTAATTGGGTTATACATAAATTTATGTGCAAAGGATCAAAAGAGATAAATGACCCATATTAATAACATTTGAAAAGACAAACTAGTAAAGATCATATGAAAGATGATGAAAAAATTGGTAATTTATAAGGCAATTTTTAACAGCTATCCACGTCACCCCCAAACATTACAAAAAATTTGAGAGCTATTTAGATGCAAATGCATAAATAAGCACAATAATTGTTGAAATCCCAATTATAAAGCAATAGGAATTAGAAGAGGACAAATCTAGAAAATGCAAATTCCTAGGGTGTACTTTTGGTTTATTTTTTTTTTTTTTCATCAAATGCATAGACAAATAGTTTTAAACATATCTTCAAATGAATTGGTTTAGAAGCATACTTATTAAAAAATTTTTAAAAAAAGAATATACTTTTAATAAATCAATTAAGCAAGATATGTAATAGATGTTTCACTCATCCAATAATATCACTCAATAGATGAAAGACTTTGGATTTTTTTGAAAGATTTTGGATATATTTGCTCACATATAATTCTACAAAAGACCAAGTATACCTTTGTTAATCTTTGGACTAATTTTCACATCCATCTCAAAACTATCATTGTTCCTTAGCAGCTGGACTTGTTTGAGCTTCCAGAACCTCGCAATAAATAATCTAAATACCAAAGTTGCATTTTGAGAAATGTAGGGAGTTGATATGATGCTCATAATAAAAAGAAGATAATTTTTTTTTTAATTTTTTTTAAAAAAAAAAAAAAAAAAAAAGATACCGTTAATGTGTGTCAAATATATATTTATTTACAACAGAAATATCCAGTGAGTCTTGTACCCACTATCTCAATCTCCACCTTTAATTTTCAAAGATATTTAGTTTATTTATTTATTTATTTATAAGTAATTAAAATTTTATTGCAAATGAAAGGAATTACACTATGTTCACAATGATGAACATAAAGCACCTTGAAGAAGTACAGGCAAATCATATAGAAGATCTAAGAGAAAATTGAAAAAAAAAAATGGAAGTACAATTAGTAAACCCCTTGAGATCACAAACAAATGTGAAGAAGTATCAAGGAATTCAATTTCTCAATAGATCTCGTGCCCTCCTTAAAAATATGGTTGTTACGCTCTTTCCAAACTAACCACTACCTTTTAGCAACAAGTTACACATTCAAAGATTACTTTGACATAATATAAAAATTTTATAATAAAAAATAATATATAAACAACTACACAGTTCATGACATCACATTGAATGATGGGGGCAAATACAAACCCATTCAACCAATGCACTTGGATAATCTCAAGAAACGCCCTATTTTCCCTAAATATTGACGCAAGAAATTTCCCCCATCATATGAGTTTCTAATTATGAAATATCTAATGGAGCTAAATCATTATCTTTTCATCTTCATACATGACTCATATGGTACATATATAGAACCATATGAAACATCCAACAATAATTTTATTAACCAAATTCTCTATAGGTTTTACACCATCATATAGACATATCATGAAAAAAGAGAAAGATCCACACCTCTAATATATGATCATGTGCTATACTTCCAAGAAAACAACTGAAAAGTACATCAGGTGGTTTAAATGCAGCATCCACTTCCCATGTGTTTGCTGCATCCCTACAAATAGAAGAAAGGTAAGCACTAAGACTTGGGACTTTAGAAGCTAGCATTAACATTTATTCCTTCATGCACTACTTTGTTTCTATGTATTAAAATAGCCCAAAGACTAAGAGTGTTGGGAAAGATGACAGTGAAGTGATTGCACTGGTCTTGTGACTGATACACTCTTTCCAATCAAGATGAAACTTAATTTGACTTGACTTTGGCTCTAGGACCTAAGTTCAAATGGTGAGTGGTGATGTGAACCACATTGCACAAGCTAAGTCATAGGCAATATCATCTTCCAAAGGGCAGCCCACATCTGAGAACTATATCTCTAAATTATGCTCCTTCCATCTAAGTATTCATTAAGGAGAAGCCAATAAGCTCTTTTGATTGTAAAGAGACATGACTGATCATGGGCCAAATCAGTTTCCCTGTACTTCCGAATCAGTTATAATATTGTATTCCAATGGCAACATGACTTGAAACTACTTTAATAATTTTGTTTGAGATTTAGAGAATGGTCTATTAGAAGCAAACAGAGGAACCTAAAAGATAGAAATATAATTTTTAAGCAGGAAAATGAACTTAAGGGATGAAGAAATTTTATCAACAAGTACAATTGCAATCCCAACAATGATGAAGTTGTGGCCCTGTCCATCCTCATTAATTCAAACATTCCTAATTAACAAAAAAAGTAACAAGTATATAAAAACACATGACTTTATATTATGTTTCTAAAAATAACTCCTTAACCAATCATATATAAATAATATTCTTCCACAGATCCAAACCAAAGGTTTTTGATAGCACATATTAAATGATCACTCAAGAATCTGAGGGGTGAACGGATACTCTAGTAGTTCCAACACCTCTTATGATGTCTAGTATTGGGTTTCCAACCCCTTCCCCAATTTACCTAGGAAAAAAAAACCTTAAATATTGTGATAAGGAAACATGTTCTAATACAAATTAAAGCAAATCAAATAAACTAAATAAATGAATAAGCCAATCTAAGACTCCTTATCCTAATTAAACACTCCTTATTGGTTTTGTTGCCTAAGTAGTCTTATGTATAGACTCTAAAATCCCAATTCTTCTCAACTGTAAATACCTAACTTTGGCAGCCCATTCCAAATTTGCAGTGTTTAGAACCTCAAAAATATTGTTTAGCTGTTTGAATAGTCTTATGACAACTTTATGCCAAACTCTTTTCAAGTGTAAATCACTTGGTATTAAACAAAACCAAAATCTCAACAAACACCTTATTTTTTTTTATCAACAAAACTAACCAAAGATCGTCATTTTGATTAACAATCAACTCATTATCTTAATATGTGATCCAAAAATTTTATTTAATTTTTAGAACATTAAGAGCAAGGTGCACTTTCAAAAATGCCTTTCCAAAAGTATTTAATTGAATTACCTACCTTTTTAACTGTAGAGAGTACCTCTTGATTACCTTGACATAGGATCTAGTCCTTTAATGATTGCTCCACATTCCTAGACAAAAAGACCCAAATAAAGATTTGAAACAGTTAATTTGTATAAAAACTATTTAAATCACTAAATCATAAGTGATAGCAAATTAAAAAAAATTAGAACATGCCATAGCAAAGGAGTCCTCTTTACCTCCCATCTTAGCTCTTGAAGCTGAATCTTGGCATCAAAAAGAAAAAGAAAAAAAGATTATGTATTTTTTAAGCAATTGAATGAAAGGGGAAATTGGTTTAAGATTTTTCAAAGAAAAAAAGAAAGTTCAATACCACCGAACTATTATGAAAAGGTTGGAATTTAACTCATTGACCTTGTACCATCCTCCCATCCAAGAATATTCACCAAAATATGGATCACTAAAATAGGAGATCCACAAAATAAAATTTCCATGGTCTTACCTCAGAGGTTTTTGAATTCTGCAAACACTTCAAACCTAAAAAGTAAAAAGAAACAACAAAGTTAAACCTTTAGACTAATTGGACCTTTCAACATTTTACCACACTAACCATTACATGATTTAGCTTGGCTGGATAGATCTAAAGCATTTTCATATCTAAGAGTTGAACTTGAAAAACCTGAATCTGTTTTCCAGTAAATTTAATATCTTAACAATAAGCAGAAAGAAAATATACAAATTGAACCCCAATTAGGGGAAAAAAAGGATAGGATTGCATAGAGCATTGCATATTTCTTACGTTTTCCATCCAAATCTAGATGTTCTCAATAGTTAAACCACATTAAAAAAAAAAAAAAAGCATTAAATGGAGAAACACAGTAACCATATGAGCAATGCAATCAAGAAAAAAAAAATGGTTTAGTTAGAACATTAATGTTTGGCTGCAACAGAATTCAGGTTTGAATTCACACTTTCTTTGTAGTTTGTTCTTATTTGGCAATGTAGAAAATAAGTAAGTTAAAATGGTCAAGGTCCTCAAGTAATTATTATTATTATTATTTATGAACAACTGAATTTATTAAAGAAACAAACCATACAAACAGGAAACACCAGTATCTAAAAGATGTAACACCTAACAACAAAAACAGAGCAAGCAGGAAACTAAATAAAAGCTGCAACTAAACTTTAAAAAAAAAATCAAACTAAAACCCTCAATTATGGTAAACTCAATCAAGGCCTTGATGGCTTAATGCCTCCTTAGTTGAGACATTGCTGCAGAATACATAAACATTTCTTTCAAGCCAAACATAATAAACCACTGCAGACCTAGCAATTTTTCTTATGGTGTTTTTAGAACTTTTGGCCTTCAATTTATTTTTACCCCCAAAGAACTACTTGGTACCAACCATTTATGCCTAGGATTATAATAGACACTATGACTTAAATTGCAGCCATAGCCTCTTTGAGAAAGGAAGGATACTCAAGGATCTTGAGTCCATAGTTTAGTGCAAAGTTGATTTTTATTTCTCTTGGTAATATGTATGCATTCTTGTTCAGTTGTCACTTACCTCTGAATAAGATAATGAAAAATCTAAGTAATATTATTTAGTGAATCAATAAAAGTAAAGAAACTTCTATGAAAATTAACAATATCTAAATTTAAAACCCACAAGAAATGCAAAAGTAATCTAACAAAATTAAATTTCAATTTAAGCAACAGGTTCAATATCCTGAAAAGGCATTTCATCAAACAGCTTGTGTGCTTGGCTTAAATTTCATTTTCAAAGTAAGAAAACAGGTTCAATTTAATAAAAAGCAGTTTAGAAAAGTTTGTAAGCTTGAAATTAAATTTCAACTTCAAACAAACAAAAAGCAAACTGAATTATTTAATAAAATGAAGTTTAGAAAATCTTGTAAGAAGAAATTATGCACTAGAAGCAGAAAAATCAAATGAATAAAACAAAAATATTATAATAAATGAAAATCAAATTACAAGGTGGAAATGGATCTTGGACCTACCAATTACTTCACAACATACAACAGCATCTTGCAATTAAAAAAAAAAAAAAAAAAAACTGCATTAAAATAAAATAAATTAAATACTTATTTTATAACTAATAAATACAAAGCCTAGCAGCTTGATTTTCCTATAAATACTTGAGCAACAATCCATGAAAACCACAAAATGTGAATCCAATAATGCAACTAAAGCAGGCATACCTTGGCATCGAGGTTGCTTTCAGTTGGAAGCATAATTCTTTGAAGTTTGATCAAGATGTTCTTGCCTTCTTTGATGGTGGAAACAGATTGAAGTCAGAATTATTGTTGTCAAAGGCATGGGCCACTGAAGAGGAACCCAGATCAAACCCATCACTAAATCCCAAATCTTGCCAACCCAAGCCTAATTCAGACCCATTTGTGGTATCCACTGGAAGCACATCAGATGGCAAAGAATGGTGCTCAATTCATCAAGGACTAGGGGAGAGCAACCATCTATACTAGCATTTGAGTTGAGATATCCAATCCTTGCAAAGGGATTGGCAATTGATGATGAATCCAAATTGTGCACTTCACCATGAAACGTTGATTCAAATCCTTCAAATCCCAAATATGACCCAGCTAAACCTGAGTTTGGTTCGATCAAAAGCCCTGAAACCCCTCCACTGTTTAAAACCCCATGATCTAAGTCTAAACCATAGGAAGTGGAGAAAACAGCCGGCAAAGGTTGTAGCTCATTGTTGTCAAAGGCATGGGCCACTGAAGAGGAAAGATCAAACCCATCACTAAATCCCAAATCTTGCCAACCCAAGCCTAATTCAGACCCATTTGTGGTATCCACTGGAAGCACATCAGATGGCAAAGAATGGTGCTCAATGTCATCAAGGACTAGGGGAGAGCAACCATCTATACTAGCATTTGAGTCGAGATATCCACTCCTTGCAAAGGGATTGGCAATTGATGATGAATCCAAATTGTGCACTTCACCAGGAAACGTTGATTCATATCCTTCAAATCCCAAATATGACCCAGCTAAACCTGAGTTTGGTTCGATCAAAGCCCTGAAACCCCTCCACTGTTTAAAACCCCATGATCTAAATCTAAACCATTAAAAGTCGCAAAAGGTTGAACCCAGATCATTGTTGTCAAAGGCATGGGCCACTGAAATGAGGAACCTCAGATCAAACCCATCACTAAATCCCAAATCTTGCCAACCCAAGCCTAATTCAGACCCATTTGTGGTATCCACTGGAAGCACATCAGATGGCAAAGAATGGTGCTCAATGTCATCAAGGACTTGTGTGGGAGAGCAACCATCTATACTAGCATTTGAGTTGAGATATCTAATCCTTGCAAAGGGATTGGCAATTGATGATGAATCCAAATTGTGCACTTCACCAGGAAACGTTGATTCATATCCTTCAAATCCCAAATATGACCCAGCTAAACCTGAGTTTGGTAAAATCGATCAAAAGCCCTGAAACCCCTCCACTGTTTAAAACCCCATGATCTAAGTCTAAACCATCTTTATGTTCTTGAAGTGGAGAAAACAGTTCTTGCCTTCTTAGATGGTGGAAAAAGGTTGTAGCTCATTGTTGTCAAAGGCATGGGCCACTGAAGAGGAACCGAGATCAAACCCATCACTAAATCCCAAATCTTGCCAACCCAAGCCTAATTCAGACCCATTTGTGGTATCCACTGGAAGCACATCAGATGGCAAAGAATGGTGCTCAATGTCATCAAGGACTAGGGGAGAGCAACCATCTATACTAGCATTTGAGTCGAGATATCCACTCCTTGCAAAGGGATAGGCAATTGATGATGAATCCAAATTGTGCACTTCACCAGGAAACGTTGATTCAAATCCCAAATATGACCCAGCTAAACCTGAGTTTGGTTCGATCAAAAGCCCTGAAACCCCTCCACTGTTTAAAACCCCATGATCTAAATCTGAACCATTAGAAGTGGAGAAAACAGCCGGCAAAGGTTGTAGCTCAGTGTTATCACAAATCCAGGCCCTTGAAGATGGACCCAGATCATCCAACACGTCACTAAATCCCAAACCTGGGTGAACCATGAAGTTGGTGTCCATTTGAAGCCCCACATCAGATGGAAAAGAATGGTGATCAATGTCATCAGAGACAGAGGAAGACCCAACCACAGCAGATGCAGTCTACATGGACTCCCAACCATGTAATTTTGGGGTCATCAGAAGAAGGGATTATGGGGACAAGAAGAAGTGTCAATACTTGATTTCAACTGTAATCGTAACGTCATTCTGTTCAGATGGATTTGATTTATTCCCATTCCCATTTCAAAATGTAAAGGGTATATATCCAGAGATGCTCAGAACCTCCTTTTATAGGGACCAAAACTTAAACCTGTTGAAAAACCATTGGCGGAAACAACAAAACATTATCCATGACCTCTGGCCTCCACCGATCGAAAGCAAAACAGACAATTAATTTTTGAAATTCACGACCAACCCGGAATGATACAGAATTTCCAACACTCTGATGGTTCAATTTGAACCACTTCGGAATCTCAATTCTTGGTAGTACAAAATGATGAAATGTCGATAAAAGTTCGGGGATCCATGAATAGTTCTTGAAACTGCTTGCATTTAGCAAATACAAGAAATTGAAATTTAGAGATTCTCGTAATATATATATCACTTAAACTTACAAGTATAAGAGAGGGGGGAGAGAGCTCACCTGATTCAATAATCTGCATGATGATGGTAGATCCAACGACGTGCAGTTTAATGCGTTCACAGTTCTTATAGACTTTGGAAGCCTTGGAATTTCTCGAAGGTTCTTGCAACTAATTCATGGAAAGTTTTCGTAATGTAGTAAATCTAATAATGCTTCTTGGGATTGTAACAATATTAGAGTCATCTCTAGTAATTCTATCAATGAGGGAAGAAATGGGCTTCATCAAAATATGTGATTCAATTATATTTCCATCACACTTTGACTTCGTAATTGCCAATTGACAAGTTTTAAACTTACATCCCGAAAAGCTAACGAAAAACCCCAAGGTTTTGATAATTATCTAGGCCTAAGATCAGTAAGCCCACTAAAAAGATACCCCAGTGACAAAGGCCATTCTTTAATATTTTATAATCGAAATATCTAAATTTTCACATTTCATTTCTGGGTGAATATTGGGAAACTTTTCAAGGCTTACACAAAATTAGTCAAGTAAGATCTGAAGAGATTTCAACCTAAGGGTGTTGGGAAGAATTTGAAGTTTTTTGCAATTTTGAGACTAAGAAATAACAAGCTTATCAAGAGATCCAAAGGCCTCATGAACCTCAATTAAATTTTCACAACCAAGTCAGACAATAACCTAGATCCAATTTCAACCTAAACTAGGAAGAATTTAAGTTCAAGGGCCAACACAAGATCAGGTAATTTTTTAAGACTCACACAGTTTTGTAGATAAATATCTTCAAGAGATTTCAACCTAAAGTTGCTTGGAAGAATTTGAAGTTTTTTGCATCCTTTGAGATTCCAATATTTAAGCTTATCAAGAGATCCAATGGCCTCATGAACCTCAATTAAATTTTGACAATAACTAATGTCCAATTCCTCTAAGTTTGGGGCACACAAGTCAGGTAATATTCTAATGGATAAACATGCATCAAATTGATACTTTTCAATTTTTTGAAAAGGAACCCCTGCAAGGAAAAAAAAAAAAAAAAAAAATTGTTCTTCAACAAAATTTTAGAAATAACATTTAAAGAAATCAAAATTCATCAATACTAATACTCATACCTGCTTGAATAGCCTCTCCAATCTAATGCAACTATGTGACATCTTGAGTACAACAAGTTCTTGAGGACAAAAATTGGATGGCAAGGAAAAAGGATATTGGTCCCATTCAAGTAACTTTAATCCATTGGGGAGATATTTAAGTTCTTCAGAAATGAGTACATTACTAACCATAAGAAATTTGAGATTTTCCATCTTTTTGAAAGCTTTAGCATGTAGTTGCATTGTTATTGGATTAGGCGAATGCAACATTATACCTTGAATTTTGTTTGACCCCTGATTGGATAAAGAATTAAGTGAAACATATAATACAATAGAATTTTCCAAAACTATAATAATCTTGAAATTTTAAGCAAAAATAATACTGTTAAACTTATATTTTCTATAATGTTACAAAGAGAAAATATCAAAGGAAAAAATCAAAAAAATAAAACTTATTACTTCTACCTGATGAAAAAGAAGTTAAAATCTAAAGAAAAAGAAGTTATACCTTACTTCGGATTAGTACTTTAAGAGCATCCTCATAATGCCATAACCTGCTACGTTTTTGAGGATTTTTGGTGATTCTTGCCTAACAATTTCCCTACCCATTTGTTGTACCAAGTCATGCATCCCCAATATGCCAAAGGAATCAATAGTTATGAGACATTTATTAACAAGGTTTGGAATACCAAATGTTGGATATAAATTGCAAGCATCTAATATATTTATAACATTATCCTTGTTCCTTCCCTTGAAGAAACATGCAATATCGAGGAAAATATCCTTTTCCGTTTCTTCCAATCCATCATAACTTACTTTAAGTATTTTATGAATATCTCCTTTAGGAATTTTTCTATATTGCTGTATTGCACTTTTCCATTCAGATGTTGTTTTTCCATACAAATCAGAACCTATTATTGTTAAAGCTAATGGCAGGCCTTTGGCATATTGGAGGACTTGGTTTGCAAGTTCAAAATAATCTTCCTCAAGTTTATTTCCTTGAAAGGCATGTTGAGTAAAAAGTTCAAGAGCTTCTTGTTTGTCCAATTCCTTCACCTCATTAATTGTACAATCTTTTCCAAGAGTAGATAGGAAGTGTGCATCTCTTGTTGTTATAAGGACTCTACTTCTTGAAACAAAACAATCAAAATTTCCAAACAAATTTTCAATTTGATTTGATTTATCCACATCATCAAGAATTAAAAGAACTCTTTTACTTTGAAGCCTTTCCCTTATCATATTGGTTCCATGGGCTACACTCTCCACCTCCAAATGTTTGCCCCTTGAGATACTAGAAAGGAGTTTCTCTTGTAGTTTGATTATGCCATCATTTGTTCCAGACTTTTCTCTAACACTCTAGAAAACAACTTCCTTCAAAATGCTCAACAATTCCGTTATAAACAGCTTTTGCAATAGTTGTCTTACCTATTCCCCCAAGACCAAGAATCCCTACCATCCGAACATCATTTACCTTAATATCTAAAAGCGATTCTATGGCCATGGCTCTGGAATTTACTCCAACAGGGTATTTAGCAACAAATAACTTTCTGCTGCTTAATTTGGTACACATATGTTCAATAATATGTTCGATGAATTTATATTCAGGGTTGCTGCCAATCACAAAACATATGAGACATTAAATGAGTTGGACTAGTTGAAATTATGAATAAGAAAATATAAGAATCAAGATGTCTAGTTTTATGCATTAAAACCTACACTTAACACATTATCAATTAAATTAAAGGATATAATTCAAGGATTTGAGAAGCATCATTAATATTAGTTATTTTGGGGGAAAAAGATTGTGGATTACCATACTTGACCAAAATAATCAAAAGAAATTGGAATTATAAAAATAAAAAAAAAAAAATAATAATAGCGGGAGAAACTATAACATTTATAAGTCTTTGAAACATACATATATTGTGTGTTTCTTTGCCAAACTAAAACGACATTCTTTATTTTATTCAAAACTATGATTTTGATTCATTCTTCTTTTTTTTTTGAAGTAAGAAATTGTTTTAGGCTTTTGGCAAGCAGCTACACGTAAATTTCACCTAAGGTGAGATAACAATCCTATTGAAAACTCATTTATAATACTTTGAACGAAATGATTAAGAAAATTAGATAAATGTTTTTGAAAGGATTGTGTCAATGAGCCTTGATTCAAACAACACTTCCTCCTCTCACAAGTATGGGTGAGAGATGAGGTCACGAGATTAAAGCTCATCGAATGCATTTGCAACTTACCAAGAGGGGGAGAAAAATTCTCAAATATGTTCGCCTAACTGCCTTAGTAATTGAAGAGATAATCATAATAGATTTTTTCTTTTCATATTTGGCATTTGTAGTTATTTAAGAAAACCATTGGAGGTCTAAAAGTCAGAAAAGCACGTAACATTAGTTATTAGATACATACCCATTCTCATAATGCCATCCAGATAAACTAGCCGCTTCATTTAGAGCTGCCCTCCACCTTTGCACCTTCTCTATGTTATTCTTGAATTTGTTTTCTTGTTGAGCTAGTGCAGCTTCAAAATTACCTTCTTGCTTTCGTACTTCAGATGGATTCACTTTGTAAAAAACAGGTAAAACCAATTGTCCATTTTGCTTGCAGTTTAGAATCTCGACAAGTTCATCTAAGCACCAAGACGAAAATGCGTAGTTTTGAGAGAATATAATAATTGAACTCCTTGACGATTTAATAGCTTTGAGAAGTTCCTCTGAAATTTGTTCTCCTCTTTGGAGGTTATCATCAATGAAGGTCTTGAAACCATGGTCACACAAAGCACTATATAAATAGCCAGTAAAACCATTGCGAGTATCTTCACCTCTAAAGCTCAAGAAGACATCGTGGTCCCATCGGTGAGTGGAAGAAGAAAAGGAGCCTCCTTGATGGATTGGGAGAGCCATTAGAGTCGACAAGTAGAAGATTGCGAAGATGAAAGATGTGACGAAATGAGAATTACAAGAGATGAGGAGTATAAAGCTCCAAGTTTTTGGACAGAGCGAAACTTGATTGGAAATGAAGATAAAAGAAACAAACAACAAACCCAGCAAACCAGATCAAAGAAACAAATAACAAACCCGAAATATAAAACCAAACAGACTAGATCCAAGCCAAGAGATTGGTAGCACTGGAGAGTGAACTAGGTAAGGGATGAATGAAGAGAGAAAGGGGACAGAGTGGCTGAGAAGAGAAGAGAGTGTCTGCAAAGAGGAGAGAGGAAAAACGTTTGTGGGGATAGCGGTAGAACAAGAAAGAGATGCTATGGTTAATAGATGTTTAAATTTAAACACAAAACGACGTAGTTTTGATAAAGGAGCTTTAAAAACAAATGATAAAAAGCTGATAAAAAGATCTAAACATGGGACAGGAATTTGGAAAACACGCGCGTTACCCACTAAGGCAACAATAATAATATATATCCGTCGGTTTTCAGTTGATTCAGTATTATTTTCACTAAAATTGAGACCGAACTGTTCAATTTCAGTTTTTTTTTTTTAAATTTAAACCAAGCCCAAAAAAAAACTAAAATTTTGAACTCGGTTAGAGCATCCACATCCGGAATTCCTATCTCATCCTATTTTCATTACAAAAAATAATTATCAATTATAATAATTTCCGTCGAACTTCAGTTTTTATTTTCCTATTCTACTCATTAAAATAATATTTTCACATAATAAAATAATATATCCCTAAACCCAAATAAAAACAAAAACCCAAAACCCAAGACCCAAATTTAGAACATTTTTTTTAAATTTAAACCGAACCCACAATCAAAATCAAAATCAAAATCAAACCAAACCATTGCAACCCCAACTCCACCACCATGAACCCACCAATTTTCCTTTAGCACCAATCACAAAAAAAAAAAAAAAAAAAAAAAAAACCAGTTTATCAGTTTCCAAGTCCCAAATAAACAAAAACCCAAAACTCAAGACCCAAATCACAACCAGCCCTAGAACATACCCAAACTGTTGCTTGAAAGTCCACACAACCACGACAACCCACAATCAAAATCAAAATCAAACCAAACCATGGCAACAACTCCACCACCATGAACCCACCAAAAAAAAAAAAAAAAATCATACCAATTCCTTTTAGCAAAAACAACCAAAAAAAAAAAAACAAAAAAACCAAAAATGAAGTGTCCAAGTCCCAAATAAAAACAAAAACCCAAAACTCAAGACCCAAATTTATTTTTACCCAAATCTTGAAATTTATTTCCACAAAATCAAAATCAAAATCAAATTTAATCCACCACCATTTTTACAAAAAAATCAAACCAATCCATGCAACCCCCAACTCCACCACCATGAACCCAAAAAAAAAAAAAAAAATCAAACCAATGGCAACACAAAGACCAAATCCAACCAAATCAAAATCAAAACCAAAATCAAAATCCAAAATCAAAATCAACATCCAAAATCAAACCCTATTTTCACCAAACCCAAAATTTTTATTTTTACCTATAATAAGGGTCGCCCCGTCGCCGTCCGGATTTCCCAAATCATCATCATCATCATTTCGACCCAAATGCCAAACGCCAAACATTAATAAAATAAACCGATTTTTTCATCCCAAACCATCATCTTCTTCTACGCCAAAGTCAAACACCACCCAAACGCCAACCCAAACACCACCCCAAAACTCATTTGTCTTTACTAACGCCGAAAACCCACGACCTCCACCACAACATTCAAGCCTCACGCTGTTGCCCCCACCAACAAATTAGAAAGAAAAGAAAAAATGAAAGAGGAGAGAGAGAACAGGATAAATGAAAGAAGAGAGAGAAATGAGAGTATTAAAAAATTTTTTTTTGGAAGGACCATCTTACATTTGAGATGGTATCGTAGCTAAATCCCAAATTTGGCATTGGCATATTGCAGCCTTCCCATTGTTGATAGTTTTTTATTTGAACAAATGTTGCTAACATTTAATTTTTCCTTGCAGTTTGATCACCAATCGGTGCCCTAGACTTGGGAAGTCCCACTTCCCCGAAAATTCCATGGTACAAACAAACTCTTTCACTTTTAAAAAAGTGAATGCAATAAAAAAAAAAGTGTTGTTTGATAAAATTTATTTTTATCGATTTATTTTACTATTTAATATATTTTTATTATTATTTATGGACTTCACAATATTTTTATATATTATTTATCTATAATAATTTTAACAAATTTATTTTAATTTTAACAAAATAAACTAATCTTTTTTTTGCAACGCGTATTTGACTAAGTCTTCACCCGTAAACTCGCTTGTCTTTACTAACACATGCATTCGCTCCAACCAACAAATTAGAAAGGAAAAGTAAAAAACAGTAGAAATGAAACTTTTTTTGCTTTTTACAAATACCATCCCATGCATATTTATTTACAAAAGTGCCATTTAATTTTTTTTTATCGCCTATCAGTATAGTAATAAGTAATAAGGACATATGCATGATTTTTAATTCTTCTTTTAAAAAAAAAAAATTTGACCCCAACCACCAATCAATTCACTTCATCAGATTTTTTGTTTATTCTATTATCAATTTAAATTTTAGCTCAATAGTAATAAGTAATACTTTTTTTTATTTTATATATATATATATATATATATATATATTGTGTTTCTTTGCCAAACTGAAATGCATTCTATATTTCACTCACAACTTTAATTTTGATTCATTCTCTTTTTTTTCTTTTTCTTTTTCCTAGTAAGAAATTGTTTTAGGCTTTTGGCAAGTAGTTGCATGGAAACTTCACCTTAGGTGGGGTAACAAGCCTATTGAAAACCCATTTATAATATTTTGAACAAAATGATTAAAAAAAAATAAAAAATAAATAAATAACTATTTTTTGAAAGGATCATGTCGATGAGCCTTGATTTAAACAACACTTCCTCTTCTCACAAGTGTGGGTGAAAGGTGAGATCATAGGATTAAAGCTCATCGGATGTGTTTGCAACTTACTAATAGAGAGAGAAAAACTAAAAAAATATATTAGACAAACTCTTAGTTGGCGTGATTAAATTCTTCTATTTCTACTAACCTATTTGCCTTAGTAATTGAAGAGATGATCATAATAAATTTTTATAATTTTCATATTTGGCATGTTATGATCATAATAGCAAAACCATTAGAAGTCTAAAAGTAATAAAAGCGCATAACATTAGTTATTAGATACTCATCTTTGCAATGTCATCTAGACAAAAGAATCACTATTAGTATAATCAATGGCAGAGTCAAGATTTCAATTTAGGGGGGGCAAGATTTTAAAAAAAAAAAGCCAAAAATAATTAATCGATATTAATAATAAAATTATAAACAACAATAATTTTCATACAAAATCTTTTAAAATTTAAATAATTGTAAAATATTCTTGACAATCAATCATCAGAGTAAGAGATTAATCAAAAGACATCAAGTTTAGGCATTTAATTTGATTCCTCAAAATAAATTGAGAAAATAAATTTCAACTTTTCTTTCTATATTCTTCTAATTATTTAAAATTTGGATTTTTCATAAAACTCTATGAAAATGCAAGAAATGAGGGATAAATAAATAATGGATGCTTTATTGCTTTAGTACCATACAGGATATTATTATTATTATTATTATTTTGTGTAAAGTTTGAGTTCCATAGGGTTAAACTGAAATGGAAGGTAAGAAATTTGGATAAGTAAAAAAAAAAAAAAAAAGAAAAAGGAAGAGTTTGGTGGCATTTTTATTGATGAGACAAGCTCATTGTCCGATGGCATTTGTATTGCGTAAACAAGTTTGGTGGCATTTATATTGTGTCGAGCTCATTGTTTGGTGGCATCTATGTTGTACAGACAAGTTTAGTGGCATTTATATTGTGTCAGACTCAAATTATTGAATACTTCATTAATATCATAAATGCGTGTTCTCTCACACATAAATTATAGGTCTCATCATAAATTTAATTAGTGAAACCCATAGTTATTTGAGAGGAGAGAGTACGTATTTATGGTACTCCAGATGTATTCAATAATTATCTCATTGTTTAAAGTGGAAAGAGTTATTTGAGTAATAACACAAAATCTCATAATATTTTTAGGGAAATGTTAACGAGTGTAAATACGGCATTGGTTAAGAATCTAATTAAATAAAATTTTTATGGAAAAAGAAGAAAAATCAATTAATATTTTGACAGCTTTTTTTATTTCTCATAAAAATGATGTCAAAACTTTTCTAAAATGAATTTTTAACCAATGTCGTACGGCACTCGTTAACATGACCCATATTTTTATAATAAATTAAAATATCAGTACATCATTAGTCAAAATAAAAATAAGATATATCTATTTTGAGAACCATCCTAATTAAAAATATGAATGTTGTAAAAATATTGTGAAAATTTGTTGTGTTTTTAAACCTTCTCAAATAGAATTGTTTATTTTATTTATTTCATGTTAGGGGTATGGTTTGCTTAGTAAAAAAATATGAAGGACTTTTTTGGGAGAAGTCAGGGGCAGGTGCCCCCGTCGCCCTACCACCTTGTGAATCAAATGTGAACCATTGAATTGATTTCAATGTGGTCAATGAAAAATTGCGTGTTATTGGTGATCCAACACTTTGAATGGAACAAACCTAACAAACACAACTTAATAGAACAAACCCAACAACCACATATCATTCTACATATTGACATGAGAGTTCCGTGAGATTGGCCTTGGTCTGTCATGGAACAATCATAGGGCCTAGATTATAGTGCAATATTACTTAAAATACTTTTTAACCTTTTAAATTATTGTGTTGATCATCATTAGAATTATTGGACGCTAAATCAAATATGCAACTGTAGTTTAGTTCTAGTGTACTCATATTTTGCTTCAGGATTCATTTCAACCAGCGGGGACCTAGAATTTCAAGTTAGGGGACCAACGTATAAGAAAAAAAGACCAAATAGGTACCATATAATATTAACAAACTATCAACCAAAATAAATACACAAAATTATTGTTTCTTAATATATTAAGATGCAATTATCTATCAATAATGACAAAAAAATACAAAATAATATTGTTCATTAGCTATTGCAAAAAAATATATATTTTCACAAACCAAAAATCATTTTTGCTACTTTAATATAACATTTGAAGTGTCTCATTCAATAGTATTTTTAGTACTTGTTGTTATAAATACTAAATATTTAACATTTAAAACACTAATGCAATGCTAGTACTTTAATACTGAGAGCCACTTGATTTCAACAGAAAAATATACCTATAATCAGGGACGGACCTACACTAAGGCAGAAGGGGGCCATTGCCCCTCCCCACCATTAAAAAAAAAAAAAAAAAAGTAGTATAAAAAAGATTAAGAATTTCCCTTAAAATATATATATATATATATATATATATATATATATATATATATATATATATATATATATGTGGGGGCCTGATAGTTTATGGGCCCGGCCCGATCGCTTATGAGGAAACCGCCGCCCAAATCGAAGGAAATCGGGGCCCCAGGTGCTCGTAACCGAGGAAACAAGAGATGGCCCCAAAGACACAGTAGAGGACGGTTTCGTCCTCGCAGCCCTGCATTTCATTACGGGTTGAAGTGTAGTATGAGTAAACTTGAAATATCGAGAAAATATCTAGGAGAGTTTGTCTCTAATACCCTTCCACGACATGACATCGCTCCAAAGCAGAGCGGGATCTTAGGCTTTATGGATCATATCCCGGCCATCGTGGGATTAGGCGATGGGACAGATATCTCGTCCTGGAAAGGTCGACCCTACACGTGTACGGAGGACAACGGGCGTAGTTTAGTATAAATAAGAATGTTATGCGAACACGAAAGGAGGGGGCCCCCGGGGAGATCGGCTCTTGGGGGAACACATCTCAAGCCACGGAGAAAGAATCAAGGAGAGGGAATTCCCGGGTGATACACGCCGGCTACCACAAAAATCCCACCTGCAGGCTATCGGGGACAACCCCATTTCTCCTCGGACAGGATCCGAGGAGCCCAATCCGTCGAACTACAGGGTTCAAGGGCACGAATGTCCAGCCCAAAGCTCCTCCCTGTCTGGGCTCCCAGTAGTTAGACTCAAAACAATGTCCTGTGACCCAACGCTGGCCTTTTTAAGCCCACTCTCTACAAATTTCTATTGTGAGGGATCTTTCGCTTATGAGCCCAACTCCGTTGTTGGGCCCTCAAAGATTTTGTGCCCCCACAATATATATTTGTCTCTCCTCTTCTAAAATATTTAGATATTGACTTACAAGAAAATAAATAAATAAATAAAATTTATGTCCCTTTAACTACAAAAATAAAATAAAAAAATAAATATGGACTAAATAAAAATCGTGCACAAAATAAGAAACTTATTTTATATATTATACTTTGTTGATGTGTTTTATAATATGAAATGTTTAAAAAATACTTATTATATATGTAGTATTTTATTAAATATTAAATAGATGTTGGTTTTTATTTTTAAAAAAAAAAATGGTTTTAAACTTTCCTGATTCCGTCCCAACCTGTAATGGATATATCCTTAGTGAGACCCACCGATAGTGAGACACAGATAACATATACCCGTTGCAGGATTTTAACTTCTTGATCTCAACGTTGGAATAGAAGGCCTTGAAGGTAGGGAAGTCCCACTTCCACTAAGATTCCATGGTGCAAACTTTCGAACAGACAGGCTCTTTCATTTTTCAAAAAGTGAATGACAAAGCAATGAATAATCTGACTTTTCTGACAACACGCAATTGACTAAATCTTCAGTCTTCATTTGTAAACTTATTGCCTTTTCTCACATATGCATTCGCTCCAATCAACAAATCTAAAAAAAAAAAAACCATACACTCTGGGAAAGTAAAAGTAAAAAGTAGAAATGAAACTTAAGATTCCATGGTGCAAACTTTCAAACAGACAGGCTCATTCATTTTTCAAAAAGTGAATGACAAAGCAATGAATAATCTTACTTTTCTGACAACGCGCAATTGACTAAATCTTCAGTCTTCTTTTTTTTTTTTTTTTTTTAGCTGAATAAATCTTCAGTCTTCACTTGTAAACTTATTGCCTTTTCTCACATATGCATTCGCTCCAATCAACAAATCTATAAAAAAGAAAAAAAAAAAAAAACATACACTCTGGGAAAGGAAAAGTAAAAAGTAGAAATGAAACTTGTTGAAAGAAGCTTTACTTTCAGTTTAGAAAAAAAAAAAAAAAGAAGCTTTACTTTCAAATACCATCCCATGCATATTTATTTACAAAAGTGCCATTTAATTTTTCTTTGTATCATCAATCGGTGTAGAATGTGGATTGTGGAGTGCAATATGTAAGGACAATGCATGATGTGTGCAATTAACCTTAACTAATTCTTCATAAAAAAAAAAATTAACCATAACCACCAATCAATTCACTTCATTATATTCTCATAAAAACAAAAATTCACTTCATTAGATTTTTTGTTTATTCTATTATCAATTTAATTTTTAGTTCAAGAACTACTTTTATCATATATATTTATATAAATGTATATTGCGATAACCCTAAAACGATAAACCGATATCTACTGGTACAAAAATATTCTATTTTTGTGACCAAAACTAATAGCAACAAGCAACGAACACACTTTTTGTCACAATATCGTGGTACAAATAGATTTTTTTTTTCAAATTAATTAAATGAGAATTTCCTACCTTGTAATTTAATTTGGATTCAAATGAGTTTGCTCGATCACAAATTCAATCACCCAAGACAAAACTTATGTAACTAACATTTTGAATGAATCATCACGATTTCTAGTTTTGTCACACATGTATGATTTCAAAAATGTAAGTTCTAGAAGAAAAGAAAAAAAATGTAATCCAACCCAAAAAAAACTAATCTACAAAGCAGGCATCATAGATTCTACGTTTATCATCATCATCATGAGAAATCATAGCAATCCAAAAGATTATACAAGAAATCATTTGCATATTGAGTGCTATTTCACAAAGATTGTTTGGAAGAAGGTGTTCAAAAAAGTATGTTGGCTTTGGTAGAGATGTTTGAAGCTATGATGATAGGCGTAATTGGAAAATTAACAAACTACAGGTAGGGATTTTAAAACTACATTGTTGAGATTGTTTGGGTAGCTACCAACCCACCACATTTAGTTACTTAAAATTCCAAAAACTTCACAATGGGAAATTTAATAGTGAAATTGATTTTTCATAGGCAGTGATGATATATACACACACACTTTCATAGCTTGGAGAGAGAATTGAATATCAAGAAGAGTTAATTGAACTAAAACATATGTGGGTGCTACAAGTATTGATCTCACATACTGTGAATTGTGAAAGGAAGGTCTCATGAGATCGTATCAGCAAATACCCTCCCCTGGGTAAATGAGTCTATATATTAATTGATGTATATGTGTTTAATGTATTTAGTCATTAATGATACATCTATATGACCTAATTTTTTGTATTCTTAAAAATTTATTAAGGTTTATTTTTTATTTTTTATTTTATTTTATAAATCAAGCTAAAATAAGGAATATCTTTTGTAAGGACTAAAATTGGACTGGACCCAATATAGGATTGGGTTTTAGTCCAACGAGCCCAAACAATGAATTTGTAGAGCGTGGGTGAAAGAACTAGGTCTATTCAATAAGGAAGGCAATAACAGTTGTTGATTTATGGGAATCAAACACAAGTAAAGTGAGAAAATTTGTCCTCGGCACAGTCCGAGAAGCAATGTTATAATATAAAGTTGATGATCAAGATTACAAGAGTTCAAAGGATTATTACAAAGATTTCTTTATTTTTCCTTCCTTATCCAATATCTAACTTCTAACTATGATACAACTTTAAAGGATGTTCGGGATGATATGACATTCCTATTGACCTCAGATCTCCATTTTCGAAATAACTTTTCTCCTCGGACATATTTTGGACTATCATATACAGTCCTTATTTCTTCCTCTTATACCATTCTCATAATAACCTTATTCGGCCATCCTTGGATTAGTTAATATCCTCAGATTGGGCCATAGGCCCAATTCGTATAATTGTAATAGTACTTTTTGGCTAACTGGTCCCCACATCTTTGTATGAGCTTATATTCATGTGGCAATTGGTTTGGAAAATATTTGTAGTTTTTGACAATCCTCACATATATATATATATATATATATTTTTTTTTTTTTTTTGTTGGGTAAGTGTTTATGCAGGGACTAGAACCTCTGAGCTTGAAGTCACTAGGATGACTAGGTACCACTTGGTTCAGCAGGCCCGGTGGTATCCTCACATATATTTCAATATTGTCATATTTGGTTATTGAATATATGATTGCTTCCTATCTTATGTCTATGCTTGATGTCCATTTGCAAATGTGTCAGTTATAAAATACTTACTTTGAAATCTGTTGGTGTGTATAAATACCATTAGTTATACTTTCTGTTTAATTTTCACTTTACTGATTGTATTAATATTATCAAAATATGTACAAGACATGTGCTGAATGTTGCCATGTTTCCAAGATGTTAGTAATTTGCAATAGTAAGGGATGTAATTGAACTTGAATTGTACTTATCAAATCTTTGTAAGATGGGTGCCTTTGTAAGATTTTATATATATATATATATATATATAATGCACAGATGGATGCCTTTGTAAGATTTTATATATATAATGCAAAGATTTTATACTATATATAGCCTGGATACCAAGGCTACAGAGAGGCCGTGTATTGGTAGAATCTGAGCATCTAGCAGCCACACTAAATCAAGCAGAGCACAAGGGATAATGCAACAACCCTGGAAAACATAAGGATCCAGACGGCCATGCTCCACCATGTATACTTTAGAGTTTAGAGTGGCTCCTCGACCAACAAATCAAGGAAGTCCAAAGCTGGCGAGAGAGGGGACCCAAATCTACCCTCGCATCATATGGCCCTAATTCCATCTATTTGCTAAGTACCAAACAGAGAAAAAAAAAAAATATATATATATATATATATATATATCTCACATTATTCCTCGCATTTATATCTTTCTTACAAATAATTAAAGATAAATAATTTGATACATAAATCAAGTTAAATTTTCTAAAATAATTGTTAAATATTTTTGAAGTATGTTCGAGAATTTACATCCGGTGAACTAAAAAATTTAACATTTAACACTCCAAAATATTACTTTATCCACTTTAATACACCATTTAACATTTAACAATACACCTTACATCCTCTATTTTAGCATACCACACCACCATCAGGACCATAGAAATAATCTAATGGGTTTTTTTCTACATTAGCGTGTCATCCATGGACCTCTCGACGCCATCCATGAGAACCACATGTCAACCCCCGCATACACATCCATGGGAACCCCCAGACATCCGTGTCCATGGATACCTTGCGCCACACCATTTTGATACTACTTGTTGAGGAAATAAACACTTTATCGAATTTCTTTGAATAATTAATATAATATATAGAGACATACTTTGACCCCAAAAGGTCTAAGTTCAATGGGTATATGTTCAATTATGTTATATTAATCACTTATTTTTCTTATTATTATTTAATATGAGATTTCTCTCATATGTGTACATAACAACATACTTTATTCACAACTTTGGTTTTGATTAATTCTCTTTTTTTTTTTTTTTTTTTTTTTTCAGTAAGAAATTGTTTTAGACTTTAAGCAAGTAGTTGCATGGAAACTTCACCTTAGGTAAGGTAATAAGTCTATTGAAAACCCATTTATAATACTTTGAACGAAATGATTAAGAAAATTAGAGAAATGTTTTTGAAAGGTGAGATGTGAGGTCATAGGATTAAAGCTCATCGGAAGTGTTATTGTGTTTGCAGCTTAAAAGTAGGGAAGTGAAGTCCCACTTCCACGAAGATTCCATGTTACAAACCTTCAAACAGACCAGCTCTTTCATTTTTTTATTTTATTATTATTATTATTTTTTTATAAAGTGGGAATGACAAAACAATGAATATTCTTACTTTTTTGACAACGCAATTGACTACTTCAGTCTTCGCTCCAATCAACATGAAGATAAAGATGAAGTTTCAAAGAATTCGGAAAGGAATGGTAGAAAGTGGAAACAGAGACAAGGAGTCAAGTCGGAGGGTTGGCTTTTCAATTTTTAAGCTGAAATGAAACTTCTTGGAAGGTGTCTTACTTACAAATACCATTGCATGCATATTTATTCACAGAAGTGCCATTTTTTTTTTATTGAATACAATATATGAGGACAAATGCATGATGTGTGTAATTATCCATAACCAATTCTTCTAAAAAAATTAACTTCATTAGAATTTTTGTTTATTCCATTATCAATTTAAATTTTAACTCAATAATAATATGTAATAATATATTTTTATTATATATATTTATATAAATGTATATTGTAGTAATCCTAAAATGGTATATCAGTATTGAAATATTCCGTTGTAGTGACCAAAACTAACATTAACAAGCAGTGAACAAACTTTTTGTCACACTATCATAGTATGAATATAATTTTTTTTTTTAAATAATAATTTGGATTTGAATGAATCTGCACAATCACAAGTTTTGTCACACACAACAAAACTTATGTTATTAATGGTTTGAATGAGTCAACACATTCACTAGTTTTGTCATACACGTACGATTTCAAAAATTCTAGTTTTAGAAAAAAAACAATTATGTAATCCAACCCAAAAATGACTTAGAGTATGATGAAGGATATTGGATTTAGATTGCCAAAAGCCTTAAAATTCAGTTAGAGCATGTAGTATATAAACTAACAAATATAGATGAAGTGACGCGAAGTAAAATTGTTTTAAAAAGTTAAGAGAGGAAAAAATAAACATTTTAAAGTTTAGTAAAATTGAACTTTTTAGTAAACTTTAGAGATGAAAACAATTTTTTAGTAATTTTTTATTCTGAATATCTAAAAGAAACAAATCATTTATGTAACTAATATTCAAAGCAAGCATTAGATTCTAAGTTTATCATCATCATGATAAGAAATCATAGCAATCCAAAATATTATACAAGCAATCATTTGTATATTGAGTGCTATTTCACAAAGAGAGTTTGGGAGAAGGTGTTCAAAAAAAAATATGTTGGCTTAGTAGAGATGTTTGAAGCTGCGATGATAAACTTAGCTGGGCAATTAACAAACTACAGGTAGGGATTTTAAAAGGCCAAAATGGCCAAATGGTCATAAAATCCTAAGCATATAGTTAGTAGTTCTGGTTACCAAACTATATTATTTACTAACATCTCGAGTCTAGAGACTTGATTTTCATATTTGGCATGTTATGATCATAATAACAAAACCATTAGAAGTCTAAAAGTAGTAAAAGCGCATAACATTAGTTATTAGATACATACTCATCTTTGCAATGTCATCTAGACAAAAGAATCACTATTAGTATAATCAATGGCAGAGTCAAGATTTCAATTTAGGGGAGGCAAGATTAAAAAAAAAAGCCTAAAATAATTAATCGATATTAATAATAAAATTATAAACAACAATCATTTTCATACAAAATCTTTTAAAATTTAAATAATTGTAAAATAAATAATCAATTGTAAAATATTCTTGACGATCAATCATCAAAGTAAGAGATTAATCAAAAGACATCAAGTTTAGGCATTTAATTTGATTCCTCAAAATAAATTGAGAAAATAAATTTCAACTTTTCTTTCTATATTCTTCTAATTATTTAAAATTTGGATTTTTGATAAAACTCTATGAAAATGCAAGAAATGAGGGATAAATAAATAATGGATGCTTTATTGCTTTAGTACCATACAGGATGTTAATATTATTATTATTTTGTGTAAAGTTTGAGTTCCATGTGGTTAATCTGAAATGAAAGGTAAGAAATTTGGATAAATAAAAAGAAAAAGGAAGAGTTTGGTGGCATTTATATTGTGACAGGCTCATTGTCTGATGGCATTTGTATTGCGTAAACAAGTTTGGTGGCATTTATATTGTGTCGAGCTCATTGTTTGATGGCATCTATGTTGTACAGACAAGTTTAGTGGCATTTATATTGTGTCAGGCTCAAATTATTGAATATTTCACTAATATCATAAATATGTATTTTCTCATACATGAATTATGGCTCTCACTATAAATTTAATTAGTGAGACCTACAGTTATTTGAAAGGAGAGAGTACGTATTTATGGTACTCCATGAGTATTCAATAATTATCTCATTGTTTAAAGTGGAAAGAGTTATTTGAGTAATACCACAAAATCTCATAATATTTTTTGGAAAATGTTAACGAGTGCCGTACGATATTGGTTAAGAATCTAATTAAAGAAAATTTTTATGGAAAAAAAATAAAAATCAATTAATATTTTGACAGTTTTTTTCATTTCCCATAAAAATGATGTCAAAACTTTCCTAAAATGGATTCTTAACCAATGCCGTACGCACTCGTTAACATGACCCATATTTTTATAATAAATTAAAATATCAGTACATCATTAGTCAAAATAAAAATAAGATATATCTAATTTGAGAACCATCCTAATTAAAAATATGAATGTTGTAAAAATATTGTGAAAATTTGTTGTGTTTTTAAACTTTCTCAAATAGAATTGTTTATTTTATTTATTTCATGTTAGGGGTATAGTTTGCTTATAGTAGAAAAATATGAAGGACTTTTTTTGAGAGAAGTCAGGGGCAGGTGCCCCCGTCGCCCTACCACCTTGTGAATCAAATGTGAACCATTGAGTTGATTTCAATGTGGTCAATGAAAAATTGCGTGTTATTGGTGATCCAACACTTTGAATGGAACAAACCTAACAAACACAACTTAATAGAACAAACCCAACAACCACATATCATTCTACATATTGACATGAGAGTTCCGTGAGATTGGCCTTGGTCTGTCATGGAACAATCATAATATTACTTAAAATACTTTTTAACCTTTTAAATTATTGTGTTGATCATCATTAGAATTATTGGACGCTAAATCAAATATGCAACTGTAGTTTAGTTCTAGTGTACTCATATTTTGCTTCAGGATTCATTTTAACCAGCGGGGACCTAGAATTTCAAGTTAGGGGACCAAAGTATAAGAAAAAAAAAGACCAAATAGGTACCATATAATATTAACAAACTATCAACCAAAATAAATACACAAAATTATTGTTTCTTAATATATTAAGATGCAATTATCTATCAATAATGACAAAAAAATACAAAATAATATTGTTCATTAGCTATTGCAAAAAAATATATTTTTTCACAAACCACAAATCATTTTTGCTACTTTAATATAACATTTGAAGTGTCTCATTCAATAGTATTTTAAGTACTTGTTATAAATACTAAATATTTAACATTTAAAACACTAATGCAATGCTAGTACTTTAATACTGAGAGCCTCCTGATTTCAACTGAAAAATATACCTATAATCAGGGACGGACCTACACTAGGGTAGAAGGGGGCCATTGCCCCTCCCCACCATTAAAAAAAAAAAAAGTGGTATAAAAAAAATTAAGAATTTCCCTTAAATATATATTTGTCTCTCCTCCTCTAAAATATTTAGATATTGACTTACAAGAAAATAAATAAATAAATAAAATTTATGCCCTTTTAACTACAAAAATAAATATGGACTAAATAAAAATCATGCACAAAATAAGAAACTTATTTTGTATGTTATACTTTGTTGATATGTTTTATAATATAAAATATTTAAAAAATACTTATTTTATATGTAATATTTTGTTAAATATAAAATAGATGTTTGATTTTTATTTTCATAAAAAAAAATTTGGTTTTAAACTTTTCTGATTCCATCCCAACCTGTAATGGATATATCCTTAGTGAGACCCACCGATAGTGAGACACAGATAACATATACCCGTTGCAGGATTTTAATTTCTTGATCTCAACATTGGAAAAGAAGACCTTGAAAGTAGAGAAGTCCCACTTCCTAAGATTCCATGGTGCAAACTTTCGAACAGACAAGCTCTTTCATTTATCAAAAAGTGAATGACAAAGCAATGAATAATCTGACTTTTCTGACAACGCGCAATTGACTAAATCTTCAGTCTTCACTTGTAAACTTATTGCCTTTTCTCACATATGCATTCGCTCCAATCAACAAATCTAAAAAAAAAAAAAAACCATACACTCTGGAAAAGGAAAAGTAAAGTAGAAATGAAACTTAAGATTCCATGGTGTAAACTTTCGAACAGACAGGCTATTTCATTTTTCAAAAAGTGAATGACAAAGCAATGAATAATCTTACTATTCTGACAACGCGCAATTGCTAAATCTTCAGTCTTCACTTGTAAACTTATTGCCTTTTGTCACATATGCATTCGCTCCAATCAACAAATCTAAAAAAAAAAAAAAAAAAATTCATACACTCTGGGAAAGGAAAAGTAAAAAGTAGAAATGAAACTTAAGATTCCATGGTGCAAACTTTCCAACAGACAGGCCCTTCATTTTTCAAAAAGTGAATGACAAAGCAATGAATAATCTTACTTTTCTGACAACGCGCAATTGACTAAATCTTCAGTCTTCACTTGTAAACTTATTGCCTTTTGTCACATATGCATTCGCTCCAATCAACAAATCTAAAAAAAAAAAAAAAAACCATACACTCTGGGAAAGGAAAAGTAAAAAGTAGAAATGAAACTTAAGATTCCATGGTGCAAACTTTCGAACAGACAGGCCCTTCATTTTTCAAAAAGTGAATGACAAAGCAATGAATAATCTTACTTTTCTGACAACGCGCAATTAACTAAATCTTCAGTCTTCACTTGTAAACTTATTGCCTTTTCTCACATATGCATTCGCTCCAATCAATAAATCTAAAAAAAAAAAAAAACCATACACTCTGGGAAAGGAAAAGTAAAAAGTAGAAATGAAACTTGTTGGAAGAAGCTTTACTTTCAGTTTAGCCAAAAAAAAAAAAAAAAAAGGAGCTTTACTTTCAAATACCATCCATGCATATTTATTTACAAAAGTGCCATTTAATTTTTCTTTGTATCATCAATCGGTGTAGAATGTGGACTGTGGAGTGCAATGTGTAAGGACAATGCATGATGTGTGCAATTAACCTTAACTAATTCTTCTTTAAAAAAAAAAAATTAACCATAACCACCAATCAATTCAATTCATTAGATTCTCATAAAAACAAAAATTCACTTCATTAGATTTTTTGTTTATTCTATTATCAATTTAAATTTTAGCTCAAGAACTATTTTTATCATATATATTTATATAAATGTATATTGCGATAACCTGAAACGAATCAAATGATAAACCGGTATCTACTAGTACATAAATATTCTATTTCTGTGACCAAAACTAATAGCAACAAGCAACAAACACACTTTTTGTCACAATATCATGGTACAAATAGATTTTTTTTTTAAATTAATTAAATGAGAATTTCCTACCTTGTAATTTAATTTGGATTCGAATGAGTCTGCTCGATCACAAATTCTATCACCCAAGACAAAACTTATGTAACTAACATTTTGAATGAATCATCACGATTTCTAGTTTTGTCACACATGTATGATTTCAAAAATGTAAGTTCTAGAAGAAAAGAAAAAAAATGTAATCCAACCCAAAAATAACTAATCTACAAAGCATGCATCATAGATTCTACGTTTATCATCATCATCATGAGAAATTATAGCAATCCAAAAGATTATACAAGAAATCATTTGCATATTGAGTGCTATTTCACAAAGATTGTTTGGAAGAAGGTATTCAAAAAAGTATGTTGGCTTTGGTAGAGATGTTTGAAGCTATGATGATAAGCGTAATTGGAAAATTAACAAACTACAGGTAGGGATTTTAAAACTACATTGTTGAGATTGTTTGGGTAGCTACCAACCCACCACATTTAGTTACTTAAAATTCCAAAACTTCACAATGGGAAATTTAATAGTGAAATTGATTTTTCATAGGCAGTGATGATATATACACACACACTTTCATAGCTTGGAGAGAGAATTGAATATCAAGAAGTGTTAATTGAACTAAAACATATGTGGGTGCTACAAGTATTGATCTCACATACTGTGAATTGTGAAAGGAAGGTCTCATGAGATCGTATCGTGAGATACCCTCCCCTTGGTAAATGAGTCTATATATTAATTGTTGTATATGTGTTTAATGTATTTAGTCATTAATGATACATCTATATGACCTAATTTTTTTGTATTCTTAAAAATTTATTAAGGTTTTTTAAAAAAAAAAAAAAAATTTATTGTATAAATCAAGCTAAAATAAGGAATAACTTTTGTAAGGACTAAAATTGGATTGGACCCAATATAGGATTGGGTTTTAGCCCAACGAGCCCAAACAATGAATTTGTAGAACGTGGGTGAAAGAACTAGTTCTATTGAGTAAGGAAGGCAATAACAGTTGTTGATTTATGGGAATCAAACACAAGTAAAGTGAGAAAATTTGTCCTCAAGATAGTCCAGAAGCAATGTTATAATATCAAGTTAATGATCAAGATTACAAGAGTTCAAAGGATTATTACAAAGATTTCTTTATTTTTCGATCCCTTTTCTTTAGGCCACATTTTCACGCTGTATACTATAATTTTGGTATCATCCCTATCATACACGTGTAGGTTAAGTTCTAGAAACTCCTTGTCCAACACTTCCCAAAACCTTCAACTAGCAGCTGTAAGGCTGCTTCACCACTATTCAGATATCACCTCCACATTAATGCGACCGGAGAGTTAGTTGGGGTGCATTTAATGTGGAGGTAGCAGCTTTTGTAGATATTTGTGACCTCCCTCTATTCCTCCTTTATCCAATAGCTGACTTCTAACTATGATACAACTTTGAAGGATGTTCAGGATGATATGACATTCCTATTGACCTCGGATCTCCGTTTCCGAGATGACTTTTCTCCTCGGACATATTTTGGACTATCATATACAATCCTTATTTTTTCCTCTTATACCATTCTCATAATAATCTTATTTGGCCATCCTTGGATTAGTTAATATCCTCGGATTGGGCCATAGGCCCAATTCATATAATTTTAATAGTACTTTCTGGCTAACGGGCCCCCACATCTTTATATGAGCTTATATTCATGTGGCAATTGGTTTGGAAAATATTTGTAGTTTTTGACAATCCTCACATATATTTCAATATTGTCATATTTGGTTATTGAATATATGATTGCTTCCTATCTTATGTCTATGCTTGATGTCCATTTGCAAATGTGTCAGTTATAAAATACTTACTTTGAAATCTGTTGGTGTTTATAAATACCATTAGTTATACTTTCTGTTTAATTTTCACTTTACTGATTGTATTAATATTATCAAAATATGTACAAGACATGTGCTGAATGTTGCCATGTTTCCAAGATGCTAGTAATTTGCAATAGTAAGGGATGTAATTGAACTTGAATTGTACTTATCAAATCTTTGTAAGATGGGTGCCTTTGTAAGATTATATATATATAATATATAATGCAAAGATTTTATACTATATGTAGCCTGGATACCAAGGCTACAGAGAGGCCGTGTATTGGTAGAATCTGAGCATCTAGAAGCCACACTAAACTCAATCAAGCAGAGCACAAGGGATAATGCAACTACCCTGGAAAACATAAGGATCCATACGGCCATGCTCCACCATGTATACTTTAGAGTTTAGAGTGGCTCCTCGGCCAACAAATCAAGGAAGTCCAAAGCTGGCGAGAGAGGGGACCCAAATCTACCCTCGCGTCATATGGCCCTAATTCCATCTCTTTATTAAGTACCAAAAAGAGAAAATATATAAATATATATATATATATATATATATATATATATATATATCTCACATTATTCCTCGCATTTATATCTTTCTTACAAATAATTAAAGATAAATAATTTGATACATAAATCAAGTTAAATTTTCTAAAATAATTGTTAAATATTTTTGAAGTATGTTCGAGAATTTACATCCGGTGAACTAAAAAATTTAACATTTAACACTCCAAAATATTACTTTATCCACTTTAATACACCATTTAACATTTAACAATACACCTTACATCCTCTATTTTAGCATACCACACCACCATCAGGACCATAGAAATAATCTAATGGGTTTTTTTCTACATTAGCGTGTCATCCATGGGCCTCTCGTACGCCATTCATGAGAACCACATGTCAACCCCGCATACACATCCATGGGAACCCCGCACATCCGTGTCCATGGATACCTTGCGCCACACCATTTTGATACTACTTGTTGAGGAAATAAACACTTTATCGAATTTCTTTGAATAATTAATATAATATATAGAGACATACTTTGGCCCCAAAAGGTCTAAGTTTAATGGGTATATGTTCAATTATGTTATATTAATCACTTATTTTTCTTATTATTATTTAATATGAGATTTCTCTCATATGTGTACACCCAACATACTTTATTCACAACTTTGGTTTTGATTAATTCTCTTCTTTTTTTTCTTCTTTTTTTTTTCTTTTTCAGTAAGAAATTGTTTTAGACTTTAAGCAAGTAGTTGCATGGAAACTTCACCTTAGGTAAGGTAATCAGTCTATTGAAAACCCATTTATAATACTTTGAACGAAATGATTAAGAAAATTAGAAAAATGTTTTTGAAAGGTGAGATGTGAGGTCATGGGATTAAAGCTCATCGGAAGTGTTATTGTGTTTGCAACTTAGGGTGCGTTTGAATCGGCTTCAAACGCATTCCGAAAATCAATTTCCGGAAAAGAGGGTGTTTGGTCATCACGGAAAATAATATTTTCCGGAAAATATTTTCCATTTGACCGAAATTTTCAGCTTTGACCACGGAAATGAATTTCTGTCTTCATTTTCACTTCAAAGGATTTCCGGAAAAAGAGAGAGAAAGCCGAGCGAGGAGAAGACCGATCCGAGCTCAGTCCCGCGCCGATCTCGATCGAGCTCCAGTCCACGCGCGAGAGGATAAGAGCGATCCGACGACGGCGATCGACGCGCAAGATCGCGCCGTCGATCGCGATCTCGCATGAAGCGTCGATCGCGATCTCGCCTTCAGCGAGATCGCGTCGGATCGAGATCGCGATCGACGGCGCGATCTCGTGAAGCGGCGTTCGCGAGATCGCGCCCGTCGATCGCGATCTCGCCGGAGATCGCGCGGATCGCGATCGCGATCGACGGGCGCGATCTCGCTGGCGTCGACCGCGATCTCGCCCGCGATATCGCGCCCGGCGAGATTGCGATCGCGCCCGGCGAGATCGCCAGCCAGCGGCGGGTTTTCCAGGTTGTGTTTGCTGATTTGTGTTTTCCTTTCTTCTTTTCCAAACACTAGAAAATATTTTCCGGAAAATTTTTTGAAATGCAACCAAACACACAGAAATATTTTCCTTTTCCAGAAATTAGCATTTCCAGAAATTAGCATTTCCGAAAAATATGTATTTTCCGGAAAATGTTTTACGACAACCAAACACAGCCTTAAAAGTAGGGAAGTCAAGTCCCACTTCCACGAAGATTCCATGGTACAAACCTTCAAACAGACCAGCTCTTTCATTTATTTATTTTATTATTATTATTATTTTTTTATGAAGTGGGAATGACAAAACAATGAATATTCTTACTTTTTTGACAACGCGCAATTGACTACTTCAGTCTTCGCTCCAATCAACATGAAGATAACGGTGAAGTTTCAAAGAATTCGGAAAGGAATGGTAGAAAGTGGAAACAGAGACAAGGAGTCAAGTCGGAGGGTTGGCTTTTCAATTTTAAGCTGAAATGAAACTTCTTGGAAGGTGTCTTACTTACAAATACCATTGCATGCATATTTATTCACAGAAGTGCCATTTTTTTTTTTTTTTTATTGAATACAATATATGAGGACAAATGCATGATGTGTGTAATTAACCATAACCAATTCTTCTAAAAAAATTAACTTCATTAGAATTTTTGTTTATTCCATTATCAATTTAAATGTTAACTCAATAATAATATGTAATAATATATATTTATTATATATATTTATATAAATGTATATTGCAACAATCCTAAAATATATATCAGTATTGAAATATTCCGTTGTAGTGACCAAAACTAACATTAACAAGCAGTGAACAAACTTTTTGTCACACTATCATGGTATGAATATAATTTTTTTTTTTTAAATAATAATTTGGATTTGAATGAATCTGCACAATCACAAGTTTTGTCACACACAACAAAACTTATGTTATTAATGGTTTGAATGAGTCAACACAATCACTAGTTTTGTCATACACGTACGATTTCAAAAATTCTAGTTTTAGAAAAAAAAAACAATTATGTAATCCAACCCAAAAATGACTTAGAGTATGATGAAGGATATTGGATTTAGATTGCCAAAAGCCTTAAAATTCAGTTAGAGCATGTACTATATAAACTAACGAATATAGATGAAGTGACACGAAGTAAAATTGTTTTAAAAAGTTAAGAGAGGAAAAAATAAACATTTTAAAGTTTAGTAAAATTGAACTTTTTAGTAAACTTTAGAGATGAAAACAATTTTTTAGTAATTTTTTATTCTGAATATCTAAAAGAAACAAATCATTTATGTAACTAATATTCAAAGCAAGCATTAGATTCCAAGTTTATCATCTTCATGATAAGAAATCATAGCAATCCAAAATATTATACAAGCAATCATTTGTATATTGAGTGCTATTTCACAAAGAGAGTTTGGGAGAAGGTGTTCAAAAAAAATATGTTGGCTTAGTAGAGATGTTTGAAGTTGCGATGATAAACTTAACTGGGCAATTAACAAACTACGGGTAGGGATTTTAAAAGGCCAAAATGGTCAAATGGCCATAAAATCCTAATCATATAGTTAGTAGTTCTAGTTACCAAACTATATTGTTTACTAGCATCTTGAGTCTAAGAGACTCGATTTTGGTCTATAAATCGAGTCTCAAAGACTCGATTTCCATGGTCCGATGTGGCATTTTTTTTCTACTTGGAAATCGAGTCTTTAAGACTTGATTTATAAACCAAAAAAATTTAAAAAAATTTCAACTCTCAAGTCTCTTGTACAAGCCAAAATACACAAATTTTTTTTTTTTTAAAGAAATCCAGAAACATAACAATCGGATCAAAAGAGAAAGAATCGGATCAGATGAGAGAGGCGAACGCCTGAACATATCAGAGAAGAATCCAGAAAAAAAAAAAAAAAGAAAAACCAAAAACAAAAAGAGAGAAGAACCCGCAACAGAAGAACCTGGATCGGTCGGCCTGGGTCGCGCACGCCGTGCGCGGCTTGGCCTGGGTCATGCACGGCGCGCTCGGCTTGACCTAGGTCACACACGGCGCACGCGGCCTAGCCGTGCGTGACCTAGGCTTGACGGCGCGGTTCGACTTGGGTTCTTCTTGGGTTCTTCTCCATTTTTTTTTTTTTTTTTTTTCTCTCCTCGGTTTTTCTCGGGTCCAGGTTGTTTAAGGGTGCCGCTTTGACCTTTATAAGGTTTACAAATTGAGTCTTAAAGACTCGATTTTCATGTGACCACGTGGAAAAATATGCCACGTTGGAAATGATTAGACCATGAAAATCGTTTGGGTAGAACTAGTAAATAATATAGTTTGGTAACTAGAACTACTAACTATATACTTAGGATTTTATGGCCATTTGGCCATTTTGGCCGATTTTAAAACTACATTGTTGAGATTGTTTGGGTAGCTACTTACCTACCACATTTAGTTACATAAAATAAAATATAAAAAATAATGAAGAATGCATTCATGGTACGCCATTTCGTAAATTTACAACAAAAAATAATACTGTCATAACTTTACCTTTTTTTATCTATACTTTTATATTGGAGGGACTCTCCTTTTTAGTGTTACCTTTGAGCCAAAGATCAAGGTAATTGAGGCACTTTTGAAAAATAAAAATAAAATAAAGGAATTTGAGGCATCACCTTTAGATGGCATTAGACCCATATTTTTATACTTTTCCTCACTCATCTTAACCACAATGTTCTAATTTAAGTGGCCATCTAATTGGAAGTAGTTAATTTTTACTTTATTGATTTTTTTTTTGAGAGAGAGAGTTTCAACCTATGGCGTCCGCTTCTGATGATAACTCTGTATTATTAGATAAAGACACCAATTAGTTTTTGGTGTAGGCGGGGATTGAACCCCGGATCTCTTATACAAGAGTCAGAGATTTTACCAATTGAGATAACTGGAACCCACTACTTTATTGATTGATTGTATTAATATTATCAAAATATGTACAAGATATGTGCTTCTCGTATGTCCAGGCATCTACTGAAGTCACTTGTAGAAACATTAGTTACTAAATATTAGAATCCAAAGATGGATGCCTTTGCAAGATTATATATACTATTTTTTTTTTTTGATTATATATACTATTACGTAGTGGGAACTAATTACTTTTGGAACTTCCATAGAATTCTTATTAAAATTTTCTGATTGTTATATTTAATTAGTCGCAGACCCACACAATACTTGGAAATAAATAATTATTTTATAATTGTAATATAATGTATAATTTTTTCTCTAAAATTTGTTGAAAATAATTTTTTCTCCCTAAAAATTAAACAATTTATATTTGGTTCAATTAGGCCTACTTCGGTCCCATTTGATCCAATTTGGTCCACTCGTTCAATTTTGGTCCTCTTCAGTCAATTTTGGACTAATTGGGCCTCAATTTATTCTTTTCATATGTTGCATTTTTAAGTTTAGCTCAAAAATTCATTTTTTTCTTCTTAATTTTTGGGTAGAAAAGTATGAAATTTTATTATATTTGGGTTAAACTCTTTAATTTTGAGTGAAACAATACAAATAAAATAGACATTAGAAATTAAAATATGAGCCCTAAAAATGTAATAAAAATAATAAATATTCAAAAGTCCTATTTGGTCCATTCTGTCCTCTTCGATCCACTTTGGTTATATTTAGTCCATTTGGGTCCAATTTGGTCCATTCCATCCACATTGGTCATATTTTGTCCACTTTAGTCCTATTTAGTCCACATTGGTCCTATTCAGTGCATTCTATACACTTCGGTATTATTCAATCGACATTGGTCCTATTCGGTTCAACTTGGTCCTATTTTGTCCTATTTGTTCTTATTCGGTCCATTGTGTCCACTTTGGTCCTAATCTGTCTATTCATTCTTATTCGATCCACTTTGGTCCCTTTAAATCCTTTTCGGTCCACATTGGTACACTCAGTCCTATTAGGTCTACTTTGGTTTTATCTAGTCCATTCTGGTCCACCTTATTCTCATTCGATCCGATTTTGTTCTATTTGGTCCAATTGGGTCCATTTGGTCCAATTGGGTCCATTTGTATCCACTTTCGTCCAATCAGATCACTTCGGTCTATTTTGGTCTACTTTGATCCATTTTTGTGCACTTAAATATACAGAAAAGACATGTTTAAGTTGAGATCACCTATTCCAAATCATTAACTACCCTTGAGGATTGAACTAATGCCAAGTAGGTTCACAAACTTCTCAAACATCAAAACTAACCGTCCCTAAGCACAACTGAGTCCCTAAACGGCGTTAGTAAAGGTAGTTTTTCACTTATTCTGTCACTGTTTCTTCTATCTGGTCTCTCTTTCCCTCTATCTCAGACACCTTCTTCTCTCTCAAACCACCACCGTGACCAAAACTCAGACGGCAAGACCCACAACATCGCAGGTCCACAACCATAGATGCTCTGATTCACAACATAACCCATAGTTCAAACTCCAATCGCACCCAAAAGAATCCACCACAACCCATAAATCCACTTGTAAAGACCACAACCACCGCCTCACCACCATCGTTACAAAGCCCACCACCACAAAACCAAATCCATAAATAGGAACACAACCACCGCAGTCCCACGGTCACAGCCACCCAAATCAAACCAATCCAAAACCCATGGCCAAACCAAACCAATTCCAACCACCCAAACGACTAAACCCATGCACGATCACCGATGAACCCAAATCCGTCATCATTGACTCCATGAGATGGCCCCACCACAAGATCGGTGTCATCGTCCCTTAAAGAATGCTTGCCCAAATCAGAGAAGTATCCAAAAAACAAAAAAGAGAGATCGGGTTTGAATTCATACCCACAAACAACGATTCACATACACAAAAATATACAACACCTAAACAGCTCAAGGATCACAAATCCTACCCCAAAAACATCAGAAAATTCAACAAAACCCACCTCTTCTCAAACCCAAACCCAAACCCAAACCCATCATTAGAGAGAACCACAAACAGAAAACCACCACCACAAATTCAAAAAAAAAAAAAAAACCCACACAGAAAATACCAAATTTAAACTTTACAACCAAATCTACCCCAAGCCAAACCTCAAATACAGTAGCGGGAAACTCAGATTAACCGTTGATCGGTGGCTGTAGGTCTCGATGATGATGTTTCGGTGGTCATAGTGGTGATTTGAGAGAGAAGAGAGGTTTGAGATAAGAGTGAGAAGAGAGAAGTGAGGTTTAAGTCAGAGAGGAGAAAAGAGAAGGGAGAGTTAAAAAAATAAGTAAGAGCATCCACATCCACTAAAAATCATGTAAAATAGAAAAAGACACGGCTTTTATATATTTTGTCTCAAAAATACTCCACATCAGTACTTTTAAAAATGTGTAAAAATATGTATATTTCTATACGATCTATAGTAATTGTGTAAATATACATGGTTATTGTAGCTCGTCCATTTATTATTTTATTAATTTTCTGTTCACTCCTTTTTTTCTCATTCTTCTCCGTGCTCAACAAACTCAGTAACTTCTTCTCTCCTCATCTTTTTCTTTTTCCTCATATGCACACAAACACACCCACACACAAACACATCCACACAGACAAATCAACATAGAGATACACTTGCTTAAAAAAAAAAAAAACACAAATACATAAACACACCCATACATAAACAAACTCACACGGACAAACAACAAAGAGACAGATCGGTGCTTGACTCGAACGACCAAAGCTCGTGGGTCTTGCTTGATCGGAGCTTGTGGGTATGGGTCTTGCCTGATTGGAGCTAGGGAGATCTCAGATTTGATCGGTGCTTGTGGATCGAAGCTAGGGAGATCTCCGTTAGATCTTATCTGATCGGTGCTTGTGGATCGGAGCTAGGGAGATTGATGCTTGATTGGGTCTTGCTTGATCGGGAGTGTGGATCGGTGTTTGTGACCGAGATGGTGTGGATTAGACCGAGAGGGAGAGTTGATCTGTGTTCAGAAATGGGTATAGAGATGGGTAGAGATATGGGTATAGAAAGAGAACAACAAATCAGAAAAAATGGGTAGAGAGAGAGAGAGAGAGAGAGAGAGCGCACGTATGTAAAGGGTAGCTTAGAGAAATAATAAAAAAATTGAGAAAATTGATTATTTAAATAAAGGAGGTGATAGAATAGATAAATTTATGTGGGTGTTTTATAAAAATGAATATGTAAAATATAAAAAGTAGGTTTTAGTGTAAAAATGGATGTGTAAAATACACGAATCGATGCGGTTGCTCTAACGTCCATTACTTTGTTTAGGGACTAAATTGTGTTTGAGGACCATATTGGTTAATTTTAGATAATGTTGGACCCGCTTAGTATTACTCTAAACCTCGGGGGTAGTTTTTGAAATTTACCCTTATATATATATATATATATATAAAATCTTAAACTCGTAATATCTAAAATCTTTAAGCATATCATTTATTATTGCTACACTTTTGTTGAGTTACATTAACATAGCATTTCAATTAATTTCGGTTTAGTTAAATTTAATTGAAAGTTTTTCTAAACATGAAGGTTATGAATATACAAATTTAATTTTTAGGGTAGTTACTCACTTGTTTTAAAGTCCTATTTTTAAATGAATTGCATGAAATTGATTATACCTTAGAGCAATATATATATATATATATATATATATATATATATATATATAGATATATATATGTATGTATGATTTTTATTTAAATAAATTATTCAAATTTTTCATTCTCTTAATAGAGATATTATTATGATAATCAAAATTTTATTCTCTAATTATATGATGTTTTGGTTATCATATTGAATATGTATAGCTTATTCTTTAAATTTTATTGTAGATAATAATTTCCATCACTCTATTTTTATAAATATATAATTTTATCATTGTTGATTAATAGGTCAAGAATGTATTGACCTCTTGTGATAAATTAACCAATTAATTAGTCAAGTGAATTAATTAAGTTAATTAACATGCAATACGCGTCGTAGCACAAACAAATCACCAACTAAATTAATATGCAGCAGAAAATAAAGTTGGCACAGTGATTTGTTTACGAATGGGGAAAACCTCTAAGGCAAAAACCCCTCTTGGGTGATTTTAAGGTCACCGCTCTTGAGATCTACTATTATCACAACAAGCGGTTACAAGTAAAGGAATCCGAGTACTTTATACCAATCTACAGTTGAACCCTTACCCCACTACCCAATTGGACTTGTTCAGTAGTGATAATATCTCATTTTCAATGTACGACTCCCGAGACGTGACTAACCAATTGATGCACGAATCCAAGTACGTGACTAACCACCAACCCGAGAAAGATGTTGGCTGCAAAGTTTTTCAGTTCATCAACACGATGAAAATCACGAAGCTCATTGGTTACAAAACTTACAAACAGTACAAACGCGAGAACTTGTTGAAGAGAAAGATGAACTAGGGCAAATATTCCCCGATCACAATATGCTTGTGAAAAACCTTTGCATCAAGTTGCACTTACTTGCATCAATCGTGACGGCCCTTAAAATTATCCTTATATATGTTTAGGGTTGTGAGAAAAGAAAGCCTAAACATGTATACATGGATTGGAGTAAAATCAGATCTGAAAAACTGATTTTCTTAAATCTCGATAGATAGGTATTTATCGAGCAGTTGTCGAGCATCGAGCAAAAGCTGGCTTTTAAACCTTGATAAATGCTATCTATCGATCTAGTTGTCAAGTTTTAAAATATAGCACTTCGTTACTTGTTTCTTAGACAGACTTGCATGACTTTAACACTTAAACTTAAACTTTTGTTCTTAGAAGTATTAAGCACATCCTAGATCTATCTAATTACAAGTAGAGTGCATTTTGTTAAAGGATTAGCCATTTCTATATTGACATATGTTCCTAACATGATTCACATATGTCCTAACATTGATGTTTTGATTTTTTTTTTTTTTAATCTTCCAACTATTGTTATTATGCATTATATTTTCCTAGTTTCTTTTGGTACAATTAAAATTTTTAACTTTCAAAATTATTATTCAAATTCTCATTCTCTTAAGGAGATTATTATGATAACCAAACTTATTATATAATTACTAATAGGCCACAAACTGAATGACCCCTTGTGATAGAAATTAATTAATTAATTAGCCAAGTTATTAATTAATCAATTTATCATGCAAACGCGTGGTAGCACAAACAAATCACCAATAAACTAATTATGCAGCGAAAAATAAATAACACGGTGATTTGTTTACGAATGGGGAAAACTTAACGGTAAAAACTTCACCGGGTGATTTTCAGGTCACCACTCTCGAAACTCCACTATTATCACAACAAACGGTTACAAGTAAAGGAATCCCAAGTATCTTACCAACCTACAGTTGAACCCTTACCCCAATACCCAATTGGACTTGTTCTATAGTGACAGTTCCCCTTTCGATGCACGACTTCCAAGCACGTGATTAACCAATTGAGCGGGTCTCAAGACGCGACTTCAATCACCAACTAAGAAGGTTGTTGGTTGCAAAGTTCTTCATTTCATCCACACAATGAAGATCAAGAAGATACTTGGTCACAAAACCATATGGTGCACATACACAGCAACTTCTTCAAGAGAAAGAGATGAACTAGGGCAAGAACTTCGTCTCCGGTCACAATTTGCTTGAACAGAGTTTGCTCAAAACTTGTGCAACTTGTGAACTGTTTGACGGTCCTTAAACCGATCATTTTATATGTCTAGGGTTAGGAGAAAAGAAAGCCAAAAGACAAATTTACGGATCCCAAGAAAATCAGATTGGAATTTCGAGAATCTTAAACCTCGACAGATAGAAGGTGTCGAGTAGCTGTCGAGAAGGTGTCGAGCACACTGAATGTAGAACGACTTCCTTAAGCTCGATAGATGCAAATTTGTCGAGCCCACTGTCGAGTTTTAATAATTTTGCACTATGAACTTGTTTTCTTGGACAGATTTGAAGGCTTCAATACTTGAACTTGAAACATGGTTTCTTGAAATATTTAAACACATCCTAAATCTATCCAAATACAAGTAAAGTGTGTTTTGTCAAAGGATAAGCCAATTACATAAAATCATAACATATGTTCTTAATGTGAAACACATATGTCCTAACAATTACAATTGATATAACTCAAATAATTGGTACTACTCTCAACTTAATTTTGTTTTTTCTCATTCTTAAGTAGGTACACTAAATTGGATCGAAGTTATCCGAAATAGACCAAATGGAGCAAATAGACCTAAGTGGACCAAATAGACCGTATTGACAAAGTTGGACGGAATGGACCAAATTGGATTGAATTGGACGTAATGGACCAAATTGGCCCGAAGAGGACCGACTTGATCGAAGTAGAGCGAATGAACAAAATAGATCGATGCAAACCAACTGGACCAAATTGGACTGAATTGATAGAAGTAGATCAAATGGACCTAATTGAATTGAAGCGGATTGAAATAGACTAAAATGGACCGAATTTTGATTTGTAATTAATATAGCCAAGATTGTGTTTTGATATAAACTCAAATTCTTACTTTCAAAATAATTAAGTGTTAAATCAAACAACAATAAGATTGAAACTGAAAGAGAGAGAGAGAGAGAGAGTAACCACTTTTTAAAGAGAGAATAGTAAGAAATTTATAGAAAATGATATGAGAAGAAAAAAGTAAGCGGATTGAAATAGACTAAAATGGACTGAATTTTGATTTGTAATTAATATAGCCAAGATTGTGTTTTGATATAAACTCAAATTCTTACTTTCAAAATAATTAAGTATTAAATCAAACAAAAATAAAACTGAAATTGAGAGAGAGAGAGTAACCACTTTTTAAAGAGAGAATAGTAAGAAATTTATAGAAAATGATATGAGAAGAAAAAAGTAAAAATATAGTTATACACACCAAATTATCTAAGTTATGTTATATTATGTAATAATAACAATATATTATTATATACTATCTTTATAATGCAATAGTATAACATCTATGAAATCAAAGAGAAGAAAAAAATATAACAACTTAAAAACATAACTTAATTATATCAACCCAAAGTAGAGTTTCAAATAATGCAAAAAATCATCAACTAAAGTAGAGATGCAAGAAAAATAAAATATTCCACCAAAAAATGAAAAACAAAATTTTGAGAGAGAGAAAGAGAAAGAAAACAACCTTTTGTGTGTGGGAAAATATGTATAAAATGAGAGAGAGAATTGTAAATTTATAGTAAGAGGAGAGAATAAGAAAAGCAAAAAATAAAGGAAGATAAAAAGATAGAGGAAAAATGATAATAAGGTATATAGTAGTGGGAAGATGAAAAGATAAAAGTGAGGGGAAAAGTTAAGTTGAAAAATTAATAAGAAAAAAAAGTTAAAAATATGAGAGAGAATGTTGGACATGGGTGGATGATGTGGCTCTATAGGAGGATAGTAACAATAAATGTTATGTTTCAACTTTTAAATATCTATATCAATATATTACTAAAAGCTGGAGCGTGGCATTTATAGCTCTTTGAGCTCTGTTGCGCCACCTCATCACTACGTCATTTGCCACATAATTAATATTTATTCCTATTTTTTTACAAAATATATATATATATATATATATATATATATATATATATATATATATATATATATAGATTATTGACTTTACATATTCATCTTTGTCGGTTTTAACATCTATATATAATTAATATTTATTCCTTTTTTTTACAAATATATATATATATATATATATATATATATATAAATAGATTATTGACTTTACATATTCATCTTTGTCGATTTTAACATCTATATATATTTCTTTTTATTTCCAATTTTCCTATAATTTTTTTTTTTTTTTTTACATTCACTTATTTTTTTAAATATTTACATTTTCTTCAACCTTTCTTCTTCCCTCACCTTTTCATCTCCCCACTACCCTCTACTTTAATATTGCTATTCATCCTTCTCTTCATCTTCCTTTATTTGTCTTTTCTTATCCCTTCCCTCTTACTATAAATTTGTCACTCTTTTCCTTTCTTTGCATAATTTTCTCTCACAAAAAGGTTCTCTCTCTCTCTCTCTCTCTCAACGTTTTGGTGGATTTTTATTTTTTATTGTATCTCCGCTTTAGGTTGATAAAATTTTGTATTTTTAAGAACTCTAATTTATGTTGATACGATTTAGTTTTGTGTTTTAAGTTATAATTATTATTATTATTTTGCTCTTTGATTGTTAAATTTTATCCGATTACATTATAAAAAATTAAAGATAGTAGATAAAAATAAAATAGTATTCCATTACATAGCATAATTTGGATAATTTAGTGTTTATTGTTATATCTTTTAATTTTTCTTATTTTTTCTTCTCTTCCATTTTACTCAATATTGAAATTCAACCACATCCTCCTTATCATTAAATTATTTATATTTTCTCTCTCTTTTTGTTTTAAAAATAAAAAATGTAATATTTTACTTAAATTCAAATAAAAGAAAATTGTGCTCATCAAATTGTACTCATTTTTTTTTTTTTAACATTTACACTTTCTTCAACCTTTCTCATTCTCTTTACCTTTTCATCTCCCCAAAAATTCTACCTTGATATCACTCTTCCTCTTTCCATTTATCTTCCTTTATTTTGTTTTTGTTTTATATTATCATCCTCTTAATATAAATTTATCATTCACTCTTCTATTCTTTACATAATTTTATCTCACAGAAAAGTGGTTATTTCCCACTCTTTCTCCCTCAATTTTTGGTAGATTTTTATTTTTATTTTTCTTGCATCTCTATTTTAGCCTGATAAAGTTTTGTATTCTTTAGAGCTCTATTTTGGTTTATGGGATTTAGCTTTGTGTTTTAAGTTTTTTATTTATTTTTATGTCTTTGATTGTTAAATATTATCATATTTCATTATAAATAATTAAAAATAGTATATAAGAATGTACTATTATTATATTACATAGAATTATTTGGATAAGTTAGTGTTTATTGTTATGTGTTTTATTTTTATTTTTTTCTCATATCATTTTATTTAACATTTAAATTCAACCACATCCCCATATATATCATTAAATTATTTATATTTCCACTCCTTTTTTATTTTTAAAAATTTTAAATATAATATTTTGCCTAAATTAAATAAATAAAATTGTCCACATTAAGTGGAGTAATGATAGGGAAACACTCATTCTCACACCCAATGCATCAAAGGAAGAATGAAATACAAAACAAATCAAGTTAGAAACACTAAATAATAAAAATAAAAAAATTAATAACGCATATTTAATGTCATAGAATCATCATCAAATTTTGGAAAACGATAGGTTGCCAGTGGAGAGAGAGAGAGAGAGAGATGGTATAGAAAAAAAAACCAATACAAAGTAATAAAGAGTAGATAAAGAAAAAAAAAAAAACCAAACGTCAATTAGTAATCGTTGATTGGAAAACAAAGAGGTTGTTAGGAGAAGTAAAAAATAAAATAGAGATTACCGTGTGGAGAACATTAAAAACTTTACAGTGTAGTAACATAAACCGTTTAATTCACTTAAAAAATTAAATCAACAATCAATAATTAAATACAATCATATTACTAAATTTAAATTTAAAACTAATCAAATTCTAACTATGGAAACCATATTAATCATAACTAAAAAAGAGACGTTCTCTGATAGTAGTAGAAATTGAATAAGAAATAAAGTTAGAAAATTTAAAAATCCATTTTTGACATTTCATTTAACCTTATTTATAATATATATATATATATATATATATATATATATATATATATATATATATATATATATATATATATATATATATATATATATATAAATATATATATAATTTTCATGCACTATTACTTTCGAAAATCTAATGAACAATGCTACCTCTCATTTATCGTCTTTGTTATGCAAATCATCAGTTAGTAAATATAAGATAATGGTAAGAAGCGTTACAAATGAGATCACTAAAAATAAAAAAAAAAATTAATTAGCCACTATCATTATGGAGTAGTAGTCTATAATTTTAGGCATCCAAAAAAGTGGAATATATAGAGTTTTTTTTTAAAGGTATGTGTAAAGATTCACTATGTGTGTGTGTGTAAAGGTTAAAAAAAAAAAAAAAAAAAGAAGAAGGTATATTTAAGGTTTTTGTTAACTTAAAAACTAATGAAAATCAAATGGTTAATAACTAAAATTATAGTATTAATAAAATATTTAATGAGACCATCCTAAAAAAATTACCGCACGCAACGCGCGGGTATGCGATTAGTATATAATAATAGGTGAAACTGAGAGAAACTCAAATTAGAATTCCAAATTAGAGTTCTAATTTTGTGCCATGTGTCATAAATTATTTACTCTTAAAGAATTTTATTTCTTAATTTTAGAATCAAATGTGGGGCTACATCATAAATATTTATTCAAGTGAGTTATTAAGTACAAAAAACCAAAAAGTTTAGAATAAATGAACCGTAACAAAAAAAAAAAAAAAAGTGCTTCACAATAATAAATAAACATGGACAATTTACATTTTATACCTAATAATGTCCTTACAAAATTTTTTAAAGTGTTAACAAAATATAAAAATGACTATTAATAGTATTTAAAAAAAAAAAATATATATATATATATATATATATATATGTATATATAAGAATTATGTTATGCATCTTATTGTATATCTTTAAGTGTATCCATGCTTATGCAAGGGGTTACAAGCTAGTGTATATAGATAAAAACTACTTAGTAGGCTATTCGGGATCCAAATAGCTAGGAAGAGCGGAAGTTGGATCTCCTAGAGACTGCTCACATTTTATTTGGTGAGTTATGTATCTGTTTATACTAATTGTATACTAAGCATGCTGCAATGACAGACTACGAGAATATTTTCTAGGGGGTCATTCAAAATCATGTTGAAGTGGTTGATAATGACCTGTAATAATATTTCTCATTTCATCTTGATTGTTAAGATGATAAAATGAGATATTTTCTCGTAACTCATGATTCGTAGGAAGATTTTTCAAGTCAACACGAGTCCTCTTAAAAGATGAATTTTAGATAGGAGATGAATCTTGTGCTCTATAGGGGTGGCAAAATTGGATACGACCCGCAAACCCAACCCGACACTAAATTTACATGTTACGGGTTTAGACTTAATGAGTTCGTGTCATATTTGGGTTGACATGAGAGACCCATTTGATAAATAGGTTGGGTTAGTGTTTAACCTATGAAACCTGTTTGACCCATTTAATTAAATGAAATTTTACCAATATACCCTTCAAACCCTAGGTATATAAACTTATTAGTTGTTGTGATTTATTTTCTTTTACATATTGTGATTAATTTTTTGTGATATTGAGATATGCTTTAGTTTTGAATGATTATTTGAGATGCAGTTACTCATTAGTTTTGAAATTTATATTTAAAATATTTATTTGTTTGTTTTTCATAATTTTTTTTCTTCATTTTGATAAAATTTGATAAACAAGTTGACACGATCGCTCCGTTTAATAAATAGGTCGTGTTGAGATTGAGGAATCTTAACCAGTTTAATAAACATGTCGGGTTAGTGTTGACTTATATAGTCAAATACACGTGAGTTGACACGACACGAATCCGACACACGAACACGACACACGAACACGAATTGCCCCCCCTAGTGCTCAATATGGTTGGCTGGGCGCCATAAATTGAGTGGAAGGGAAGATGTTGTTCATCCCCATTTTTGTTTGTTTGTTTGTTTTTTTTTTTCCCTATTAAATTATCCTCTAAACACCATTGTAAACTTTGATAAAGTTGATATCTTCAACTAGAACTTGGATGGGTTGGCTATCTTTCTAGAAAACATAAAGCTAAGTTTGTCATTTTTTAGTCTTTGTCTATGATTGGTGTTAACTATAGAGCAATGTGCCATACCCTAGACTATTTGGAAGAACACACAAAATTACATTTGTGGAAAAACTTCCATACCTCCATCAAGACCTTCATACGGTTTTAGTCCGAACGAACTCCAAGGACAAAAACTCTTTAACTAGGACCCAACCCCAACAAGAGTACACTATACTACAACATTACTTTCATTTAGGGAATACATATTACATGGTAAATCCTAATATACTTGTTGGAAGTAGTCGGCTAAGACTTCTTAACTATTAAACAAAGATGTAGTAGTCTAAGATGAGCAATCTAGGATGGCTGCCTTCATAATGAAAAATCGTGCAGGCCAATTGATCACAAAGGGATGCTTCGATCTCCTAGTACGTTCAGGGGAAGGACACTTCACCCCTCCTCTCTACTGACAAGAAGAGAAATATTGTACATAGCCTGGAGACAGGGCTACAGAGAAGCCTTGTATTGGTAGAATCTGAGCATTTAGCAGCCACATTAAACTCAATCAAACAGAGCACAAGGGATCATGCAACTACCCTGGAAGACATAAGGATCCAGATGGCCATGCTCCACCATGTATACTTTAGAGTGGCTCCTTGACCAACAATCAAGGAAGTCCAAAGCTGGCGAGAGAGGGGACCCAAATCTACACTCACATCATATGGCCCTAATTCTATCTCTTTGCTAAGTACCAAAAAGAAAAAGAAAAAGAAAAATTATATATATATATATATATATATATATATATATATATATATATATATATCTTGCATTATTCCTCACATTTATGTCTTTCTTACATATAATTAAAGATAAATGATTTGATACATAAATCAAATTAAATTTTCTAAAAGAATCGTTAAATATTTTTGAATTATGTTCAAGAATTCACATCTAGTGAAGTAAAAAATTTAACATTTAATACTTTAAAAAGTTACTTTATCTATTTTAATACATCACGTAAAAATACACCTTACTTCTCATTCTCTATTTTAGCATATAAAACATTAAAATAATAGAAATAAACAAAAGTTTAAAACCAACCACACCACCATCGGGACCATATCAACAACCACAACAACCACCGCCACCACCACCGCCACCGCCACCACCACCACCACCCACACCCACATCCCCCAACCACCACAATCTATACAAAGTCACAACCTACCACACCCAAAACATAATGGCCATCCAAAAACACTACCACCACCACCACCACAACCACCATCACCATGACCGCCACCCAAAATCAAATCACAAACCTCTCAAACCCACATTACAACCACTAATCCAACCTAGCTACAACTACCAACCACCATGCAACCCAGCAAAACATAGAGGTCTCATTCACACAAACTTATATTGGTGGCGATAGCAAAAAGGAAAAATCTCCTGAACAAACATCAACCCAACGAGTGATGATTAACACCACACCCAAAATCACAATAACCAACATCAACCCAAATCGAATCAAACTTAAGGTAGGAGAGGAATCTAATCTAAAGGAGAAATCTAAGATGACCTTGGTAGTTCGCAGTGGAGAGAAGGTGGTGAGAGGAGGAATGAAGAGAAAGGGGTGAGATAGAGAGATGGAGTATATAGGAGAGAGAAGAGACTGGAAGAGAGAAATAGAGAAGCACAATAGAGAGAAAGAAAGGAATTAAATAATAGCAACACAGATCATTGTAGCATGTTGCTTGTTTTCTTTAGCTTTAGCACCTTTGATGTAGCATAATTTTTGGTGTCTAGGGTACCAAAATAATTATTTCAAACTTTTATTTTTAATAGCTTATTGGGACATCATACCTTGAAAATCAAAATAATTTATTTCCTTCAAATATTTAAGTGATTCCTATCAAGGGATATAAATAGAAAGCTCTCATTATAGTTGTGGGGCCCACCCGAGAATAATGGGCTAATTCAACTACGAGCTCGTCCGAGGAGGATCCTATCCGAGAAGAAGTTATGGCCCAAGCAATATTAAGCCCAATTGCGAGAGAGGAAACACGTCCGAGGAGTAATTTCTCCTCGGACGTTACGAAGTCCGGATCAAAAGCTCCTTGATCATTGCAGTTCATTCCCCAAAGATATAAAAAAGAAGAGAACCCAAAATATCTCATGAAAAGCTGCTATCACCACATTAAATGTATCACAACCACTCTCTTGGCCGCATTAATGGGGAAAAGACCCCTGAACAGTGCTACCTTGGCCACTACAACTCACATAGAAGTGATAAAGGTGTCTGATAGGACAGGTGCACAAGTGGGGGGCTTAGATGATCAACAAGTGTAAGACTCGGATAATAAGAAGGGACCTATATAATGTAGAGGAGTCCCCCAAAGAAGGGGCGGGCTGTATAAACGAGATTAAGAAAAAAAAAAAATCTCTCTCTTGATATCCATCCCTGTGTTCTTGTTTCTATAATAATATTGTCCATGCACCAAACCGTCTAAGTTCACCGAGACTAAGTTCTTTAACCCATCCTCTACGAAAATCTATTGTGTGTGGCACCTTGGACCAAGGTCTAATCAAGAGGATTTGGACCTTAAAAATCGTGCTCCTACAATAGTTGTTCCAAAAGTGTGAATTTAAATTGACATCATTAAAACCAATTAAAGAGTTTAATTTGTCATTGTGAGAGTTACCTAAAGTTTAACTAGGGTTGTAAACGAGTCAAACTTTGTTGAGTAGTGAATGTTCAAGCTCGGTTCGACAACAAAATTAGAATGTTCAAGCTTGACTTGATCATGAATGAAGCCTACAAATAAAGTTCAAAAAATGATTGAACATTAAAAATCAAGCCTACAAATAATTTTCCCGAGATTTGCATCTGGGTTTAATAAACAAACCTAAAACGTGGGTTCTAGTTAGTTCAACTGGTAAAATTTCGATGGTTGAATAAGAGATCTAGGGTTTAATTCTCGCCTACATAAAAAACCGATTGGTGTCTTGGTCGATGATAAAGACCTAATATCAAGAGTAGACGCTATAGGTTAAAACTTTCTAAAAAAAAAAAAAATTAAACAAGCCTCGAAACCAAAACTTAAACTTGACTTATTTATAAATAAGCAAATATGAATGAACTTTTTATCAAGCTTAGTTTAAAATGTTTATAAATAATTTGGTTCGTTTACTACCCTATATTCAACTCATTGGTTTCACCCATTGATTTGGTCAAAAGCAAGTTGTCATTTATAGATGCATTGCCTGTATCCTCCTCCTCTTCAGAGTCAACCTAACTATTTGGTTGACATTATTGTGGTCGTGGGTTTTCACGCAGCATGTCAATTCAAACACCGCTCCTTACCTAAATTAAGGGTTTTTTTTATTATTATTATTTTTTTTATATAAAAATTGCATTTGGCAACGGCACACAACCAAGAAATTTCTAGAACTCTATCAAAAAAAAAAAAAAAAAGGAAATTTTTTTCAAGAACTACATGGAGAGGACGTAGAGTATAGGCCCTTACTGTAAATACATATTTTTAATTTTTAAATAATATTAAAATTATTTTTACACGCTTTTTCACTTAAATTAATTTTCAAAAAAATTGAAAACGGTGGTTTAAACTTTAAACACACGCAGCGGAGGCTAGGAGGCTGTTTGGTTAACCAATTTCCACAACTCAATTCTCGGTTTCCATAACTCATAACTCAAAAATGGTGGGACCCATAGTAAAAAGGTTGTTTGGCCAAACGATAACTCTGTTTCCATAACTCTGTTTCCATAACTCTGTTTCCATCACTCAATTCTCTGATTTTTGAGTTATGAGTTATGGAAATCGAAAACAACAAAAGGCTGTTTTCGGTTTCCATAACTCATAACTCAATGGCATTTCCGTAAATAAACACATATGAGGGACCCATAGCCGTAACTTTTGACCACCTTTTGACTTTTTTTTTTTTTTTTTTTTTTCTGGGTTGGCGTTGGCTGTTTTTTTTTTTTTTTTTTTTTTTTTTTTTTTTTCTGGGTTGGCCGTTCAGTTTTTTTTTTTTTTTTTTTTTTTTTCTTTTCTGGGTTGGCGTTGTTCTTTTTTTTTTTTTTTTTTCTGGGTTGGCCGTTCAGTTTTTTTTTTTTTTTTTTTTTTTTTTTTTTTTTCTGGGTTGGCGTTGTTCTTTTTTTTTTTTTTTTCTTTTTTTTTCTTTTCCTGGGTTGGCTGTTCGGTTTTTTTTTTTTTTTTTTTTTTTTTTTTTTTGTTAGCTTCGGTGAGTTGGGTATTAAAAAAAAAAAAAAAAACCATCTGTACTTATCTTGGCTGACAGGTGTGGGACCCATGAATAGTGTGAAAAAATTGAGTGATGAAAATAAAAATGATGTTGCCAAACGAGTGTTAAAAAATGAGTGATGAGTGATAAGTGATGAGTTATGAGTGATGAGTGATGAGTGATGAGTGATGGAAATTGAGTGATGAAAATCCCTTACCCAAACAGGCCCTAGAATTCCAACACTCCCAACAACTCTTCTTCATCTCCACCGCAGCTTTCTCGTTAAGTTCCGGATCACACGCATCCCATTACGTCATTGAGTCGGCATACTACGTCTTCTATATAAATCACCTCTACTTCCCTAATTCCCTCACACAAATTTCTTTCTCCTTTTCTTTTACTCATATCCATCCAAAGATGCAGATCTTCGTGAAAACCCTAACCGGAAAAACCATCACCCTGGAGGTGGAGAGCTCCGACACCATAGACAACGTCAAGGCCAAGATCCAGGACAAGGAAGGCATTCCCCCGGACCAGCAGCGGCTCATCTTCGCCGGTAAACAATTGGAGGACGGTCGTACCCTCGCCGATTACAACATCCAGAAAGAGTCAACGCTCCACCTCGTGTTGAGGCTCCGTGGAGGCATGCAGATCTTCGTCAAAACCCTAACGGGAAAGACGATCACCTTGGAGGTAGAGAGCTCCGACACCATCGATAATGTCAAGGCGAAGATCCAAGACAAGGAAGGGATCCCTCCGGACCAGCAGAGGCTAATCTTCGCCGGGAAGCAGTTAGAGGACGGTCGTACCCTCGCCGATTATAATATTCAGAAGGAATCGACTCTGCATCTGGTGTTGAGGCTCCGTGGAGGTATGCAGATATTCGTCAAGACTCTGACTGGGAAGACGATTACTCTAGAGGTGGAGAGTTCTGATACGATCGATAATGTGAAGGCGAAGATTCAGGATAAGGAGGGAATCCCTCCGGATCAGCAGAGGCTGATCTTTGCTGGTAAGCAATTGGAGGATGGGAGGACTCTCGCTGATTATAACATTCAAAAGGAGTCCACTCTTCATCTTGTTCTTCGTCTTCGCGGTGGCCAGTAAAAGATTTTCTCTGAAAGAAAGAAGGTTTTATGTGTTTGTGGTGTGGTTTCCTTAATAAATGTAGTTGTTTAGAGGTTTTTTAAGAACTCTGTTGTGGTTTAATCAATGTATTTATATATATCTAATTTAAATAATAGTACCTTTGTTAGTTCAAATTTCTCTGTTTTTATCACTACTCGATGCCTTAAGTCGATATGATTCATTGGTATGTTTGATGAATGGACCTTTGATTTTGGTCCTTAAATGGCTTGATTTAATGCCTCCTATGAAAGACTAACCGGGAGGCATATTGAGATTTTGATTTGGATGTTTAGAGGTATTTACTGCTAAGAGTGTTGTTGAAAAGATTAGCAGCCTCTCATCACAATTCACCACTGTGTTATCTGTTGCTAGTGTTGTATATAGTCTTTCTTGTTTATGGTTGTTCCAGTAATGCATTTATAAGCAAAGCATTTTAGTTAGATATTCTAGTTCTGTGCCAATGTGGTATTCGGTATGTTTATATATTGTGTTTTATTTGCTGTGATATCTATCTATCTATATATATTGGTTTTTGAGATAATTCAGTAGTTGGGGGAGGGGGGGTTTAAACCTAGGTGTCTTGGAATTGCTCGTTGAGCTACAACCCTTAGCTCTTGGCCGTTTGTGGTGGTGTTTGATATCATGTACTCCATATGATTCCTGTTCTAATCCTGTGCTATGGAGGTCTGATAAATCAAAGGATATGATGTCAACTTCCCTAGCTTCATATGGGGTGTGATTGTTGTTTCTTTTGTTAGTTAGCAAAGCCATTTTTATATGGTTATATTTAGTTTTTCTAGGTTCTGTTGGGTTGAATATGAATTGGGTGCTGGATGGGCGGTACATATGATAATAGTATGCTACGTGGTACTGATCATTCATTAATGTAAAAATTTTTGTTGAGGGAAATTTTGAGTGCTGCAATTAAGTTACAGACTCTGAATCGCTTTCATCCCTAATACCATGCGCTGTGTTAGTTAAAACTGAAGTTTTTGTGAAATAAATTCTAAATAGCTTCCTGTTAGTAGCTACAGCCTACAGCTGAATGTTGCTGGTATTTTTAGCATTTGATTCAGAGCTATGAAATAACTGTATTGAGATTCAAGCTATTCTGTTGCTTTTCTGTCAGCTTTCTGCCTTGTGGAAACCTGAGGTTGCTGATTATGAATTATGATTGCTAGTTATGTAGTGTTGGCTCTGTTCAAATTCAATTGTCACAATGGATAAAACTAGTAGTTCAGGTTAGGTTATTTGGGTCCTAGTAGAAGTTTTTAAGTATGCTTCCGTTAGCTCTTTCATGAATCTACTCTGCTTTAACTAGTTATTCTGTTTCTGAGTAGAAGCATGTTTAAATATCTTTATGTTTGGTTCAAGATCTTTTATTTGATAAAATTTGTACTAGGTGCTTTTAATGTCAAGAATACAATCATATGATATTTCTTTTCTATCAAGCACTTTGTCTTTCTTCCCTTTTCAAAGAGTTAAGCCACTTAAATTGCAATCTCTATGAGCTATTGCTCTCCTGACAGCCACATACTACTTGTGAGACTGTTGGTGAGAGTGATTGATTGGTTTAGAATGGGGGGAATGGGCAGACTAGTAGTGTGAGGGGCAACTATGTAATAAGTTAGGCAACGTTTCAAAGTTTTAAGAAAAATAGCATCTCGAGTTTTAGAAACTCGAGATCCATATTAAAACCTGAGTCCCAAAGACTCGCTTTGCGAGTGTTTGGTTGGACGATTTGGATTGAAAATGCCACATAGATCTTGAGTCTTCAAGACTCGAGTTTCATGCAAAAAAAATTTCCCTTATAAGGCGTTTTTAAGTTCTATAGTGACGTTTTGAATCCCTATAGCAGTGTTTTCTTGCAATTTTTTTTTTATAAGCGTGATCACTCCATACCAGGTTCAGGGAGCCCTATAGTGGCGTTTTCCTGCAATTTTTTTTATAAGTGTGATATCCCGTACCAGGTTTTGGGAGTTTTATAGTGGCGTTTTTAAGCCTTATAGTGACGTTTTTAAGCCTTATAGTGATGTTTTTAAGCCTTATAGTAGCGTTTTTTTGCAATTTATAGAAATCGAGTCTTTAAAACTCGATTCCACGTGGATTTTTTCCACATTAGACCCATCCGCTTACAAATCGAGACTTAAAAACTCGAGTTTTATTTTGGAACTCGAGTTTTAGACACTCAAGATGCTAGTTTTTAGCATTGTTTTGAAACATGACAACTAACTAAATTTTTTGATATTTGGAAAGGGTATTCGTTTAGAATGTGTTGATTTAGTATGTATGTATGTATTTGGACTCTTATTCTCATTAGGGATGAGTATGTCTTATGAAACAAGAGGTGCGTTTGGATAAGCTGTTTGGATAGGCTATTGTGAAACAGTGTTGCAGGTTAAAAATGTGTATTTGTAAAAAAGTTATGAGGAGTTGCTATTGCAAAACGGAGTTATAGGTTTTAAAAATGCCATTTTAAGCCCTCAAAATGCCAAACAAAACGGACCTAAGATGGTTGTATTAAACAGAGACTTTGTTGATGAATAGCAAGTACCGATAATTCAAGTGTTGAAATGGAAAATGTTTCTAATCTCCCAAATCCAGTAGCCTTCTTCTAGAGATTGTTGAATTAATTTGGTCATTGTACATGTTTAGGTGGCTGGAAACTTCCTACTGGTTAGGGAAAAATAATTGCTTTGGTAGTAGAGTGGTGCTTGATGCTTACATTGTTAGATAAGTGACTTCCTAGTGCTAGAGGAGAATGTCCTGATCTTTATGATTCTCATTACCTGTCTGTTGTTATTCCTATAGTGACTTATAAAATGTCCTCTTTTTTTTTTTTTTTACTTTTGTATGTAATGAATTTGGCTTGTCCTAATTCCAAAATTTCCTTTGTCATATTCATTTGGTACCTTGGATTTATGGCTCTTCTTATTAGTATATCTTTTTTCTTCTAGCTGTTGGAAGTCTACATTTGGCGGCAGCTACTTTTATGTATGCACACCCTTAGTGTAGTGTGTATCCTTCATTGGATAAAGTTTAGCTCCATCGCAACTTTTATGTATATACACTCTTATGTGTAGGGTGTACCCCTCCGTTGGATAAAGTTTAGCTCCAAACTGGGTTGGAGCTAGATCCTCCCACCTATGTATCGTCGATGATGAATTATAATACTATCTATAAACAAGTCACATGATTCATTAAAAAAATCATGTGACTAAAACTACATATGGGTGCTCTACAAAGATGGCTGGGCTATATGAATTGAGTGGAAGGGATGAAGATGGTCATCCTTATTTTTCCTCTACTGAAACTATAAATACCATTGTGAACTTTGATGATGCTGATATCTTCAACTAGAAATCTTTCCAGTAAACATAAAGTTGAGATTGTCATTTTTCAGTCTATGATTGCTGTACATAAATGAACATAGTTACAAAGATACAGAGTGGCGCCACACCTACAGAATGGCTGCTAGGCAGGCTGGTGACTGTCTCCTGGTTCCAAAGTCTCATCGGACCTCTAGATCTCTCTCTACATTATCCTTTTCCTCTTTATTTTTGTAGGATTCTTTTTTTTTTTTTTTTTTTTTTTTTTCACTTATCTGTAATCTTTTAATCTAGCTATTGTCAAATGAGAATTCTATTGAGTGAACGTCAATTGCGTGCTGAACATGAAATGAATGATGAGATGCAGGAGAATGTGTGGAGCTCAGCACATGGGCACCACTCTCTTCATGTCCATGGTTTCTCTGGTTCTTAGGCAATGATGCTTGATCATGGTGGTGAGAGGATGAATGGGGGCCAGTCATATCCCTACCTTCATTATTGAAATTGGACATCCTTTGTGTTTTATGAATGCTGTCTATTTCACCTTGATAGTGATGAAGGAGATGGACAGGAGACATGGAACGCATTGGGGTTTCTGGCGTACTGGTTGAATGTTGACTCTGTTTTATGTTTTTCTTTGCTCTCTGGTGCCACTTTCGTAGTGCATTTGCCACTCTTTCGTTGAAGATTGTTGGCTACATGGTCGAACCCATCTGCCATGGATCATTTAGATTTCTTTATGCCAATGAATAAAAAGATTGACAATCAACATGGAATAATACTTGGTAGATTAATTGTTGAATTTTATTTCCTCAGCATATTTAGGGCAGCAAGTCTTACATGTGTTGCCAAAGCATACAGAGGAAGAGTCACATACCTGCATAGAATCTGTATGAGGACCCTGCTCAAATGGCAAATATCACTGGCATCATTAAATTGAAATTTCATTCGTTTAGGGAAATGTCAGTTTGAAACTCACCCCATAGATATCCGGATGATCACATCTTCCAACTTCTCATGAAAGCAAGATTTTAACCCAAATTGACGCTGATTGCATAGGAAATAATAAAAATCAATTTTGAGATTTTGTTAGGAAAACCAGTCAATTTTTTAAAACTAGATTTAGTAGTTGGATGGTTTACCCAAGTCCACACAAAGGCCAGTTGAAAGGCATTCTGCAAGAACAAGAGAATGATCAGGAATGGATGAAAATATAAAGTGGATTAATGGCGTAAAATACAATATATGATAATAGTGCCAGTACCTCTCTCTAGAATTCTCAAACCCATCTTGGTTATAATTACTTGTAGCTTTGTCCCAACCAGTAAAATTATATACAGAAGCACCATATCAGCAATTAGATGCGTTTGCTGGACTGTCTAACAAAGTAAATATGTGAAATGGACTAAGACGATACTTACAATCGGTGGAAGGTAGGGCAGCCACAGATATGAAAACCAACCTGTAAATTTTAATAAATAAATAAAGGAACAAGAAGAAGAAGATGACCAATGAAAACTCAAACCCAAGTCACACAACCTTTGAACCTATTTAATTCTAGTTGAGTTCAACCAATCCAATAGAGTTGCCTACCACCTACACTCACTATTCTACCCAATCAAGTGCAACCAAGATCATGGTCGTTGCCATTGAGCCTCTCTTGCAATCCCACTTGCGTCCAATTGTAAGGCTATTTTCCATCCACGCCTTCTTGTCTGAAAACTGAATCAAGATAATGATAAACCAATGTCATTTTACAAAGGCATTGATATTATAGCTAGATTCTAAAAGTGAAGAAAACCAATCCAGATATAAATTTAAGAAATTCACAACACTCAAGCCAATCTACTTTAACTCAAATTACACTTTTTCCTCCCACAAGATGAGCTGGGACCCACTATGTGCATGTATAACTTACTAAGAAAAATAAATTATATCATTTAAATATAATCAAGGAAACGTTTGAATGTCACATGCATTCATAACCATATAGTGTTTTACTATGCACACACAAAGCAAGAACCAAATCACTTATGAATGAAAAGAGAAAAAGCTCATCAATTAGAAACATAAATTGATGCTATTGCTTTAAAAAATTTGAAGAGGTGCACACAAGACTCCTAGTTCATTGAAGTTCCAGTTTGGCGATTTCTGAAAATTAAACCCACCCACACTTTAGTTTCCATATAATTGAAAAATCAATCAATTGATCCATATTTTCTAGTGACATGTACATGAAAACCCGAAAATTGACTGACCGCATATTACAAGCGATCCAAACATCTTTTGCTCCAAATACCCATTAAATCACCAGTTACCACCAATCATCACTTTAGTTGCTGCAAGATAAATTTGCCATAACGCAGCTCCAAATTAAGACTTTCAAGATTACCTGCACATAATATTTCTGGAACTCTTGGCAGTTAATTGGGTTATACATAGATTTATGTGCAAATGATCAACAAGAGATAAATGACCCATATTAATGGCATTTGAAAAGACAAGCTAGAAAAGATGATATGGAAGATGATGAAAAAATGGGTAATTTATAAGGTTCAGTTACACCATCCACATCATCTAAAGAAACGTTACAAAAAATTTGAGAGCTATTTAGATGCAATGAATTACACAATAACCCGAAATTGCAATTATAAAGCATGTGTTGCTAACAACTTCTATTGCACCATCAAATGCGAATTCCTAGGGTGTACTTTTGGTTTGCTTTTAAAGTGACCACAAATGCATATGTACTAGGTAGCCTTAAGCACCATATCTCAACCATAAGAACATCTGGTTGAAACAATGCCTAGGAATTTACCTGGCAACCCCTCATCCTGGGATTCATTGAGCATTCTATAAAGCTAAAAGAATACTAGATTGTACAAAGCTTTTCACTGCAGCTTCATCCCCCATCCCCTCTAAATAGTAATTAGAACAGGCTTATTCAAGAAAAAATTTGTTTTTCTCAAAACCGGACAAATAGTTTTAAACAGATCTTTTAATGAATTGGTTTAGAAGCATACTTATTAATTTTTTTTAAAAAAGACACATATAGGGATCAATTAAGCAAGATATGTAATAGATGTTTCACTCATCCAATAATATCACTCAATTGATGAAAGGAAAGACTTTGGATATATTTTAATTCTACAAAATACCAGGTATACCTTTGTTAATTTTTGGACTAATTTTCACATCCATCTCAAAACTAGCATTGTTCCTTAGCGGCTAGACTTGTTTGAGCTTTTCCAGAACCGCGCAATAAATAATCTAAAGACCAAAGTTGCATTAAAAAGAGAAATGTAGAGATTTGATAATAAAAAGAAGATATTGTTAACGTGTGTCAAATATATAAATTTGACATAGCATGGGGTTTTACTAATTGTACTTCAATTTTTTATTTTCAATTTTTTCTTTAGATCTTTCTATCTTTTAGATTACTTTGACATAATATAAACTTTAAAAAAAAAAAAATAATATATAAACAACTACACGATTCATGTCATCACATTGAATGATAGGGGCAAATACAGACCCATTCAACCAATGCACTTAGATAATCTCAAGAAACTGTCCTTTTTCCCCTAAATACTAACGCAAGAAACTGCCCCCATCATATGAGTTTCCAATTATGAAATATCTAATGGAGCTGAACCATTATCTTTTCATCTTCATACATGCCTCATATAATACATAGAACCGTATGAAGCATACAACAATTATTTTATTAATGAAATTCTCCATAAGTTTTACAGCATCATATAGACATATCATGAAAAGAGAGAGAGATCCACACCTCTAATATATGATCATGTGCTATACTCCAAGAAAACAACTGAAAAGTACATCGTGTGGTTTAAATGTAGTGTCCACTTCCCATATGTTTGCTGCATCCCTACAAATAGAAGAAAGGTAAGCACTAAGACTTGGGACTTTAGAAGCTAGCATTAACAGTTATTCCTTCATGCACTACTTTGTTTCCATGTATTAAAATAGCCCAAAGACTAAGAGTGTTGGCAAAGATGATAGTGAAGTGATTGCATTGGTCTTGCAACTGATACACTCTTTCCAGCCAAGATGAAACTTAATTTGACTTAACATTGGCTCTAGGACCTAAGTTCTAATGGTGAGTGGTGATGTGAACCACATCGCACGAGCTAAGTCATAGGCAACATCATCTTCCACAGGGCAGCCCACATCTGAGAACTATATCTCTGAATTGTGCTCCTTCCATCTAAGGATTCATTATGGAGAAGCCAATAGGCTCTCTTGATCATAAAGAGACATGACTAATAATGTGGCCAAATCAGTTATAATTATGTATTCCAATGGCAACATGACTCGGAACTACTTTGAGAATTTTGTTTGAACTTTAGAGAATGGTTTATCAGATGTGAACAAAGGAACCTAAAAGATAGAAAGATCATTTTTAAGCGGGAAAATGAACTTTAAGGGATGAAGAAATTTTATCAATGAGTACACTTGTGATCCCAACAATGATAAAGTTGTGGCCCTGTCCATCCTCATTAATTCAAACATTCCTAACTAAAACAAAAGTAATAAGTAAATAAAAACACATGATTTTATATTATGTTTCTAAAATTAACTCCTTAACCAATCCTATATATATAATATTCTTCCATAGGTCCCAACCAAAGGTTTTTGATAGCATATATTAAATGATTAATCATGAAGCTGAGGGCTGAAGACATACTCTAATAGTTCCAACACCTCTTAAGATGTCTAGTACTGGGGTTCCAACCCCACTCCCAAATTTACCTAGGAAAAAAAAAAAAAAAAAACCCTTAAATATTGTGATCAAGAAACATGTTCTAATACAAATTAAAGCAAATAAAATAAACTAAATAAATAAATAAGCCAATCTAAGATTCCTTATCCTAATTAAACACTCCTTATTGGTTTTTTTTGCTGAGTAGTCTTATGTACACACTCCGTAATCCCAATTCTTATCAACTGTAAATACCTTCCTTTGGCAACCCAATCCAAATTTGCAGCGTTTAGAACCTCAAAAAAATTGTTTAGCTGTTTGAATAGTCTTATGACAACTTTATGCCAAACTCTTTTCACGTGTAAATCGCTTGGTATTAAATAAAATCAAAATCTTAACAAACACCTATTTGTTTTTTATCAACAAAACTAACCAAAGATCGTCAATTTGATTAACAATCAACTCATTATCTTAATATGTGATCCAAAAATTTTATTTAATTTTTAGAACATTAAGAGCAAGGTGCACTTTCAAAATTGCCTTTCCAAAAGTATTTAAATGAATTACCTACCTTTTTAATCGTAGAGAGTACCTCTTGATTACCTTGACATAGGATCTAGTCCTTTAATGACTGCTCCACATTCCTAGACAAAAAGACCCAAATAAAGATTTGAAACAATTAATTTGTATAAAAACTATTTAAATCACTAAATCATAAGTGATAGCAAATTAAAAAAAAAAAAAAAAAAAGAACGTGCGAGAGCAGAGGAGTCTACTCTTCACCTCCCATCTTAGCTCTTGAAGCTGAATCTTGGCATCAAAAAGAAAAAGATTATGTATTTTTTAAGCAATTGAATGAAAGGGGAAATTGGTTTAAGAATTTTTAGAGAAAACAAGAAAGTTCAATACCACCAAACTATTATGAAAAGGTTGGAATTTAACTCATTGACCTTGTACCATCCTCCCATCCAAGAATATTCACCAAAATATGGATCACTAAAATAGGAGATCCACAAAATAAAATTTCCGTGGTCTTACCTCAAAGGTTTGTGAATTCCTGCAAACACTTCAAATTTAAAAAGTAAAAAGAGACAACAAAGTTAAACATTTAGACTAATAGGACCTTTCAACATTTTACCACACTAACCATTACATGATTTAGCTTGGCTAGAAAGATCTAAAGCATTTTCATATCTGAGAGTTGAACTTGAAAAACTTGAATTTGTTTTACAGTAAATTTAATATCTTCACAATAAGCAGAAAGAAAATATACAAATTGACCCCTAATTAGGGGAAAAAAAAAAGGATAGGATTGCATAGCGCATTGCATATTTCTTATGTTTTCAATCCAAATCTAGATGTTCTCAATAGTTAAACCACATTAAAGAAAAAAAAGCATTAAATGGAGAAATGCAGTAACCATATGAGCAATGCAATCAAGAAAAAAAAGTTTAGTTAGAACATTAACGTTTGGCTGCAACAGAATTCAGGTTTGAATTCACACTTTCTTTGTAGTTTGTTCTTATTTGGCAATGTAGAAAATAAATAAGTTAAAATGGTCAAGGTCCTCAAGTAATTATTATTATTATTATTATTTATGAACAACTGAATTTATTAAAGAAGTGAACCATACAAACTGGAAACACCAATATCTAAAAGCTGTAACACCTAACAACAAAAACAGAGCAAGCAGGAAACTAAATAAAAGCTGCAACTAAACTTAAAAAAAAAAAAAAAAAAAAAAAAAAAAAAAAAAAAAAAAAAAAAAAAACCCTCAATTATGGTAAGCTCAATCAAGGCCTTGATGGCTTAATGCCTCCCCAGTCGAGACATTGCTGCAGAATAAATAAACATTTCTTTCAAGCCAAACATAATAAACCATTGCAGACCTAGCAATTTTTCTTATGGTGTTTTTAAAACTTTTGGCCTTCAACTTATTTTTACCCCCAAAGAACTACTTGGTACAAACTATTTATGCCTAGGATTATATTAGACACTATGACTTAAATCGCAGCTATAGCCTCTTTGAGAAAGGAAGGATACTCAAGGATCCTGAATCCATAGTTTAGTGCAAAGTTGATTTTTATTTCTCTTGGTAATATGTATGCATTCTTGTTTAGTTGTTACTTAACTCTGAATAAGATGATGAAAAATCTAAGTAATATTATTTAGTGAATCAATAAAAGTAAAGAAACATCTATTACAATTAACAATATCAAAATTTTAAAACCCACAAGAAAAGCAAAAGTAATCAAACAAAATTATGTTTTAGAAATTAACAATTGGCTTGATGAATTGCATAGGTCAGAAACATCTAAGCAAACAGGTTCAATATCCTGAAAAGGCATTTAATCAAAGTGCTTGGCTTAAATTTCAATTTCGAACAACGGGCAAGCATACTTGTTAATTAATAAAATTGAATTTTAGAAAATCTGAAGAAATTATGCACTAGAAGCAGACAAATCAAATGAATAAAGAAAATATTATAATAAATGAAAATTAAATTGTAAGGTGGAAATGAATCTTGGACCTACCAATTACTTTAAAAGCAACGGCAACTGCATACCATCGTGCACCTTTGCGATGATGGTCACTCCACATGACCGGGTTTAAGTCTCTAGAAGGGAGACTCACACACATATATATATCTACCTTGTATTAACAAACAAAAAAAAACTGCAGTAAAATAAAATAAATTAAATACTTATTTTGTAACTAATAAATACAAAGCCTAGCAGCTTGATTTTCCTATAAATACTTGGGCAACAATCCTATGAATGATACAGACAGGCAAAGATGTGAATCCAACAATGCAACTAAAGCAAGCATACCTTGGCATCGAAGTTGCTTTCAGTCGGAAGCATAATTCTTTAAAGTTTGATCAAGATGTTCTTGCCTTCTTTGATGGTGGAAACTGATTGAAGTCAAAATCATTGTTGTCAAAGGCATGGACGGTTGAAGATGAACCCAGATCAAACCCATCACATTCGGCCACTGGAAGCAAATCAGATGGCAAAGAATGGTGAATGGCATCTTCAGGAACCGAAGGAGGCCAATGTTCTCCTACATCTGAGTGATTATATCCAATGCTTAAAAATGGATTGGCAATTGATGTCAAACCCAAATCATACCCATTACTATGAACTGTCGAGTCAAGTCCCAAATATGAGTCAAAAATATCAGATGGCAAAGAATGGTGCTCAATGTCATCAAGGACTAAGGGAGGGCAACCATCTCTACTAGTAGCATTTGAGTCATGATATCCAATGCTTGCAAAGGGATAGGCAATTGATGCTGAATCCAAATTGTGCACATCACCATGAAATGTTGATTCAAATCCCAAATATGACCCAGTTAAACCTGAGTTTGGTTCGATCAAAAGCCCTGAAACCCCTCCACTGTTTAAAACCCCATGATCTAAATCAGAACCAGAAGAAATGGAGAAAACAGCTGGCAAAGGTCGTAGCTCAGTGTTATCACAAATCCAGGCCGTTGAAGATGAACCCAGATCATCCAACACATCACTGAATCCCAAACCTGGGTGAACCAAGAGCAAGTTGGTGTCCATTTGAAGCCCCACATCAGATGGAAAAGAATGGTGATAGATGTCATCTAAGTCATTATATCCAACGCTTGCAAATGGATTGGCAAATGGTGATGAATCCAAATCGAGCATATCACCATGAGATGTTGATTCAAAGTTTGGTTCGATCAAATGCCCCGAAACCCCTCCATTCTTGAAAACCCCAAGATCTAAATCTGAATCATATGAAGTGGGGAAAACAACTGGTAAAGGCGGTAACTCAGTGTTATCACAAATATTGGCCGCTGAAGATGAACTCAGATCATCCAACCCGTAAGAGTAACCCATTGAAAGCTCAACATCAGATGGAAAATAATGGTGATCGATGTCATCAGAGACAGAGGAAGACATACAACCACAGCAGATGCAGTCTACATGGACTCCCAACCATGAAATTTTGGGGTCATCAGAAGAAGGGATTATGGGGTTACTAGAAGAAGTGTCATCATCATCATCATCATCAGAAGAAGATTCTATGTCATCATACTTGATTTCAACTGTAATCGTAACTTCATTCTGTTCAGATGGATTTGATTCACCCCATTTCCCATTCAAAATGTAAACGGTATACATACAGAGATGCTCAGAACCTCCTTCTATAAAGTATGAATCTATATATTTTTCTTCCGAAAAACCATTGGCGGAAACAACAAAATAAGTTGCGTCCATAGCTTTCGCCCCCACCGATCGAAAAGCAAAACAGACAAATAATTTTTGAAATTCCCTACCAATCTGGAATGATACAGAATTTCCAACACTTTGATGGTTCAATTTGAACCACTTTGGAATCTCAATTCTAGGTAGTACAAATTCACAAGGATTGTAATAAAAAATTGGGCGATTCATGAATAGTTCTTGAAACTGCTTCCATTTAGCAAATACAAAGAAATTAAAATTTAGAGATTCTCGTAATATATATATCACTTAGACTTACACGTATAGAGAGAGGGGGGAGAGAGCTCACCTGATTCAATAATCTGCATGATGATGGTAGATCCAACGACGTGCAGTTTATTGCGTACACACTTCTTATAGACTGTGGAAGCCTTGGAATTTCCCGAAGGTTCTTGCAACTACTCATGGAAAGTGTTTGTAATGCAGTAAATCTAATAATGCTTCTCGGGATTGTAACAATATTAGAATCATCTAGATTTAGATAAATCAATGAGGGGAAGGAATCAGGCTTCTTCAAAATATGTGATTCAATTATATTTCCATCACAAATTCGCAGCTCTTGCAAGTTCGTAAACTTACATCTCGAAATGCTAACTAGAAAATCCCCAAGGTTTTGACAATTATCTAGGCTTAAGTAAGTAAGCCCACTAAGAAGATACCCTAGTGACAAAGGCCATTCCTTAATATTACTACTACTAAAACTTAAAGTATTACATTTAATTTCGGGGTGAATATTGGGAAAATTTTCAAGGCTTACACACTGATCTAGACCAAGAGAACTAAGAGATTTCAACCTAAGGGTGTTGGGAAGAATTTGAAGTTTTTTGCAACCATAGAGCTCCCAATCAACAAGCTTATCAAGAGATCCAAAGGCCTCATGAACCTCAATTAAATTTTCACAACCAGTCATGTACAATCCTATTAAGTTTGGGGCGCACAAGTTAGGTAATGTTTTAAGACTTACACAGTCATATAGAAAAATATATTCAAGAGATTTCAACCTAAAGTTGCTAGGAAGAATTTGAAGTTTTTTGCATCCGTAGAGACTCCAACTTTTAAGCTTATCAAGAGATCCAATGGCCTCATGAACCTCAATTAAATTTTCACAAAAATTAATGTCCAATTTCTCTAAGTTTGGGGCGCACAGGTCAGGTAATATTCTAATGGATGAACAGTTGTTCAAATTGATACTTTTCAAATTTTTGTAAAGGAACCCCTACAAGGAAAAAAAAACAAACAAAAATTGTTCTTCAACAAAATTTTAGAAATAACATTTAAAGAAATCAAAATTCATCAATACTAATACTCATACCTGCTTCAACAGCTTCTCCAATCTAATGCAACAATGCGACATATTGAGTACAACAAGTTCTTGAGGAAAAAAATTGGATGGCAAGAAAAAAGGATATTGTTCCCATTCAAGTAACCTTAATCCATTGGGGAGATATTTGAGTTCTTGAGAAATAAGTACATTACTAACCATAAGAAATTTGAGATTTTCCATCTTTTTGAAAGCTTTAGTATATAGTTGCACTATTATTGGATTAGGCGAATGCAACATTATACCTCGAATTTTGTTTGACCCCTGATTAGATAAAGAAATAAGTGAGGCATATAATACAATAGAATTTTCCAGAACTATAGTAATCTTGAAATTTTAAGCAAAAATGATATTGATAAACTTATATTTTCTATAATGTTACAAAGAAAAAATATCAAAGGAAAAAAAAAACTTATTACTTCTACCTAACGAAAAAAGATGTTAAAATATAGAGAAAAAGAAGTTATACCTTACTTCCAGTTAGTACTTCAAGTGCATCCTCATAATGCCATAATCTGCTACGTGTTTTGAGGACTTTTGGTGATTCTTGCCGAACAATTTCCCTACCCATTTGTTGTACCAAGTCATGCATCCCCAATATGTCATCGGAATCAATAGTTATGAGACATTTATTAACAAGGTTTGGAATACCAAATGTTGGATATAAATTGCAAGCATCTAATATATTTACAACATCATCCTTGTTCCTTCCCTTGAAGAAACATGCAATATCGAGGAAAATATCCTTTTCTGTTTCTTCCAATCCATCATAACTTACTTTAAGTATTTTATGAATATCTCCTTTAGGAATTTTTCTATATTGCTGCACTGCACTTTTCCATTCAGATCTTGTTTTTCCACACAAATCAGAACCTATTATTGTTAGAGCTAATGGTAGGCCATTGGCATGTTGTATGACTTGGTTTGCAAGTTCAAAATAATCTTCCTCAAGTTTATTTCCTTGGAAGGCATGTTGAGTAAAGAGTTCAAGAGCTTCATGTTTGTCCAATTCCTTCACCTTGTAAGTTGTATAAACTTTAAGAGTAGCTAGCAAGTGTGCGTCTCTTGTTGTTATAAGGACTCTACTTCCTAAAAAAAACCAATCAAAATTTCCAAACAAATATTCAATTTGTTTTGATTTATCCACGTCATCAAGAATTAAAAGAACCCTTTTACTTTGAAGCATTTCCCTTATCATATTGGCTCCATGGGCTGCACTCGTCACCTTCAAATGTTTGCCCCTTAAAATTTTATATAGAAGATTCTCTTGTAGTTGCATTATGCCATTATTTGTTCCAGAATTTTCTCTAACATTCTCTAGAAAGTAACTTTCTTCAAAATGCTTAGCAATTCTATTATAAACAGCTTTTGCAATAGTTGTTTTACCTATTCCCCCAAGACCAAGAATCCCTACCATCCGAACATCATTTACCTTAATATCTAAAAGCAATTCTATGGCCTTGGCACGAGAATTTAATCCAATAGGGTATTTAGCAACAAATAAATCGCTGCCACTTAACTTGGTATACAATATATATTCAATAATTTGTTCGATGAATTTATATTCAGGGCCGCTGCCAATCACAAAGCAAATGAGACATTAAATGAGTTGGACTAGTTGAAATTATGAATATGAAAATATAATAATCAAGATATCTAGTTTTATGCATTAAAACTTAGACTTGACACATTATTAATTAAATTAAAGGATTTAATTCAAGGATTTGAGAAGCATCATTAATATTAGTTTTTTTTTTTGGGGGCGGGGGGATTGTGGATTGCCATACTTAACCAAAATAATCAAAAAATTTTGGAATTATACAAAAAAATTAATGGGAGAAACTATAACATTAACAAGTCTTTTAAAGGTAAATATTTTGTGTTTCTTTGCCAAACTGAAATGATATTCCTTATTTTATTCAAAACTTTAATTTTGAGTCATTCTTTTTTTTTTCCCCTACTAAGAAATTGTTTTAGGCTTTTTGCAAGTAGTTGTATGGAAACTTCACCTAAGGTGAGGTAACAAGCCTATTGAAAACTCATTTATAACACCTTGAACGAAATGATTAAGAAAATTAGAGAAATGTTTTTAAAAGGATTATGTCGATGAGCCTTGATTCAAACAACATTTCATCTTCTCACAAGTATGGGTGAAAGGTGGGGTCACGAGATCAAAGCTCATCAAATACATTTGCAACTTACCAATATGGGGAGAAAAACTCACAAATATGTTAGCCTAATTGCCTTAGTAATTGAAGATATGATCATAATAGATTTTTTTTCTTTCATATTTGGCATTTTGTAGTGGTAGCATAACTATTAGAAGTCTAAAGTCATAAAAGAACATAACATTAGTTATTAGATACATACCGATCCTCATAATGCCATCCAGACAAACTAGCTGCATCATTTAGAGCTGTCCTCCACCTCTGCACTTTCTCCATGTCATTCTTAAATTTGTTTTCATGTTTAGCTAGTGCTGCTTTGAAATTACCTTTTTGTTTACGTATTTCAGATGGATCCACTTTGTAAAAAATAGGTAAAACCAATTGTCCATTTTGCTTGCAATTAAGAATCTCGACAAGTTCATCCAAGCACCAAGCTGAAAATGCGTAGTTTTGAGAGAATATGATAATTGAAATCCTTGAGGATTTAATAGCTTTCAGAAGTTCCAATGAAATTTCTTCTCCTCTTCGTATGTCATTATCAATGAAGGTATTGATACCTTCGTCACACAAAGCTCGATATAAATGACCAGTAAAACCATTGCGGGTATCTTCACCTCTAAAGTTTAAGAAGACATCATAGTCCCACCAGCAAGTAGAAGAAGAAAATGAGACTCCTTGATTGATCGGGAAAGCCATCAGAATCTACAAGCAGAAGATTGAGAAGATCAAAGATGTGATAAAATAAGGAGTAAACCTCCTAGTTATTTTGACAGAGTGATATTTGAAAGGAAATGAAGGCCTTGAAAGTAGGGAAGTCCCACACTCCCACTTCCACGAAGATTCCATGGTGCAAACTTTCGAATAGACAAGCTCTTTCATTTTTCAAAAAGTGAATTACAAAACAACGAATAATTCAGACTTTTTTGACAACGAATAATTCGAATAGACAAGCTCTTTCATTGGTATTTACTCACACATGCACTCGCTCCAATCAACAAATTAACCTAAAAATAAAACCAAACATTTTGGGAAAGGAAAATTAAAAAAGTAGAAATGAAACTGGTTGGAAGGTGCTGTACATACAAATACCATCCCATGCATATTTATTTACAAAAGTGCCATTTACTTTTTCCTTGTATTACCAATCGGAGTAGAGTGTGGACTGTGGGTACAATATGTAAGGACAAATGCACGATGTGTGCAAGTCCCACTTCCACTAAGTGCCTGTTTGGTTACACTTTCATAAGGTAAAAAGCGGTTTTTGAAACCCAAAAAATAGTATGAGCGTTTGGTTAGATTTTAAAAGCGGCTTTAACTAAAAGCTGCGTTTTGAAATTGTGAAGGAGGAGGACTGCGACAGCTCTTCGGAGCCTTTTGTATAAGCTAATGCACATTTCATTAATATTACCGTTGGAGGCAGTGTTAAATTACCAAATTGCCCACTGTGCTGCTACAAAGGTCCTCTCCGTGCTGCTCTGCTACAGAACAAGCCTCTCCGTGTTGCTACAAAGGTACTTTCCGTGCTGCAAAGGCCTCTCCGTGCTGCTCTGCTACAGAACTCACCTTAATTGATTTTTAATGAAATTAGAGAAAATGAGAAGCAGAAAGAAGATGAGAAGCAGAGAAAGAAAATAAGGATGGGAGAATATAAAGGTGGAAGAAGGTCCTCTCCGTGCTGCTCTGCTACAGAACCCACCTTAATTGATTTTTAATGAAATTAGAGAAAATGAGAAGCAGAAAGAAGATGAGGATGGGAGAATATAAAGGTGGAAGAAGATAAGCGTGAAAGGAAACGTGTGGTTGAGGAAAAAAAGAAGAAGTAAAAAATAAATAAATAAAAGTAAAAGGTAGAGTGTGATACGTGTCCATACAAGGAAATTTACAAAATGAAAATTACAATTTTTTTTTTTTTGAGCACTAAATTACAATTGTATTAAGACATAATAAATTATCACAAAAAATTCAAAACACAATAAATTATCACAAAAGTTTCAGAACAGTTGTGGTATTAAATTTATTATTAGAGTAGGATTGATCACACTAAAAATAAATAATATTATGAAAATATTGTCACATTTTATTGTATTTTTAGACTTTTTAAATTAGTGCTATTTTTCTTTAGAAAAAAAATTGTGTTATTGACACAATATTTTTATAATAATCTCATAATAGATTTTACTTAGTAAGTTGTTATTGGTTTTCATTTGAACTTACTAATGACATTATTTTCATTTTATTTACTATTAATAACTTGTCATATAGGCTTTATTGTGAAATTTTTATAAAAATATTATGTCTATAACTTACATTAAGAGAGATAATTAATGTTATCTTTTTTGATAATTTATAATTCAATCCTTCATTTTTATAAGTGCTAGTTAAACATTTTATTTTTTCAAAAAATATTTTTTAATAGTTTTAATTAAACACTCAATTTTAAAAAAAAAAATTTCATATTGCACTTTTTTAAAAACTCAAAACTCAATTTAAAAAAGCCAAATGAAACTCGCCCTAAGTTTCCATGGCGCAAACTTTCGAACAGACAGACTCTTTCAATTTTCAAAAAGTGAATGACAAAGCAATGTATAATCTGACTTTTCTGACAACGCGCAATTGTCTTTTCTCACATATGCATTCGCTCCAATCAACAAATTAACCTAAAAAAAAAAAAAATCCATACATTTTGGAAAAGGAAAAGTAAAAAGTAGAAATGAAACTTGTTGGAAGGTGCTTTACTTTCAAATACCATTCCTTGCATATTTATTTATAGAAGTGCCATTTAATTTTTCTTTGGTAGCATTTGGATTGCATTTCTAGATAGCGTATCAACGTTTGCGTTTTCTTTTTTTTTTTAATAGAGAACAGTATTTTCATGTGGGATATTGTCTGTCAATGGGTTCTGATTCCGTGCACTATACATGGGATCTACTACCTCTTCGACCAGCAAATTTTGCAATGAAATGTGTCTGTCGGTGGATCCGTACACTATTTATGGGACTCACAAATCTTTTTTTTTACACAAAATTTCATTCAAAATGGACCCCACGATACTATTCACACATTGAAAAATTATTTTCTACTGGTATTTTTAATTTTCAACAAAATAAGCGGTATTCAAACGGATCACCAATCGCCAATCGGTGTAGAATGTGGACTGTGGAGTACAATATGTAAGGACAAATGGATGATAAGTGCAATTAACCTTAATCACGCTCTGTTTGTTTATTTGGAAAACCTTCAGTAAAGATAGTTTTCCACATTTTCCAGATGTTTGGTAGCACAAAAAAACCTGGTCAATGGAAAACTATCTTTGGTCAACGGAAAACTCTAATAAAAATAAGGCTTATTTTCTATAAGTTGTTTTCCAAATTTTTTTTTTGGAAAACAATCTCTCTCTCATGCGTTGCATCTCCTATAAATATTATTTTCGTCTATAGCCGTGGGAAACATAATTTTTTGGTGCCTTCTCTCTCTCATGGTAAGTTTTCTCACTTTTTCTCTCTTCCCTTTACTTTTTCTCTCCTCACACCTCACCGTTACTAACTCTGGTCTCTCCTCTTCCCATAGATCTCTCTCTTTAACTGTCTCTCTTCTCTCTTTTCTTCATGTTTCTCTTCCCCTCAGTAACACAATTCTCTGATTAGATTTTTCTTTACTTCATTGATCGATCAATAGCTCCGACTTACAAAGGAGAACAAATTTCTGATGGTAATTATTTCATTCATCTTTACCAAAATACCAATTCTTTGCTTTGAATTTCAAACTCGATTTTCTTTTTTCTCTAAGAAATATTCGGTTTGATGGATTCCAAGCAGAAGTTACTTCTTTTTCGTACATAAAGTACAAAAAAAAAATAATAATAAAATAAAAAAAATAATAAAAGAAGAAGAAGAAAGAATGAAAAAAATAAAAGATGAAAATTTTAAACATAGTACCTATATTGCTCTAAATTGCTTTTACATGGGACAATTTTTACTGTTGACTAATAATATTGTTATATAATGAATGATAATTGTTTAGGAGAATTGCATTTGTTGGCAAATACATTTTTTTTTGGCGGATACTATGTAGTGATGATATATTATGCAATACATTATGTAAAGACATAATTTAGAGTAATATTGAAGACTTGTGGTTGACTATAGTAGACAAATGGTTGATGTGTGTGTGTGTGTGTGTGTGTGTGTGTGTACGTGCGTTCTTGTCTATATATATGAGCAAGATGAGTGGTAGAGATCATGAAAATTTGCCAACTAATTAATTTTGATTGTATCTATTGTCAAAATTTTAGATTAATTAGTATGAAAACCAAATTCATTCTTAGTTTTTATCAATAATGATTACATTAGTTAGTTTACATAATATACATGTTTTAAATTATACAATAAATATTTTAAAAAAATTGCATACCAAACACCAGAAAATATTTTCAAGCGCATTTTCAAGGTTGTTACCAAACACTAGAAAATAAGAAAGTTTTCTAAAAAATGCTCTTTGAAAAATGAACTATTTTCAAGAAAACGTTAATGCTGAAACAAACAGAGCGATTCCTATTAAAAAAAAATGAACCATTACCACCAATCAATTCACTTCATTAGATTCTCTTAAAAAAAAAAATTTCACTTCATTAGATTTTTTGTTTATTCTATTATCAATTTAAATTTTAGCTTAACAGTAATAAGTAATATTATTTTTATTATATATATTTATATAAATGCATATTGCGGTAATCCCAAAATGGTAAATTAGTATTTACTAGTATAGAAATATTCTATTCCTGTGACCAAAACCAATATCAACAAGCAGTGAGCACACTTTTTGTCACAATATCATGGTACAAATAGATTTTTTTTTTTAATAAATTTAATTAAATGAGAATTTTCTACCTTGTAATTTATTTTGGATTTAAATTAGTTTGCTCGATCACAAATTCTGTCACACACGACAAAACTTATGTAACTAACATTTTGAATGAATTATCACAATTTCTAGTTTTGTCACACATGTACTATTTCAAAAATATAAGTTCTAGAAGAAAGAAAGAAAAAATGTAATCCAACCCAAAAATAACTAATTTACAAAGCAAGCATCATAGATTCTATGTTTATCATCATCATGAAGAAATCATAGCAATCCAAAAGATTATACAAGAAATCATTTGCATATTGAAAGCTATTTCACAAAGATTGTTTGGAAGAAGGTGTTCAAAAAAGTATGTGGGCTTAGTAGAGATGTTTGAAGCTATGATGATAAGCTTGATTGGAAAATTAACAAACTACAGGTAGGGATTTTAAAACTACACTGTTGAGATTGTTTGGGTAGCTACCAACCCACCACATTTAGTTACATAAAATTCCAAAACTTCACAATGAGAAATTTAATAGTGAAATTGATTTTTCATAGGCAGTGATGATATATATATATATATATATATATATATTCATAGCTGTTAATTGAACTAAAACACATGTGGGTGCTACAAGTATTGATCTCACATATTGTGAATTGTGAAAGGAAAGTCTCACGAGATTGTATCAAAAGATACCCTCCTCTAGGTAAATAAGTCTATATATTAATTGTTATATATGCGTTTAATATATTTAGTCATCAATGATACATATATATGACCTAATTATTTTGTATTCTTACAAATTCACAAAGGTATTTTACAAATCAAGCCAAAATAGGTTGAAACTATCTCAAAAAAAAAAAAAAACAAAGATTATATTCATGTGGCAGTTGGTTTGGAAAATATTTGTAGTTTTTGACAATCCTCACATATATTTCCATATTGTCATATTTGGTTAATGAATATATGATTGCTTCCTACCTTATGTTTATGCTTGATGTCCATTTGCAAATGTCAGTTATAAACTAATTATCCGTTGGTGTGTATAAACACCATTAGTTATACTTTCTGTTTAATTTTCACCTTACTGATTGTATTAATATTATCAAAATATGTACAAGACATGTGCTGAATGTTGCCATGTTTCCAAGATGCTAGTAATTTGTAATAGTAAGGAATGTAATTGAACTTGAATTTGACTTATCAGGTCTATCCTATGGTAAAATCTTTGCCTTCTCTTACGTCCAGGCATCTATTGAAGTCACTTGTAGTGACATTAGTTACTAAGCAATCCAAAGATGGACGCCTTTGTAAGATTGTATATTTATAATGCAAAGATGGATGCCTTTGTAAGATTTTATGTAACTGTTTGGATCTGGCTGAAAAAGCCAATGCGTCTGTGTCTGGCATTTTTCATTTTTTTTGATACTCACGTTTTTGGGTAGGGGACAAAGTTACTGTTCACGCACACAAAGTTACTATTCACACACCGTTCACGCATTATTCATGGGACCCACAACCACTTTATTCAGAAAAAAATATTAAAAATAGGTCCCATGGTACCATTCACACATTTAAAAATGATCTTATTACAATGTTTTCAGTTTTCAGCAAAATAAGTTGTATCCAAACGGACCCATAATGCAAAGATTTTATACTATATATAGCTTGGAGACAAAGGCTACAGAGAAGCTATGTATTGGTAGAATCTAAGCATCTAGCAGCCACACTAAACTCAATCAAGCAGAGCACAAGGGATAATGCAACTACCCTGGAAGACATAAGGATCCAGATGGCCATTCTCCACCATGCATACTTTAGAGTTTAGAGTGGCTCCTCGACCAACAAATCAAGGAAGTCCAGAGCTGGTGAGAGAGGGGACCCAAATCTACCCTCCCATCATATGGACCCAATTCCATCTCTTTGCTAAGTACCAAAAAGGGAAAAAAATATAAACATACATACATATATATATATATATATATATATATATCTTGCATTATTCCTCACATTTATATCTTTCTTACAGATAATTAAAGATAAATAATTTGATACATAAATCAAGTTAAATTTTCTAAAATAACTGTTAAATATTTTTGAATTATGTTCAAGAATTCACATCCGATGAACTAAAAAATTTAACATTTAACACTCCAAAATGTTACTTTATCTGCTTTAATACACCACTTAACATTTAATAATAGACCTTACATCTCATCCTCTATTTTAGCATACCACACCACCATTAGGACCATAGAAATAATCTAATGGGCTTTTTTTACATCAGCGTGTCATCCATGAGCCTCTTGTACGCCATTCATGAGAACCACATGTCAACCCCGCACGCACATCCATGTCCATGGGTATCTTGCATCACACCATTTTGATACCACTAGTTAAGGAGATAAACATTTTATCGAGCTTCCTTGAATAATTAAAATAATACATAGAAATATATTTTGACCCAAAAGGTTTAAGTTCAATGGATATATGCTCAACAGCTCAATTATATTATATTAATTCCTCATTTTTCTCATCATTTTTTAATGTGAGATTTCACTCATATATGTACAGCCAACATACTTTATTCACAACTTTGATTTTGATTTATTCTCTTTTTTTTCCCAGTAAGAAATTGTTTCAGGTTTTTGGCAAGTAGTTGCATGGAAACTTCACCTTAGGTGAGGTAACAAGCCTATTAAAAACCCATTTATAATACTTTGAATGAAATGATTAAGAAAATTAGAGAAATATTTTTGAAAGGATTTTATTGTTGAGGCATGATTCAAACAACACTTCCTCCTCTCATACTCCTCTTACAAGTGTGGGTGAAATGTGAGGTCATGAGACTAAAGCTCATCCGATGTGTTATTGTGTTTGCAACTTAAAAGTAGGGAAGCGAAGTCCCACTTCTACGAAGATTCCACGGTATAAACCTTTGAACAGACCCGCTGTTTCATTTTTTTTTAATTAATTAATTAATTTTTATTTATATTTATTTTTATGAAGTGGGAATGACAAAACAATGAATATTCTGACTTTTTTGACAACGCGCAATTGACTACTTCAGTCTTCGCCCCAATCTACAAATTAAACACTAAAAAAATGAAAACATACAAATAAAAGAAGATAAAGATGAAGTTTCAAAGAATTCGGAAGGGAAGGTAAAAAGTGGAAATAGAGAGAAGGAGTCAAGTGGGGAGGGAGGGTAGGCTTTTCATTTTTTTAAGTTGAATTCCACGGTATAAACCTTTGAACAGACCCGCTGTTTCATTTTTTTTAATTAATTAATTAATTTTTATTTTTATTTATTTTTATGAAGTGGGAATGACAAAACAATGAATATTCTGACTTTTTTGACAACGCGCAATTGACTACTTCAGTCTTCGCTCCAATCTACAAATTAAACACTAAAAAAATGAAAACATACAAATAAAAGAAGATAAAGATGAAGTTTCAAAGAATTCGGAAGGAAAGGTAAAAAGTGGAAATAGAGAGAAGGAGTCAAGTGGGGAGGGAGGGTAGGCTTTTCATTTTTTTTAAGTTGAAATGAAGCTCTTTGGAAGGTGTCTTAGGCTGCGTTTGTTTTGGCTGAAAATGGATTCGGAAAAACAATTTACACCCTACCGGGCCTACCCTGTGTTTGGTTGTGCATGAAAAATTTGGTTAAATGGAAAATCATTTTCGTTGATTGTAAAATACCCACCCCACAAGTGTAAATCATTTTACACTTTCATTTTACCTTCAAACCATTTCTATCCTCGGAAAATTTCTCTCCTCACTCACTTTCATCACTCACGCCAAGCCCAAGCTGAAGGACGGAAAGAGCTATAGCCGGTGAAGCCCAAATACCATTACATGCATATTTATTTACAAAAGTGCCTTTATTTATTTATTATATTACCAATCGTTGTGGATGTGGATCGTGGAATACGAGAAAGTATACCATATTTCGGTAATACCAATTCAAGATCTGTTTTGGTATTTCCTACCCTATAAATAAGTGACACCTGTTTCAAAAAACTACACCAGACTACTCCAATAAATTAATCACAATCTTCTATACTATTGGGAATATAAATTAATAATTTATTGGAGTAGTTTTATGTGGTTTTTTGAAACAGGTGTCACTTGTTTATTGGTTAGGAAATACCAAGATAGATACAAAGTTGGTATTACCGAAACATGATATACTTTTTCGTGGAATACAAAATGTGAGGACAAATGCATGATGTGTGCTTTAATAAATTTTTGTTTATTAACCATCAATTAATTCACTTCATTAGAATTTTTGTTTATTCCATTATTAATTTAAATTTTAACTCAATAGTAATACATAATAATATTTTTATTATTATATATATTTATAAAAAATTTTATTGTGGTAATTCTAAAATGGTGCATCGATATCGTAATATTTTGTTGTAGTGTTCAAAACGAACATCAACAAGCAACGAACAAACTTTTTGTCACACTATCATGGTATGGATATATATATATATATATATTTTTTTTTTTTTGGGAAAAAAAAAGGATTTGAATGAGCCTACATGATCACAAGTTTTGTCACACATGACAAAACTTATATAATTAACAGTTTGAATGAGTCAGCACAATCACTAGTTTTGTCATACATGAACGAAGGATATTAGATTTGAATTGCCAAAAGTCTTGAAACTTAATTAGACCATGTATTATATAAACTAAAGGAGAAAGAGGAACTGGCATGAAATAAAATTGTTTACAAAAGTTAAGGGGCAAAAATGAACATTTTAAATTTTACAAAAATTAAACTATTAGTAATGTTTAGAGATGAAAAAAATTTGTAGTCTATTTTTTTTATTCGGCATATCTAAAAGAAACAAACCATTTATGTAACTAATCTACTAAGCAAGCATCATAGATTCTACATTTATCATCATCATGATAAGAAATCGTAGCAACCCAAAATATTATATAAAAAATCATTTGTATATTGAGTGCCATTTCACATGCAAAGAGAGTTTGGAGGACGGTGTTCAAAAAAATATGTTGGCTTAGGAGAGATGTTTGAAGCTATGATGATAAACTTAACTGGGCATTTTAACAAACTATAGGTATGGATTTTAAAACTACAATGTTGAGATTGTTTGGGTAGCTACCAACCCACCACATTCAGTTACATTACAAAAAAAAAGGCTTCTCATCACAAACTGATCGCATGCCCACAGGGTGCTTGCTGAGGCAAACAGCCTCTTTTCTTGTATAATGGAGAATGCATTCATAGTCTGCCATCTCGTAAATTTACAACAAAAAATAATAATATCATAACTTTACCTCTTTTTATCTATGCTTTTAGATGGGAGGGACTCTACTTTTTAGTGTTACCTTTGAGCTAAAGATAAAGGTAATTGAGGCACTTCTAAAATAAAAATAAAATAGAGGATTATCAAAGCAGAATACAATCCATTTTTACCAAAGAACCTTCTTACACATTACGGGCTGTTTAATAATGTTATTCTAGTAACGTTGTTTGTATTTTTTGGAAATATATGTGCATGAAAAAGTATATGAAAATACGTGTAATATTGTTTAAAAACTAAAAATATGTGTTTAAACACATGTACCAAATGGGAGAAATTATAGAGTTCTCTGGTGGATTACGTCATTTGTCCACTATTCCATTAAAAAACTTCCACTTATTTAAAATTGTTGAGTTAGTAATTAATTTCTATTTAAAAAAATTTTCTAACTAATAATTTTAAACAAGTGAAAGTTTTTTAGCGGAATAGTAGACCACATCACTTATCCGCTACGTGGATATTATAATTTCTCACCAAATGCGCTCTATATTTATGTGAAAAGAGGGACAGATAAGCTTTAGGACAGCAGTAAAGCTTGTTTTAGTGCAGCTGTTGCCCTTCTTTTCTTCTAGAGCCAAAAAACGGAAGGACACAATTATGTCTTGACAAAATTAAAAAGGTTACTGCTTTTGTCATGGAATTAATATTTTAAAACCATATAATGCTACCAATTTCTTTTCTTTGCAATCAAAAGTCGTTGCCTTTTCACTTAAAACCAAGAACTGGTTCCAGTGTTTCTTCTGTGGGCCAAATAACTTTCGGTCGGAAGATTATGTCAGTGATTCTTGGAGCGATATTATAATGGCCGAAGATTTGAAAGCTGAGTCCACATACAGCAAAATTTTTGGATGAAAGAGAAAGAAAGAAAATAATAATAATAATAATAATAACAAAGAGAGGGAAAGAAAAGCCAATCTGGTCTGCCACAGCTACCACAACGTGAGAATTGGACCGGGTTTAGAAAAAAGTACTTAATTAAGCTGGTGTCATTTGCCGTGATCCTTGCCAACTGCTGCTTGTAATGCCTGTGGCCTTTTGAACCAGCATATGCAAAGCTGTTTTCCCATCATTATTGTCGTCTCGTTCATAAGCCATTGTTGGATATTTTTCCAGTATTTTCAATGCTATATTTATACACGGAAAAAAAAAAGAAAAGTAGTTTTCAAGATAGTAAGAAACAATGAATATTTGCTAGAGTAATGCTACATACACAAAAAATTTGACAATATATTTTAAGTTGGCAAGTTTTAACAGGTTTAAATCTAAGCCCACCATTGGCATTGATTTTTTCTATCACTAACAATTTGCCATACTAGAATGTGTCAAATTTGCTGTCATTTTTTTTTTCCCTGTAGACTATCTCTTCGTTTTTAACCAACAGATTTTTGTTGTAGTGCCATTGACAGGCTTTTCTAAACAATAATGCAATGAAATCGGAACTTGAAGACTTCCAACGAAAGTTCAAAGTAAAATTTTTGAAATTTAGTTTATGAGTTGTTAGTGTATAGGTTAGACTAGTTTAGCCCATTGGGCTTAGCCCAATATACTATACTTGTAGTTTACTTCTTTTACTTGTATTGCACACATACATAGCCTATATAAGGCTCTCTATTGTACGTCATTATACATATATCAATATACAAACTATTCAGTCTTTCTCTTCCACTTTATATTGTTAACATGGTATTAGAGCCTTTCCTCTGACTTTCTCGGTTCTGTGGACATCTCCGGCGTTCTTCCGCCGCCCTCTAGGCCTGTTCAGGTACCGACCAGCATCGACGAAACCGGCCGACGCCGAACCGATCCGACCGCTTCACAAGCCCACCGTAGATGTCCGGCGCGGTGGTCGGCGACGATCTGGACAAACCGAAGACGCGTCCGGTGCGGCAAGCGGTGGCTGTTTTGCACTCCGACGAGAAACCGCACCGCACCGGTATCTATATAAATACACACACTATAATTTAACATGTATGTATCAATGTTTACGTTTTTTTATTTTTATGTTTCAAAAGTAGATTGAAGAAAACCCGGAGAAGCCATGAAAGCAAATGCAAGGAATAGGAAGAAGAAGAAAACGGCACTTTGGACTTAACATAAGGATAGGTTTTTTTCTTTTTCTTTTTCTTTTTTATATATATATAATCGGCACTAAAACTACGTCGTTTTAGGACCCGATATTAAATTTTAATATCAGCTCCAAAACGACGTAGTTTTATCATTAGAAAAAAAAAAAGTTTTTTGGCCTTTAATTTAAAACCCTAAGTTTATTTGCTCACCCTCTCTATATCTCTCACTCATCCGCTGCCTCTTCCGGTCCCGATGAAGTCAAAGAACGAAAGTCCTCAACCTCTGTTGCTTGCTTTGCCGCCACTTGCCGCCACCGCAATCTAGTGCTTGATGCCGTGTTTTTGGAGTTTCACCCTCTCCTCTCTCCTCTTTGTCACAATATTTTCAAGAGTTTTTAGTGATGATTCGACTTGGATGCTCTTCCTTGCAAATGTAATGCTTTCTACCAGGTTTGTTTATGTAATTTATTTTCAATGGTTTTGTTTGATCTTTTATAGGTTTGGTTTAGTTTTTTATTTGGGTTTACGTGATTTGAAATGGGTATGTTTGAGAGAAAGATTGTGAATTTGTTTTCTTTTGAACTTTGTTTTTGGAATATTTGGGTTTTTTTTTTTCATGAGTATGATGTGGTTTGGGTTGTTAATTGCATTGTGTTTGGTTCTTGAGAAAGTGAGGAATTAACCGAACTAACCGCACCGAACCGGTATTTTGCACCGCACCTTGTGTAGACCGGTTCCCACCCTTCCACAGGTGAGGTGCGGTTAGGGATGAGGGAAAACCGCTCCTATAGGTGCGGTGCAAAAATGCCCCAAAAAACCAGCCGCACCGCACCGTGTACACCCCTACTGCCCTCGCCTTCATCCAATAGTTACGGCAGAAGCGAGTCATCGTCATCACGCCCACAGTCCTTGCAACTCTCGGATATCATCGTCTCGCTCATCCAACTGCCAAAGCAAAGGCATAGAGTGACAGAACAGCCAATCCCGAGCAAAACCCAACCAAGAATGGCCGGAAACTACATCACACGCGCCTCCACGCGCCGGCTGAATTTTCGGCCTCACGAGCACATGCTCCACGCGCGCCGATCTCGCATGCGCCACACACGCCCGCCACACTCGCCTTACGCGCTCCCACGCTCGACATGCACCAGCTCCGCTTCACTTGCTACCACGTCAGCCCTAGGGTGACGTCACACCGCCACGTCAGCCGTTGACTTTGACTTTGACTAGATCGTTGACCGTTGACTTTGACCAAAGTCAAAATTTTTCAACAAGCCCTGTCTTGCTCAGTTTTTCGTGTAAATTTCGATTTTGAGCTCCGTTTCTACATTTAAGGTCTCTAAATCTCACTTTTTGGTCATTTTCTTTATTATGGCTCAACAAAATGAACGAGATATCATACATCCTATCACTATTATGTTGGATGGTTCTACTAGTTATCATGCGTGGTCTCAGAATATGACTGTCTTTCTCAAGGGTCGTAAACTGTGGAGATATGTTCTTGGTTCAATTCCTAAGCCAGTACCAAACCCTAAGTCTAAAGCTACAACAATCTTGCCAAGAGTCTTCCAAGACTGCTGTTATTATGAGATGATTATGAAGAACGTCTAGAGGAATGGGAGAGTATTCAGAGTAAGATCTTGTCTTGGTTTATCAATACCTCTATTCCCTCCATTCATAATCTTCTTCCTTGACTTGAAACTGTTGAGGTTGCTTGGAAATTTTTGGCCGATCGCTATAATTGCACTAATGATTCAAGCTTAGAGTTCCACATTGAATCAAAGCTCTATCAAATGTGCCAAGAGACAGTCGATCTATTTCTGATTTTTATTCTCAGACTTCTACTATGTGGGAACAACTCTCTTCTATAGATCCTCCACTGGTGTTGTAAGGTTGAATTTATTCAACCATCTTATTGGCTTTATTCCGTGCCAAATTTGCTTGTAATTCAACATTTAGTAACCCTGTATTTAGGTGGGTTTGTTGTAAGGGTAGTGAGTGAGATAGAGTGAAGATTGCTCAAGAGTGTGCAAGAAAACAGAGAGTCGCTGGGACTCGCGGGTGGACTCGCGGCTTCAACCCGCCAGGAAGCTGCACACGTGCCAAGCATCTTTGGAAGATGAACAGTCATGCTAGCTGGAGCACTACAGGACAAAACAGGACAATCGGCCATACGGTTATCTCAATTTGGAACTCGCGACTTAGTCAAGCCGCGAGGTCAAGCCGCGAGCCACCCCTGTTTTGTAAAACTTGACGTTTCACATTCCTCTCCCACTCCAATATAAATACCCCTTTTACCCACGATTGAGAGAGCTTCGAGAGAGAATTTTGAGAGAGAAACCCTAAAGAAAAACAAGATTGTTTCACACACAATCCCTACCTTAGAGTCTCTTCATATTCCTCAACTCTTTTCCTCTCCATTGTCAAATCCTTGAGAGGTATTTTACCAAACCTGGTTCTCACCATCATCATCACCGTGAGGCAGTTGTTTGGAGTTCGGGAAGCGATTAGGAAGGAGCCAATCTTTATTGGTTGATGCTATGGTATAGTAGCGGAATCCGAGAAGCTAGAAAAGAAAAAGGTTCGGCGCAACCTCGTTGGAGCAAGAAGCTTGGAGGGCTTAGGTGCCTTTGGGTAGATTAGGCTTGGAGGGTCTTTTCTTTGTCCTTGTATCCCAACCTGTATTTTCTAGTGGATTGATTACCGCTTGGAGGGCGGCGGAGAGGTTTTTCGCCGAGGTCTTCGGTTTCCTCTTCGATAACACATCGCGTGTTGTCTTTGTGTTTGCATCTTCCTTCCTCTCTATCTTTGCCTTTATATTATCTCTGCTTTGTGATTTTATTATGTTATGGCTTAGATAGTTTTTATTCTATTTCACATTATAGCATATGTTAAGTTTCCGCACACTTGTTGTTTGACATATTGCTTGTGTTGATTAAGTTAATTTTTGGGGGTCTAAACGTTCAAAAGTGTTTTGAACACGTTTTTGAACTTTCAGGTGTGTTCTAAGGACATTGAGTTCTTTGTCAAATATTGGGATCGCCGTAAATTTATGCACTTCATGATGGGTTTCCGTGAAGATTTTGAGCCTACTAGGGCTTCTCCGCTTAGCTGGTCTCTTACTCCTTCTCTTGATGCTGCAGTCAAGGAGCTCATTTTTGAGGAGAATCGTCGACCTACTTATCACATGTCATCATCTGATCATGTATTGGCTACACCCTCTCCCTGACCTCCCATTGTTGCATTCTTTGCTCCTCCACGAATAAACTCTGGGTGTCCCAATTCTCGATCTTCCAAAGGTACTTGCTACAAGTTTTGTTGTACCAAAGGCCATGACATCTCTATTTGTCACAAACTGCAGAAATTTGTGTAAGAGCATAATAAAGCTTCTCTTCCTCGGGCAGCTATTGTATGTCCTTCAGATCCATCAGTTCCTATAGGTCCATCTTTGGCTTCCTTACTTACTACTACTGATATTGAGGTAGTTGTTCAATAGGTTTTATCCCGCAATTCCACTTGCCTTTTTTGTCACCTCGGGTAAACAACCTTGGTTTTTTGATACCGCATGTTGTAACCATATGACTCCTGATGAATCCCAATTTTTTGATAAGGCACCTTTAGAACATCCAATCACCATTTACACTGCTGATGGAACTCCTATGCCTGTTACTCATAAAGGAACAATTTCTTCTCCTTGTTTATCCCTTAATGACGCTTTTCATATTCCAAAGTTATCCCTCAATTTGCTTTCTGTTAGTCAACTTTGTGAATTAGGCGTAGATCTTCTGTTTACTAATCATGGTGTGGATGTGCGGGATCCTCGGACGGGTCAAGTGCTTGGGACAGGCCGTAAAGTTGGTCACATGTTTGAGGTTCATGACTTGAAGATTTCTTCATAAGTTGTTTCGCATTTGCTACCACCGCCACCTTCTCACCTGATCTATGGCATGCTCGTCTTGGTCATCCATCCTTATCTCGTCTTGAGTTGTAAGCTTCTCAAGGTCATTTAGGTTCAGTTCAGTTTCAAAAATTTGATTGTACTTCCTGTCATTTTGGCAAACAAACAAAATTGCCCTTTAATAAAAGTGACTCATTTTCTTTTACCCCTTTTGATCTTATACATTCTGATATTTGGGGTCCTGCACTTGTTCCCATTGAGGGGGGATCTAAATATTTTGTCATATTTGTGGATGATTTTTCTTGATATACTTGGATTTATCTGCTTCACCATAGGTCTGAACTTGTGTCTATTTATCAAACATTTCATAAAATGATTGAAACACAGTTCAATCGCACTGTCAAAGTCTTTCGATTAGATAATGCCCAAGAATATAATGATAAACCTTTCTTATCCTTTTTAGACAATCATGGTACTCTTCCTCAGCGGTCTTGTCCTAACACCTCTCAACAAAATGTCTTGCAGAATGAAAACATCGTCACATTTTTAATGTTGTACGCACCCTTCTCATTTCTGCCTCTCTTCCTGAGCACTTTTGGGGTGAGGCCGCACTCACATCGTGTACACCATTAATCATATTCCTTCACCAACTACATACAACAAATCACCATTTGAGCTTCTCTATGGTCAAACTCCTGACTACTCCTCTCTTCCGGTTTTTGGTTGTGCTTGCTTTGTCTCTCTTCCTCCTCATGAACGAACAAAGCTCTAGCCTTGTACTCGTCTCTGTTGTTTCTTTGGTTATGGTATGTCTCAAAAGGGGTTTCGCTGCTATGATCCCATTTCTCGTCGCCTTCGTGTCTCTCGTTATGTTGAGTTTTGGGAACATCATCCTTTCACGAGTCTTCAGCAGTTTCCTGCATCTTCTTCCTCAGAGTCTCCCATTTTTACCGATCTTTTCCTCCCTCTCTATCCCGAACTTGTGGAGGATTCTTCAACATAGGCTACCTCTCCGCACGACTCATCTCTGGTTCTGTTTTCGACATATGACCCGCTTGCCTTGGATCCTGTGGCAACACCCCCTCCCGAGTCTCCTGTTGGTCTTGAACTTTTTCCTTCCATTCGGATAAGCATTCCTCCCCCTTATCTCACTGATTATTACTGCTCTTTTGCTTTTGCCACCCTCTATGAACCTCACACCTATCGTGAGGCCCATACCGACCCTCTTTGGCAGCAAATTATGAACGAAGAACTAGATGCCCTTCATAAGAATCACACTTGAGATATGGTTGATTTGCCTCCTGGTCGGTCTGTAGGGTTGTAGGTGGGTTTACAAGATTAAGACTAAGGCCGATGGATCCGTTGAACGATACAAGGCTCTTGATTTGATTGCCAAGGGCTTTACTTAGGAGTATGGTATTGGCTATGAGGAAACATTTACTCCTGTTGCTCGCCTTATATCCGTCGGATGTCTCATTCTTTGTGGGCTGTTGTTCGCCATTGGGCTCTTTATCAAATGGATGTGAAGAATGCTTTCCTCAATGGAGACCTCCATGAAGAAGTGTACATGCAACCACCCCCTGGCTATCCACACTCAAGCAGTCAAGTTTGCCGCCTTCGCCGTGCTCTTTATGGCCTCAAGCAGGCTCCTCGAGCTTGGTTTGAAAATTTTAACTCAGTTGTTGCTTAACAGGGTTTCACTTCGAGTCCTCATGACATCGCTCTGTTTGTCCGAAGATCTTCTACTGGTATCACTCTTATTCTTCTTTATGTTGATGATATGATTATTACTGGAGATGATTTTGCAGGTATCCGCTCTCTTTAGCACTTCCTTAGTCAGCATTTTGAGATGAAAGATCCGGGCACTCTCGGCTATTTTCTTGGGCTTGAGGTTACCTCATTCTCTGATGGATACTATCTTTCCTAGGCTAAATACACTTTTGATCTTCTCTCCAAAGCCGGTATCACCGATAATAAGACTGTTTCCACTCCTTTAGAATACAATGCAAAGCTCACACCTTTGGATGGTGAACCTATATCTAATGCTACTCACTATCGTCGGTTGGTTGGTAGTTTGATCTATCTCATTGTTACTCATCCGGATATTTCACATGCCGTGGGTATGGTTAGTAAGTTCATGGATGCACCTCGTTCTGTCCACTATGCTACTGTTCTTCTGATTCTCCGATATGTCAAAGGCACACTTTATCTTGGTCTGCATTACTCCTCTCGATCTTCTCTCGAGCTTCATGCTTATTCAGATCCGATTGGGTAGGTGATCCGACCGAGCGATGCTCTATCACAGGTTTCTATTTCCTGTTAGATACTTCTCTTGTCTCGTGGCGCAACAAGAAGCAGGATGTGGTTTCCCGTTCAAAGATCGAGGCCGAGTATCGTGCCCTTGTCGACACCACTTGCGAGCTTGTTTGGCTTGGCTGGCTCTTGGCAGACATGGATGCTCCACGACCCTACCGCCACTCCTCTTTATTGTGACAATTGTAGTGTTATATACATTGCTCATAATGATGTCTTCCACGAACCCACCAAGCATATTAAGATCGATTGCCACATCACTCGCCAACATCTCAAGAAAGGAAATCTCAAGTTGTTCTCCATCTCCTCTGCTGACTAGCCTGTTGATATCTTTACCAAGACTCACCCGCCTAGTCATCTTCAAGATCTTATATCCAAACTCTAGTTGGCTTCCTCTTTACCACCTCGAGTTTGAGGGGGGATGTTAGTGTATAGCTTAGACTAGTTTAGCCCATTGGGCTTAGCCCAATATAATGTATGTAAGGTTGAATTTATTCAACCATCTAATTGGCTTTATTCCGTGCCAAATTTGCTTGTAATTCAGCATTTAGTAACCCTGTATTTAGGTGGGTTTGTTGTAAGGGTAGTGAGTGAGATAGAGTGAAGATTGCTCAAGAGTGTGCAAGAAAAGCAGAGAGTCGCGGGCTGGGACTCGCGGGTGGACTCGCGGTTGCAAGCCGCCGCGGAAGCCGCACACGTGCCAAGCATGCTGGAAGATGAACAGTCATGCTAGCTGGAGCACTACAGGACAAAACAGGACAACTGGCCATACGGTTATCTCGCGACTGGATCTCGCGACTTAGTCAAGCCGCGAGGTCAAGCCGCGAGCCACCCTGTTTTGTAAAACCCGACGTTTCACATTCCTCTCCCACTCAAAGTATAAATACCCATTTTACCCACGATTGATAGAGAGCTTCGAGAGAGAATTTTGAGAGAGAAACTCTAAAGAAAAACAAGATTGTTTCACACACAATCCCTACCTTAGAGTCTCTTCATATTCCTCAACTCTCTTCCTCTCCATTGTCAAATCCTTAAGAGGCATTATACCAAACCTGGTTCTCACCATCATCATCACTTTGTGAGACAGTTGTTTGGAGTTAAGGGGAAGCGATTAGGAAGGAGCCAATCTTCATTGGTTGATGCTATGGTTTAGTAGCGGAATCCGGGAAGCTAGAAAAGAAAAAGATTCGGCGCAACCTCGTTGGAGCAAGAAGCTTGGAGGGCTTAGGTGCTTTGGGTAGATTAGGCTTGGAGGGTCTATTGCTGTCCTTGTATCCCAACTATATTTTCTAGTGGATTGATTACCGCTTGGAGGGCGGCGGAGAGGTTTTTCGCCGAGGACTTCGGTTTCCTCTTCGATAACACATCGCGTGTTGTCTTTGTGTTTGCATCTTCCTTCCTCTCTATCTTTGCCTTTATTTTATCTCTCTTTGTGATTTTATTATGTTATGGCTTAGATAGTATTTAGCCTATTTCACATTATAGCATATGTTAAGTTTCCGCACACTTGTTGTTTAACATATTGCTTGTGTTGGTTAAGTTAATTTTTGGGGGTCTAAACGTTTAAAAGTGTTTTGTACACGTTTTTGAACTTTCAATTGGTATCAGAGCGGGCACATTTGTTGTGGTTTTATTACCTAAGTGTGATCCTAGACCCTTGTGTTGTGTTTGTTGTTTTGGGATATACCATGCTGAATTGTAGCTTAAGTGTTTGTGAAAATGACTCTATGCATATGTCAGAAAGGTGTCTTCTTGATGGTCTTTTAGAGTTGTTAAAAACTAAGAAACATGCTAGAGTATTTGTTCACATCTTTGGAATATCTTGAAAGTCAGAATCATGTCTTACACAGTAGCCTATCATCGAATCTAAATCATTGATTAAGAAATATAAAAGAAAGAATAGAATGTTGTGTGAGATGATTGAGAATCTGAAAATGAAAAATCAATCTGAAAGAAGCATGAAAACTGATGATGAGTGTGTGTTTGAAGGTCAAGAATGTCTGTCACATGTGAACCTATTTGTGCATACCTCATTGAAGGTGTTTAATGCGTGTTTGTGGTATCTTGACAGTGGGTGTTCTCGCCATATGACAGGGGATAAGACACTGTTTAAGACTCTCAAAGAAAAGGTTGGTGACTATGTGACCTTTGGCGATGGAAGTCACGCTCAAGTTCTAGGCAAAGGAACCATTGAGATACCTGGTTTGCCTCTGTTGAAAGACGTCTTTGTACATAAAAGGGTGAAGGCGAATTTGCTTTGAGCATCACTCAAATTTGTGATGATGATTTTCTGGTACAATTCTCTAAGAAGGGATGTTTGATCATCAATGAAGAGGGGATTCAGGTTTTGGAAGGAAATCGGACTACAGATAACTGTTATGGAATAGTTCCCATGGCACCCATATCGTGTAGAAGTGCTCGTGTGGATATGTTGGAGCTGTGGCATCACAGATTTAGGCATGCCAACTTCAAACAAGTAGCAAAAGTCTCTAAACTTAAAGCAGTCGAGGGACTTCCTAAGTTTGGAAAAGTGAAGAAGACCGTTTGTGGTGCATGTCAAATTGGGAAGCAAACTAAGGCAAGTCATCACAAGGTGAATGTGATAGCTACCTCTCGGTGCTTAGAGTTACTTCATGTTGATCTAATGGGGCCAACCAGAACCGAAAGCCTAGGGGAAAGAGATACATCATGGTCATTGTGGACGACTACTCAAGATACACTTGGGTTGAATTCCTTAGAGAAAAATCAGAAGCTTGTGAGAGGTTGGAGATTCTGTGCAAGAAACTTCAAAATGAAAAAGGGATTCCGATAGTTAAAGTTAGAAGTGATCATGGGAGGGAATTTGAGAATGCAAGATTCGAGTCCTTCGTGAGAAGAATGGAATTAAAAGAGAGTTTTCAGCTCCCAAAACTCCACAACAAAATGGAGTGGTAGAGAGAAAAAAATCGTGTGATTCAGGAGATGGCAAGAGTCATGTTGCTTAACAAGGAAATACCTCAAAAATTTTGGGAGAAGTCTGTCAACACCTCGTGTCACATTGGCAATAAGATTTTCTTTCGAGTTGGTACACAGTAAGACCGCATATGAGATATGGAATGGGAAGAAGCCTAAAGTGAAGTATTTCGGGTATTTGGAAGCAAATGCTATATCTTAAATGATCGAGAGAATCTTGGGAAGTTTGATGCAAGAAGTGATGAAGGTATTTTTCTTGGCTACTCTACTACAAGTCGAGCGTATAGAGTGTTTAACAAGAGAACAAAGAGGCGTGATGGAGTCCATAAATGTCAAGATTGATGATGCCTTACCTAAGGTGGAAATGATTGATGATGTAGAAGGGCCGAGCACCAAAGAGCCCGATGTTGAGGTAGAAGCTTTGGATATAGAAGGTGAAGAAACTATACCAGGAAGTAGAATCGACTCCCATCAACCCAAGAATGGAAACGAGATTGATGTCTAGAACTTCAAGTCCTCTTACTCCTCCAGAAGTTCATCCTCCTATATCTCGTAGTGATGAAGTTTCCACTTCAAAAAGACCATCTTCAAGAGTTATCAAGAATCATCAGGAAAGCAATATCATAGGATCTCTTGATGACGGTCTTCGCCTCAGGAAAGGAAATATTACGCTAGCCAATCATGTAACATATCACTGTTATCTTGCAGTTTGAACCAAAAAGGGTTGAAGAGGCTCTTCAAGATGAGAATTGGGTTGAGTTAATGCATGAAGAGCTTAATCGGTTTGTGAGGAATGATGTGTGGGAACTTGCTCCACGGCCCGAGAACGTTCATGTTATAGGCACAAAGTGGATTTTTAAAAACAAAACGATGAAGATGGAGAGATAATTGAAACAAATCTCGGTTAGTAGCCCAAGGATACACTCAAGTAGAAGGAGTGGATTTTGATGAATCATTCGCTCTGTAGCAAGACTCGAATCCATTCAAATCCTCATGGCCATTGCGTGCACTTTGAATTTCAAACTTTATCAAATGGATGTAAAGTGCGCATTTCGAATGGATATCTAAATGAAGAAGTATTTGTTGAGCAACCAAAAGGATTTGAGGATCCTCATTTTCCAGATCATGTATTAAGATTGAAGAAAGCCCTTTATGGCTTAAAACAAGCGCCTAGAGCACGGTACGATCGTCTTACACATTATCTCCTAGATAGAGGTTTCAAGAGAGGGTATGCCGATCGAACTCTGTTTGTCAAAAATGATGAAGATTATCTCCTTATGGCACAAGTCTATGTTGATGACATAGTGTTTGGGGCAACTATCGAAGATCGTGCTCTCTTGAATTTTCCGAGGAGATGAAGAAGGAGTTTGAGATGAGTATGGTGGGGAGCTCACATTCTTCTTGGGTCTTCAAGTCAAACAATGAAGGAGGGTATATTTGTATCTCAAGAGAAGTATGCCAAAAACATTGTCAAGAAGTTTGGACTAGACTCCAAAAGCATGCCTCCACTCCCATGAGCTCTTCCACTAAAACTGAATGTGGATTCGTCGGGAGTTGAAGTAAGTCCTACATTGTACAGGAGCATTATAGGGAGTTTGCTCTACCTTACAGCCGATAGACTGGACATTGCTTTCGGTGTGGGCGTTTGTGCCAGGTACCAAGCTAATCCAAAGGAATCTCATCTCGATCTTTGCTAAGCGGATCATTCGATATGTGAATGGTATTGCAAACTATGGTCTGTGGTATTCAAAAGACTCAAATGCTTGTCTTCTTGGGTATTGAGATCTTGATGGGCTGGCGGTGTAGACGATCGGAAAAGTACTTTGAGCGAGTTGCTTTTATCTTGGTAACAATCTTGTCTCGTGGATGAGCAAGAAGCGAGAATTGAGTGTCTCTATCTCTGTAGAAGCGAGAATACATCGCTGCTTTGGAAGTTGTTGCACTCAGCTACTTTGGATGAAGAAATTACTTCATGACTATGGAATTCCTCAAGAAACGATGTGTGTCTTCGTGACAACACAGTGCCATCAATCTTTCCAAGAATCTGTCCAAAGCATTCAAAATCCAAACACATAGAGATACGTTACCATTTTATTCGGGATTTGGTAGAGGAAAGAGTTGTGTGTCTTGAGTTCATACACACCGACAATCAAAAGGCGGATATCTTCACCAAACCTCTCGATGGTCCACGGTTTGAATCACTCCGTAAGACCATTGGTGTTGGTACAATTCCTTGACTCTCTTGTGTGTTGTGTGCTTCACATATTTATAATATGATAAGTCTGTTTGTGTTGGGGCACATGTTTGTGTGTTAGCTCTTTGTGCAACATGTTTCTTGTTTGTTTGTCCATTTGTGAATACTGTTGCTTCTTTTTATGTTTGTTCAATCATTTTTTTCTTGTGTCAAAAATCCAAAAATCACATAAAAATTAGAAAATCAAAAAGCTTGATTGACCTTGTTGAGTTTTGTCTCAAAACTTGTTTTGCCTTGTACCTTTGTGCTAATGGCTTTGTGCATTTTCGAGCATTGCTTGTTTTCATGCACCTATTTCTCTGTGGGAAAAATCTTGAAATCTATGTGATTGTGGTAAATAGATCTTCAAACTTGTCATGAATGATTAGTGAATGGTTATGTTGATCTTGAGACATGCATAGACTTGTGTCTATATATCTTCCCACTCTTTATTTTTGTTTTTATAAAAAGAGCTCACCAAATGTAAATCTCCAAATGAAAAGAGATATTGAGTGCAAAAGCCTGTCGCACATTCTAGTATTCGACTAGGAAAAAGGGTAAGCGACCTTATGTGAAAGTGAATGTTTATTCAAAAAGCCAAAGGCTTGTTCATTAAAGTGAAATGTCAAATATCACTCTCACAATGAGAGATGATTGCCTCAAAAGATTAAAAAGATCAAATGTTATGTTTGAAAGTGGAGTAAAATGATAAGCTCCAAGTTATGCTATCAAGTTGTGTGGGAGGTCATATATACATATTTCTATAATTGAGATGGGTCACATGATCTAGTGCTAATTGTGTATGCCTTGGTTGAATTGATCATTGAAACTTCACATTAGACGAAGGACTATCTCATTGTTGATATCCACACACTACACACAAGTTTATGTTCAATAAATGCCATATTCATTTGTGTGATTGTACTTGATGAAATGTGTTTTCACATGCTCAATCTTTGTTAATTCCAGCACAAAAAGATTTTTGAGTGTTTTAGGTGTTTTTGGAAAGTATTTTGTTTGAAAAATCTGAAAATTTCAAAAATCCAGTTTTGCCCTATTTTGGCGACTCGATCGCGGGTATGTCTAGTCGCGAGCCTCAGTCGCATCTTCGCTGGTCATTTTTGGCGACTTGTTTGCGAGTGGAAGGTCCAGTCGCGAGGTTCACTCAGAGATTTTCGCGGCTCAGCTCGCGACTCACTCGTGGTAGACCCTCCAATCGCGAAAAACACTTAGAAAAATTTTTCAAATTTTTGTTCTTGAGTGATTTGGCGGCTTGATCTCGCGATTGTGTGGCGACTTGTTTGATCGCGAAAATCGCGTGTTTTGGACATACAGGGCGTTTTTTTTTTTAAACTTTTTGTTTTTCCCTCGATCTTTTTGTGACTGTTCATTGTCTTTTTCATCCGCACTTACCCATTCACACCGTGCCTCCATTGTCGATCTCCATTGTTTGCTTCTTCTCGGCTAAAAATCGTCGACTAACAGGTATGGTTTTCTGTCTTGTACTCTATTTTACTTGCTGTCATGGTTTTCCCTCCGGATTATTTACTTTTGAGTGTGGTTTTGTGATGGGTTTTTAGCTCAACTGTTTCTCGTTGTCCTTACTTAGCTTATGGTAGCTTGTGCTTCTGTTTTTGAGCTAGTTTATTTTGTTGGTTGTGTTCTTTATCATGTGCTTAGCTAGGGTTAGCTATTTTTGTCCGATCTTTGTTTGATGTCTGTTTCACTATGATCCTGTGTGGTAATCCATTGATGTATTGTTGAATGTGGGTCCTTTTTCAGCTGATTATGTGGTTATATTTGGCCTCCCCCTTTTCGTGTAGTTCAATTTGGGCCATTTCTGTCCCTCATTGTTATTGTCTGACCATTTTCATCCAGCTGTTAGGGTTTCTTCATTGTCCCTAAATTTTCACTAACCCACTGCTAATATAGTCTGTTGGATTGTGTTCTGTCATTTCCCTTGTTTATAATGCGGACTAGTCATGTCTCCATTCAAGAAGGTTTTGTGAAAGGAGGTTCCAAAGGGAAGGAACCTGTAATTGATGTTGATGAAGACACACCTCTCCCAAAGGTGACTCGCTCTTCATCACAGCGATTCGATCCCAATAAGTTCAGATCATATGTAGCCTATCAGTCTTATGAGAATTTTTTTCTACATGCCACACCATTACTAGAAAGAGCTGTGGATCTGTCCTCACTTCATAACACCGACATTCCGAAATGATTTGCTCACAAGGATTGGAATTACCTTCTCTCCGATCCGGATGTCGTGTATGAAGAGTTGATTAAAGAATTTTATGCTAACGCAATTGTGGAAGGAGATGAACTTAAGTGCTGGGTTCGGCAAAGGAGCTTTTCTGTCTCTCCTACATACCTGGCAGAAATTCTTCACATCAACAGACCCATTTTTCGACATTCACCGGTTTATGATGATCTATGTCCTGATGAGGAGCTTCTCAAACAAAGTCTTGGTCAAGACTTGGAGTTCTCACCCAATGGCAAATCCATCAGTGTTTCCTCTCTTTCTCCGAAATCGAGAGTGCTTACAATTGTGATGTTTCACAATTTGTACCCTTTATCAAGTACTGGGTATATGAACCTCGGTCGTGCTTTGTTTCTTCATGATCTAATTTCTGATGAGGAAATCGACATTTGTGCTCATATCTTTCATGTTCTGCGCAAAACGGTTCTTCGAAATGAGTCTCGGATATGCATTCCTTTCTGCAGTCTCATTTCACGGATCTTGAAGCTCAAGGGAATTTATCCAACGGCTGATGAGTCTCTTATCCCCAAACCGAGTCCAATCAACATGCGTACATACAATGCAAGTGTTGGACATAGTCGAAAGAGAGCCAAACCAGAAACTTCTGCATCTCACAGTGACTCTCGGTTCAGCAATCTCTCCCTCGATGAGAAACTTGATCGCATTGTCTCCTCTGTCCACGAGTTGAATACAAAGATGTTTGGACTCACTGCTTCTCTACACCATCAAAGCAACCGATGGGATATGAAGTTTACTTCTCTTCAAACTCAATTGGATCAAATTCAGAGAAAGCTAGAGGAGGATGACTAGCCTATTCCATGACAAAAAGGGGGAGTGATAGGCATAATCAGAGGGGGAGGATATTACCCTAAGGGGGAGTGTCATTATCTAAGGGGGAGTGTCTTTATCTTTTTCAGTTTCATTTTTCTCTTTAAGTTGATATATTGTGTTTTGTAAAACTGATTATTCAGGTTGTTCTGTGTTTGTACCCATTTGCTTTTGTAAGTCATTAAGGTTATTGTTTTATGCATAGTTTGTAGGCTTTATGGTATGTACCTTGCTTATGCAGCCTTTATGCTTATGTTGAAATCAAGACTTTGATCTAAATGTCATTTTGGTTTTGTCACTCTTGTGCCCTTGTAGGATTGTTCCTAGATGCATATGCCTTGTGTGCTATGCATTGGTTGAGTGTTGAGCATACAAGTGTCTTGCCTTGTGCTTGTTAACTTGTATGTCCTTGTGTTCATTCCAAGTGTGAATGAACACGTGATCACTACCTTGTGGTGGTCACTTGGTTGATCAAGCCATGGTTTGTATCTTACTCCATCTTTGCTTGATCACATTCGCCTTTTTTTCATATGCATTTATAATTTTCTGCTTACAATGATCATAGTGTATTGTTGTGTTTCAGGAGTATTTTGTTCATATGATTCAAGTGCTTCATGACTTCTAGAGTTAGGTGTGAGTGAGTTTTGTTCAACTGTTCCCAACTCACATGTTAAGTCTAGAGTCTGTTTTTAGGGTTTTGTCACGGAATAGCCAAAGGGGAGATTGTAAGGTTGAATTTATTCAACCATCTAATTGGCTTTATTCCGTCCCAAATTTGCTTGTAATTCAGCATTTAGTAACCCCTGTATTTAGGTGGGTTTGTTGTAAGGGTAGTGAGTGAGATAGAGTGAAGATTGCTCAAGAGTGTGCAAGAAAAAGAGAGTCGCGGCCGGGACTCGCGGGTGGACTCGCGGCTGCAAGCCGCCGAAGCTACACACGTGCCAAGCATGCTTGGAAGATGAACAGTCATGCTAGCTGGAGCACTACTGAGGAGACAAAACAGGACAATTGGCCATACGGTTATCTCTGACTGGATCTCGCGACTTAGTCAAGCCACGAGGTCAAGCCGCGAGCCACCCCTGTTTTGTAAAACCCGACGTTTCACATTCCTCTCCCACTCCAGTATAAATACCCATTTTACCCATGATTGATAGAGAGCTTCCAGAGAGAATTTTGAGAGAGAAACCCTAAAGAAAAACAAGATTGTTTCACACACAATCCCTACCTTAGAGTCTCTTCATATTCCTCAACTCTCTTCCTCTCCATTATCAAATCCTTGAGAGGCATTATACCAAACCTGGTTCTCACCATCATCATCACTGTGAGACAGTTGTTTGGAGTTCGGGAAGCAGATTAGGAAGGAGCCAATCTTCATTGGTTGATGCTATGGTTTAGTAGCGGAATCCGGGAAGCTAGAAAAGAAAAAGGTTCGGCGCAACCTCGTTGGAGCAAGAAGCTTGGAGGGCTTAGGTGCTTTGGGTAGATTAGGCTTGGAGGGTCTATTGCTGTCCTTGTATCCCAACTATATTTTCTAGTGGATTGATTACCGCTTGGAGGGCGGCGGAGAGGTTTTTCGCCGAGGACTTCGGTTTCCTCTTCGATAACACATCGCGTGTTGTCTTTGTGTTTGCATCTTCCTTCCTCTCTATCTTTGCCTTTATATTATCTTTGTGATTTTATTATGTTATGGCTTAGATAGTATTTAACCTATTTCACATTATAGCATATGTTAAGTTTCCGCACACTTGTTGTTTAACATATTGCTTGTGTTGGTTAAGTTAATTTTTGGGGGTCTAAACGTTCAAATGTGTTTTGTACACGTTTTTGAACTTTCAATGTACTTGTAGTTTACTCCTTTTATTTGTACTGAACACATACCTAGCCTATATAAGGCTCTCTATTGTACATCATTATACACATATCAATATACAGACTATTCAGTCTTTCTCTTCCAATTTATATTGTTAACATGAGTTACTCCGGACCTAGTTAACTTGTCGTTGAAAGCAAATCTGGGACTGGCAATGTATTCTAACATAGATTGTACCGAAGAAACAAATTCTAAAAGTTCCAGAAACTATTGGGATATTTGATACTAAATTACTATCTAATACAAAAGCAAAGATAGAAAGTAGCATGTTATCATTACTGTAATTTGTAAAGGCAAATTTGAGAGCACGAAGGAATGTATCATACCATACAGATTGCTGGTAAGGGTAATTTTCATGTCACATTTGTTTCTCTTTTTGATAATTTTTATTGAATTTTATGCATATTTAGGTATTTTGGTATTCCAATTCATAATCACAAGTTCTTTTTCTTTATCCCATTGATTTGATTTGGTTTGGTTTTTAATTAGTTGTTTTGTAGGTTAAAATTTGATTTTTTTTTTTTAGATGATAAACTATAAGACAATTTGTTTATTTTTTAATCCTTTTGAGTGGACAAATTTGTAGTTTTTGTAAAGAAAATACTCTTAATAGTTGTATTAGAAGTACTCTATAGTGCCACTAATTTAGACATAAGTAAATATTAGTCAAACCAAAATAATTGGATGAGTGGCATATTTTAACTTTTAGTTTTTGCAATTGTATTTTTTTTTATTGTTATTCTATAAAAATGCATATATAGAAACATAATCTTTTTGGGTGGACAAATTTGCAATTTCTGCAAACACAAAAAAAAAAAAAAACTCAATAGATTATCAACAACAAATTATTTTCCTAATCAGTCCAATTAATTACTGTTAAGTTTTATTAATCTTTTAGATATGTTTTTTGGTGTTTTGGATTGTAGGGTAGAAAAAAATAGAGTTTGAGAAAGTTTGTTTAAAACTAAAAGAATAATTTTGAAATTTTATATATTTTTTAAATGATATACAAAATGTTATAAATGAATTTTATTAAATAAAAAATTAAGATTTTCACTAACTTGCTTTTTAAATTCCTAAGAAAAATTGTACTTTTTTTTTCCATTTTGGAACAACAAAAATGAAATGAAATTAAATTATATATATATATATATATATATATATATTTCATTTGAGATTGTTCCTATAATAATGAAAATATGATTATGAATTACATTACTCTTTTTCAAATTAGTCCAATTTGCAAAAATTAATTTAATGAGATCATCATTAAATATATATATATATATATATATATATATATTAATATATATATATATATCACACGCAACATGCTAGTGCGCGAATAGTTTGTCTAAAAGTTTAAACTTTAAACCATTAAAAATGGTTAATTTAATTATTTAACCATTATTCTACTAATAAAGGCAAAAAAAAAAAATATGAAAAGTGCAAGATTGTCATTGATCAATATACTGTTTAAATAGTACAAGGTTGATGAATTTAATTTTTAGAATTTTATAAACAAAAATTATTCTAATTAACTCAAATATAATTTAAACTAGAATTTTGTTATTAAACATTAATATATATATTTATGAAGGGATTAAAAAATTTTAGTCAGGGTGTGTACCATATATAGAGAAAGATTAATAAAATAGCTTATAAACAAGTTTCAACTTGTTGAACAAAAAAATTAACCAAATTTAAATATGTGATTAGTTTAATATGGAGATTGTACTCAGCTTATGTTTAAAATTAAATTAAATATACCAATTTTTATCTTTGATGCTTGACTTAGTTTGGTTTCTTCACGATCTTACAATTGTGAGACTTGCCATGGCATGGGGTAGGATAAATGTTCATATGCAAAACTTGGTGGGAAGACTTAATTACAAAAGTCTTACCGCCAAACGCATTAAGGAGAAAATGCAGGTAAAAAGGTTGTAGACATGGTCCCAAGAGGTCATGACTCCATGAGGGTGAAAATGGCCAAATACCACATTTTGACAAAATTATTGGCAATCTAGCACTGTTTCGGAACTAAATAGGAATCTACCACTTTTCTAGTACTCGAGTTTCTCAAACTTGAGTTCTAAATGGTACTCGGGTTTAGTAAACTTGTGTTCCTAGTGAGCATTCCACTGTGGCACTGTCTGAGCTGGCATTTGGGCATTAAAAAATGCCACTTGGTACTCGAGCATCTGTGTGTGAGTGTGGTACCCGAGTTTCTAGAAATCGAGTATGGCTTGGGTATAATAAGCAAAATAAGTGAAATCACCCAGATTCATACTTGAGTATAAGCATGATCTTTTTTCCCAACACCCATTAATACCTTATATTATGAAAAATGAAATTGAAAAAAAAGAAAAGAAAAAGGAATAAAGAGAAAGAAATATTATCTTCACCTTCTAACCTTACCAGTCTTGATTTGTTTTCTTCAACTATAATTATTTAACTTGTATTCATTTCTAACTTAATCATTATGGTTCACATATAAGGTATGAGATGCTAAACAAAAGGTCGTTGCGGCTTTATACGGGGAGTTTAAGGATTCTTATGCAGAGTTGCCGCATTTTTTGGCAGGACTTAAGGATGCAAGTCTGGGTACAAGGTATAAGTTACTAGTGGATGATAATTATGAACGGGGAACCTGTACATTCAAGTCCGTATCTTGGGCGTTTTGTCCATGTATTGTTAGGTTCAAGCATTGTAGGCCTATGATCGGCATTGATGCAACCCACCTCTATGGAAAATATAAAGGGAAATTGATGATTGCAATGACGTTAGATGTTAATAATAAGATTTATCCACTAACCTTCGCCGTTGTCGAGAGCGAGAGCACAGCAACTTGGGGTTGGTTCTTGGCTTGTATAAGAAGGTATGTTCTTGACCGGAGCAAGTTGTGCATTATAGTTGATAGACACCCTGGGATACAAGCTGTCTTTAGAGACACTAGTCGAGACTTTTTGCAGCCTCCCATGACAGAACATCGTTATTGTCTTCATCATCTATGCAATAACGTCAACACTAGATGGAACAATGACACTTTAATGAATCTAGTATGGAGGGTAGCAAGTGCTACGTAGGAGTGAACGTTCAATGCCACCTTCAAAATAATTGAGAATGTCAACTGGGATGCGCACAAATATCTGAAGGATGTGCCCAAAGACAAATGGGCTCTAACTTTTGACAAGGGTTACCATTATGGGGCAATGACTACAAATGTCTCCAAGTGCTTTAATGGTGTTTTAAAGGGTGCTCGCAGCCTACCCATTATAGCAATGGTGAAATATACATTGTTCAAACTGAATGCTTACTTCGATGATCGTCGCAATAAGAGCATAGCGCACTTGAATTTGGGGAAAAAATAGTGCAAATATGCCTTTGATATCTGCATGAGACATAAGGAGAAGGCAGAGCATCACAGGGTGACGAGATTGAGCGCGTAACAACAATCATATCAAGTAGATACATCGCATAATCCAGGGACTGCTGGACATGGAGATCACACACGTGGAGTTAATCTGCTGCAAAGAACTTGCACATGTCTGAAATGGAAATCGTATAAGATACCATGTTCACATGTCATTGCATTTTGCATTAGGTATCAACACGATGCAGAGCAGTACATTGACCCATGCTATAATGTGAATGCACTATTTCGCAGCTATGCTCCCGTTCTCCCCTCATTGAAAGGTAGATTATCATGGTTGAATCCTAAAGAAACTCGAAGGGTCATCCCTAACCCCCGATTGATTCGAGAGAAAGGTCGCCCTGTCTCAACACGAATCAGGAATGAGATGGACGAGGGCTGGAAACGGTCAAGAACCACACCATGGAAGGAGGGGGGGAGGAAGGTGCAATGCAAGTTGTGTAACCAAGAGGGGCATAACCGTAGAACATGCCCTAAGCGGAACGAGGTACCGATGAGTGGTGGTCTCGCGAACTAGGTACACTAAGTTTGAACCGTGGCATCCTTCTAAATGCAACTTGAAACAAAATGCATGATATATGCCATTAGATCAAAATGCATGCTATATGCCATTCAATTATGTATTTTTGAAACTTGAGAAAAATTGGATAAAATTTTAAGGACCAAATATGGCATTTATACTATAAGTTACTTTCCCTATAGGATGCATACAAAAAGTCATTAGCATTGCCATTTGGTTTGTTGCAAAAATTGCATACTAATTGTTTAATGTAATGTAATGTGTAATTGCCCTATGTGTAATGTAATGTTTTTCATTTTTTCCTTTCTCTTAAGGGTGTTAGGTCATTTGTGGGTTGGCCATGATTTCACTTTTTTACTCAGTAATACATGGTCTTCATACCCCAGGAGGACTCCTTCGATATCGTGAAACAAAAACTCTGGGACTTTGATTTGGTTTGTTGCGATTTAATCGAGATTTAATCATTAGCTGTTCAATCTTACCTTTTAATTTGTTTTGGACACGCACACAACACTATGGGGTCATTTCAATGTTAATACTTAATATTCCTCTTTATAGGAAATTATGACTTATGGACACTTCTAAAAGTAATGTAATGTATACATCTACTTTCTTGTAACAATTGTAACATTCCTCTCTTTGTGGTCAAATGATTTTCTATTATTTCTTACCATTAGAAAATTTTGCATTCAATCCCCATATATAGGTTATTTGCTGTGTCTTATGTGTGTTTCTTGTTTTATATATGTTGCAGGCATCAAAGCTCTCAACTGGACCAATTTTTCAACGTCCTCCCACACATCCAGAAGCAGAGAAAATATTGCTATTGTCACTATTTTTACCATTTATAATTCCTCCCTATATGTAAATGTAAATGTAAATGATAGATCATCAAACTTGGTTCTTGTTGGAAATGCTTCATATAGGAAGGTAGAGAGATCGATGGCCGTATTGAACATTTTCATTAACTTCATTAAGGTAATTTCTTAGTAAAGCCTCAACAATAGCTTGTGCGGGAGCTATCATGATAATTAATAAAGGCTTGTGAGAATGTCTTCTACTTTCCAAGACCTGCTCTGTCTTAGTTAGATAGATGGGCGATATAAAATTTTGGCTCCAAAGTGTTGATTAGAATGATGTCCTTATTACATGAAAGAGATTTTAATTTTGACTTATGCATATGGCATAAAATAAAAGCACTAAGACCTGAAAATTTTACTTGGGTGATATAACACAATTTGGCCTGTGACTCACTCAAAATTGTGTTAAGGTTTTAGACATTCGTTGGAGACTTACCAAGTAATCGATATCCTTTATCAAAATGAATTTGTGCATGTTTTAGAATATGTCCTTCATTTTGCCTGCCCTTTGAGGTGCACCTCTTGGGTGTTTGATCAAACTCAAGGTTACTTTTGTAACCATCGTCACATTGTGGATGTCATGGATCCTTAGGCATACGTTACAACATTTATATTTACTTGTTTATTATATGAATTTTCCTTTCAACAAAGTCTGTGGGAGTCCTGCCCATGTATACATAGCAATGTATCTAACATGCTGTTCTTCCGGGACCCTTTGGCATTAAGCTTAAGTTGAAACTTCCTTTTACTTTAGGCAACCTTATATCCGCTTTTTTCTTCCCATTTACAATTTGTATTACTAAAAAAAAAAAAATGTACTTAATGAGTTTTGAGGGGCTCTTTGATTTTTTTAGAACTTCAAAATTGTTATGAGACTATTTCATCAAAATCAAGAGGAATTTTAGGTCAGAACCCGAGCCATACTTGAGTTTAGGGGACTCGGGTATTGCTAACACAGTACTCGAGTCCATGAAACTCTAGTATGAATCTGGATGATTTCACTTATTTTGCTTGTTATACCCGAGCCATACTCGAGCTCTAGAAACCCGAGTACCACACTCACACAGTACTTGAGTCCAAGAAACTCGAGTACCATGTGGCATTTTTTAATGCGCAAATGCTAGCTCAGACAGTGCCACGGTGGAATGCTCATTAGGAACTCGAGTTTACTAAACTCGAGTATTAGAAAAGTGGTAGATTCCTATTTAGTTCCGAAACAGTGCTAGATTATCAATAATTTTGCCAAAACGTGGTATTTGGCCATTTTCACCCTCTATGAGTGCTACTTTCTTTTTTCTTTTTTGCTGAATAATGAGTGCTACTTTCGTTTAACAAATGATATGTCATCAGAATAAAGCATGGTGCATTGACGAGAAAGACTTGGTAGGGAGACTTATAAAAGTCATGTTGAATTGAACGTGGTGGCAATTTTAACTTGTTTCAAGGATGCTGGACCAAAAACTACTCGCTTTTGCATGAGACGACAGTCAAAAGTTGTTGCTTTTGCCATGAGAAAATAATTTAAAACCATGTAGTGGTTCTGGGCTCCAAGATTTTTGTTTTTTGCAATCGAAAGTGGTTGAGGAAGGTAGCCGTGCTCTTGCCATGGAGGGGATTAAAAATTAAAAACCAAGTAATGGTTCCAATTTCTTTTCTCTTTTCCAAGGATAAATAATGCCCGAAAATTTGAACGCACCGACACACACCAGAATTCTAGGATGAAAGAGAAAGCAAAAAATAAAAAATACAAACAATGTCGTTCAAATTTATATATTATGGATAAAAGCATTGTGAGACTTGTCATCAATAAATATAAATGAGCATAGGGGTAAGAAAATTTATAAAAGTCATCAATAATGCCAAAAAGCATTGACGAGAAAACGAGGGTAAAAAGCTTTATTTTTGTGCTCTAATTGGCTGTTCAGGTTGATACCAACAACACGTCCCTTGCCATCTTCCAATTAGTCCTCATTTCTTTTGATTAATTACCACCAACAACACGTCCCAACCGGTCAATACGCAAGTTTACTTTTTTGTTTTGTTTGTTTGTTTTTTATTTTATTTTATTTTTTTATTATTATTTTTTTTATATAGCTGAATCGATACGCAAGTTTACTAAGTTATAATTATCGTTGATTAGGATTGGGGTTGATAGTGTGGTTTTTATTTGTTTTCTAGTTTTTATTTTTTTGCTAAAACATGGTTTTCAAAAGTTCAAATTACAGAGATCAGGAATGTGGCCTGAAGCCAAGAGCCTCAAATGACGTCTCTTGGTGGAAACGTCCATTAATTTTTTGCCAAGCAGTTTCTAGGAATATATGATTCAGCATACAACCAAGGAACTTTCTTAGCTTATGCCACAAAGTTTTAAACAAAGATGTGAAGAACGAAGTGCTACCACTAAATCTGCAGAGTTGCCCAATGATATCATATATATCTGACTTTCCACTCAACCATACAGCAATGTACTTCTTGTCACATTACACATTTTTCCTATTAAATGCCAAAACAAATATTAGCTTTAGGCCATATGTCAATGCCACAACAAATATTAGCTACTAAAACTGACGCTTGCCTCATCAATATATTAAAAGAAGTTTTTCCCATATTAATCTAGCACCTAAAACACCTCCAACTTTTAATTTTCAAGTATCCAATATCTAGAGCTGAAAAAAAAAAGGTCTTCCCTTGCCTTTTCATTTTAATCGATAAAGTCTTTTCCAAATTGATTCAGCACCCGAGATACCATTGATAAGATCATAGTTGTAGTTTAAATTTTCAAGAACTACACCTCTCTCACTCAAAAGAAAACACTGTAAATAAACTTTGCTGAAAAATCTTGATTCAGAAGAGAGGATTTTTATTCTTGCGATTAACTCTACAAAAGACTGGTGAAAAGAAAAAGTCTTTTGGATATTGATGTAACTACAAGGTAAGTAACTCACAACAAAACCTATGAAGTATTACATTTATGCAGTGCTAATTGAGATTGGAAGCAGCTTAAAATATTTTAAATTACAAGGCAGGCTAGTTTCACACAAGCATAAAAAATAAAAATGAATTTTCACTCCAATGGCAAGGCTAGCAATTTATATAACTGACAGCCATTAGTTCAGAAACAGATTCTCATTCTTCAAGGGCATGATCAAATGTTTGCAATGTATGATCACATTCACAAAATTGTAACTATTGAATTATCAGAATAGGAAAGAGTTATAAACAACATTAAAAAATACAATACAATCCATTCTACCAAACAACCTCTCTCTACATATTACAACTCTGAAAAGAGGGCCATGTAAACTTTGTATTTTTAGGTCACTGTGTACACCATATAGGATAGTAGAAAAGCTGCATCAAGTATTTTTTATTTCACCTGGATGTTGTACACCATATGGTTAATCTATGCAGGTCAGCTAGATGCTCTTTTCTGTTCTGTTGGATTCACAGCAACTTCAACAAAGCTGCCAACGCCTTAGCTAAATGGGGTCTTAGTGTAACTCCAGTTCCCTATTCTCTTTTAGAAATCTGATAGTGTGAACAAACTTTTTGTCACACTATCATGGTATGAATATAATTTTTTTTTTTGAAAAAAAATAATAATTTGGATTTGAATGAGTCAGCACGATCACAAGTTTTTTCCCGCACAACAAAACTTACGTTATTAATGGTTTGAATGAGTCAACACAATCACTAGTTTTGTCATACGATCACTAGTTTTTTCATGCATGTACGATTTCAAAAATTCAAGTCTTAGAAAAAAAACAATTATGTAATCCAACCCAAAAATGACTTAGAGTATGATGAAGGATATTGGGTTTAGATTGCCAAAAGCCCTAAAACTCAGTTAGAGCACGTACTATGTAAACTAACGGAGATAGAAGAAGTGACATGAAGTAAAATTGTTTACAAAAGTTAAGGGGAAAAAATAAACATTTTAAAGTTTACTAAAATTGAACTTTTAGTAAACTTTAGAGATGAAAACTATTTTGTAGTCTATTTTTTATTTTGGATATCTAAAAGAAACAAATCATTTATGTAACTACTCTACAAAGCAAGCATTAGATTCTAAGTTTATCATCATCATGATAAGAAATCATAGCAATCCAAAATATTATACAAGAAATTTGTATATTAAATGCTATTTCACAAAGAGAGTTTGGAAGAAGATGTTCAAAAAAAATATGTTGGCGTAGTAGAGACGTTTGAAGCTACGATGATAAATTTAATTGGGCAATTAACAAACTACAGGTAGGGGTTTTAAAACTACACTGTTGATATTGTTTGGGTAGCTACCAACCCACCACATTTAGTTACATAAAAAAAAAAAAAAAATTAAAAAAAAGCTTCTCATCACAAATTGATCGCACCCACAGGGTGCTTGCTGAGGCAAGCAGATATATCCACCCATTAGCAGCCTATTTTCTTGTATAATGAAGAATGAATTCATGGTCTGCCATCTCATAAATTTACAACAAAAAATAATAATGTCATAACTTGACGTAAAGATAAAGGTATACCTTTTTTTATTATCTATACTTGTAGATTGGAGGGTCTCTCCATTTTAATGTACCTTTGAGCTAAAGATAAAGGTAATTGAGGCACTTCTGAGAAATAAAAATAAAATAAAGGAAATTAAGGCATTACCTTAGAGGGCATTAAACCCATATTTTGTAGTCTATTTTTTATTTGGGATATCTAAAAGAAACATACAATTTATGTAACTAATCTACTAATCAAGCATCATGGATTCTACATTTATCATCATCATCATAAAAAATCATAGCAACCCAAAATATTATTCAAGAAATCATTTGTATATTGAGTGCTATTTCAGAAAGAGAGTTTGGAAGAAGATGTTCAAAAAAATATGTTGGCTTAGTAGAGATGTATGAAGCTATGATGATAATTAATCCTAACTGGGCAATTAACAAACTAAAGGTAGGGATTTTGAAACTACACTGTTGAGATTGTTTGGGTAGCTACCAACCCACTGCATTTAGTTACATAAAAAAAAAAATTATAATTAAAAAAACTTCTCGTCACAGACTAATCGCACCCACATTTAAAAAAAGAAAAGCATTTCGTAACTATACCTCTTTTTATAAATTTTTTTTTATAAGACCTCTTTTTATCTATACTTTTATGATAATTTTTAGACTCCTTAAAAACACAATTGGATTAATCCAGGTGATTAGCCAAGTTGTTACTTAGTCCAAATTCCAAATCCAGGTTATCACAATCAAACAATCATATCATGCATAGCAGCGAAAAGATAAATAACACATAGATATGATCACCCAGGAAACCAAACTGGTAAAAACCTGGGGAGGATTTAACCTAGCTATCCTCAAGGTAAACCTGAATCCACTATCTTGAAAGAATCGAAGTTCATACAATAAGACTTACAAGCCCCCACGCTCGACTTCTTATTACTATCCACCAGTAGAACTTACTGACACGACCACGTGCAAACTCCGAATCCATGGACTCCTTCTTTTTTGGATTTTCCAGCAAGTACAAGCACACCCGCTTGTGTTTCTTTAAGCTCTTATGGCAGCAAATGAATCATCATCAAGCTCTTGAACGAATCTCCTTCTTGATAATCCTAAGCTTGTGTAAAGGAAAGCTCCTCACAGATCTTACAAGAGATTTACACAAACAATAATATGAGCAACACTAAAATGTGGCTAGGGTTTGCATTTTATACCTAGGGAAAATTAGAAAACCCTAAACGTTTTAAAACAAATTAGGGCTGAGTTGGAATTCTGCAAAAAATGCCTCTGACCCGATTTTTGATTGATCGAGCCTAAGTTTCGATCCATCGAACCTGGCCGAGAAGCTTAAATGAATCCTACAACAGCTTATTCCAACTTTACATAAATGAATCAACTTTGAACAAGTCGAAACACTACTAAACATATTGTTTTGATCATAGTTTGCCAACAATATACATTAGAGTTCTAAATACATAAAATCCTAAGTCTTTAGAACCTAACATTTTAGATTGGAGGGACTCTCCTTTTTAGTGTTGCCTTTGAGCTAAAGATAAAGGTAATTGAGGCACTTCTGAAAAATAAAAATAAAATAAAGGAAATTGAGGCATCACCTTTAGATGGCAATAAACCCATTTTTTTTATACTTTTCCTCACTCATCTTAACCACAATGTTCTAATTTAATTGGCCATCTAATCGGAAGTAGTTAAAGTGAATCCATTACACATTGAGTGGTTGTCCACTCGGTCATATTTTAGATAAATTCTCTAGCCATATCACACCCTAGGAACCCAAAGCTTGACCAAGCCCAGTCTCTGCTATCTTAATAGAACACTTTTCGTTTTGAATTTCTCCCTTAAGTTTAACATTCTTTATGCAAGAAACTCAAAATGCTACAACTCATTTATCATTAGAACTTCTTATGTTATTGAATGTATGATTGCTTCCAACCTTATGTCTGATGCATGATGTCCATTTGCAATGTGTCAGTTATAAATTAATTATTTTGATATCTGTTGGTCTATATAAATACCATTAGTTATACTTTCTGTTTCATTTTTACTTTACTGATTGATTGTATTAATATTATCAAAATATGTACAAGATATGTGCTTCTCGTATGTCCAGGCATCTATTTAAGTCACTTGTAGAAACATTAGTTGCTAAGCATTTGAATCCAAAGATGGATGCCTTTGCAAGATTATATATACTATTACGTAGTGGGAACCAATTACTTTTGGAACTTCCATAGAATTCTTATTAAAATTTCCTGATTGTTATATTTAATCTCAAAAAAAATAGTCGCAGACCCACACAATATGTGAGAATAAATAATTATTTTATAATTGTAATATAATGTATAATTTTTCTCTAAAATTTGTTGAAGATAATTTTCTCTCTCTAAAAATTAAACAATTTATATTCGGTTCAATTAGGTCTACTTTGGTCCCATTTGATCCAATTTGGTCCACTTGTTCAATTTCGGTCCATTTTGGACTAATTGGGCCTTGATTGATTCTTTTCATATGTTGCATTTTCGAGTTTAGCTCAAAAATTCTTTTTTTTTCTTCTTAATTTTTGGGTAGAAAAGTATGAATATTTTATTATATTTCGGCTAAACTCTTTAATTTTGAGTAAAACAATACAAATAAAATAGACATTAGAAATTAGAAACATGGGCCCTAAAAATGCAATAAAAATAATAAATATTAAAAGGTCCTATTTGTCCATTCTGTCCTCTTCAATCCACTTTGGTTCTATTTGGTCAGTTTGGGTCCTATTCTTTCCACTTCAATCCTATTCAGTCCACATTGGGCGATTTTGGCCCATTAGCATTGATTTTTAAAATATTTAGGCCCGAAACACTGTTTGGGAAATATATAGTAATATACCACTTTTTTAGGTACTCGAGCTTGCCAAGCTCGAGTACCATGTTTTTTTAATCCACTATCGCCCCATATTCATGGAGCCCTATAGTGGCGTTTTTAAGCCCTATAGTGACGTTTTCGGGCCAAAAACGCCACTATAGGGCCCCTTGAACCCGTTATGGGGACTTATAAAAAAATTTTGCAGGAAAACGCCGCTATAGGGCCCAAAAACGTCACTATAGGGCTTCAAAACGCCACTATAGGGCCCCTTGAACTGTTATGGGGACTTATAAAAAAATTTTTTGCAGGAAAACGCCGCTATAGGGCTCGAAAACGTCACTATAGGGATTAAAAACGCCACTATAGGGCCCCTTGAACCTGTTATGGGGACTTATAAAAATTTTTTTTGCAGGAAAACGCCGCTATAGGGCCCGAAAACGTCACTATAGGGCCCTTAACCTGGTATGGGGGCTTAAAAATGCCGCTATAGGGCCCGAAAACGTCACTATAGGGCTTAAAAACGCCACTATAGGGCTCCATGAATATGGGGCGATAGTGGATTAAAAAAACATGGTACTCGAGCTTGGCAAGCTCGAGTACCTAAAAAAGTGGTATATTGCTATATATTTCCCAAACAGTGTTTCGAGCCTAAATATTTTAAAAATCAATGCTAATGGGCCAAAATCGCTGTCCACATTGTCCTATTCAGTCCATTTTGTCTACTTCGGTACTATTTAGTTGACATTGGTCCTATTCGGCCCAACTTGGTCATAATCCATCCTATTTGTTCCTATTCAGTCCATTATGTCCACTTTGATCCTAATTTGTCGATTCGTTCTTATTCGGTCCACTTCGGTCACCTTAAATCCTTTCTGGTCCACATTGGTACACTATCCTATTTGGTCTACTTTGGTCTTATCCGGTCCATTTCGGTCCAACTTGATCTCATACGATCCAATTCTTTTCTATATGGTCCAATTTGGTCCATTTCTATCCACTTCAGTCCAATCAGACCACTTCGGTCCATTTTGGTCTACTTTGGTACATTTTTATGCACTTAAATATAGGGAAAATACATGTTTAGATTGATATCACCTATTCTAAATCCAAATTTATTAATATATATATATATATATATATCTCAAACTTGTAATATCTAAAATTTTAGGTCTATCATTTATTATTGCTACACTTTTGTTGAGTTACATTAACATAGTATATCAACCCACTTGAGTTAAGTTAAATCTAATTGAAAGCCTTTCTAAACATGAAAGCTATGAATATACAAATTTAATTTTTAGGGCAGTTACTCATTTGTTTTAAAGTCATTTCTTTTAAATGAATTGCATGAGATTGATTATACCTTCGACCAATATATATATATATATATATATATATATATATAAAATTTTTATTGGAATAAATTATTCAAAATCTTCATTCTCTTAATAGAGATTATTATGATAATCAACATTTTATTCTCTAATTATATGATAAGTTTTGGTTATCGTACTGAATATGTATAGTTTATCCTCTAAATTTTGTTGTAGAAAATTTTTTCTTCCTAAAAATAAATAATATCAAGTAATTTCCATCACTCTATTTTTACAAATATATATTTATCTTTTTTGATGTTTTGAGTTTTTTTTTTTTAATCTTCTAACTATTGCTATGGTGCATTATATTTTCCTGGATTCTTTTGGTACAATTAAAATTTTTAAGTTTCAAAATTATTATTCAAATTCTCATTCTCTTAGGGAGATTATTATGATAACTAAACCTCAAAATTTATCATATAACTAGCCGCGAACCAAAGCGTTGTGTGTGATAATTATTTTTATGGTGGTTTTATTAAATTTTTTTTTTTACAACTTAAACTAATCTAATAATGAGTAATGTATTTCGTAATTATATTTTTATTTATTATAGGAACAATCCTAAATGTAATATAGGAACAATCCAAAACACCAAAAAAATGTAAACTAAAAAAAAATTAATAAAACTTAGCAATGATTAATTGAACCAATATTAGGATAAAATTTTGTTTTTGATAATCTATAAGGTTATTTTCTTTGTAGAAATTATAATTTCTGCCGCCCAAAACATATTATCAAATAAATAATTATTAGCAAAATCTAAGAATTAAATTTCTATACATGCATTGTTATAAAATAATAATAATAAAAATAAAATTGCAAAGTTAAAATTTGTCACCTATCCAATTATTTTCGTTTGACTAACCTTTGCTTTTCTTTAAATAAATGGCATTATAGAGTGCTTCTAATACAATTATTAAGCGTACTTTGTCCACCATAAAAGATTAGAAAATAAATAAAAATTAGTAAAGTCTCATAGTTTAACATCTAAATTGAGCACTATAAAAAATCATGCTATGTAATAGAATAAATACCAAATTATTCAAATCATGCTATGTAATAGAATAATATTATATTTTTATATGCTATATTTAATTCTTTAGAACGCAATAGGATAACATTTAACAATCAAAGAGAATAAAAAACAAAAAAAAACAACAACAACAATTTTAAAAAACAAAACTAAATCACAATTTTAAAAACAAAACTAAATTGCATTAACCCAAAATAGAGTTTTAAAGAATGTAAAAAATTATCAACCTAAAGTAGAGATGTAAGAAAAATAAAAAAATCCACCAAAAAATTTAGAGAGAGAGAGAGAGAGGGGACCTTTTTTTTGTGAGGGAAAACTATGCATAGAATAGAAGAGACAGTGACAAATTTATAGTAAGAGGGTGTGAATTATGATAGGCCACAAATTGAATGACCCCTTGTGATAGAAATTAATTAATTAATTAGCCAAGTTTTTAATTAATCAATTTATCATGTAAACGCGTGGTAGCACAAACAAATCGCCAATAAACTAAATACGCAGCAGAAAATAAAAGACACGGTAATTTGTTGACGAATGGGGAAAACCTAACGGCAAAAACCCCACTGGGTGATTTTCAGGTCATCACTCCCGAAATTCTACTATTATCACAACAAGTGATTACAAGTAAAGGAATCCAAGTACCTTACCAACCTACAGTTGAACCCTTACCCCAATACCCAATTGGACTTGTTCAGTAGTGATAGTTCCCCTTTCGGATGTACGACTCCTAGTACGTGACAAATCAATTGTGCGAATCCTAGTACGTGACTTCAATCACCAACTAAGAAGGTTGTTGGTTGCAAAGTTCTTGAGTTCATCCAAACGATGAAGATCACGAAGATGCTTGGTTAGAAAACCCTACGGTGCACATACACAGCAACTTCTTCAAGAGAAAGAGATGAACTAGGGCAAGAACTTCGTCTTCGGTCACAATTTGCTTGAACAGAGATTGATCGAAGCTTGTGCAACTTGTGAACACTTTGATAGCCCTTAAACCGATCCTTTTATATGTCTAGGGTTAGGAGAAAAGAAAGTCCAAAGACACATTCACGGATCCCAAGAAAATCAGATTGAAATTTTGAAAGTCTTAAACCTCAATAAATAGCAGGTGTCGAGCAGGTGTCGAGTACAACGAATGAAGAACAGCTTCCTTAAACTTGATAGATGCATTTGTCGACCAATTGCATCGAGTTTTAATGATTTTGTACTCTGAACTTGTTTTCTTGAACAGACTTGAAAGCTTTAATACTTGATCTTGAAACAAAGTTTCTTGAAGTATTTAAAACATCCTAAATCTACCCAAATACAAGCAAAGTGCGTTTTGTCAAAGGATAAGCCAATTACATAAAATCATGACATATGTTCTTAAACATGTGAAACACATATGTCCTAACAATTTCCCCCTTTGGCAATCCATGACAAAACCACAACAAACAAATGAACATATGAGAGAAGTCATAAATTACTCAACTCATATTCACTTGTTGAATACAATAAAATCTATCCTAACACAAACTCTTGAAAAAATTTGCAAGAAGAGAGTTTATGGCAAGTAGACTTTGACAACCTATATTTCTGAAACACTTTAAACAAAACACATCAAGGCATCTTTGTGTGAAACAGAAATAAATAGATTGCATACAAGTATAAGAAACATGTGTATAAAGAGAGAAAAGAAACAACACATGAAGGGGTAGGTGAAAGAAAAAACATATATCAATATAAAGAAAGAGATAAGTACAATGTATGTCTATAAATGGTCACAAGACCTCATGTACAAGAGTAATGTATCTAAAAAGAAAGAAAAGAAAAGATACATATTATCCTCACTACATCCCTAAAAAATGTATCAACACTCCCCTAACAAAATGATCCTATACTAACTCTCTCCCTAAGATAGACTACTCTCATACCAAAACTACTCCCCCTTTTTGTCACGAATGACAAAGAGTAAGAGTGTCAAGTAGACATCTCATCGGCAGAGCTAACATCTCCATCATCATCATCTGAAGCATCATTGTCATCACCATCATCATCATCCTCATCCTCAGAAGCAGAAGCCATAGGAGAAGGTGGTGAAGGAGTAGCCTCAAGAGCAAAGCCACCCATAGACGCCTGTCGTGGTGCAATACGACCGACACGAACATTCACCTGATACAATTCCGTAGAGAGTGTATTGAGGCGAGCATCCATGCATTGCAGCTGCGCCATAATATCTCTTAGAGACATATTGCTCGAAGAGGAAGGAGGAGTCGATGTGGATGGAGCCGAACAGGATGGAGTGGAACGGGAGGAAGGAGCTGTTGAATCCGATCGCCACGACCAAAGCTGGGCCTCGCTACGTTTAACGGTAGGGTAATGTATGGCACATATGACGCTAAAATGGTCGGATGAGGGAAAAGGAACAGAAAAATGGCGTAGAATCCTCGTGATAGCAAAAGGAAAGATGAGCTTATCACAGGTTGCCGAATCTAGATGAACATCTATAATAGAGAGAATGAAATGAGAAGGGAAGTCTATGGTAAGATGCTCAAGAAGAGACAACAAAAATGAGCACGAGGCTCTGTGATGGAGTTATAGTGAGAGAGGGGATGTAAAACAAAAGTCATCACCATGTACATGAATCTAGGACTTTTAGCAAAAGGTCGACATGGTGTAAAAAGATGCTCACCCCAATAAGTAGGGCACTCACAGAAAGTAGACATGAGTTCATCCCTGGACACAGTCCTTAGATGCTCACAACCAGGATAGTCAGGAAACTCTATCCTAGGAAACTGAAGCACATCTACAACTAACTGCGGTGTGATAGGAATGCGTGTACCTTGAACGTGAGTGAAGAAAAGAGGTATTGACCGATCAATCCCGTGCATGTTGGAGTAGAACTCCTAGATCAACACGAGAGGATAGGTGACCGAGGCGTCACACAGTGACTCCCATCCCCTATTGTGAATGACAGAGGGAAAGTTAGTGTCTGCAAAATCAGACAAGATGACTTGGCGTTCCGAATGAATGCCTCGTTTAGAAAAATTCCCCGAAAATGCCTTAAAGGCATCATCATCACAGAACCGAATATGAGATAAGGTAGGATCAGACGAAGAAGAAGCATCGAATGAAGAGGATTCCGGGCTGGAGTGGATTTACGTTTAGGTGCCATAGACACAACTAACATAAATAAGAGAAAGGGAGAGAAAGAAAGACAATCAGAAAAGTCCCAAACATTTCAAATATATCAAATATATTGAAAAGAAGTACGTATGCATGGGAAATGCATGAACATGTGACATGCAAAAGTGATTGCATCATGGGCTCAGCCCAATCCAAACCTACCAGCACATAATCATATAGCACACATCTAAATGCATGGCAAGACCATTATAATGCTAATGTGATGCAATGTATGATGTTTTAAACACATTTAAGTGAAAACCCAACCCAAAATTTCAATGAAATCTCATCAATTTTGAAAACCCCCAAAAATTTCCAAAAACCCCAAATCCTAGGTTTCAAAAACATGAAATGCATGAATAAGAAAGGATTAGAATCTTACCAAGGGAAGAAAAACTTGAAAAACCTTGGAAAATCCTTAAGAACCAAGATAGGAGTGTTTTTGGGAGAGAAACAGAGAAGTATCGAGAGAGAGAGATCGATGAAAATGAAGACCGGATCGCACATGGGCTTTAAATAGGAAAGCCGATGAAATCTCGGAGAGATCTTTGGTATCGGCAGGTATCGAGGTATTTGTCGAGGAGGTGTTGAGAAAATGCACATCGACAGCTGAGGTGTCGAGGAGGTATCGAGGATCAACACACTACTTTTATAGAACAGAAGCTCGATCGATCCACCAAGTATCAAGAAGCTATCGAGCATATAGATCCAATATCGATAGATCCACCAGGTATCGAGAAGCTATCGAGCATATAGATCCAATCTCGATAGATACACCAGGTATCGAGGTGCAGGCGAGATTGCGATAAGAAAAAACTCAAGAAAGCTCGACAGATAGCCAGCTATCGAGGAGGTGTCGAGACAGCTTTTAAAAAAGCTTTTCAAGATGTGAAAAACACAAACATGAATGCAATCCAACATGCAACTCAACCAACGATCCAATCAACATATTAAACTCTTAAAATCATCTCTCAAATGAAAATTTAAGCACATGGATCTCCACAAACACACACACACACACACTAAACAAGTCTAACCAATTTTATATTTCAAAAACAAGTCTAGACAGTTTAGTGAGCATACATTAATACATGTAGAACCTTGTGATGGCCAAATCACATTATACCTGCACATGTATTAAGAGTAGCAAAGAATATTGCGTGTTGTGTGTGAAAAACATCGCAAGATTGCATAAGTGTATGCATGTTATGACGATTTGAGATATGAGAAAATCACTTTCACTCACACACAATCATAACTGCTTGATGGGGACTATCACCTTTAAGGTACATTCTATAACTCCCACATCTCTTAGAATACACGCTTGCAATCATTTTTAAAGCATTTTTGATCTTTTTGCTTTTGATATTTCTTTGCATATTTTTCTTTTAAGCATATCATGCATGGGCATATTAGAGAGAGAAAAGAAATATCCAATGATATTTGACATTCAAATTTTGCTATGCCTAAGCACACAAATGTCATTGACACTGCACTTTTGTTATGTCGAAGCATACAGGTGTCATATTATGATTGGCGGGCAACAATGGTGAGATGGTTATTTATGCCTTTCTCTCAGGATTTTTTAGTCTTTCCCGTCAAAAAGAGTGATATGCCTGTTAATTTTAAGAGACAACTTAATCGTACTCATCACAAACACAAGCCACAAAGCTCACTTGCTTAGTTGTGCATAGAGATGCTCATCTAAGCTACAAATGATACAAAGTTTAGAAGACTTTGTTTCAGTGGCCATTCAAGGTACACAAGTACCAAAGTACACAAAACACACTTTGTTTTTGTATTTTTCTGATTTTTCAATTTTTTTTATTTTTATAGAGAAAAAAAAAAAGCAAAACTAAAAAAAAATCAAACAAAAACATGTTAAACAAACAAAGCATAAAACTAGACTGACTCAAAACAAGAAAGCAAAATACATAAGTAATGCACACACAAAAACAAGAAGAGAGAGAGAGAGAAAAGTGATAGAATCAATTGGAGCCCTTTCTTTCCACACATTAGAAGAACCTTTCCGTCTAGCAAACCCTTGAACCGGCGGTGAAGGGGAAGAATTAAAACCATTCAAGTTCGAAAGGAACATGAGGGCTTTGAGAAGATCACCAAGGGAGGCGAGAGAGGATTGAAGCTGATTTTGGTTCCCGGATGCTATCAAGCCGTTGCTTTGTTGAGTGGCAAGCCACTTGTAGCAATTTGGTCGAGTATGACCGGCAGCTCCACAATGATGACAGAGATGATGCTTCTTTTGTTTAGGCTTTTAAGAGTTAGCCTTCTTAGCCCTAGGTTTTTTAACATCTTTCTTCTCAAGCTTAGGGGGTGCTCCTAAGATAGATTTACCCATGTCTAAGTTCTCACTAGCTAATTCAATTTTAATCTCATTGTTCTCAGTTTTAAAATTATTAGCAAGAGAAACAAAAACAGTAGTACTAGAAGAAGCAGTATTAAAGGAAGAAAGGCCATACCCTAAACCTATTTGATCTGAAGCAGATTTTTGAATGCTCAAGATCTCATCCGACTTTGCGCTTGAAGTCCTCTCCAATTCAGCTCTGACTTGAAACAGCTCCGTTTCAAGCTTCTTGGTCTTCTTAGCCAAGAAATTGTTCTCAAATCTCAATGCTCCAATAGTCTGATTGGCTTCATCAAACTTTGTGGAGAGCTCCTCACGATCAAGTTCCACATCACTGAGCTTCTTGGTGGTCAGCTTGTATAATTTCTCATGCTTCTTAGAAAGCTTATACTGCTTCTCATAGGCTGTATGGATGTCATCTTGGTCATCCATCTTCTCAAACTTAGATTTCACCAATTCTTCTTCTTTAACCACATCTTCAACAATCCCATCAGTAGGATTGACCGTGGCTGTGAAGGCATTTAAGATTCCGTCATCCTCGTTGTCGGAATCATCTTGTGCTTCAGTGTTGCTCCAGGTAACAGCAAGTGCCTTACTCTTTCCAATGCTCTTGAGGTATGTAGGACATTCATGTTTCATGTGACCGAACCCTTGACACCCAAAGCACTTAGGTCTAGAGGGAACAAAGTATCTTGACCAACTTCCTTAGCTACCTTCTTCCCTTTGTCTTGGCCTTTAAATTGAGAAGAACTGGATTGCCTGCGGTCCTTGTCAAAACCCTTTCCATTGGCGTTCTTCATGAACTTCTTGAACTGCCTAGTGATGTAGGACTTCATCTTGAAATCTTCATCATCGGAGGATTCATCTATTTCACCGCTTTTGGCCTTGAGTGCCATACTCTTACTTTTACCCGACTTGCCTATTCTTGTCAACCCTAGCTCGTAGGTCTGCAAGTTTCCAACTAGCTTAGTCAAAGGAATCTTGTCAATATCCTTTGACTCCTCTATTGCCGTAATCTTGGCATGAAATCTCTCGGGCAGAGATCTGAGCACTTTCCTCACAATCTTGGGTTCAGGAATGATTTCCTCAAGATTGAAGGTTGAGTTCACTATGTCCTTTAGCTTGGCATAGAACTTATTGAAAGACTCATCCTCCTCTATCTTTATCTCTTTAAAGCTTGTAGTGAGCCTCTGAAATTTTGAGTCTTTGACAGCCTTAGTACCCTTATAGGTTGTCCGGAGAATAGTCCAAGTCTCCTTGGCAGTTTCAATGAAGGATATCTTCTTGAACTCCTCATTGATGACAAAGATCTGAACAATGCATTCAAAGCTCTGCTGTTGAAATTTGCCGCCTTAATCTTGGCATTATCCCGGTCGGCTGGCGCTTCTGTAGGCTTAGTCCAGCCTATCTCCACAGCTTGCCACACTTTCTCATCTAAAGACTGTAAGAAAGCTCTCATGCTTACTTTCTAGTATGCGTAGTTAGTGCCATCAAATAAAGGAGGTATGATTAATGACTGTCCTCTATCCATGACAAACAGGGGTCAATGAATCAACACAGCAAAGATTAAACCCTAATCAGAGTGTGCCCTCTCTGATACCACTTGATAGGCCACAAATTGAATGACCCCTTATGATAGAAATTAATTAATTAATTAGCCAAGTTCTTAATTAATCAATTTATCATGCGAACGCGTGGTAGTACAAACAAATCACCAATAAACTAAATACGCAGCGGAAAATAAAAGACACGGTGATTTGTTTACGAATGGAGAAAACCTAACGGCAAAAACCCCACCGGGTGATTTTCAGGTCACCACTCCCGAAACTCCATTATTATCACAACAAGCGGTTACAAGTAAAGGAATCTAAATACCTTATCAACCTACAGTTGAACTCTTACCCCAATACCCAATTGGACTTGTTCTGTAGTGACAGTTAGGCGACTTTAATCATCAACTAAGAAGGTTGTTGGTTGCAAAGTTCTTGAGTTCATCCAAAGGATGAAGATCACGAAGATGCTTGGTCACAAAACTCTACGGTGCACATACACAACAACTTCTTCAAGAGAAAGAGATGAACTAGTGCAAGAACTTTGTCTCTGGTCACAATTTGCTTGAACAGAGATTGCTCGAAGCTTGTGCAACTTGTGAACACTTTGACGACCCTTAAACTGGTCCTTTTATATGTCTAGGGTTAGGAGAAAAGAAAGCTCAAAGACACATTCACGGATCCCAAGAAAATCAGATTGAAATTCTGAAAATCTTAAACCTCGACAGATAGCAGGTGTCGAGCACACCGAATGAAGAATGACTTTCTTAAGCTCGATAGATGTAGCTGTCGACCAGTTGTCGAGCTTTAATGATTTTTCACTCTGAACTTGTTTTCTTGAACAGACTTGAAAGTTTCAATACTTGATCTTGAAACAAAGTTTCTTCAAGTATTTAAAACATCTTAAATCTATCCAAATACAAGTAAAGTGCGTTTTGTCAAAGGACAAGCCAATTACATCAAATTATGACATATGTTCTTAAACATGTGAAACACATATGTCCTAACAAATTAGAAGAGACAAAAATAAAGGAAGATGAAGAGAAAAAGGAAGAATGATATTAATGTAGAGGTTAGTGGGGAGATGAAAAGGTAAGGGAAGGAGAAAGATTGAAGTAGTGGGGAGATGAAATGGTAAGGGAGAGGAAAAGGTTGGAGAAATGTAAATATTAAAAAAATAAATGTTAAAAACAATTATAAGAAAATTGGGGAAAAAAAAAAGCCCTAAAGCTTGAAAGGCTTCAATGTTTTGCTTTTTTTTTTTTTTGGTTTTTGTTTTTAAGTTGAAAAGGCTCACACAATGATTAATAAAATTAATAAAACTTAACAACGATTAATTGAACCAATATTAGGATAAAATTTTATTTTTGATAATCTATTAAGGTTATTTTCTTTGTAGAAATTATAATTTCGGCCGCCCAAAACATATTATCAAATAAAAAATTATTAGCAAATTAAATCTAAGAATTAAATTTCTATACATGCATTGATATAAAATAATAATAATAAAAATAAAATTGCAAAATTTAAAATTTGTCACTTATCCAATTATTTTCGTTTGGCTAACCTTTGCTTTTCTTTAAATAAATGGCATTATAAAGTATTTCTAATATAACTATTAAGAGTACTTTGTCCACCATAAAGGATTAGAAAATAAACAAAAATTAGTAAAGTCTCATAGTTTAACATCTAAATTGAGTACTATAAAAAATCATGCTATGTAACAGAATAAATACCAAATTATCCAAATCATACTATGTAATAGAATAATATTATATTTTTATATGCTATATTTAATTCTTTAGAACGCAATAAGATAACATTTAACAATCAAAGAGAATAAAAAAAAAAAAACAATTTAAAAAACAAAACTAAATCACAATTTTAAAAACAAAACTAAATCGCATTAACCCAAAATAAAGTTTTAAAGAATGTAAAAAATTATTAACCTAAAGTAGAGATGCAAGAAAAATAAAAAAAATCCACCAAAAAATTTAGAGAGAGAGAGAGAGAGAGTGAGAGAGGAAGAGAGAGAGGGGACCTTTTTTTTTGTGAGGGAAAACTATACATAGAATAGAAGAGATAGTGATAAATTTATAGTAAGAGGGTGTGAATAAGAAGAGATAAAAATAAAGGAAGATGAAGAGAAAGAGGAAGAATGATATTAATGTAGAGGGTAGTGGGGAGATGAAAAGGTAAAGGAAGGAGAAAGATTGAAGTAGTGGGGAGATGAAATTGTAAGGGAGAGAGAAATGTTGGAGAAATGTAAATATTAAAAAAATAAATGTTAAAAACAATTATAAGAAAATTGGGGGAAAAAAAAACCCTAAAGATTGAAAGGCTTCAACGTTTTGTTTTTTGTTTTTTTGTTTTTTTATTGTTTTATTTATTTATTTATTTTTTAAGTTGAAAAGGCTCACACAAAACCCTAAAGTTGAACTGAAAAGGATTTGGGTTGGGCTTGATTGTGGAACTAAATAAATAAGAGGTGGACTGGATTAATTATACAGATTTATTATAGGGTGATAGTGGAAGTAAATAAATAAGTAGTGAGCTACAATTATAGGGCTGGAAATTGTAAAAATCATTTTAAAATTGTAGGACAAATTATATTTTAAAAAAAAAAAAAAAAAAAAGAATGACGTGGCAGGTGATATGGCGCAACGTAAGAGCAAAGACATTAAACGCTACGCTTCAGCTTTTAGTAATATATATGTGGGGCCGGGGAGTTTATGATTCGACCCACGCTCTATTAGGGCCCAGGGCCTGTGCCGAGGAGGGTATTTGCCGAGGACGAATGGGGAAAGGCCGAAATGTCGAGTGGAACAGTCGAGGATGACCCTGTCCTCGGCACTCTAGGACTTCAAGGGGAAGAGCAACGTCTCGATGATGGTTGCCCCCAAAAAGCCCCCTGGAGGAGATGCGAGTAGAATGGGACCCACGTGGGGGTACGGTGCTAAACTGGTTCGGGGTAAATACGTCCCCTCCGCAGTAAATGCACCCGCCAGCGTCCTTACCATGTTAATGAGAAAAGACGCCTGGACAGGGTGACTTCGATCATCGCAACTAACAGAAAGTAAGGAGTGACGGTGATGGGACGGGTATAGAAGTAGGCACTGCACGATCAACAAGTGGAGGACTAAGATCAACCAAGAAGAGCTATATAATGTGAAGGTTAATGCACCAAAAAAGGGGCTGGGAAAAATGGCCAAAAACCAGAGCCTCCCAGCCCGCCTCTTGGAGAAAGACTCCTAGAGCGAACACGATTTAACTATGTATGAACACCACGAAAAATCCACTGTCCGGTGACCAAGGCCTAGCCTTTCAAACCCACGCTTTATAAATGATATTGTTTGGGCCTATTTACGTGCGAACCCAATATCATTTTGGGTCGTTACAAATCGTGTTCTTACAATTGGCGTCGTCTATGGGAAAGACTTGTGTCTTGGCACAGATGGTGGGTTGATACAATCCTTCACATCATTTTCAGCAGTTGGATATAGTGTTCTAGCGTAAAGTTTCACTAGGGGCTGCGTTTCTTCACTAGGGGCTGCGCTTCAGCGAAAGCGCCAGCAAAGACGGATTGTTCTAGGGGCTTGGCCGAGGAACTAATCCCCTAAACCAAGGTCCCACGCCATAGTCGAACTTAAATATCAAGTTTTGGACAGAACCAAGGTATTGCATGGTCCTCGGACTCAAACCTATGGGGAAACCAACTACTTAAATATCAAGTTTTGGACAGAACCAAGGTATTGCATGGTCCTCGGACTCAAACCTATGGGGAAACCAACTACTTAAATATCAAGTTTTGGACAGAACCAAGGTATTGCATGGTCCTCGGGCTCAAACCTATGGGGAAACCAATTACTTAAATATCAAGTTTTGGACAGAACCAAGGTATTGCATGGTCCACCAAGTTGGTCCTAATGGCACATATGACATTTCAGGTGATGCCTATGTACTCGCTGATATAGGTCCAGACACGAGTTCAATACCCTGTGGGTGCGGGCTTGCTACTATTCTCAAACAGGGTCCTAAACATGTTATATGTGCAACCATGCATACATGTTATGATAATTAGTTAAGAAATCATAAACAGTAGTAAGTATCGACGAGGGCAGCTGGCAAGTAACCAAAAGGAAAAAGGAAGAAAAGAATTTCATATATATGGTCAAGAGGTTCAAATTACCAACAGAATACAAAGTCTTGTCAATAAAAAAAAAAAAACTAGCTAATCATTAAACTAAAAACAAATATGAAGCCTGGCCGGGGTTTCTACTGCTTTAATTTTGCATTGACCACGTCCCGGGAAGGTGGAACAGGATCAGCTTCGATGCCCTAGAGGACAGTCCCTTCTGGGGAAGACTGAGCGGGATCGGTGTTGGTGTGCTCGGGACCATAGTAAGGGGAATTGCTTGTAGGGGCTGGGCAGGTATGGCTGGCTCTTCGGCATTAGGCATCCGAGTGCCAATCACGGGCTTAGCAACCTCTTTGGGTACCTCGGGATCTGTACGTTGAGATGCTTCTATCACACCCTGAAGCTCTCCCTCTTTGAGCGGCTCACCAGGAGAGGCGCCGACCTGCACGGTTTCCGACCGAGTGACCCCTTCCTCGTGTTGGTCGCTCACAGCCATGGAGCTGGTGGAGGTGGCCTTACGGATGGTCGTAGGGTAGAATATGTTCTTCGCTTTCCACAAATCGGACGAAGCATCCACCCCAGCTCGCTTCAAGGCCTCTTCCCAAACCACGGGAGTAGTAAAGCCTGCATACTCCAGGAATTTGGGCTTTGAGGGAGGCTTGGGTGTCGGCTATCCTGCGTTGTAACCCTCATCCTCGGTTGTTTCCTTGGCAGCCTCGGCCTCGTTTTCGGCAAACTCGGCCTCCCGCTTGGTCCTCATGGCTTTGTCGCGGGCATACTCCGCCACACCTTTGTCATGCTCTGCCGTGATCAGTCTTTTATTTAAATCATTGATCAGCTCCTTGGCTATTCGCAATCGATCCTCGGCTTCTAGTAGACGTTTCGTTTGGTCCTCGGCCTGTTTTTGGACGCTAGCTAAACCCGCCGAGGCGCTATCCCTATCTCGAGATAGCATCTGTTAGGGTAGTCTTGGCCTTGGCGAGGTCGTCCTCGGAAGCTTTGAGAGTCCGCGTGGCCTCTAAGCGCTTGGAGCGTTCATTCTTGGCCGCCTCACTCTGCTTGTTCACCTCTTCCTCCATCCTATAGGTGGCCTAGAGAGCCTGTCAAGGGAGATAAATACATCGTGAATGACAGACCGGGAGTAAGAGTTAATAAAGTTTTAGGTTTCAAAAGCCTTACCATGCCCAAGTACCTCTTCGTCTTGAGGAAGACCTCCTGCATCCTCATTTTCTTCAGCCCATCCACGTCGGTGGGAAGTAGCATGGTTCTCCCTAGTGCGTCCGCCACGTAACCACCCTTGCCATCTCCAAGGTCCCTCATGGGCGCAGATTTCAGCAGTGTGGCCCCCGTGAAGCATTGGGGCAGGAAGCCGAGGCACTTGGCAAGGATTGGGCCTCGATCCCCTTTCCCTTGCCTTGGGAAGATTGGGATTCAGTCTCTTTACCCTTGCTTTGGTGCCCAATCTTCAATTGTTTCGCACGCAGGGCTTCCTCCCTTTCCTTAGAAGGTTGGGATTTTCCCTCATCTGTGGTTTCCTTGCCCTTGGGGTTCCTCTTTCTCTTTGAATCGGTGCTTTCTGACCGAGGAGGCAGAGCTGGTTGGGAAGGAGCAGGAAGTTTGGGTTGGGGGATTGTGGTTGTGACTTTGTGGAGGATGACCTAGTTTGGATAGTGCGGGGCTGAGGTGGTGGGGACGGAGCATTGGATTGCGGCGTTCCTTGCGCACTCGTCCCCGGTTGACCCTCGAGGAGTTCGAATAAGCTTGTCGGGGGCTTTCTCTTGAGTCCCATCTCGGCTTGAGAAGATGTGCCTACTGATGACAATTCCGCCTCGGACAAGGTTGGGTCACCTATATCATCAGAAGGATCCTCGGATTGGTTGGCTAGGTCAAATACCCCAAACCCTTCCTCAGGCTGATTTAACTCGCCTTCATCCTCTGCTACTTGATGAGATGAGGAGAGGTCCACCAGTGGGATGCTTTCGGGGACAGATGATACTTCGGAGATTAAAAATCCTGTCTCAACCACGGTAATTTTTGGAAGCCAAGGACGGTTGGCGCTGATCACGTGCCTAGGGTCGGCAAATGACTTACGAACGGGAGCGTACCTAATATTTTGTGAGCGGCTCGAGACTTGACCATCTTCGTCATTTCGAAAAACCGCCGCTTGTAGAACAGTCTCCAAGTCCACCCGGTTAACTAAGTGAAAATGTCGTTGATAAGCGTGTGGATCTACAAAAGAAAAACACATATGCATGGTTAGTTACCGAACCCCATCAGATTAGAATGGTGCAAAGGGTCGGCGCCCTTCCGTTCCCTATACCCCACCTGGTTCTCCTTTTACTATGGGGCACAGATTGCCATCATGCCATTCACCGGAGACGATAAGGAAATCCTTGTTGGAATTAGGGAGGCATTGAATTAGTCGAACCCTTTCGTCTCTCGTCTTCATGTAGTAGGATTTCCCCTTCAAATTTTGGAGATTATAGCACCAATTCACGTCATGATGGGTCAGTCTTAGCCCCATCTTTTCGTTTAAAGCTTCCACGCAACCCAGAATCCTAAACATATTCTTTGGTGCCTTTGGGTGGGGGCTAATCGGAAGTGTCCGAGGTAACCCCTCGTTACCGGCCCCATATGGATTCTCATACCCCCTTCTACAAAGGTGAGGACGGGAATTACTACCTCGCCCATCTTACAATGCCTCGGACTTACGTTGGGAGGAATCTGTGTCGGCGATGAACTTTTTCATCGCCTCTTCAGTATCAACTAATTTCCTCGGTCTCGATTTAGCCATCTCTATGATTTACTAAACAAACTCAACTAGCGACGGGAGAAGAAAGGGAACTAGAGAAAAGTAAACCCAGAAAAGAAAAAGCACGAGTTAATGGAGGCAGGAAACTTACATAAAAGAGGAAAGATGCTTCGGACAGGATTTTTGTGCTGGAGATAGACTTGAGTTTGGACGAAAGTTTAGATGAACCTAGGGTATACGCGCTAGAACTCTTAAGTGCAAAATTGAAGAGGCAGATCCGTTCCAAAAAATCATTTATACTTCCTAGGTAATCTGCACAAATTTTCCCGCTCATAAAGACCAAGGAATCACCACCATTTGATCTTCATCATGCCGTAGAACGTGGAAAACACAGAGCCACCCGTATTTAATGAGGCCACGTTTCACCTTCCAAGGGCTCCAGGAACGTGTCTCGGGCAGACGGAAAGTCTCGGGAACCGATAGGTGACAAGGATTGACAGCATTTGGTATCTGAATTCATCAAAACCCTCCTATCCTTCCGAGGAGTCGGATAGCAGGATTTTGAGGGGCTATTGTGGGGCCGAGGAGTTTATGATCCGACCCACGCTCTATTAGGGCCCGGGGCCCGTGCCGAGGAGGGTATTTACCGAGGACGAATGGGGAAAGGCCGAAGTGTCGAGTGGAACAGCCGAGGATGACCCTGTCCTCGGCACTCCTGGACTTCAAGGGGAAGAGCAACGTCTCGATGATGGCTGCCCCCAAAAAGCCCCCTAGAGGAGATGCGAGTAGAATGGGACCCACGTGGGGGTACGGTGCGAAATTGGTTCAGGGTAAATACGTCCCCTCCACATTAAATGCACCACTTGCGTCGACCATGTTAATGAGAAAAGACGCCTGGGCAGGGTGACTTCGATCATCGCAACTAACAGAAAGCAAAGAGTGACAAGCGATGGGACGGGTGCAGTAGGCACTGTCTGATCAACAAGTGGAGGGCTAAGATCAACCAAGAAAGGCTATATAATGTGAAGGTTAATGCACCAAAAAAGGGGCTGGGAAAAATGGCCAAAACCCAGAGCCTCCCGGCCCGTCTCTTGGAGAAAGACTCCTAGAGCGAACACGATTTAACTATGTATGAACACCACGAAAAATCCCCTGTCTGGTGACCAAGGCCTAGCCTTTCAAACCCACGCTCTATAAATGATATTGTTTGGGCCTATTTACGTGCGAACCCAATATCATTTTAGGTCGTTACAAATCGTGTCCTTACAATATAGATTGCAATTGATATTACACTAAATTGGACTGAAGTGATCCGAAATAGACCAAATGGACCTAATAGATCTAGGTGGACCGAATAGATCGTATTGACTAAATTGGACGAAATGGACCAAATTGGACTAAATTGGATGTAATGGACCAAATTGGCCCGAAAGGACTGGCTTGATCGAAGTAGAGCGAATGAACAAAAATAGACTAAAGTGAACCAAGTGGACCTAATTGGACTGAATTGACCGAAGTAGATCGGATGGACCTAGTTGAATTGAAGCGGACAAAAATAGACTGAAATTGTAATTAGCATAACCAAGATTGTGTTTTGATATAAACTCAAATCCTTACTTCCAAAATAATCAAGAATTAAATCAAACAAAAATAAAACCGAAACTGAGAGAGAGAGAGAGATACTACTTGTAATGGGGAACTAAAAAAATACAACACCAAAGCATATGAACCTAAAATAGAGTTTTAGAAATCACAATGATTCATCAACATAAAGTAGAGTTGCAAGAAATAATACAAATTAAGTGAAAGAGAATAACCACTTTTTAAAGAGAGAATGTGAGAGAATTGTAAGAAATTTATAGAAAACAATATGAGAAGAAAAAAGTAAAAATAAAAAATATACTTATAAACACCAAATTATCCAAGTCATGTTATATTATGTAATAAAATAACAATATATTATTATATACTATCTTTGTAATGCAATAGTATAACATCTATGAAATCAAAGAGAAGAAAAAATATAACAACTTAAAAACATAACTTAATCATATCAACCCAAAGTAGAGTTTCAAATATTGCAAAAAATCATCAACCAAAGTAGAGATGTAAGAAAAATAAAATATTATACCAAAAAATGAAAAAAAAAAATTTTGTGTGTGAGAGAGAGAGAGAGAGAGAGAGAGAGAGAGAGAGAGAGAGAGAAAGAAAACAACCTTTTATGTGTGGGAAAATATGTATAGAATGAGAGATAGAATTGTAAATTTATAGTAAGAGGAGGGAATAAGAAAAACCAAAAATAAAGGAAGATAAAAAGATAGAGGAAAAGTGATATTAAGGTATATAATAGTGGGAAGATGAAACGGTAAAAGGGAGGGGAAAAGTTGGAGAAAGTATAATAATATGTTGAAAAATTAATAAAAAAAAGTTAAAAATAAGAGAGAATGTTGGACATGGGTGGATGATGTGGCTCAGTAGGAGCGTAGTAACAATAAATGTTACGCTTCAACTTTTAGATATGTATATAGATATAAGTTCTTGAGTAGGTTCTTCGAGTTCCAAATAGCTGGGAAAAACAGAAGTTGGAACTTCTAGAGATAGCTCACATTTTATTTGGTGAGTTATGTATCTTTTTATGTTGATTGTATATTAAGCATGCTACAATGGCAGCTGTAGGAATATTTTCTAGGGGGTCATTCAAATTAATGTTGAAGAGGTTTAACAATGACCTCTAATAATATTTCTGATTTCATCTTGTCGTTAAGATGATAAAATGAGATATTTTCTCATAACCTATGATCCATAAGAAGATTTTTCAAGTTAACAAGAGTTCTCTTAGAAGATGAAAATATTTGAGATAGGAGACGAATCTTGTGCTCTATATGGTTGGTTGGGTGCCATGAATTCAGTGGAAGGGAAGATGTTGTTCATCCCCATTTTAGTTTATTTGTTTGTCTGTTTGTTCTTTTTTTTTTCCCTCTCTGATATCCTTTAAACACCATTGTGAACTTTGATAAAGTTGATATCTTCAACTAGAACTTAGATGGATAGGCTATATCTTTCCAGAAAACATAAAGCTGAGTTTGTCATTTTTTAGTCTTTGTCTATGATTGGAGTTAGGTATAGAGCAATGTGCCATACCCTAGACTATTTGGAAGAACACAAACAAAATTACATTTGAGGAAAAACTTTCAGACCTCCATCAAACACATACAATTTTGGTCCAAACAAGCTCCAAGGACAAAAACTCTTAAGGAACTAGAACCCAACACCAACAAGAGTACACTATACTACAAAATTACTTTCATTTAGGGAATACATATTACATGGTAAATCCTAATACTTGTTGGAAGTAGTTGTCTAAGATTTATTAACTATTAAACAAAGATGTAGTAGTCTAAGATGAACAATCTGGGTGACTGATCCAACCTTACCACAACTACCAACCACCATGCAAACCTGCAAAACATAGAGGTCTCACTCACACAAACTATATTGATGACAACAACAAAACTTAAGTGAGCCACCAATGAGTGACGATTGCCACCACACCTAAAATCACAACAACCAACATCACCCAAATCGAATCAAACTTGAGGTCGGAGAGGAATTTAATGCGGAGGAGGGATGGGTTTGTTGATTTAGAGTAGAAATCGAAGATGACCTTGGTGGTTTGCAGTGGTGGGGAGGTGGTGAGAGGAGGAATAAAGGGAAAGGGGTGAGATAGAGAGATGGAATTTAGAGGAGAGAGAAGAGACTGGGAGAGAGAAAGAGAGAAGCACAAGAGAGAGAAAGAAAGGAATTAAGTAATAGTAACAAAGATTAATGTAGCATGTTGCTTGTTTTTTGTTTGTTTTAAAGTTTTGGAATTTTTGATGTAGCATATTTTTTGAGTACCAAAATAATTATTTCAAAATTTTATTTTTAATAGCTTATTACGACATCATTCCTTGAAAATTAAAATAACTAGTCGCATACTCATGCGTCATGTGTGATAATTTTTTTAGGATGGTCTCATTAAATATTTTATTAATACTATAATTTTAGTTATTAACCATTGGTTTTTCATTAGTTTTTAAGTTAAAAAAAACCTTAAATATACATTTTTTTTACCTTTATACACACACACATATATATAGTGAGTTTTTACACATACCTTTAAGAAAACTCTATATATTCCACTTTTTTGGATGCGTAAAATTATAGACTACTACTCCATAATGATAGTGGCTAATTATATATATATTAGTAGGTAGCATTGTTCATTAGATTTTCGAAAGTAATAGTGTATGAAAAAATATATATATATATATATATATATATATATATGTATATATTATATAAATAAGGTTAAATGAAATGTCAAAAAATGGATTTTTAAATTTTTTAACTTTCTTTCTTATGTAATTTCTACTACCATTAGAGAACATCTCTTTTTTAGTTATGATTAATATGGTTTTCAAAGTTAGAGTTTGATTAGTTTTAAATTTAAATTTAGTACTATGATTGTATTTAATTGTTGATTGTTGATTTAATTTTTTAAGTGAATTTAATGGTTTATGTTACTACACTGTAAAGTTTTTAATGTTCTCCACACGGTAATCTCTATTTTATTTTTTACTTCTCCTTACAACCTCTTTGTTTTCCAATCAATGATTACTAATTGACGTTTGTTTTATTTTATTTTATTTATCTACTCTTTATTACTTTGTATTGGTTTTTTTCTATACCATATATCTCTCTCTCTCTCTCTCTCTCTCTCTCTCTTCATTGGCAACCTGTCGTTTTCCAAAATTTGATGATAATTCTATGACATTAAATATGCATTACTAGTTTATTTTTTATTTTTTTTTAATTTAGTGCTTCTAACTTGATTTGTTTTGTATTTTATTCTTCCTTTGATGCACTGGGTGTGAGAATGAGTGTTTCTCTAACATTACTCCACTTAATGTGGACAATTTTATTTATTTAATTTAGGCAAAATATTATATTTAAAAATTTTTAAAATAAAAAAGGAGTGTAAATATAAATAATTTAATGACATATATGAGGGATGTGGCTGAATTTAAATGTTAAATAAAATGATATGAGAAAAAAAATACATAACAATAAACACTAACTTATCCAAATAATTCTATGTAATATAATAATATTACATTCTTATATACTATTTTTAATTATTTATAATGGAATATGATAATATTTAACAATCAAAGTCATAAAAAAAATAAATAAAACTTAAAACAAAACTAATTCCCATCAACCAAAATAGAGTTCTAAAGAATACAAAACTTTATCAAGTTAAAATAGAGATGCAAGAAAAATAAAAATAAAAATCCACCAAAAAATTGAGAGAGAAAGAGTGGAAAATAACCACTTTTTTGTGAGAGAAAATTATGTAAAGAATGGTAGAGTGAATGACAAATTTATAATAAGTGGATGATAATAAAAAGAAACAAAATAAAGGAAGATAAAAGGAAAGAGGAAGAGTGATATCAAGGTAGAATGTTTGGGAAGATGAAAAGGAAAAGAGAAGGAGAAAGGTTGGAGAAAGTGTAAATGTTAAAAAAAAAAAAGAGTAAAATTTGATGAGCACAATTTTCTTTTATTTGAATTTAAGTAAAATATTACAATTTTTATTTTTTAAAACAAAAAGAGAGAGAAAATATAAATAATTTAATGATAAGGAGGATGTGGTTGAATTTCAATATTGAGTAAAATAGAAGGGAACAAAAAAAAAAAAAAAAAATTAAAAGATATAACAATAAACACTAAATCATCCAAATTATGCTATGTAATGGAATACTATTTTATTTTTATCTACTATCTTTAATTTTTTATAATGTAATCGGATTAAATTTAACAACCAAAGAGCAAAATAATAATAATTATAATAACTTTAAACACAAAACTAAATCGCATCAACCTAAATTAGAGTTCTGAAAAACACAAAAAATTATCAACCTAAAGCGGAGATGCAATAAAAAATAAAAATCTACCAAAACAGTAAGAGAGAGAGAGAGAGAGAGAGAGAGAGAGAGAGAGAACCTTTTTGTGAGAGAAAACTATGTAAAGAATGGAAAAGAGTGACAAATATATAGTAAGAGGGAAGGGATAAGAAGAGACAAATAAATGAAGATAAAGGGAAAGATAAATAGTAATATTAAAGTAGAGGGTAGTGGGTAGTGGGAAGATGAAAAGGTAAGGAAAGAAGAAAGGTTGAAGAAAGTATAAATATTTAAAAAATAAGTGAATGTAAAAAAAATTATAGAAAAATTGGAAATAAAAAAGAAATATATATAGATGTTAAAATCGACAAAGGTGAATATGTAAAGTCAATAATCTATTTATATATATATATATATATATATATATATATTTATAAAAAAATAGGAATAAATAATAAATAATAATTATGTGGTGAATGACGTGGCGATGAGGTGACACAATAGAAGCTTAACAGTAATAAATGCCACGTTTCAGCTTTTAGTAATATATAGATATAGATAGATATAAATTTATTTCCTTTAAACATTTAAGTAATTCCTAGCAGAAGATTTAAATAGAAAGCTCTCATTATTATTGTTCCAAAAGTGCAAAATTTTAATTGGCATCATTAAAATTAATTAAGTAGTTTAATTTGTCTCTGTTAGAGCTGCCCAAAAGTTTAGCTATAGCCCTAGTTAAACTTTGTCGAGTAATGAATGTTCAAACTTAGCTTGACAACAAAACTAAAATGTTCAAGCTTGGCTTGAGCTTGAATCAAGCTTACAAATAATGTTCAAGTTTGAGCTCGTTATAAAGTATATATCCTTGAGCTCACCTTGGCTTGACTTGATTTATTAGTTAAACCAAGCTTGAGCTCAATATCAAGCTCAAACTCAAGCTCAATATCATGCTTTTGAGCTTAAAATCCAACACAAGTATATTATCAAGCACATAACAAACTTATTGTCCAACCTATTTGGTTTGGATTAGTGGTCTCAACTCTTAACTCCCAATTAATTAAATTCTTAGAAAGATATGAGTTTATTTGTCAAAACTTGTATCAATCTTATTACCAAACTCATAAATAAGTTTAAGCTCAACTTATTTTGTATCGAACCCTAATGTTTATGAGTTTGTTCATGACTAATTTTTTATTTGAGCTTGGCTCGTTCCTTAAATAAGCCTAAAACTAAAACTTAAGCTTAATTTTTTTTATAAATAAACAAACATGAACGAATTTTTTATCAAGCCAAGTCTAAGTTATTTATAACCGGTTTAGTTCATTTTCTGCCCCAAGTTCAACCCACCCGGCAACTGGGTGAAATTTCAATTGGTTTCACCCATTGATTTGGTCAAAAGCAAGTTGCCATCCATAGATCTCCACATTAGCCTATGTGGTATGTCTTCCGCTAGAAATTGCATTACTATATCTATCTATATCTAGATATATAGATATAGATAGATATAGATTTTAGTAATATATAAATATAGATACATATAGATTTATTTCCTTTAAACATTTATGTAATTCCTAACAGAAGATTTAAATAGAAAGCTCTCATTATTATTGTTACAAAAGTGCAAAATTTTAATTGGCATCATTAAAATTAATTAAGTAGTTTAATTTGTCACTGTTAGAGCTGCCCAAAAGTTTAGCTATAGTCCTAGTTAAACTTTGTCGAGTAGTGAATGTTCAAACTTAGCTCCTTAACAAAACTAGAATGTTCAAGCGTGGCTTGAGCTTGAATCAAGCCTACAAATAATGTTCAAGTTTGAGCTCGTTATAAAGTATATATCCTTGAGTTCGGCTTGGCTTGATTTGATTCATTAGTTAAGCCAAGTTTGAGCTCAATATCAAGCTCAAACTCAAGCCTAATATCATGCTTTTGGGATTGAGATCCAACATAAGTATATTATCAAGCACATAACAAACTTATTGTCCATCCTATTTGGTTTGGATTAGTGGTTTCAACTCTTAACTCCCAACTAATTAAATTCGAAAGATATGAGTTTCTTTGTAAAAACCTGTATCAATCTTATTACCAAACTCATAAATAAGTTTAGGCTCAACTTATTTTGTATTAAACCCTAATGTTTATGAGCTTGTTCATGAATAATTTTTTATTTGAGTTTGGCTCGTTCATTAAACAAGACTAAAACGAAAACTAAAACTTGACTTGCTTATAAATAAACAAACATGAACGAGTTTTTTATCGAGCTAAATCCAAGTTATTTATGAACGGTTTAGTTCATTTATAGCCCTAAGTTCAACCCACCGGGCAACTTCGTGAAATTTTAATTGATTTTATCCATTAATATGTGTTAGGACATATGTGATTCACTTGTTAGGAACATATGTCAATATTTTATGTAATTGGCTAATCTTTTGACAAAATGCACTTTACTTATATTTGGGTAGATCTAGGATGTGTTTAATACTTCAAGAAACTGTGTTTCAAGATCAAGTGTTGAAGTCATCAAGTCTGTCCAAGAAACAAGCCGAGAAGTGCAAATTCATTAAAACTCGACGGCTGCATCTATTGAGCTTAAGAAAGCTGTTTCGACCTAGTGTGCTCGACACCGCTCGATGACTTCTATCTATTAAGGTTTAAAGAAACAAAAATTTGTTCTGTTTTTCTTGGAATCCATGAATGTGTCTTTAGGCCTTCTTTTCTCCTAACCTTAGACATATAAAAGGATTTTTTTAAGAGCCGTCAAAGTGTACACAAGTTGCACAAGCATTGAGCAAAGTTTGTTCAAGCAAACTGTGACCGGAGACAAAGTTTTACCCTAGTTCATCATTCTTGTGAAGAAGTTGCTATGTATGTGCACCTTAGGGTTTTGTGACCAAGCATCTTCTTGATCTTTATCATGTGGATGAACTAAAAAACTTTGCAACTAACAACCTTCTCTAGTTGGTGATTGAAGTCGCGTACTGGGATCTGCGCAATTGGTTAGTCACGTACTTGGGAGCTGTGCATCGAAAGGGGAAACTGTCACTACAGAATAAGTCCAATTGGGTATTGGGGGTAAGAGTTCAACTATAGTTTGGTAAGGTACTTGAGATTCCTTTACTTGTAACAGCTTGTTATGATAATAGTGGAGTTTCGGGAGTGGTGACCTGAAAATCACCCGGTGGGGTTTTTGCCTTTAGGTTTTCCCCATTCGTAAACAAATCACCGTGTTATTTATTTTCTGCCGCATAATTAGTTTATTGGTGATTTGTTTGTGCTACCATGCATTTGCATGTTAATTAACTTAATTAATTCACTTGGCTAAATTAATTGGTTAATTTATCACAAGGGGTCAATTCGTTTTTGGCTTATCAAGTGTTATCGGAGCAGGCACACACTGATTAGGGTTTAATCTTTGCTATATTGATCCATTGACCCTTGTTTGTCATGGATAGAGAACAATCGTTAATTATACCTCCTTTATTTTATGGCATTAACTATGCATACTGGAAAGTACACATGAGAGCTTTTTTGTAATGCTTAGATGAGAAAGTGTGGCAAGTTGTTGAGATAGGCTGGACCAAGCTAAAGGAAGCGCCCGGTGACTGGGATGATGCCAAGATCAAGGTGGCAAACTTCAATAGCAGAACATTGAATGCCTTATTCAGTGTGGTCACCAATGAGGAGTTTAAGAAGATATCCTCAACTGAAAGCGCCAATGAGGCTTGGACCATTCTCTAGACAACCTATGAGGGAACCAAGGCTATCAAAGATTCAAAACTTTAGAGGCTCACTACAAGCTTTGAAGAGATTAAGATGGAGGAGGATGAGTCGTTTGATGAGTTCTATGCCAAGCTTAAGGACATAGTAAACTCTGCGTTTAATCTTGGGGAAACCATTCCTGAACCCAAGATTGTGAGAAAAGTGCTCAGATCTCTACCCGAGAGATTCCATGCCAAGATCACCGCAATTGAGGAATCAAAGGATATTGACAAGATTCCTTTGACAGAGTTGGTTGGTAATCTGCAAACCTACGAGCTAGGGTTATCAAGGATTGGCAAGACGGCTAAAAGCAAGAGTATGGCACTGAAGGCCAAGAGTAGTGAGACAGATGAGTCTTGAGATGATGAATATTCTAAGATGAAGTCCTACATTACCAGGCAGTTCAAGAAGTTTATGAAGAATGCCAATGGAAAGGGCTTCGACAAGAACCATAGGCAAACCAGTTCTTCTCAATTCAAAAGCCAAGACAAAGGGAAGAAGGGTGCAAGGGATAGCGGTCAGTACATAATTGCTCTGCTAGACCTAAGTGCATTGGGTGTCAAGGCTTTGGTCACATGAAACAAGAGTGTCCTACTTATCTCAAGAGCGTTGGGAAGAGCAAGACACTTGCTACTACCTTGAGCAACACCAAACTTAAGGATGATTCCGACAATGAGGATGACGAAATCTTGGATGCTTTCACTACCACTGTTAATCCTATTGATGGGATTGTTGAAGATATGGTTGAAGAAGAAGAATTGGTGGAATCCAAGTTTGAGAAGATGGATGATCAAGATGATATCCATACAACCTATGAGAAACTGTACAAGCTTTCTATGAAGCATGAGAAACTATATAGGCTGACCACCAAGAAGCTCAACGATGTGGAACTTGACCATGAGGAGCTTTCCAAAAAGTTTGATAAGGCTAATCGGACTATTGGAGTACTAAGGTTCGAGAACAATTTCTTGATTGAGAAGACCAAAAAGCTTGAAGCGGAGCTATTTTAAGTCAGAGCTCAATTAGAGAGGACTTCAAGTGCAAAGCTTGATGAGATGCTCAGTCTTCAAAAATCTGCTTTTGATCGAACAGGTTTAGGGTATGATTTCTCTTTCTCTAATACCGCTTCTACTAGTACTCTTGTTTTTATTCCTCTTAGCAATAATGTTGAAATTGAGAACAATGATGTTAAAACTGATTTAGCTAGTGAGAACTTAGACAAAGGTAAATCTATCTTAGGAGCACCCCTTAAACAAGATAAGAAGGAAGCTAAGAACCCTAGGGCTAAAAAGGCTAACTCTTAAAAGCCTAACTCTCAAAAGCCTAAACAAAAGAAGTAGCATCTCTGTCATCATTGTGGAGTTGCCGATCATACTCGACCAAATTGCTATAAGTGGCTAGCCACTCAACGAGCAATGGCATGATAGCATCCGGAAGCCAGAATCAGCTTCAATCCTCTCTTGCTCCCTTTGGAGATCTTCTCAAAGCCCTCATGTTCCTTTCGAACTTGAACGGTTTTAATTCTTCCCCCTCACCGCTGGTTCAAGGGTTTAATCAAAGAAAAGGTTCTTCCAGGGTGTGGGAGGAAAAGGGCTTCAAGTGATTCTATCACTTTTCTTTTTTCTCCTTCTTGTTTTTGTGTGTGCATTACTTGTGTGTTTTGCTTTCAAGTTTTGAGTCAGTCTAGTTTTTATTCTTTGCTTTGTTTAACATGTTTTTCTTTGGTTATTTTTCAGTTTTGCTTTGTTTTGTTTTTCATATAAAAATAAAAATAAAAATTTTGAAAAATAAAAAAAATACAATAATGGTGTGTGTTTTGTATACATTGGTACTTGTGTACCTTGGATGGCCATTGAAACAAAGTTTTCTAAATTTTGTATCTTTTGTAACTTAGATGAGCATCTCTATGCACAACTAAGCAAGTGAGCTTTGTGACTCTTGTTTGTAATGAGTAAGATTAAGTTATCTTTTGTACTTAACACTCGTATCACTCTTTTTGACGGGAAGGACTAGAAAATCCTAAGAGAAAGGCATAAATAACCATCTCATCACATTACACTGCCAATCATAATATGACACTTGCATGCTTTGGCATAGCAAAAGTGCAGTGTCAATGGCATTTGTGTGCTTTGGCGTAGTAAAATTGGAATGTCAAATGCTAACCATCATTGGGTATTTTCTTTTCTCTCACTTATATGCCCATGCATGATTTGCTTAAATAAAAATATGCAAAGAAAATAAAAGCAAAAAGAATAAAAAAATGCTTTAAATATGATTGCAAGTGTGTCTTCTAGGAGATGTGGGAGTTATAGGATGTACCTCGAAGGTAATAGTCCCCATCAAGCGATTATGATTGTGTGTGAGTTAAAGTGATTTTCTCATATCTCAAATCGTCATAACATGTAAACACTTATGCAATCTTGCGATGTTTTTCACACACAACACGCAATATTCTTTGCTACTCTTGATACATGTGCAGGTACAATGTGATTTCGCCGTCACAAGGTTTTACATGTGTTAATGTATGCTCACTAAATTATCTTGACTTGTTTTTTGAAATATAAAAGTTGGTTAGACTTGTTTAGTGTGTGTGTGTGTGTTTTTGGGATCCATGTGCTTAAAATTGCTGTCAAGAGATGATTTTGAGAGGTTTATATGGTGTTTGGATAATTGGTTGTGTTGCATGTTTGATTACATTCATATCCGTGTTTTTCTCTTCTCGAAAAACTGTTTTTAAAAGCTTGCTCGACACCTCCTCGACACCTAACTATCTGTTGAGCTTCCAAGCCTTTTTTCCTTATCGCAATCTCGAAACCTCCTTGGCACCTGGTGGATCGATCAAGAAAGTTCTTGTCTCCTTGATAGCTTCTCGATAGCTAGGTCGATCGATCGAGCTTCTGTTCTTGATATGGTGGTTTGTTCCTCGACACCTACTCGACACCTGCAGTTATCGACGACCTTTTTCTTGACACCTACCTCGACATATGTCTTAACACCTCTCGACACCTTCATCTGTTGAGATTTACTGAGGCTCTATTTAAACACCTCGTGCGATTCGCCTCTCATTTATGTCGATCTCCCTCTCGATTGCTCTGACTCTTCCTCTCCCAAACTCTCTCATCTCAATCCAAAACCTTTTCCTAAATGTTTCTTCAAGCTTTCTCAAGATTTTCTTCAATTGGTAAGCTTCTAATCTCTTCCATATTCATGCATTTCATGTTTTGAAACCTAGGATTTGGGGTTTTTGAAAAATTTTGGGGTTTTTCAAAATTGATGAGTTTTTGTTAAAATTTTGGGATAGGTTTTAAAGATTTGATCTTAAAATCTCATGCATTGCATCACATTAGCATAATAACAGTATTATCATGCATTTTAGATGTGTGTAATTGATTGTGTGCTGGTAGGATTAGACTGGGTTGAGGCCATTATGCAATTTCTTTTGCATGTCATATGTTCATGCATTTCCCATGCATACGTTCTCTACTTTTCAATATACTTGTTATATTTGAACTGTTTTGGAGCTTTTCCGATTGTTTCTTTCTTCCCCCTCTCTATTCTATTTACGTTAGTTGTGTCTATGGCACCTAAGCGTAAGTCCACTCCGGCCTGGAACCCTCTTCGTTCCGGTGCCTCTTCGTCTTCTAATTTTGCTCCTCTATCTCTTCGGTTCTGTGATGATGATGCCCATAAGGCATTCTCGGAGAACTTTTCTAGACGCGGCATTCATTCTAAACGCTAAGTCATTCGGGCGGACTTCGCCGACACCGACCTTCCCACTGTCATTCACGGTCGGGGATGGGAGTCACTGTGTGACGTCCCGATCACATGTCCTCTCATGCTTATCCAGGAGTTTTACTCCAACATGAACGGGATTGATCATTCAGTACCTCTTTTCTTTACTCGCGTTCGAGGCACGCGCATTCCTGTCACACCACGACTTGTTGCGGATGTGCTTCGGGTTCCTAAGGTAGAGTTTCCTAACCATCCTAGTTGTGAGCGTCTGCAGACTGTGTCCAAGGATGAGCTCAAATAAGCTTTTTGTGAGCGTCCTTTTGAGTGGGGTGAGCGCTAGTTCACTTACTATTTGGCATTTGCAAAAGGCCTGCGATTTTTGAACATGGTGATGACCTTTGTACTCCATTCTCTCTCTCTCATTATAACTCTATCACCGAGCCTCGTTTTTTTTTTTTTTCTATTGTGCCTTTTTAAGCATATTACGATTGATTTCCCTTCTCATTTTATTCTTTCCATCATAGATGTTCATCTAGATTCGATATCTTGTGATAAGCTTATCTTTCTTTTTGCTATCGAGAGGATCTTACGCCATTTTTCCGTCCCTCTTCCAGCGTCCGACCCTTTCACCTTCATGTGTGCCATAGATTATGCTACCACTAAATGTAGCGAGGATCGGTTTAGGTCGCGACAGACGGATTCAGCATCTTCCACCCATCCGACTCCATCTCGATCCGCTCGATCCACATCCGCTTCCACCTCTTCTATGAGCAATATGTCACTAGGAGACATCATGGCGCAGCTTCAGCGCATGGATGCTCGTCTAGATACACTTTCTACTGATATGTATCGGATGAACGTTCGTGTTGGCCATCTTGCTCGACGGCAGGCGACCATGGGTGGATTTGCTCCCGAGGCTACTCCTTCACCACTTTTTGTTGATTCTGATTCTGATTACGATGATGATGATGGTGATGACGATGATGCTTCCGAGGATGATGATGATGGAGATGCTAGCTCTACCGATGAGATGTCTACTTGACACTCTTACCCTTTATCACTCGTGACAAAAATGGGGAGTAGTTTTAGATATGAGAGTAGTCATTCTTAGGGGGAGAGTTGGTATAGGACATTTCGTTAGGGGGAGTGTTGATATGAGGGATGTAGTGAGGATTTTATATGTATCTTTCTTTTCTTTATTTTATAGATACATTATTCTTGTACTTTAGGTCTTGTGACCATTTTTTTTGGCATACATTGTACTTATCTTCTTTATATATGTTGATGTATATTTTTCTTTCACCTACCCCTTACATGTGTTGTTTCTTTTCTCTCTTTATGCACATGCTTCTTATTACTTGTATGTAATCTATTATTTCTATTTCACACAAAGATACCTAGATGAGTTTTATTTAAAGTGTTTGAGAAATACAGGTTGTCAAAGTCTACTTGCCATAAACTCTCTTCTTCCAAAGTTTTTCAAGAGTTTGTGTTAGGATAGATTTTATTGTATTCAACAAGTGAATATGAGTTGAGTGATTTATGACTTCTCACATATGTTCATTTGTTTGTTGTGGTTTTGTCACAGATTGCCAAGGGGGGAAATTGTTAGGACATATGTGATTCACTTGTTAGGAACATATGTCAATATTTTATGTAATTGCCTAATCCTTTGACAAAACGTACTTTACTTGTAATTGGGTAGATTTAGGATGTGTTTAAATACTTCAAGAAATCATATTTCATGATTAAGTGTTGAAGCCTTCAAGTTTGTCCAAGAAAACAAGCTGAAAGTGCAAAGTTACTAAAGCTCGACTGCTAGCATGTGTCGAGGTTTAAGGAGTTGTTTCAGCCCCATGGCTCGATAGCTATCTCAACAGATTCTCAACAACTTCTATTTGTCAAGGTTTACAAAAACAGAATTTCTGATCTGTTTTTCTTGGGATTCGTAGATGTGTCTTTGGGCCTTCTTTTCTTCTAACCCTAGACATATAAAAGGATTGTTTTAAGGGTCGTCAAACAGTTCACAAATTGCACAAGCATTGAGCAAACTCTGTTCAAGCAAATTTTGACCAGAGACGAAGTTCTTGCCCTAGTTCATCTCTTTCTCTTGAAGAAGTTGCTGTGTATGTGCACCGTAGGGTTTTGTGACCAAGCATCTTCTTGATCTTCACCGTGTGGATGAACTGAAGAACTTTGCAGCCAACAACCTTCTTAGTTGGTGATTGAAGTCGTATATTGGGATCCGTGCAATTGGTTGTACTTGGAAGCCGTGCATCGAAATGGGAAACTGTCACTACAGAACAAGTCCAATTGGGTATTGGGGTAAGGGTTCAACTGTAGGTTGGTAAGGTACTTGGTATTTCTTTACTTATAACCGCTTGTTGTGATAATAGTGGAGTTTCGGGAGTGGCGACCTGAAAATCACCTGGTGGAGTTTTTGCCATTAGGTTTTTCCCATTCGTAAACAAATCACCGTGTTATTTATTTTTCGCTGCATAATTAGTTTATTGATGATTTGTTTGTGCTATCACACGTTTGCATGTTAATTAACTTAATTAATTCATTTGGTTAATTTATCACAAGGGGTCAATTCGTTTTTGGCCTATCACCTACGATGCACAGACACATCAACTTCTTTAAGAGAAAGAGATGAACTAGGGCAAGAACTTCGTCTCCGGTTACAATTTGCTTGAACAGAGTTTGCTCAATGCTTATGCAACTTGTGAACTGTTTGGCAGCCCTTAAAACGATCCTTTTATATGTTTAGGGTTAGGAGAAAAGAAGGCCCAAAGACACATTCTCGGATTCCAAGAAAAACAGAATAGAATTTTTGTTTCTTTAAACCTCGACAGATAGAAGCTGTCGAGCATCTGTCGAGCTAGCTATCGAGCCACGGGGCTGAAATAACTTCTTAAACGTCGACACATGCTAGATGTCAAGCTAGCTGTCGAGCTTTAGTAACTCTGCACTTCCAGCTTGTTTTCTTGGATAGACTTGAAGGTTTCAACACTTGATCTTAAAACATGGTTTCTTGAAGTATTTAAACACATCCTAAATCTACCCAAATACAAGTAAAGTGCGTTTTGTTAAAGGATTAGCCAATTACATAAAATATTGACATATGTTCCTAACAAGTGAATCACATATGTCCTAACATGTGCATTACGTGTGTTTTGCTTTCAAGTTTTAAGTCAGTCTAGTTTTTATTCTTTGCTTTGTTTAACATGTTTTTGTTTGGTTATTTTTTAGTTTTGTTTTGTTTTGTTTTTCATATAAAAGTAAAAAAATAAAAAAAAAAAAAAAAAAAATTTGAAAAATCAGAAAAATACAAAAATAGTGTGTTTTGTGTACATTGGTACTTGTGTATCTTGGATGGCCATTGAAACAAAATTTTCTAAATTTTGTATCTTTTATAGCTTAGATGAGTATCTTTAGACACAACTAAGCAAGTGAGCTTTGTGGCTCATGTTTGTGATGAGTAAGATTAAGTTATCTCTTGTACTTAACACTTGTATCACTCTTTTTGACGGGAAAGACTAGAAAATCCTAAGAGAAAGGTATAAATAACTATCTCACCACCGTTGCTCACCAATCATAATATGACACCTGTATGCTTCGGCGTAACAAAAGTGCAGTGTCAATGACATTTGTGTGCTTCAGCATAGCAAAATTGGAATGTCAAATGCTTACCATCATTGGGTATTTCTTTTCTCTATCTTATAGGCCCATGCATGATTTGCTTAAATAAAATATGCAAAAAAAAAAATATGAAAAGCAAAAAGATCAAAATGCTTTAAATATGGTTGCAAGCGTGTATTTTAGGAGATGTGGCAGTTATAGGATGTACCTCAAAGGTGATAGTCCCCATTAAACAGTTATGATTGTGTGTGAGTTAAATTGATTTTCTCATATCTTAAATCATCATAATATGTTGACACATTTGCAATCTTGCAATGTTTTTCACACACAACATGCAATATTCTTTGTTACTCTTGATACATGTGCAGGTACAATGTGATTTCGCCATCACAAGGTTTTACATGTGTTAATGTATGCTCACTAAACTGTTTTGACTTGTTTTTTGAAATATAAAAGTTGGTTAGAATTGTTCGGTGTGTGTGTGTGTTTTTGGGATCCACATACTTAAAATTGCTGTTGAGAGATGATTTTGAGAGGTTTATATGGTGTTTGGATCATTGGTTGTGTTGCATGTTTTATTGCATTCAAATCTGTGTTTTTCTCTTCTCGAAAAACTGTTTTTAAAAGCTTGCTCGACACCTCCTCGACACCTAGCTATCTGTCGAGTTTCCAAGCTTTTTTTCTTATCGCAATCTCGACACCTCCTCGACACCTGGTGGATTGATTGCGAAAGTTCCTGTCTCCTCGATAGCTTCTCAATAGCTAGGTCGATCGATCGAGCTTCTGTTCTTGATAAGGTGGTTTGTTCCTCGACACATTCTTGACACCTGCATTTGTCGATGACCTTTTTCTCTACACCTACCTCGAAAGATTGCTCGATACCTCTCAACACCTTCATCTGTCGAGATTTACTGATGGCCTATATATTCTCCTTGTGCGATCCGTAGCTCATTTCTGTTGATCTCTCTCTCTCGATACCTCTGTCTTTTCATCTCCCAAACCTCTCTCACTCACTCCAATCTTCTTCCTCAAGGTTTCTTTAAGTTTGTTCAAGTTTTTCTACACTTGGTAAGTTTCTAATCTCTCATATTCATGCATTTCATGTTTTGAAACCTAGGATTTGGGTTTTTTGAAACATTTCGGGGTTTTTCAAAATTGTTAAGTTTTTGTTGAAATTTTGGGATGGGTTTTAAAGATTTGATCTTAAAATCTCATGCATTGCATCACATTAGCATAATAACTATATTATCATGCATTTTAGATGTGTGTAATTGATTGTGTGCTGGTAGGATTGGATTGGGCTGAGCCTATGATGCAATTTTTTTTTACATGTCAAATGTTCATGCATTTCACATGCATAAGTTCTCTACTTTTCAATATACTTGTTATATTTGAACTGTTTTGGAGCTTTTCTAATTGTTTCTTTATTCCCCCTCTCTATTATGTTTACGTTAGTTGTGTCTATGGCACCTAAGCGTAAGTCCACTCTGGCCCGAAACCCTCTTCATTCCGGTGCCTCTTTGTCTTCTGATTCTGCTCCTCTCTCTCTTCGGTTCTGTGATGATGATGCGCACAAGACATTCTCGGAGAACTTTTCTAGACGCAGCATTCATTTTGAACGCCAAGTCATTTTGGCGAACTTTGTCGACATTGACCTTCCCACTGTCATTCACGATCGGGGATGAGAGTCACTGTGTGACGTCCCGGTCACATGTTCTCTCGTGCTTATCTAAGAGTTTTACTCCAACATGCACGAGATTGATCGTTCAGTACCTATTTTCTTTACTCATGTTTGAGGTACGCGCATTCCTGTCACACCGCAGCTTGTTGCGGATGTGCTTAGGGTTCCTAGGGTAGAGTTTCGACTATCCTAGTTGTAAGCGTCTGCGGACTTTGTCAAAGGATGAGCTTCAATAAGCTTTTTGTGAGCATCCTTCTAAGTGGGGTGAACGCCAGTTCACTTACTGTTTGGCCTTTGCAAAAGGCCCATGGTTTTTGAACGTGGTGATGATCTTTGTACTCCATGCTCTCTCTCATTATAACTCTATCACCGAGCCTCGTGCTCGATTTCTATTGTCCCTTCTTGAGCATCTTATGATTGATTTCCCTTCTTATTTTATTCTTTCCATCATAGATGTTCATCTAGATTCGATGTATCGTGATAAGCTCATCTTTTATTCTGTTATCGCGAGGATCTTACGCCATTTTTCCGTCCCTCTTCCATCATCCAACCCTTTCACCTTCATGTGTGTCATAGATTACGCTACCGTTAAACATAGCGAGGCTCGGTTTAGGTTGCGACAGACGGATTCAGCCCTTCCACTCGTCTGACTCCATCTTGATTTGTTCGATCCACATCTGCTCCCACCTCTTCTACGAGTGATGTGTCACTAGGAGACATCATGGTGCAGCTTCAGCGCATGGATGCTTGTCTAGATTCACTCTCTACGGAGCTGTATCAGGTGAACATTCGTGTTGGCCGTATTGCTTGATGGCAAGTGACCATGGGCGGATTTGCTCCCGAGGCTACTCCTTCACCATCTTCTGTTGATTCCGATTTCGATGATGATGATGGTGATGACAATAATGCTTTGAGGATGATGATGATGGAGATGCTAGCTTTACCGATGAGATGTCTACTTGACACTCTTACCCTTTGTCACTCGTGACAAAAAGGGGGAGTAGTTTTGGATATGAAAGTAGTCATACTTAGAAGGAGAGTTATTATAGGACATTTTGTTAGGGGGAGTGTTGATATGAGGGATGTAGTGAGAATTTTATGTATCTTTTCTTTTCTTTCTTTTATAGATACATTGTTCTTATATTTTAGGTCTTGTGACCATTTTTTAACATACATTGTACTTATCTTCCTTATATATGTTGATGTATGTTTTTCTTTCACCTACCGTTTACATGTGTTGTTTTTTTTCTCTCTTTATGCACATGCTTCTTATTACGTGTATGCAATATATTATTTCTGTTTCACACTAAGATACATTGATGAGTTTTTGTTTAAAGTGTTTTGTAAATACAGATTGTCAAAGTCTACTTGCCATAAACTTTCTTCTTCCAAAGTTTTTCAAGAGTTTGTGTTAGGATAGATTTTATTGTATTCAACAAGTGAATATGAGTTGAGTGATTTATGACTTCTCTCATATGTTCATTTGTTTGATGTGATTTTGTCACGGATCGCCAAAAGGGGAGATTGTTAGGACATATGTGATTCACTTGTTAGGAACATATGTCAATATTTTATGTAATTGGCTAATCCTTTGACAAAACGCACTTTACTTGTATTTAGGTAGATCTAGGATATGTTTAATACTTTAAGAAACTGTGTTTCAAGATCAAGTGTTGAAGTAATCAAGTCTGTTCAAGAAATAAACTAAGAAGTGCAAATTCATTAAAGCTCGACAACTGGCTCGATAATTGGCTCGATGACTACATCTATTGAGCTTAGGAAAGATGTTTCAGCCCAGTGTGCTCGACACCGCTCGATGACTTCTATCTTTCGAGGTTTAAAGAAACAGAAATTATGTTATGTTTTTCTTGGAATCTGTGAATGTGTCTTTGGGTCTTCTTTTCTCCTAACCCTAGACATATAAAAGGATTGTTTTAAGGGCTGTCAAAGTGTACACAAGTTGCACAAGCATTGAGCAAAGTTTGTTCAAACAAATTGTGACCAGAGACAAAGTTTTACCCTAGTTCATCATTTTTGTGAAGAAGTTGTTTTGTATGTACACCTTAGGGTTTTGTGATCAAGCATCTTCTTGATCTTCATCGTGTGGATGAATCGAAGAACTTTACAGCCAACAACCTTCTCTAGTTGGTGATTGAAGTCGCGTCTTGGGATCCACGCAATTGGTTAGTCACGTACTTGGGAGCCGTGCATCGAAAAGGGAAATTGTCACTACAGAACAAGTCCAATTGGGTATTAGGGTAAGGGTTCAACTGTAGGTTGGTATAAGGTATTGGGATTCTTGTAATCGCTTGTTGTAATAATGGTGGAGTTTCACGAGTGGTGACACGAAAATCACCCGGTGGGGGGTTTTTGCCGTTAGGTTTTCCCCATTTGTAAACAAATCACCGTGTTATTTATTTTTTGCTGCATACTTTAGTTAATTGGTGATTTGTTTGTGCTATCACGCGTTTGCATGATAATTAACTTAATTAATTCACTTGGCTTAATTAATTGGTTAATTCATCACAAGGGGTCAATACAATTTTGACCTATCAATTTGGTCAAAAGCAAGTTGCCATCCATAGACCTCGACATTAGCCTATGTGGTATGTCTTCCGCTAGAAATTGCATTTGGCAACGGTACACAACCAAGAAATTTCTAGAACTTTATCAAAAAGAAAATAATAATAACAATTTCTAGAACTTGAACTACTTGGAGATAATATCCTAGAAAGGCTAGAATACCATCCAAACAACTTCGCCGGACCCTCCAGACCAGTAGAGACTCATCTTCGCCGGAAAGCAGTTAGAGGACGGCCGCACCCTTGCCGATTACAACATTCAGAAGGAGTCTAACCTCCACCTAGTGGTGAGGCTTGGTGGAGGAATGCAAATATTCGTGAAGACTATTAAAAAACGCTATTGTGGTTTCATCAATGTATTTTATATATCTAATTTAAATAATTTTACCTTGGTTTGTTCAAATTTCTGTGTTTTTTCCGTTGTCCTGTGATATACTTTGATGCCTTAATTCAATATGGTTCATTGGTATGTTCGATGAATGGACCTTGAAGTTGGTCCTCAAATAGCTAGATTTAGTGCCTCCTATGAAAGATTATACCGAGAGGCATATTAAAATTTTGATTTGGATGTTTAGAGCTATTTACTGCCATGAATGTTGTTGAAAAGAATAGCAGCCTATACTTTTACTGATTAGTGTTTATGGTTGTTCCTGTAATGATGTTATGCCAACATGTTTATAAGCAAAGCATTTTAGTTAGATGTTCTACTTTTGTGATGATGTGGTATTGGGTATGGTTACATATATATATATATATATATATATATATTCTTTTTTAGGTTTCTGAGATAATTCAATGGTTGGGGAAGGTGGGATTTTTAACCTAGATGTCTTTCTTGGAAACATCAGGAATTGCAAGTTGAGCTACAAGCCTTAGCTCTTGGCCGTTTGTGGTGGTGTTTGATATCATGTTCTCCATATGATTCCTGTTCTAATCCTGTGCTATGGAGGCCTAATAAATCAAAGGATATGATGGCAACTTACCTAGCTTCATATATGGGGTGTGATTGTTGTTACTTTCATTAGTTAGCAAAGCCATTTTTTTATAGTTATATTTAGTTTTTCTAGATTCTGTTGGGTTGAATATGAATGGGCTGCCGGATGGGCGGTACATATAATAGTATGCTACATGGTACTGATCAAATTTTCATTAGTGTTAAAAATTGTTGTTGAAGGAAATTGTGAGTGCTACAATTAAGTTACAGACTCTATGTGAATCACTTTCATCCCTAATACCATTCGCTGTGTGTTAGTTAAAACTGAAGTTTTGGTGAAATAAATTCAAAATAGCTTCCTGTTAGTAGCTTCGGCTGAAATGTTGGTGGTTTTTTTAGCATTTTTCTGGATAAATGAACTTTAATTTCATTCGGCTGAAATAAGGTTGCTGATTATGAATTATGATTGCCAGTTATGTAGTGTTGGCTCTGTTCAAATTCAATTGTCAGAATGGATAAAACTAGTAGTTCGGGTTAGGTTATTTGGGTCCTAGTAGAAGTTGTTTTTAAGTATGCTTCCGTTAACTTTTTCATGAATCTGTTCTGCTTTAACTAGTTATTCTGTTTCTGAGTGGAAGCATGTTTAAATATCTTTATGTTTGGTTCAAGATATTTTATTTGATAAAATTTGTACTTGGTGCTTTTAATGTCAAGAATACAATTATATTATATTTCTTTTCTATCAAGCATTTTGTCTTTCTTCCCTTTTCAAAGTGTTAAGCCACTTAAATTGCAATCTCTTTGTACTTGGTACTACTTTTTATATCTAAATAATATAGTGCCTTTAGTTTGTTCTAATTTCTATTTTTTTTTTTTCTTGTTGATATTGTGATATGCGGTATACCACTTGATGAGAACCAATATTATTCAAAGTGGAATAGGGTATAATTATATAGTGTGTCTTGTTTCCAGCAGTATTGGATATCATGAATTCCATTAGATGAAATGATAGCAATTTACCTAGCTTCATATGGTGTGTGTGAGATGCTCTTAAATGGTTATATTTAGTTTTTAAGATTCTGTTGGGTTGAATATTAGAATGCTACATGGTAGTGACCAAATTGTCATTAGTGCGAGAATTCATTTTTGAGGGAAATTATGAGTGCTACAATTAAGTTACAGACCAAATGTTAATCTTCTTCTTCCTCAATCCCATTCCCATGTTTTAGTGTTAAAACTGAGAATTTATCGTGATTACGATTACTAGTTATTTGGTCTCACTTTGTTCAAAGTTAATTGTTAGAATGGAAACAATTTGTAGTTCTGGTTAGGTTATTTGGGTCCTATAGGAAGTGGCTTTTAAGTATGCTTTCCTTAAGTCTTTTGTTAATCTGTTTCTGAATAAAAGCATGATTAAATGTCTGTGTGTTTGGTTCAAGATATTTTATTTGATGGAATTTGTACTTGGTGCTTTTAATGTCAAGAATACAATTATATGGTATATTTTTTCTATCTGGCATTTTGTCTTCCTTTTTTATTCCCTATTCAAAGTGTTTTGCCACTTAAATTGCAATTTCTCTGAGCTATTGCCATCTTGACAGTCACATTTTGTGAGACTGTTGATGAGTTTGATTTGTTGGTTTGGAGTTGTTGATTTAGTATGTACCTATGTATTTGGATTTTGGACTCTTTACTATCGGGGATGAGTGTGTCTTATGAAACAAGATGGTGATATAGAATTTGAATAATTTTGTGGATGAAAATCAAGCACCCAATAATTAAGTGTTGAAATTGAAAATGCTTTCCAATCTTCCAAATCCAGTAGCTTTAGATATTATATTGTTCTAGAGAATTGTTGAATTAATTTGGTCAATGTACATGTTTGGTGGGTGGCTGGAAATTTAGGAGCATGGTTGGAAACTAAGGACTGGTCAGGGAAAGAATAATTGCTTTGGTGGTAGTAGAGCTGTGCTTGGTGCTTACATTGTTAAACACAAGTGACTTCTTAGTGCTAGAGGAGAACGTACGATCTTTTTGAATTATGATTCTCATTGACTGTCTATTGTTATTCCTACAATGACATATAATTTCCTTGTATTTCACACCCCCGCGAATGATTCCAAAAGTTCCTGTGTTATCTTCATTTAGTGCCTTGGATTTTTGGCACTCCACCCCCCACCCCCACCAATCGTCTAAACTCTAAATGCCATTATGAACTTTGATGAGGCTGATATCTTCAACTATAACTTGGATGGGTGGGTTATCTTTCCAGAAAACATAAAGCTGAGTTTTTGTCATTTTTCAGTTGGTGTTACAAAAATGAACAAAGTTACAGTGTTGCCGTATCTACAGAATGGCTGCTAGGCAGGTTGGTGACTCTTTACTGGTTCCAAAGTCTCTTAAAGACCTCTAAATCTCTATCTCTGCAATGTCTTTTTCCTCTCTGCAGCACTAATAATTAAGTGTTGAAATCAAAAATGTTTTCCAATCTTCCAAATCCAGTAGCTTTTGATATTTAATTCTTGTAGAGAATTGTTGAATTAATTTGGTCAATGTACATGTTTGGGTGGCTAGAAACTTACTACTGCTATGGGAAGAATAATTGCTTTGGTAGTAGAGTTGTGCTTGTTGCTTACATTGTTAAATTAGTGGCTTCCTAGCGCCAGAGGAGAACTTCCTGATCTGTATGATTCCCATCAACTGTCTGTTATTATTCCTATTTCCTACAATGACTTTTATAATGTCCTTGTTTTTATCTTGTATGTAATGAATTTGGCTTGTCCTGATTCCTAAATTTCCTCTGTTATCTTCGTTTGGTACCTTGGATTTGGCATTTATTGTTGTTATTATTATTATTTTTCCTTAGCTAGAACTTAGAAGTCTGTGTTCGGTAGGTACTCCTATATTTGTACAGCCTTATGTGTACCCCTCTATTTGACATTTGCTCTATAGGATCGATGGGAAGATGTTTATTGGTCATCCTGGTTTTTGCTTCCCCCTAAAAATATCCTCTAAACACCATTGTGAACTTTGATTATGCTAATATCTTCAATTAGAACTTTGATGAGTAGGTTATTTTTCCAGAAAACATAAAGCTAAGGCTGTGTTTGGTTAAATGTAAAATATTTTCTGTGTGTAAAATATTTTCAAGTGTTTGGTTGTATTCCAAAAAATGCTTTGGAAAATATTTTCTAGTGTTTGGTTGTGTTCCTGAAAATGTTTTAAAAAACCCATTTTTATCATGTTTCTCACATTTTCTTAGGATCCAAACAAATATTATTACAGAAAATCAAGATATATAAACAATCAAAGAAACAAAAATCAAAACAAAAAAAATCAAAATCCTAAGATCAATCGTGAGAGAGGGACTTAAGTGACAGAGAGAGAGAGAGATCGAAACAAATGGTGCTATGTGACGATGAGGAATGGGTTGACGGAGTGGGTCGTTCACTGGGTCGGCTTAGGGGTGGGTTGCTCATGGTGGTCCGATTGGCTCGGGGGTGGGTCGTTCACTGGGTCGGTGACAATGAAGAATGGGTCGGTGAAGTGGGATGGGTTTTCTTTCGCCGGATTGGGATGAATAGAGCACTCACCATCGCGTGGAGGGGACGAGGACGGCAATCTGACTGGTGCAATCGTGGGTTTGACAACGCGATCTCTCTCTCTCTCTCTCTCTGTTTATTTGCTTGTTGAGTCCTTTCTCTCTCTCTCTCTCTCTCTCTTTACGCGTCTTCGGAAATGGTTTGAAGTGAAAATAACAACGGAAAATATTTTATGTCTTGTTGCTCTTATTTTACTGATCAACACCGAAAACATTTTCAGTTTGACCCAATTTTCAGAATGACCAAACACCCACTTTTACGGAAAAACATTTCCAAAAGTGGTTTGAAGCCAAAACAAATGCACCCTAAGTTTTTGTCATTTTTCAGTTTGTCTCTGACTAGTGTTAGATAAATGAACAAAGATACAGAGTATTGAAACAATGCACCATACCCTAGACTATTTGGAAGAACAGAAAGAAAATTACATTTGAGGACAAACTTCCGGACATCCATCAAGCCCTACATACAGTTTCGGCCCAAACGAGCTCTTGGACAAACTTTTAAGGAACTAGGACCCAACCAATAAGAGCGGACAAAACCACAACATTACTTTCATTTAGGCAACAATTGGAGGTTGTTGCATAAGATGATCAATCTAGTTTTGAAGTAACTTCATAATCAAAAATCGCATTGGGCGATCCATCACAAGGTGATTTTTCTCCCAGTACGTTTAGAGAAAAGACAATGCCTCTCTAATGATAAAGATCCATTTTGACAACAAAGCTTTTGGTCAGACACTCAAGGCTTATTGCATTTTGTTTCGCTTTTGGTATTTACCTATCAGTGATAGGAATTTGTTTCTTTTACCTTAATTCTTAGGATCTCAAGAAGTTTAATGTATGCTAATTAGAGAGCCCTGAGTAGTCACATTCATTACCTTTGAATTCCTTGGCATCTCAAGAAGCTAGAAAATTCTTTCTTTGAATTCCATGGAGCTTTTTATTCCTTTTTTACTGTTTGGGAGCTTTGGAAGCATAGGAATGGAGTTATTTTTGACAACAAACCCCTTAATTTTAATCTTCACGACTCTTGCATCAAACTTGCAACAGAGTACTTTTTGTGTGTGAGCAAGCAGCAGAAAGGAAAACATGTATCTGCCTCTCAGGTGTGCTGGCAAAAACCACCAATGGGCTGGTATAAGCTAAACTCTGACGGGGCATCGATGGGAAATCCGAGGAAGGCGAGGGGTGGAGGTTTGATCTGTGACTCTCAAGGAAGGTGAGTGAAAGGTTACATGAGGAAGATAGGCATGGCAACTAGTGTAGAAGCAAAATTTTAGGCTTTGAGAGATGGTCTGATATTGGCATCTCAGATGGGAATAAATAACATTGTAGTAGAACTTGATGCAAAAGTTGTCATAGACCTGGTTTGTGCTACTAATACCCCTAACAGATATTATACTCCTCTTCTAAATGACTGCAGGACCTTGCTCACTTGGTTTCAAGGCATGAGAATCTAACATGTGTACAGGGAGGGGAACAAATGCGCGGACATGCTTGCTAGGGAAAGCTGTTGGTTAAATGATGATTCTGTAGTTCTTGAAAGCCCCTTGTCAAATGAGCTGTGTATTTTGTTAGATGCAGATACTGCTGGCATGTACTCTTTAAGGCTTGTAGCCAACTCTCAGCCCATGTTGGCTAGTTAATTTATGGAATTATCCTCTTAACCAAAAAATAAATAAACTGGGTTTTTTCCATTGGTGTAAGTTAACCGATTTTAGGTTTTAGGTGTAAGCTACCAAGGTAGCATTGTCTATGTACATTGCCTAAGAGGTAACAATGGGGGTGCTTTTACCGGTAATATTTGGTGTAGATCTATATGGTGTTTGCTGTTTTGGTTTGAAGTAGTTTAATTGATTTTAAGTATATAGGGCTTCATAATTCTGGTTCGCCTGGTTTATATACGTAGAAATACATGTCCATTTTCTCAGACATGTTATCTTCCGAGGATTACTATATCAATAGATGAGCTTGCCTGGTTGGTTGTAGAAAAATAGAAAACAAAATGATCCCTATCATTGGTTAGTAAAAACCACAAGCGAAACAAAATTCTAGAAGTGTTGTCAAACCGGATCTAACAAGCTACTCAACTGAGATTACAAACTGGATTGCTTTTCCAACCACTTGAAAAGGTCCAAGTGACCAACCAATGTTCTCATAAAATATTGTGGTTTTCATCAATTTGCCCCTCAATTTATACACCCAAATGCTTAATTTTGTCAGATACATTCCTCATCTAAATCACTCAATCCCTAGGTGTTAATCTCCGTCTAAATCTTTCACCCAAAAAAAGAAAAAAGAAAAAAGAAAGTCTCCATCTAAATCACTCACTCAATCTGCTAAAAAAAGTTCCTCGCTTTCTGATTTGAAATATATGAAAAGCTGAAATTTGAACATTGAAACATAATTTGTATTTTTGAGACAAAAATGTGGAGCATCTTTTCACAAACACTTGAGCTTTTGCTGTGACTAATATTTTTGCATTCAAAAAACAAAGAAAGAAATAAACTAACACCCAAAATTTCCTTGATGAAAATTGGACAAATTAGTTAAACTGAAATTAATCGGAGTGAAAACAATGTTTTTACAATCGATAAGAAAAAAATTGACAGTTTTATTAAGAGTTAAACTTTAAAAAACACTCTAAAGCCCTCCCTCCACCTGCCCAATTCTAACTCGGACCAATCTCGACCTAAGTTCCTTTGCCCCAAATTGATGGATCTTTGCATGGATTCTATGGTACCGGTTGTTCCTCTTCTTGGCTTTTCTGAATAGATTTTGAATTGATTTTGGTTATTATTTTCTTGGAAAGAGGTTATCTCTACTAGTACATAGTCGTGTTTTTCCCACTTTATGTCACACTATAAATAAATATGATCCAAGATCATGGTCGATGACATTGAGGCTCTCTTGCTCACCAAAGCTAGCAATCCCACTTGTGTTCAATTGTAAGGCTATTTTCCATCCATGCCTTCTTGTCTGAAAACTGAATCAAGATAATGATAAACCACTGTCATTTCACAAAGGCCTTGATATTATAGCCAGATTCTAAAAGGTGAAAAAAACCAATCCAGATATAGATTTAAGAAATTCACAACACTCAAGCCAATCTACTTTAACTCAAATTACACTTTTTCCTCCCACAAGATGAGCTAAGGACCCACTATGTGCATGTATAATTTACTAAGAAAAAAAAATTACATCATTTAAATATGATAAAGGAAATGTTTGAATGTCACATGGATTCATAACCATATAGTGTTTTACAATGCACACACAAAGAACAAGAACCAAATCACTTATGAATGAAAAGAGAAAAAGCTCATCAATTTTAGAAACATAAATTGGTGCTATTGCTTTTAAAAATTTGAAGGAGATGCACACAAGACCCTCCATGTTCATTGAAATTCCAGTTTGGCAATTTTTGAAAATTATACCAACCCACATTTCAGTTTCCATATATTTAAAAAATCAATCAATTGATCCATATTTTCTAGTGACATGTACATGAAAACCCAAAAACTGATTGACCTCATTCAAACATCTTTTGACCAAATCACTAGGTACCACCAATCATCACTTTAGTTGCTGCAAGATAAATTCCCCAAAATGCAGCTCCAAATTAAAGACTTTCAAGATTACCTCCACATAATATTTCGGAACTCTTGGCAGTTAATTGGGTTATACATAGATTTATGAGCAAAGGATCAATAAGAGATAAATGACCCATATTAACATCATTTGAAAAGACAAGCTAGTAAAGATAATATGGAAGATGATGAAAAAATGGGTAATTAATAAGGCTCAGTTACACTGTCCACATCATCTAAAGAAACATTAAAAAAAATTTGAAAGCTATCTAGATGCAATGAATTACACAATAACCCAAAATCCCAATTATAAAGCATGTGTTGCTAACAACTTCTATTGCACAATCAAATGCAAATTCCTAGGGTGTACTTTTGGTTTTCTTTTAAAGCGATCACAAATGCATATGTACTAGGTAGCCTTAAGCGCTATATCTCAACTGTAAGAACATTTGATTTAAACAATACCTAAGGAATTTACTTGGCAACTCATTTGGTGATTCATTGAACATTCTATAGAGCCAAAAGAATACTAGAGTGTACAAAGCTTTTCACTGCAGCCCCACCCCCATCCCCCTAAATAGTAATTAGAACAGGATTATTCAAGATTTCTTTTTTTTTTTTTTTTTTTTTTCTTCTGCAAAACCAGACAAAGAGTTTTAAACATATCTTTTAATGAATCGGTTTAGAAGCATACTTAATTTTTTTTAAAGAAGACACATATAAGGATCAATTTAGAAAGATATGTAATAGATGTTTCACCCACCAATAATATCACTCAATTGATGAAAGACTTTGGATATATTTTAATTCTACAAAAGACCAGGTATACCTTTGTTAATCTTTGGACTAATTTTCACATCCATCTCAAAACTATCATTGTTCCTTAACAGCTGGACTTGTTCAAGCTTTTCCAAAACCATGCAATAAAGTAATCTAAAGACCAAAGTTGCATTAAAAAAGAAATGTAGAGAGTTGATAATAAAAAGAAGATACTATTAACATGTGTCAAATATATAAACTTTGACATAGCATGGTGTTTTACTAATTGTACTTCCATTTTTTATTTTCAATTTTCTTTGAGATCTTTCTACCTTTTAGATTACCTTGACATGATATAAACCTTTTTTAATAAAAAATAATATATAAACAACTACACGATTCATGACATCACATTGAATGATGGGGGCAAATACAAACCCATTCAACCAATGCACTTAGATAATCTCAAGAAACAACCCTCTTTTTCCCTAAATACTAACAAAAGAAATTGTCCCCATCATATGAGTTCCAATTATGAAATATCTAATGAAGCTGAACCATTATCTTTTCATCTTCATTCATGCCTCATATAATACATAGAACCGTATGAAGCATACAAAAATTATTTTATTAACCAAATTCTCCATAGGTTTTACAGCATCATATAGACATAATGAAAAGAGAGAGAGATCCACACCTCTAATTATGATCATGTGCCATACTTCCAAGAAAACAATTGAAAAGTACCTCAAGTGGTTTATATGCAGTGTCCACTTCCCATGTGTTTGCTGCATCCCTACAAATAGAAGAAAGGTAAGCACTATGACTTGGGACTTTAGAAGCTAGCATTAACAATTATTCCTTCATGCACTACTTTGTTTCTATGTATTAGAAAAGCCCAAAGAGTGTTGGCAAAGATGATAGTGAAGTGATTGCATTGGTCTTGTGACTGATACACTCTTTCCAGCCAAGATGAAACTCAATTTGACTTGACTTTGGCTCTAGGACCTAAGTTCTAATGGTGAGTGGTGATGTGAACCACATTCCACGAGCTAAGTCATAGGCAATATCATCTTCCCTAGGGCAGCCCACATTTGAGAACTATATCTCTGAATTGTGCTCCTTCCATCTAAGTATTCATTATGGAGAAGCCGATAGACTTTCTTGATTGTAAAGAGACATGACTGATCATAGGGCCAAATAAGTTTCCCCGTACCTCCAAATCAATTATTATCATGTATTCCAATGGCAACATGACTCGGAACTACTTTTGAGATTTTTTTTTTTTTTTTTTTTTTTTTTTGTTTTAAGAGAATGGTTTATCAGATTTGAACAAATGAACCTAAAAGATAGAAAGATCATTTTTAAGCAAGAAAATGAACTTAAGGGATGAAGAAATTTTATCAACAAGTACAGTTGTGATCCCAACAATGATGAAGTTGTGGCCCTTTCCATCCTCATTAATTCAAACATTCCTAATAAACAAAAAAGTAACAAGTAAATAAAAACATGTGATTTTATGCCTATTGGGAAGCATGCATTTCCAAATAGCGTTTTTTAACTGTGGATCCTTTACCAATCCTACAAGTATAAATTCAACAACTTTTTCTTTAAAACTAGGTCTTCTATTCACACATTTAAAAATTAACCAAAGGTTCAAATAGATCATGTCTCTAAAAATAACTCCTTAACCAATCATATATAAATAAATATTCTTCCACAGATCTCAACCAAAGGTTTTTGATAGCATATGTTAAATGATCAATCACAAAGCTTAGGGGAGAAGGAATACTCTAGTAGTTCCAACACCTCTTAAGATGTCTAGTACTATGGTTCCAACCCCTCCCCAATTTACCTAGGAAAAAAAACACTTAAATATTATGATCAAGAAACATGTTTTAATACAAATTAAAGCAAATAAAATAAACTAAATAAATGAATAAGTCAATCTAAGACTCCTTATCCTATTTAAACACTCCTTATTGGTTTTTTGCCCGAGTAGTCTTATGAACAGACTTCGTAATCCCAATTCTTCTCAACCGCAAATACCTTCCTTTGGCAACCCATTCCAAATTTTCAGGTTTTAGAACCTCTAAAATTATTGTTTAGCTATTTGTATTGTCTTAGGACAACTTTATGTCAAACTCTTTTCAAGTTCAAATCACTTAGTATTAAACAAAACCAAAATCTCAACACACACCTGTTTGTTTTTTATCAACAAAACTAACCAAAAATCGTCAATTTGATTAACAATCAACTAATTATCTTAATATGTGATCCAAAAATTTTGTTTAATTTTTAGAACATTGAGAGTGAAGTGCACTTTCAAAAATGCATTTCCAAAAGTATTTAAATGAATTACCTACCTTTTTAACTTTTATAGAGAGTACCTCTTGATTACCTTGACATAGGATCTAGTCCTTTAATGATTACTCCACATTTGTAGACAAAAAGACACAAATAAAGATTTGAAACAATTAATTTCTTTAAAAACTATTTAAATCACTAAATCATAAGTGATAGCAAATTAAAAAAATTTAGTACATGCCATAGCAGAGGAGTCTACTCTTTACCTCCCATCCGAGCTCTTGAAGCTTAATCTAGTCATAAAAAAAATAAAATTATGTTTTTTTTTTAAGCAATTGAATGAAAGGGGAAATTGGTTTAAGATATTTTCAAAGAAGACACTTGTTCAAAAAAAAAAAAAAAAAAAAAATCAAAGAAGACAAGAGAGTTCAATACCACTGAACTATTATGGAAAGGTTGTTGTTTAAGTTGTCGACCTTGTACCATCCTCCCATCCAAGAATATTCACCAAAACATCAATCTCTAAAATAGGAGATCCACAAAATAAAATTTCCATGGTCTTACCTTAGAGGTTTTGAATTCCTGCAACACTTCAAACCCAAAAAGTAAAAAAGAAACAACAAAGATAAACCTTTAGACTAATAGGACCTTTCAACATTTTACCACACTAACCATTACATGATTTAGCTTGGCTGGATAGATTTAAAGCATTTTCATAATCGAGAGTTGAACTTGAAAAACCTAAATCTGTTTTACAGTAAATTTAATATCTTAACAATAAGCAAAAAAAATATACAAATTGACCCCTAATTAGGGGAAAAGGATATGATTGCATAGTGTATATTGCATATTCTTACGTTTTCCATCCAAATCTAGATGTCCTCAATAGTTAAACCACATTAAAGAAAAAAAAAATAGTTTTGTTAGAACATTAATTTTTGGCTGCAACATAATTCAGGTTTGAATTCACACTTCCTTTGTAGTTTGTGCTTTGTTTGGCCATGTAGAAAATAAGCGAAAATGGTCAAGGTCCTCAAGTAATTATTATTATTATTTTTTTGAACAAATGAATTTATTAAAGAAACAAACCATACAAATACAAACAAGAAACACCAGTCTCTAAAAGCTGTAACACCTAACAACAAAAACAGAACAAGCAGGAAACTAAATAAAAGCTGCAACTAAACTTTATCAAATACAAAAATAGAAAAATCAAATTTATGCAGAAATCATACACCAAAAAAGACATAGCAGATAAAGGTGGATAGAATTCACAGAAGCATAAAGTTGCAAACTTTACCGAATAAATTCCTTTGCTTTCCCCATAATAAATAAACAATTCCAATCCATGCAGAAATCAATGCAACCAGAAGCAGTTTGACCAAAACAAGATTAAAAATCAAATGGGGTTCAGAGAATATTACCAGATATGGTTCAAGAGAGTTGAATCCAAGAACAACATCAGCCAATTTGCCTTCAAAATCCACAGAAACCAGACATCAGCAACATTCCCACAAACCCAGAAAGAAATAATAATAAAAAAAAAAAAAATGAAAAGGCTTGGCAATTGGCAAAAGAATATATAATAAAAATACCATCTTTGTCAGGTACAGACAAGGAAGTGTTGGTGCAGCCCAGGTTGCTTTCAGGTGGAAGCATAATTTATTGAAGTTTGATCAAGATGTTCTTGTCTTCTTTGATGGTGGAAACAGATTGAAGTCGGAATCATTGTTGTCAAAGGCATGGGCCACCGAAGAGGAACCTAGATCAAACCCATCACTGAATCCCAAATCTTGCCGACCCAAGCCTAATTCGGACCCATTTGTGGTATCCACTGGAAGCACATCAGATGGCAAAGAATGGTGCTCAATGTCATCAAGGACTAGGGGAGAGCAACCATCTATATTAGCATTTGAGTCGAGATATCCAATCCTTGCAAAGGGATAGGCAATTGATGATGAATCCAAATTGTGCACTTCATCAGGAAACGTTGATTCATATCCTTCAAATCCCAAATATGAACCAGCTAAACCTGAGTTTGGTCCGATCAAAGGCCCTGAAACCCCTCCACTGTTTAAAACCCCATGATCTAAATCTGAACCATAAGAAGTGGAGAAAACAGCCGGCAAAGGTTGTAGCTCAGTGTCATCACAAATCCAGGCCCTTGAAGATGACTGGTGATCGATGTCATCAGAGACAGAGGAAGACCCACAACCACAGCAGATGCAGTCTACATGGATTCCCAACCATGTAATTTTGGGGTCATCAGATGAAGGGATTATGGGGTTACAAAAAGAAGTGTCATCGTCATCGTCATCGTCGTCATCATCATCAGAAGATTCTACGTAGTCATAATACTTGATTTCAACTGTAATCGTAACATCATTCTGTTCGGATGGATTTGATTCATCCCATTTCCATTTCGAAATGTGAACGGTATACATATAGAGATGCTCAGAGAGTGTATCTGAAAGGCCACTGTATTCTGAAAAACCGTTGGCGGAAACAACAGACCAAGTTGCATACGTAGCCTTCATCGATCGAAAAGCAAAACAGACAAATAATTTTTTAAATTCACGACCAACCCGGAATGATACAGAATTTCCAACACTCTGATGGTTCAATTTGAACCACTTCGGAATCTCAATTATTGGTAGTGTAAATTCACAATGATCGTAATAAAAAATTGAGCGATTCATGCATAGTTCTTGAAGCTACTTGCATTTAGCAAATACAAGAAATTGAAGTTTAGTGATTCTCGTAATATATATATCACTTAAACTTACACGTATGGAGAGAGGGGGGAGAGAGCTCACCTGATTCAATATTCTGCATGATGATGGTAGATCCAACGACGTGCAGTTTGCTGCGCACACAATTCTTACAGACTGTGGAAGCCTTGGAATTTCTCGAAGGTTCTTGCAACCACCCACGGAGAGTGTTTGTAATGTAGTAAATTCAATAATGCTTCTCGGGATTGTAACAATATTAGGGGAAAATAGATATAGTTCTCTCAATGAGGGGAAGGTATTGGGCTTTGTCAAAATATGTGATTCAATTATATTTCCATCACACCTCGTAATTGTTAGCCTCCGCAACTTTGTAAACTGAAAATCCCCAAGGTTTTGACAATTATCTAGGATTAATTCAGTAAGCCCACTAAAAAGATACCACAGTGGTGACAAAGGCCATTCTTTAATATTATTACTGTCCCCATGACTTAAAAATTGACATTTGATTTCTGGGTGAATATTGGGAAACTTTTCAAGGCTTATACACCGATCTATTCCAAGAGAATTAAGAGATTTCAACCTAAGGGTGTTGGGAAGAATTTTAAGTTTCTTGCAATAAGAGAAATGACATCTAACATGCTTATCAAGAGATCCAAAGGCCTCATGAACCTCAATTAAATTTTCACAACCCCAAATGTACAATTCTATTAAGTTTGGGGCGAACAAGTAAGGTAATGTTTTAAGACTTACACAGTCTTGTAGATATATATACAAGAGATTTCAACCTAAAGTTGCTAGGAAGATTTTGAAGTTTTTTGCATCCAGCAAGATTCCACCATTTAAGCTTATCAAGAGATCCAATGGCCTCATGAATCCCAATTAAATTTTTACAGTAACTAATGTCCAAATTCTCTAAGTTTGGGGCGTAAAAGTCAGGTAATATTCTAATGGATGAACACTTGCACAAATTGATACTTTTCAAATTTTTGAAAAGGAACCCCTGCAAGGGAAAAAAAAAAAAACGAAAATTGTTATTCAATAAAATTTTAGAAATGACATTTAAAGAAATCAAAATTCATCAATACTAATACTCATACCTGCTTGAACAGCTTCTTCAATCTAATGCAACTATGTGACATCTTGAGTACAACAAGTTCTTGAGGACAAAAATTGGATGGCAAGGAAAAAGGATATTGGTCCCATTCAAGTAACTTTAATCCATTGGGGAGATATTTAAGTTCTTCGGAAATGAGTACATTACTAACCATAAGAAATTTGAGATTTTCCATCTTTTTGAAAGCTTTAGTATATAGCTGCACTGTTATTGGATTAGGCGAATGCAACATTATACCTCGAATTTTGTTTGACCCCTGATTAGATAAAGAAATAAGTGGAACATATAATACAATAGAATTTTCCAAAACTATAATAATCTTGAAATTTTAAGCAAAAATGATAATATTAAACTTATATTTTTTCTATAATGTTACAAACAAAAAATATCAAAGGAAAAAAAAAAAAAGAAAAAGAAAAACTTATTACTTCTACTTGATGAAAAAAGATGTTAAAATATAAAGCAAAAGAAGTTATACCTTACTTTTGGTTAGTACTTCAAGAGCGTCCTCATAATGCCATAACCTACTACGTTTTGTGAGGATTTCTAGTGATTCTTGTTGAACAATTTCCCTACCCATTTGTTGTACCAAGTCATGCATCCCCAATATGTCACTGGGACCAATAGTTATTAGACATTTATTAACAAGGTTTGAAATACCAACTCTTGGACATAAATTGCGAGCATTTAATATATTTACAACATTATCCTTGTTCCTTCCCTTGAAGAAACATGCAATATCGAGGAAAATATCCTTTTCTATTGGTCTCAATCCATCATAACTTACTTTAAGTATTTCATGAATATCTCCTTCAAGAATTTCTCTATATTGATGAATTGCACTTTCCCATTCAGATTTTGGTCTTCCACACAAATCAGAACCTATTATTGTTAAAGCTAAGGGTAGGCCTTTGGCATATTGGATGACTTGGTTTGCAAGTTCAAAATAATCTTTCTCGTGTTTATTTCCTTGGAAGGCATGTTGATTAAAGAGTTCAAGAGCTTCATGTTTGACCAATTCCTTCACCTCGTAAGTTGCATAAACTTTAAGAGTAGCTAGCAAGTGTGCGTCTCTTGTTGTTATAAGGATTCTACTTCCTAAAACAAGCCAATCAAAATTTCCAAACAAATTTTCAATTTGTTTTAATTTATCCACGTCATCAAGAATTAAAAGAACCCTTTTACTTTGAAGCCTTTCCCTTATCATATTGGTTCCATGGGCTACACTCTCCACCTTCAAATGTTTGCCCCTTAAGATATTAAAAAGGAGATTCTCTTGTAGTTGCATTATGTCATTATTTGTTCCAGAATTTTCTCTAACATTCTCTAGAAAGCAACTTCCTTCAAAATGCTCAGCAATTATATTATAAACAGCTTTTGCAATAGTTGTTTTACCTATTCCCCCAAGACCAAGAATCCCTACCATCCGAACATCATTTATCTTAATATCTAAAAGCCATTCAATGTCCTTGGCACGAGAATTTACTCCAATAGGGTATTTAGCAACAAATAACTGTCTGCCACTTAATTTGGTATACAATATATATTCAATAATTTGTTCGATGAATTTATATTCAGGGCCACCGCCAATCACAAAGCATATGAGACATTAAATGAGTTGGACAAGTTGAAATTATGAATATGAAAATATAAGAATCAACATGTCTAGTTTTATGCATAAAAAACCTACACTTGACCAATTAAATTAAAGGGTATAATTCAAGGATTTGAAAAGCATCATTAATATTAATTTTTTTGGGGAAAAAGATTGTGGATTACCATACTTGACCAAAACAATCAAAGACAATTTGGAATTGTAAAAAAATTAGTGGGATAAACTATAACATTAACAAGTCTTCAAAAGGTATATATATTGTGTTTCTTTGCCAAACTGAAATGACATTCTTTATTTTATTCAAAACTTTGATTTTGATTCATTCTTTTTTTTTCCCCTAATAAGAAATTGTTTTAGGCTTTTGGCAAGTAGTTACACGGATATTTTACCTAAAGTGAGGTAACAACCTATTGAAAACACATTTATAATATTTTAAACAAAATGATTAGGAAAATTGGAGAAATGTTTTTGAAAGCATTATGTCGATGAGCCTTGATTCAAACAACACTGCCTCTTCTTACAAGTGTGGGTAAAAGATGAGATCACAAGATTAAAGCTCATCAAATGCATTTGCAACTTACCAAGAGAGGGAGAAAAACTCACAAATATGTTAGCCTAACTGCCTGGGTAATTGAAGAGATAATCATAATAGTTTTTTTTTTTTTTTTTTTTTTCATATTTGGCATTTGTGGTTGTTTAAGAAAACCATTAGAAGTTTAAAAGTCATAAAAGCACGTAACATTAGTTATTAGATACATACCCATCCTCATAATGCCATCCGGATAAACTAGTCGCTTCATTTAGAGCTGCCCTCCACCTCTGCACATTCTCTGTGTTATTCTTGTTTTCTTGTTCGGCCAATGCTACTTTAAAATCACTTTTTTCTTGCTTACGTACTTCGGATGGATCTACTTTGTAAAAAACAGGTACAACCCATTGTCCATTTAGCCTGCAGTTAAGAATCTCGACAAGTTCTTCCAAACACCAAGTCGAAAATGCGTAATTTTGAGAGAATATAATTATTGAAATCCTTGACGATCTAATAGCTTTGCGAAGTTCCTCCGAAATTGTTTCTCCTCTTTGCAGATCATTATCAATGAAGGTATTGATACCTTTGTCACACAAACCATGATATAAATGGCCAGTAAAACCATTGCGGGTATCCTCACCTCTAAAGCTCAAAAAAACATCGTAGTTCCACTGGCGAGTGGAAGAAGAAAAAGAGAATCCTTGATTGATCGGTAAAGCCATCAAATCTATAAGCAGAAGATTGAGAAGAGGAAAGATGTGACGAAATGAGAATTACAAGAGATGAGGAGTAAAAGCTCCAAGTTTTTTGACAAAGCAATATTTGAATGGAAATGAAGTCTTTGAAAGTAGGGAAGTTCCACTTCCATGAAGATTCCTCGAAATGAAGGCCTTTCGAACAGACAGGCTCTTTCATTTTTCTAAAAGTGAATGACAAAGCAATGAATATTTAGACTTTTTTGACAACGCGCATTTGACCAAGTCTTCAGTCTTCACTCGTAAACTCATTTGTCTTTACTCATACATACATCTGCTCCAACAAACAAATTAACCTAAACAATTTTGGGAAAGGAAAAGTTAAAAAAATAGAAATGAAACTTGTCAGAAGGTGCTTTACTTACAAATACCATCCCATGCATATTTATTTACAAAAGTGCCATTTAATTTTTCCTTGTATCTCCAATCGAGGTAGAGTGTGGACCCTGGGTATAAAAGTGACATCCAAAAGAGAGATTTTGAATCAGCCCTTGAGACTTGAGAGGAGAGAGAGCAAAGAGAAGAATCAAACTTCCGAGATTGATTTACAAGAGAGAGTTGAATAAAAAACCCTATTATTAAGTTTTAATAATTACCTTCTTTTTTTTTTTTTTTAATTTGAATAAAAAACCCTATTATTAAGTTTTAAAGAGAAATGATATGTCCACAACATTTTTACAATATTTTTATAACAAATTTTAAGTGTCAGGTTGTTACTAGTTGTTATTATTGAGATAGAAAAATAATCTTAGTGTTAGGTTCTAATTTGAACCAATAACAACTAACCATCTATGATTAGTTATGAAAATATTATAAAAATATTATGGACGTAACACCTCTCAGTTTTGAAAAAAGCAAACCCGAATCCGACTCACTATAGGTTTTGGGTTGACCCACTGGACTTCAGATTGGTGGGACCCGATTGATTTGGATAGGTTAGTGAACCGCGAGGTACAATATGTAAGGACAAATGCATGATGTGTGCAATTAACCCTAACCAATTCTTCTTTAAAAAAATTAACCATAACCACCAATCAATTCACTTCATTAGATTTTTTTTGTTTATTCTATTATCAATTTAAATTTTCAGTTTCTTTGCCAAACTGAAATGCATTCTATATTTTATTCAAAACTTCAATTTTGATTCTTTTTCTTTTTCTTTTTCCTTTTCCTAGTAAGAAACTGTTTTAGGCTTTTGGCAAAGAGTTGCATGGAAACTTCACCTTAGAGCATCACAGCAGTGGAGTTAAAAATTTAGCTTTTTAGTTACATCAAAAGTTACTTTATCTATTTTACCTACACACATGCTGTAGTAGTGGATCTATTTTAGTTTTTAACACAATAAAATAATATAAACATCACAATAAAATAATATAACCACTACAATAAAATAATATATCTCACTCCCGAAAAAAATCCACAGCACCAACCACAACCACCTCTACCATCACCCACAGCCACAACCACCACCACCACCACTAGTCCACAGTCCACACAGAAAAAAATAAATAAATAAAAAAACTCAAATCTCCAATCTTTTTCGTCAACCAGGACCAAACAAAATCACCAATCACAAACAAAATAAAAAATCACCAATCACAAACAAGCACAACATTGGCGAGCAAGCACAACCATGAGCAAGCACTCGATCGGCGGTGTGGGTCCGAGGCGGATGGCGACGTGGGTTTGAGCTGATCGGCGGCTTGGGACGACATTGAAACAGAGGTGAGAGTTTGAGAGAGTGAGCTTGAGAGAGTTTTGAGAGATGAGAGCTTCAGATGATGCGGATGATGGATGGGAGTGATGTTGACGATCTAAGAGAGATAGGCGGCTGGGACGGTGTGGGTCCGAGGTGATCGGCGGCTGGGACGGCTGGTGGGTCGAGCTTCGGTGGGAGTTGAGAGACCGGAGTTGAGAGAGATAGGTGGTTGGGACGGCGTCGGTTTGAGAGAGATGGGCGGCTGGGACGGCGTCGGTCCGAGAAAGATGAGTTTTGAGTCGATGAGATGAGAGTGAACGAGAGAGAAAAGAATGAATAAGAAATGTGCAGTGGATTATTTTAATTAAACCGGTGGAAAAAAATAATAGTTTTTTTTAGCTCTCATGAAAAGTGCACATTTATCTTTAGATGTGCACTCGTGCAGTGATGGGGCTAAAAAAAAGTAGATTTAGCTCCATTTTTGAAGCATCATTTTAGTGTTAGTGTAGCTAAAATATAACAATATAGCATTATAGCTACATTTCTGCAAATGCTCTTAGATGGGGTAACAAGCCTATTGAAAACCCATTTATAATAATTTGAACGAAATGATTAAAAAAAAAGAGAGAGAAATATGTTTTTGAAAGGATTATGTTGATGAGCCTTGATTCAAATAGCACTTCCTTTTCTCACAAGTGTGGGTGAAAAGTGAGATCATGGGTTTAAAGCTTATTGGATGTGTTTGCAACTTAGTAATAGAGAGAGAAAAACTAAAAAATATGTTAGACAAACTCTTAGTTGGTGTGATTAAATTCTTCTATTTCTACTAACCTTTCTGTCTTAGTAATTGAAGAGATGATCATAATAGATTTTTTATTTTTTCATATTTGGCATGTTATGATCATAATAGCAAAACAGTTAGAAGTCTAAAGCAAATAAAAGCAAATAACATTATATATACTCGTCTTTACAATACCATATAGACAAAAGAGTCATTATTAGTATAATCAATGACGAGAGCCAGGATTTCAGTTTAGGGGCAGCAAGATTAAAAAAAAAAAATAAAAAAGGGTATAAAGTTATTAATTGATATTAATAATAAAACTGTAAACAACAATAATTATCATACAAAATCTATTAAAATTTAAATAATTGTAAAATAAATAAACAATTGTAAAACATTCTTAACGATTAATCATCAAAGTAAGAGATTAACCTATAGACATCAAGTTTAGACATTTAATTTGATTCCTCAAAATAAATTGAGAAAATAAATTTCAACTTTTCTTTCTGTATTCTTCTAATTATTTAAATTTTGAATTTTTGATAAAACTCTATGAAAATGCAAGAAATGAGGGATAAATAAATAATGGATGTTTTATTGCTTTAGTACCATACAAGATATTATTATTATTATTATTATTATTATTATGTGTAAAGTTTGAGCTCCACATGGTTAAACTGAAGTGAAAGAAAAGAAATTTGAATAAGTAAAAAAAAAAAAAAAAAAAAAAAAAAAGGGAAGAGTTTGGTGGCATTTATATTGTGTTAGGCTCATTGTTTAAAGTGGGAATAGTTGTTTGAGTAATATCACAAAATTTTACAATATTTTTACAATAAATTAAAATATCAATACATTGTTGGTCAAAATAAAAATAAAATATATCTATTCTGCGATCCGTCTCAACTAAAAATATAAGTGTTGTGAAAATATTGTGAAAATTTATTATGTTTATTCTGAGATTCCGTCTCAACTAAAAATATGAGTGTTGTGAATATATTAAATATTATGAAAATTTGTTGTGTTTCTAAACTTTTCAAATAGAATTATTTATTTTATTTCATGTTAGGGGTATGGTTTGCTTAATAGAAAAATATGAGAGGACTTTTCTGAGAGGAGTAGGGCAGGTGCCCCCCTCGCCCTACCACCCTGTGAATCAAATGTGAACCATTGAATTGATTTCAATGTGGTCAATGAAAAATTGCATGTTATTGGTGATCCAACACTTTGAATGGAACAAACCTAACAAACACAACTTAATAGAACAAACCCAACAACCACATATCATTCTACGTATTGACACGAGAGTTCTGTGAGATTGGCCTTGGTCTGTCATGGAACAATCCTATTGCCCAGATTATAGTGCAATATTACTTAAAATACTTTTTAACCTTTTAAATTATTGTGTTGATCATCATTAGAATTATTGGACGCTAAATCAAATATGCAACTGTAGTTTAGTTCTAGTGTCCTCATATTTAGCTTCTAGATTCATTTCAACCAGCGGGGACCAGAATTTCAAGTTATGGGGCCAAAGTATAAGAAAAAAAATGACCAAATAGGTACCATTTAAAATTAACAAACTATCAACCAAAATAAATACACAAAATTATTGTTTTTTAATATATTAAGACATAATCATTTATTAACAATGATAAAAAAAAATACAAAATAATATTGTTTCTTAAGAGTCTTAGTTATTGCCAAAAAAAAATATATATATATTTTCACAAATCAAAAATTGCTTTTGCTACTTTAATATAATATTTGAAGTGTCTCATTCAATAGTATTTTTGGTATTTGGTGTTCTAAATATAAATATTTAGCATTTAAAATACTTGATGCTAATACTTTAATGTTGGGCTCACTAGAATTTATTATTTTAAAGTTTTGTTTCTGTTAAATTTTTGAGTTGAGTAGTTTTGTTAGATTAATTAAAAGGAAAGGAGTTTAAGGGTCCTTTTGGTAAAGTATTTTAGTCACATGTTTTCAGTTTTTAAACAACATTATATATATTTTTACATATTTTTTTACTTACACATATTTTAAAAAAATACAAATAATATTACTCAAATTACTCTATTAAATGGCCCTAAATTTTTGGAAGAGAGACTCATTTCTAGAAATAAAAATATATAACCAATAAAAAAAAATTTCTTTGGGCAGGGTCCCTAATTTTTTTTTGCTTTTTTTTCTTTGGGCCATGGGAGCCCCCTGATTTCAACATTGGAATCAGAGAACCTTGAGTAGTCACATTCATTACCTTTGAATTCCTTGGCATCTCAAGAAGCTAGAAAATTCTTTCTTTGAATTCCATGGAGCTTTTTATTCCTTTTTACTGTTTGGGAGCTTTGGAAGCATAGGAATGGAGTTGTTTTTGACAACAAACCCCTTAATTTTAATCTTCACCACACTTGCATCAGACTTGCAACAGAGTACTTTTTTTGTGTGAGCAAGCAGCAGAAAGGAAAACATGTATTTGCCTCTTGGGTGTGCTGGCAGAAACCACCAATGGGCTGGTATAAGCTGAACTCTGATGGGGCATCGATGGGAAATCCGGGGAAGGCAGGGGGCTGAGGTTTGATCCGTGACTCTCAAGGAAGGTGGGTGAAGGGTTACATGAGGAAGATAGGCATGGCAACTAGTGTAGAGGTAGAATTTTGGGCTTTGAGAGATGGTCTGATATTGGCATCTCAGATGGGAATAAATAACATTGTAGTGGAACTTGATGCAAAAGTTGTCATAGACCTGGTTTGTGCTACTAATACCCCTAACAGATATTATACTCTTCTAAATGACTGCAGGACCTTGCTCACCCGGTTTCAAGGCATGAGGATCAAACATGTGTACAGGGAGGGGAACAAATGCGCGGACATGCTTGCTAGGGAAAGCTGTTGGTTAAATGATGATTTTGTAGTTCTTGAAAGTCCCTTGTCAAATGAGCTGTGTATTTTGTTAGATGCAGATACAGCTGGCATGTACTCTTTAAGGCTTGTAGCCAACTCTCAGCCCATGTTGGCTAGTTAATTTATGGAATCATCCTCTTAACCCAAAAAAAAAATAAACTAGGTTTTTTCCATTGGTGTAAGTTAACCGATTTTAGGTTTTAGGTGTAAGCTACCAAGGTAGCATTGTCTATCACATTGCCTAAGAGGTAAAGGTGGGGGTGCTTTTACTGGTAATATTTGGTGTAGATCTATATGGTGTTTGCTGTTTTGGTTTGAAGTAGTTTAATTGATTTTAAATATATAGGGCTTCATAATTCTGGTTCGCCTAGTTTATATACGTAGAAATACATGTCCATTTTCTCAGACATGTTATCTTCTTACTATATCAATACATGAGCTTGCCTGGCTGGTTGTAGAAATATAGAAAACAAAAATGATCCCTATCATCGGTTAGTAAAAACCACAAGTGAAACAAAATTCTAGAAGTGTTGTCAAACTGGATCTAACAAGCTACTCAATTGAGCTTACAAACTGGATTGCTTTTCCAACCACTTGAAAAGGTCCAAGTGACCAACCGATGGTCTCATAAAATATTGTGGTTTTCATCAATTTGCCCCTCAATTTATACACCCAAATGCTTAATTTTGTCAGATTCATTCCCCATCTAAATCACTCAATCCCCAGGTGTTAATCTCTGTCTAAATCTTTCACCAAAAAAAAAAAAATCTCCGTCTAAATCACTCACTCAATCTGCTAAAAAAAGTTCCTTGCTTTCTAATTTGAAATATATGAAAAGCTGAAATTTGAACATTAAAACATAATTTGTATTTTTGAGACAAAAATGTGGAACATCTTTTCACAAACACTTTAGCTTTTGCTGTCACTAATATTTTTGCATTCAAAAAACAAAGAAAGAAATAAACTAACACCCAAATTTTCCTTGATGAAAATTGGAAATATTAGTTAAACTCAAATTAATTGGAGTGAAAACAATGTTTTTACAATCGATAAGGAAAAAAACAAATTGATAGTTTTATTAAGTTTAAACTTTAAAAAACACTCTAAAGCCCTCCCTCCATTTGCCCAATTCTAACTCGGACCAATCTCGACCTAAGTTCCTTTGCACCGAATTGATGGATCTTTGCATGGATTCTATGGTACTGGTTGTTCCTCTTCTTGGCTCTTCTGAATAGATTTTGAATTGATTTTGGTTATTATTTTCTTGGAAAGAGGTTATCTCTACTAGCACATAGTCGTGTTTTTCCCACTTTATGTCACACTATAAATGAATATGATCCAAGATCATGGTCGATGCCATTGAGGCTCTCTTGCTCACCATAACTAGCAATCCCACTTGTGTTCAATTGTAAGGCTGTTTTCCATCCATGCCTTCTTGTCTGAAAACTGAATCAAGATAATGATAAACCATTATCATTTCACAAAGGCCTTGATATTATAGTCAGATTCTAAAAGGTGAAGAAAACCAATCCAGATATAGATTTAAGAAATTCACAACACTCAAGCCAATCTACTTTACTCAAATTACACTTTTTCCTCCCACAAGATGAGCTAAGGACCCACTATGTGCATGTATAACTTACTAAGAAAAAAATTACATCATTTAAATATAATAAAGGAAATGTCTGAATGTCACATGGATTCATAACTATATAGTGTTTTACAATGCACACACAAAACAAGAACCAAATCACTTATGAATGAAAAGAGAAAAAGCTCATCAATTTTAGAAAGATAAATTGGTGCTATTGCATTAAAAAATTTGAAGGGAGATGCACACAAGACCTCCAAATTCATTGAAATTATAGTTTGGTGATTTTTGAAAATTATACCAACCCACACTTCAGTTTCCATATATTTAAAAAATCAATCAATTGATCCATATTTTCTAGTGACATGTACATGAAAACCCAAAAACTGACTGACCTCATACCACGGGTGACCAAATCACTAGGTACCACCAATCATCACTTTAGTTGCTGCAAGATAAATTCCCCAAAATGCAGCTCCAAATTAAAGACTTTCGGGATTACCTCCACGTAATATTTTTGGAACTCCTGGCAGTTAATTGGGTTATACATAGATTTATGTGCAAAGGATCAATAAGAGATAAATGACCCATATTAACATCATTTGAAAAGACAAGCTAGTAAAGATAATATGGAAGATGATGAAAAAATGGGTAATTAATAAGGCTCGATTACACTGTCCACATCATCTAAAGAAACATTACAAAAAATTTGAGGGCTATCTAGATGCAATGAATTACACAATAACCCGAAATCCCAATTATAAAGCATGTGTTGCTAACAACTTCTATTGCACAATTAAATGCAAATTCCTAGGGTGTACTTTTGGTTTTCTTTTAATGTGATCACAAATGCATATGTACTAGGTAGCCTTAAGCGCCATATCGCAACTGTAAGAACATCCGATTTAAACAATGCCTAGGAATTTACTTGGCAACCCCTAGTGATTCATTGAGCATTCTATAGAGCCAAAAGAATACTAGAGTGTACAAAGCTTTTCACTGCAACCCCACCCCCCATCCCCCCTAAATAGTAATTAGAACCGGATTATTCAAGAAAATTTGTTTTTTCTCAAAACTAGACAAAGAGTTTTAAACATATCTTTTAATGAATCAGTTTAGAAGCATACTTAATTTTTTTTTAAAGAAGACATATAAGGATCAATTTAGCAAGATATGTAATAGATGTTTCACTCATCCAATAATATCACTCAATTGAGGAAAGACTTTGGATATATTTTAATTCTACAAAAGACCAGGTATACCTTTGTTAATCTTTGGACTAAATTTTCACATCCATCTCAAAACTATCATTGTTCCTTGACAGCTGGACTTGTTCAAGCTTATCTAGAACGGTGCAATAAATAATCTAAAGACCAAAGTTGCATTAAAAAAAGAAATGTAGAGAGTTGATAATAAAAAGAAGATATCGTTAACGTGTGTCAAATATATAAACTTTGACATAGCATGGGGTTTTACTAATTGTACTTCCATTTTTTATTTTCGATTTTCTCTTAGATCTTTCTATCTTTTAGATTACCTTGACATGATATAAAATTTTTTAATAAAAAATAATATATAAACAACTACACGATTCATACATCACATTGAATAATGGGGGCAAATACAGACCCATTCAACCAATGCACTTAGATAATCTCAAGAAACTGCCCTCTTTTCCCCTAAATACTAACACAAGAAATTGCCCCCATCATATGAGTTCGAATTATGAAATATCTAATGAAGCTGAACCATTATCTTTTCATCTTCATACATGCCTCATATAATACATAGAATCGTATGAAGCATACAACAATTATTTTATTAACCAAATTCTCCATAGGTTTTATAGCATCATATAGACATATAATGAAAAGAGAGAGAGATCCACACCTCTAATATATGATCATGTGCCATACTTCCAAGAAAACAACTGAAAAGTACCTCGGGTAGTTTAAATGCAGTGTCCACTTCCCATGTGTTTGCTGCATCCCTACAAATAGAAGAAAGGTAAGCACTATGACTTGGGACTTTAGAAGCTAGCATTAACAATTATTCCTTCATGCACTACTTTGTTTCTATGTATTAGAAAAGCCCAAAGAGTGTTGGCAAAGATGACAGTGAAGTGATTGCACTGGTCTTGTGAGTGATACACTCTTTCCAGCCAAGATGAAACTCAATTTGACTTGACTTTGGCTCTAGGACCTAAGTTCTAATGGTGAGTGGTGATGTGAACCACATCGCATGAGCTAAGTCATATGCAATATCATCTTCCACAGGGCAGCCCATATTTGAGAACTATATCTCTGAATTGTGCTCCTTCCATCTAAGTATTCATTATGGAGAAGCCGATAGACTCTCTTGATCATAAAGAGACATGACTAATCATAGGGCCAAATCAGTTTCCCCGTACTTTCGAATAAGTTATTATTATGTATTCCAATGGCAACATGACTCAGAACTACTTTGAGATTTTTTTTTTTTTTTTAGCTTAAGAGAATGGTTTATCAGATTTGAACAAATGAACTTAAAAGATAGAAAGATCATTTTTAAGCAGGAAAATGAACTTAAGGGATGAAGAAATTTTATCAACAAGTACAGTTGAGATCCCAACAATGATGAAGTTGTGGCCCTTTCCATCCTCATTAATTCAAACATTCCTAATAAACAAAAAAGTAACAAGTAAATAAAAACATGTGATTTCATATTATGCCTCCGTTTGGGAAGCATGTTTTTCCCAATGGAAGCTTTTTTCCTGTAGGTCCCATGCACTATTCATGGATCTTACAAGTACCTTCATTCAGCAACTTTTTCTTTAAAACTAGGTCCCACGGCATTATTCACACATTTAAAAATTATTTTGCTACAGTGTTTTGATTTTTCAGCAATAAGCAATATCCAAACAGACCCTTATGTTTCTAAAACTAACTCCTTAACCAATCATATATAAATAATATTCTTCCAAAGATCCCAACCAAAGGTTTTTGATAGCATATATTAAATGATCAGTCATGAGCTGAGGGGAGAAGGGATACTCTAGTAGTTCCAACACCTCTTAAGATGTCTAGTACTATGGTTCCAACCCCTCCCCAATTTACCTAGGAAAAAAAACCCTTAAATATTATGATCAAGAAACATGTTCCAATACAAATTAAAGCAAATAAAATAAACCAAAATAAATGAATAAGTCAATCTAAGACTCCTTATCCCAATTAAACACTCCTTATTGGTTTTTCTTTGCTGAGTGGTCTTATGAACAAACTTCGTAATCCCAATTCTTCTCAACTGCAAATACCTTCCTTTGGCAGCCCATTCAAAATTTTCAGGCTTTAGAACCTCTAAAATTATTGTTTAGCTGTTTGTATTGTCCTAGGACAACTTTATGCCAGACACTTTTCAAGTTCAAATCACTTAGTATTAAACAAAACCAAAATCTTAACACACACCTATTTATTTTTTATCAACAAAACTAACCAAAAATCGTCAATTTGATTAACAATCAACTAATTATCTTAATATGTGATCCAAAAATTTTGTTTAATTTTTAGAACATTAAGAGCAAGGTGCACTTTCAAAAATGCATTTCCAAAAGTATTTAAATGAATTACCTGCCTTTTTAACTGTAGAGAGTACCTCTTGATTACCTCAACATAGGATCTAGTCCTTTAATGACTACTCCACATTCATAGACAAAAAGACACAAATAAAGATTTGAAATAATTAATTTGTATAAAAACTATTTAAATCACTAAATCATAAGTGATAGCATATAAAAAAAATTTAGTATATGCCATAGTAGAGGAGTCTACTCTTTACCTCCCATCTAAGCTCTTGAAGCTAAATCTAGTAATAAAAAACAGAAAAGATTATGAAATTTTTTAAGCAATTGAATGAAAGGGGAAATTGGTTTAAGATATTTTCAAAGAAGACACTTATTCAAAAAAAAAAAAAAATTTTTTTTTTTTTCAAAGAAGACAATAGAGTTCAATACCACTGAACTATTATGGAAAGGTTGTTGTTTAAGTTGTCAACCTTGTACCATCCTCCCATCCAAGAATATTCACCAAAACATCAATCTCTAAAATAGGAGATCCACAAAATAAAATTTCCATGGTCTTACCTTAAAGGTTTTGAATTCCTGCAACAATTCAAACCTAAAAAGTAAAAAGAAACAACAAAGATAAACCTTTAGACTAATAGGGCCTTTCAACATTTTACCACACTAACCATTACATGATTTAGCTTGGTTGGATAGATTTAAAGCATTTTCATATCTGAGAGTTGAACTTAAAAAAACCTAAATCTGTTTTGAAGAAATTTAATATCTTAACACTAAGCAAAAAGAAAAATAAAAATTGACCCCTAATTAGGGGGGAAAAAGGATATGATTGCATAGCGCATATTGCATATTCTTACGTTTTCCATCCAAATCTAGATGTCCTCAATAGTTAAACCACATTAAAGGAAAAAAAAAAATAGTTTCGTTAGAACATTAATTTTTGGTTGCAACAGAATTTAGGTTTGAATTCAAACTTCCTTTGTAGTTTGTGCTTTGTTTTGCCATGTAGAAAATAAGCGAAAATGGTCAAGGTCCTCAAGTAATTATAATTTTTTTTTTTTGAACAAATGAATTTATTAAAGAAACAAACCATACAAATAGGAAACACTAGTCTGCGTTTGGTAAGTTCAAAAAAAAGCTGGAAAATTATTGTGTAGAATGAACAAAACCAAACCAAAAATAACTCCGGAAAACCCATCCCAAACCCAACTCAAAATCAACCCAAAATCCATAGAAAAAAAAAAAACCCAAAATCCCAAAATCCTTAATGTTTCAATCATCTTCATCTTCATCTTCATCATCATCATCATCATCATCCCTCCTCTCACATGAATGGTGGGTTCCATTAATTAAATTCATTTGAAGTGGGACCTACCATTTAGAGGTTTTAAGAGGAAAAAAAAATGAAAAAAGGAAGAAGAAGAGGAGAGTGATCTGGACCGAATCTGCTAAGAGGCAAAAGAAAAAAAAAGAAAAGAAAGAGAGATGGGAAAGAATTTTCCTGATAGAGAAAAGAAGGAAAAAGGAAAAGAAAAAAAGCTATAACACCTAACAACAAAAATAGAGCAAGGAGAAAAAGAAAAACTAAATAAAAGCTGCAATAAACTAAACTTTATCATTAGTGAGAAAAAAAAATACAAAAATCCAATTTATGCAGAAATAAATACACAATTTTTAAAAAGACATAGCAAATAAAAAGGTGGATAGAATTAATTTTTTTAGAAGAAAAATTGAAAGTTGCAATTTTTAAACGGATAAATTCTTTTTGCATTTTCCCCATAATAAATAAACAATTCCAATCCATGCAGAAATCAATGCAACCACAAAAGCAGTTTGATCAAAACAAGATTAAAAATCAAATGGGGTTCAGAGAATATTACCAGATATGGTTCAATAAGAGTTGAATCCAAGAAAATCATCAGTTTGACCAAAACAAGATTAAAAATCAAATTTGCCTTCAAAATGAATCCAAGAACAACATCACAGCCTTCAAAAACAAGACATCAGCAACATTCCCACAAACCTAGAAAGAAATAATAATAATAATAAAAATGAAAAGCCTTGGCAATTGGCAAAAGAATATATAAAAAAAATACCATCTTTGTCAAGTACAGACAAGGAAGTGATGGTGTAGCCCAGGTTGCTTTCAGGTGGAAGCATAATTTATTGAAGATTGGTCAAAATGTTCTTGTCTTCTTTAATGGTGGAAACAGATTGAAGTCGGAATCATTGTTGTCAAAGGCATGGGCCACCGAAGAGGAACCTAGATCAAACCCATCACTGAATCCCAAATCTTGCCAACCCAAGCCTAATTCGGACCCATTTGTGGTATCCACTGGAAGCACATCAGATGGCAAAGAATGGTGCTCAATGTCATCAAGGACTAGGGGAGAGCAACCATCTATACTAGCATTTGAGTCGAGATATCCAATCCTTGCAAAGGGATATGCAATTGATGATGAATCCAAATTGTGCACTTCATCAGGAAACGTTGATTCATATCCTTCAAATCCCAAATATGACCCACCTAAACCTGAGTTTGGTCCGATCAAAGGCCCTGAAACCCCTCCACTGTTTAAAACCCCATGATCTAAATCTGAACCATAAGAAGTGGAGAAAACAGCCGGCAAAGGTTGTAGCTCAGTGTCATCACAAATCCAGGCCCTTGAAGATGACTGGTGATCGATGTCATCAGAGACAGAGGAAGACCCACAACCACAGCAGATGCAGTCTACATGGACTCCCAACCATGTAATTTTGGGGTCATCAGATGAAGGGATTATGGGGTTACAAGAAGTGTCATTGTCATCGTCATCATCATCATCAGAAGATTCTATGTAGTCATAATACTTGATTTCAACTGTAATCGTAACGTCATTCTGTTCGGATGGATTTGATTCATCCCATTTCCATTTCGAAATGTGAACGGTATACATATAGAGATGCTCAGAGAGTGTATCTGAAAGGCCACTGTATTCTGAAAAACCGTTGGCGGAAACAACAGACCAAGTTGCATACGTAGCCTTCACCGATCGAAAAGCAAAACAGACAAATAATTTTTGAAATTCACGACCAACTCGGAATGATACAGAATTTCCAACACTCTGATGGTTCAATTTGAACCACTTCGGAATCTCAATTATTGGTACTGTAAATTCACAATGATCGTAATAAAAAATTGAGCGATTCATGCATAGTTCTTGAAGCTGCTTGCATTTAGCAAATACAAGAAATTGAAGTTTAGAGATTCTCGTAATATATATATCACTTAATCTTACACGTATAGAGAGAGGGGGGAGAGAGCTCACCTGATTCAATAGTCTGCATAATGATGGTAGATCCAACGACGTGCAGTTTGCTGCGCACACAATTCTTATAGACCGTGGAAGCCTTGGAATTTCTCGAAGGTTCTCGCAATCAGCAACGGAAAGTGTTTGTAATGTAGTAAATTCAATAATGCTTCTCGGGATTGTAACAATATTAGAGTAAAATAGATATAGAACTCTCAATGAGGGGAAGGAATTGGGCCTTGTCAAAATATGTGATTCAATTATATTTCCATCACACCTCGTAATTCTTAGCCTCCACAAGTTCGTAAACTCACATCTCGAGATGCTACCGAGAAAATCCCCAAGGTTTTGACAATTATCTAGGCTTAATTCAGTAAGCCCACTAAAAAGATACCCCAGTGACAAAGGCCATTCTTTAATATTATTACTGTCCCCAAACCTTAAAAAATTACATTTGATTTCTGGGTGAATATTTGGAAACTTTTCAAGGCTTACACACCGATCTATTCCAAGAGAATTAAGAGATTTCAACCTAAGGGTGTTGGGAAGAATTTTAAGTTTTTTGCAATCAGAGAAATGACATCTAACAAGCTTATCAAGAGATCCAAAGGCCTCATGAACCTCAATTAAATTTTCACAACCCCTAATGTACAATTCTATTAAGTTTGGGGCGAACAAGTAAGGTAATGTTTTAAGACTTACACAGTCTTGTAGATATATAAATACAAGAGATTTCAACCTAAAGTTGCTAGGAAGATTTTGAAGTTTTTTGCATCCAATGAGATGCCAACGTATAAGCTTATCAAGGGATCCAATGGCCTCATGTACCTCAATTAAATTTTCACAACCACTAATGTACAATTCTATTAAGTTTGGGGTGCACAAGTCAGGTAATGTTTTAAGACTTACACAGCCTTGTAGATAAATATATTCAAGAGATTTCAACCTAAAGTTGCTAGGAAGATTTTGAAGTTTTTTGCATCCAGCGAGATTCCAACATATAAGCTTATCAAGAGATCCAATGGCCTCATGAATCTCAATTAAATTTTTACAGTAACTAATGTCCAATTTCTCTAAGTTTGGGGCGTAAAAGTCAGGTAATATTCTAATGGATGAACACTTGCACAAATTGATACTCTTCAAATTTTTGAAAAGGAACCCCTGGGAAAAAAAAAAAAAACGAAAATTGTTATTCAACAAAATTTTAGAAATGACATTTAAAGAAATCAAAATTCATCAATACTAATACTCATACCTGCTTGAACAGCTTCTTCAATCTAATGCAACTATGTGACATCTTGAGTACAACAAGTTCTTGAGGACAAAAATTGGATGGCAAGGAAAAAGGATATTGGTCCCATTCAAGTAACTTTAATCCTTTGGGGAGATATTTAAGTTCTTCGGAAATGAGTACATTACTAACCATAAGAAATTTGAGATTTTCCATCTTTTTGAAAGCTTTAGTATATAGTTGCATTGTTATTGGATTAGGCGAATGCAACATTATACCTCGAATTTTGTTTGACCCCTGATTAGATAAAGAAATAAGTGGAACATATAATACAATAGAATTTTCCAAAACTATAATAATCTTGAAATTTTTATCAAAAATGATACTATTAAGCTTATATTTTCTATAATGTTACAAACAAAAAATATCAAAGGAAAAAAGAAAAAACTTATTACTTCTACTTGATGAAAAAAGATGTTAAAATATAAAGCAAAAGAAGTTATACCTTACTTTTGGTTAGTACTTCAAGAGCGTCCTCATAATGCCATAACCTACTACGTTTTGTGAGGATTTTTGGTGATTCTTGCTGAACAATTTCCCTACCCATTTGTTGTACCAAGTCATGCATCCCCAATATGTCACTGGGACCAATAGTTATTAGACATTTATTAACAAGGTTTGAAATACCAACTCTTGGACATAAATTGCGAGCATTTAATATATTTACAACATTATCCTTGTTCCTTCCCTTGAAGAAACATGCAATATCGAGGAAAATATCCTTTTCTGTTGGTCTCAATCCATCATAACTTACTTTAAGTATTTCATGAATATCTCCATCAAGAATTTCTCTATATTGATGAATTGCACTTTCCCATTCAGATTTTGGTCTTCCACACAAATCAGAACCTATTATTGTTAAAGCTAAGGGTAGGCCTTTGGCATATTGGATGACTTGGTTTGCAAGTTCAAAATAATCTTTCTTGTGTTTATTTCCTTGGAAGGCATGTTGATTAAAGAGTTCAAGAGCTTCATGTTTGACCAATTCCTTCACCTCGTAAGTTGCATAAACTTTAAGAGTAGCTAGCAAGTGTGCGTCTCTTGTTGTTATAAGGACTCTACTTCCTAAAACAAACCAATCAAAATTTCCAAACAAATTTTCAATTTGTTTTGATTTATCCACGTCATCAAGAATTAAAAGAACCCTTTTACTTTGAAGCCTTTCCCTTATCATATTGGTTCCATGGGCTACACTCTCCACCTTCAAATGTTTGCCCCTTAAGATATTAAAAAGGAGATTCTCTTGTAGTTGCATTATGCCATTATTTGTTCCAAAATTTTCTCTAACATTCTCTAGAAAGCAACTTCCTTCAAAATGCTCAAAGAATTATATTTATAAACAGCTTTTGCAATAGTTGTTTTACCTATTCCCCAAGACCAAGAATCCCTACCATCCGAACATCATTTACCTTAATATCTAAAAGCCATTCAATGTCCTTGGCACGAGAATTTACTCCAATAGGGTATTTAGCAACAAATAAACATGTCGCCACTTAATTTGGTATACAATATATATTCAATAATTTGTTCGATGAATTTATATTCAGGGCCGCTGCCAATCACAAAGCATATGAGACATTAAATGAGTTGGACAAGTTGAAATTATGAATATGAAAATATAAGAATCAATATGTCTAGTTTTATGCATAAAAAACCTACACTTGACCAATTAAATTAAAGGGTATAATTCAAGGATTTGAAAAGCATCATTAATATTAATTTTTTTGGGGAAAAAGATTGTGGATTACCATACTTGACCAAAATAATCAAAAACAATTTGGAATTGTAAAAAAATTAGTGGGATAAACTATAACATTAACAAGTCTTCAAAAGGTATATATATTGTGTTTCTTTGCCAAACTGAAATGACATTCTTTATTTTATTCAAAACTTTGATTTTGATTCATTCTTTTTTTTCCCCTAATAAGAAATTGTTTTAGGCTTTTGGCAAGTAGTTACACGGATATTTCACCTAAAGTGAGGTAACAACCTATTGAAAACACATTTATAATATTTTAAACAAAATGATTAGGAAAATTGGAGAAATGTTTTTGAAAGCATTATGTCGATGAGCCTTGATTCAAACAACACTTCCTCTTCTCACAAGTGTGGGTAAAAGATGAGATCACAAGATTAAAGCTCGTCGAATGCATTTGCAACTTACCAAGAGAGGGAGAAAAACTCCCAAATATTTTAGCCTAACTGCCTTAGTAATTGAAGAGATAATCATAATAGATTTTTTTTTTTTTTTTTTTTTTTTTTTTTTTTTTTTTTTCATATTTGGCATTTGTGGTTGTTTAAGAAAACCATTAGAAGTTTAAAAGTCATAAAAGCACATAACATTAGTTATTAGATACATACCCATCCTCATAATGCCATCCGGATAAACTAGCCGCTTCATTTAGAGCTGCCCTCCACCTCCGCACATTCTCTGTGTTATTCTTGAATTTGTTTTCTTGTTCGGCCAATGCTACTTTAAAATCACCTTTTTCTTGCTTACGTACTTCAGATGGATCTACTTTGTAAAAAACAGGTACAACCCATTGTCCATTTAGCCTGCAGTTAAGAATCTCGACAAGTTCTTCCAAACACGAAGTCGAAAATGCATAATTTTGAGAAAATATAATTATTGAAATCCTTGACGATCTAATAGCTTCGCGAAGTTCCTCTGAAATTTTTTCTCCTTTTTGCAGATCATTATCAATGAAGGTATTAATACCTTTGTCACACAAACCATGATATAAATGGCCGGTAAAACCATTGCGGGTATCCTCACCTCTAAAGCTCAAAAAAACATCGTAGTTCCATTGGAGAGTGGAAGAAGAAAGAGAGAATCCTTGATTGATCGGGAAAGCCATCAAATTTATAAACAGAAGATTGAGTAGAGGAAAGATGTGACGAAATGAGAATTACAAGAGATGAGGAGTAAAGCTCCAAGTTTTTTGACAGAGCGATAAGTCCTTGAAAGTAGGGAAGTCCCACTTCCACGAAGATTCCTCGAAATGAAGGCCTTTCGAACAGATAAGGCTCTTTCCTTTTTCAAAAAGTGAATGACAAAGCAATGAATATTCAGACTTTTTTGGCAACGCGCATTTGACCAAATCTTCAGTCTTCACTCGTAAACTCATTTGTCTTTACTCATACATGCATTCGCTCCAACAAACAAATTAAACCTAAACAAACAAACAAACAAAAATCATACATTTTGGGAAAGGGAAAGTTAAAAAAATAGAAATGAAACTTGTCGGAAGGTGCTTTACTTACAAATACCATCCCATGCATATTTATTTACAAAGTGCCATTCAATTTTTCCTTGTATTGCCAATCGGGGTAGAGTGTGGACCGTGGGTACAAAAGTGACATCCAAAAGAGAGATTTTGAATCAGCCCTTGAGACTAGAGAGTATAGAGAGATGAGGGTTGTGGGCCTTGAGGCCTTGAGGCCGAGGGAGGGCAACCGGCTAAGTGGAGTAGGGAGTAAGGATTCATCATGGCCATGGCTTGGGGAAGTGGAAAGCGAGTATGATTTGAGGGTTAGCCGTTACGAATCTCGAGAGAGAGATTTTGTTGATTTTCTTTTGTGTGTAATCGTGTAGGAACGATTTTGTTGATTTTCTACGGTTTGATCCACCAGACAGAAGGATCAAGACCGCTAATCACGCTCAAATCGCACGACCATGGTTTGTCCTACCGGTGTAACTGTGTAGATATAGTGCTTTTGCGGCTTTAGTCCAATCGGTCTGGCTTTTTGTGTAAAAGTCTTAGCAACTAGTGCTTTTGATTTGAGACCTTGCGCGTAAAACCAAAAAAACTCAGTGTTTTAAGCCTTTAAGTCCAATTAGTCTTCTCCCTACAGTCTTCACAGTTCACGGGTTAGAATTACCTTTTTTTTTTTTTTTTTTTTTTTTTTTAAATTTGAAAATATCGGTCGGATAGGGCAATAGGGTTTTTTATTCTTAATCCGCATCATCAAGTTTTAAAGAAAAATGATATGTCCACAATATTTTTATAATATTTTTATAACAAATCCTAAATGCAAGTTGTTACTAGTTGTTATTGTTAGGGCAAAAAAGTAATCTTAGTGTTAGGTTCTAATTTGAACCAATAACAACTAACCACCTATGATTAGTTGTGAAAATGTTGTAAAAATTTTATGGACGTAACACCTTGGTTTTGAAAAAAGCAAACCCGAATCCAACTCACTATAGGTTTTGGGTTGACCGGTGGACTTTGGATCGGCCGGACCCGATCGGTTTGGACGGGTCAGTGAACCGCGAGGTTCAATATGTAAGGACAAATGCATGATGTGTGCAATTAATCTTAACCAATTCTTCTTTAAAAAAATTAACCATAACCACCAATCAATTCACTTCGTTAGATTTTTCTGTTTATTCTATTATCAATTTAAATTTTCAGTTTCTTTGCCAAACCGAAATGCATTCTATATTTTATTCAAAACTTCAATTTTGATTCTTTTTCTTTTTCTTTTTCCTAGTAAGAAATTGTTTTAGGCTTTTGGCAAAGAGTTGCATGGAAACTTCACCTTAGAGCATCACAAAGTGGAGCTAAAAATTTAACTTTTTAGTTCCACCAAAAGTTATTTTAACTATTTTACCTACACACATCTTTGCAAAGAGTGGATCTATTTTAGCTTTTAACACAATAAAATAATATAAACATCATAATAGAATAATATAACCACTACAATAAAATAATATATCTCACTCCCAAAAAAATCCACAGCACTAACCACAACCACCTCTACCATTTGCCACGACCACAACCACCACCACCGCCACCACTAGTCCATAGTAGGAAAAAGAATAAAAAAAAAAAAAAAAACCCAAATCTCCAATCTTTTTCCTCAACACAGACCAAACAAAATCACCAATCACAAAAAAAAAAAAAAATCAAAAATCACAAACAACACAACGTTGGCGAGCAAGCACTCCGATCGGCGGCGTGGGTGCGAGGCGGATGGCGCGTGGGTCCGAGCTAATCGGCGGCTTAGGACGACGGGTGGGTTTGAGGCCGAGAGAGTTGATCGACGGTGGCTTTGAGTTGATCGGCGGCTTGGGACGGCGTTGAAACAGAGGTGAGAGTTTGAGAGAGTGAGCTTGAGAGAGTTTTGAGAGATGAGAGCTTGAGATGAGGCGGATGGTGGATGGCGGTGACATTGACGATCCGAGAGAGATGGGTGGGTGGGACGACGCGGGTCCGAGAAAGATGGGCAGCTGGGACGGCGTGGGTCCGAGGCGATCGATGGTTGGGACGGCTGGTAAGTCGAACTTTGGTGGGAGTTGAGAGACCGAAGTTGAGAGAGATGGGCGGCTGGGATGGCGTCGATCCAAGAGAGATGAGTTTCAGAGTCTGATGAGATGAGAGTGAACGAGAGAGAAAAGAATGAAAAAAGAAATGTGCAGTGGATTATTTTAATCAAGCCGGTGGAATAAAATAATAGTTTTTTTTAGCTCTCATGAATAGTGCACATCTATCTTTAGATGTGCTTTGTAGTAGTGGAGCTAAAAAAAAAAAATAGATTTAGCTCCTTTGTTGGAGCATCATTTTAGTGTTAGTGTAGCTAAAATATAACAATATAGCATTATAACTACACTGCTGCAAATGCTTTTAGGTGGGGTAACAAGCCTATTGAAAACCCATTTATAATAATTTGAACGAAATGATTAAAAATAAGAGAGAGAGAAATATGTTTTTGAAAGGATTATGTCGATGAGCCTTGATTCAAAGAGCACTTCCTTTTCTCACAAGTGTGGGTGAAAAGTGAGATCATGGGATTAAAGCTTATCGGATGTGTTTGCAACTTACTAATAGAGAGAGAAAAACTAAAAAATATGTTAGACAAACTCTTAGTTGGTGTGATTAAATTCTTCTATTTCTACTAACCTATCTGTCTTAGTAATTGAAGAGATGATCATAATAGATTTTTTATTTTTTCATATTTGGCATGTTATGATCATAATAGCAAAACAGTTAGAAGTCTAAAAGTAATAAAAGCAAATAACATTAGTTATTAGATATATACTCGTCTTTACAATACCATATAGTCAAAAGAGTCATTATTAGTATAATCAGTGGCGAGAGCCAAGATTTTAGTTTAGGGGCAACAAGATTAAAAAATAATAATAAAAAAGAGTATAAAGTTATTAATCAATATTAATAATAAAACTATAAACAACAATAATTATCATACAAAATCTATCAAAATTTAAATAATTGTAAAATAAATAAACAATTGTAAAACATTCTTAACGATTAATCATCAAAGTAAGAGATTAATCTATAGACATCAAGTTTAGACATTTAATTTGATTCCTCAAAATAAATTGAGAAAATAAATTTCAACTTTTCTTTCTATATTCTTCTAATTATTTAAATTTTGGATTTTTGATAAAACTCTATGAAAATGCAAGAAATGAGGGATAAATAAATAATGGATGCTTTACTACATTAGTACCGTACAAGATATTATTATTATTATTATTATTTTGTGTAAAGTTTGAGCTCCATGTGGTTAAACTGAAGTGAAAGAAAAGAAATTTGAATAAGTAAAAAAAAAAAAAAAAAAAAGGGAAGAGTTTGGTGGCATTTATATTGTGTTAGGCTCATTGTTTGGTGGCATTTATATTGTGTCGGGCTCATTGTTTGGTGGCGTTTATATTGTGTTAGGCTCATTGTTTAAAGTGGGAAGAGTTGTTTTGAGTAATATCACAAAATTTTACAATATTTTTACAATTTTACAATAAATTAAAATAAAAATAAAATACATTATTGGTCAACTAAAAATAAAAAAAATTATGAAAATATATATTTATTCTGAGATCCGTCTCAACTAAAAATATGAGTGTTGTGAAAATATTGTGAAAATTTGTTGTGCTTATTCTCGAGATCCGTCTCAACTAAAAATATAAGTGTTGTGAAAATATTATGAAAATTTGTTGTGTTTCTAAACTTTTTCAAATAGAATTATTTATTTTATTTTATGTTAGGGTATGATTTGCTTAATAGAAAAATATGAAAGGACTTTTCTGAGAGGAGTAGGGGTAGGTGCCCCCCTCGCCCTACCACCCTGTGAATCAAATGTGAACCATTGAATTGATTTCAATGTGGTCAATGAAAAATTGCATGTTATTGGTGATCCAACACTTTGAATGGAACAAACCTAACAAACACAACTTAATAGAACAAACCCAACAACCACGTATCATTCTACGTATTGACACGAGAGTTCCGTGAGATTGGCCTTGGTCTGTCATGGAACAATCCTATTGCCTAGATTATAGTGCAATATTACTTAAAATACTTTTTAACCTTTTAAATTATTGTGTTGATCATCATTAGAATTATTGGACGCTAAATCAAATATGCAACTGTAGTTTAGTTCTAGTGTCCCCATATTTTGCTTCTAGATTCATTTCAACCAGCGGGGACCAGAATTTCAAGTTATGGGGCCAAAGTATAAGAAAAAAAGACCAAATAAGTACAGTTTAAAATTAACAAACTATTAACCAAAATAAATACACAAAACTATTGTTTTTTAATATATTAAGATACAATCATTTATTAACAATGATAAAAAAAAATACAAAATAATATTGTTTCTTAAGAGTATTAGCTATTGCAAATATATATATATATATATATATATATTTTCACGAATCAAAAATTACTTTTGCTATTTTAATATAACATTTGAAGTGTCTCATTCAGTAGTGTTTTTGGTATTTGGTGTTTTAAATACAAATATTTAGCATTTAAAACGCTTGATGCTAATATTTTAATATTGGGCTGACTAGAATTTATTATTTTAAAGTTTTGTTTCTGTTTAATTTTTGAGTTGAGTAGTTTTGTTAGATTAATTAAAAGGAATGGAGTTTAAGGGCCCTTTTGGTAGAGCATTTTAGCAATATATTTTCAGTTTTTAAACAATATTAAATGCATTTTTACATATTTTTTTACTCACATATATTTAAAAAAATACAAATAACATTACCCAAATTACTCTATTAAACACCCTAGAAATAAAAATATATAACCAATAAAAAAAAATTTCTTTGGGCAGGGTCCCTAAATTTTTTTGCTTTTTTTTTCTTTGGGCCATGGGAGCCCCCTCATTTCAACATTGGAAATGAAGGCCTTGAAAGTAGGGAAGTCCCACTTCTACGAAAATGCCGTGGTGCAAACTTTCAAACAGACAGGCTCTTTCAATTTTCAAAAAGTGAATTACAAAGCAATGAATGGTCTGACTATTCTGACAACACGCAATTGACAAAAGGTTATACGTTTATTTGATTGAAATTAAAATTTTTTTGCTAAAAATATTTTAGACAAATGTAAAAATTAGTTGAAATAATATAGTGACGTATGAATAGTACTAAAAAATATAGTAAGATCCATATGTGTTTGCCAACTTATTTTATTATTCAAATTATTTTGCTACTATTTATTGGTCTCATTGTACTTGTTTTAACTAATTTTTACCTTTATTTATAGTACTTTCAACAAAATAAACGCATCCCATATTCTAAGGGGGTGTTTGGTTTGTATTTTTAAACATTAATTTTCAGTTTATTAAACAATATTATACGTATTTTTACACATTTTTTTACCCATATTTCTACATATATTTTTAAACAATAACTTTCAATTTTTAAACGCATGCCAAACAAGCGTCTTCCGTCTTCCGTCTTCCGTTTTTTTTTTAAACAATAATGTTCACAGTATTGATTCACATACTGTGAATTGTGAAAGGAAGGTCTCACGAGATCGTATCAGTAGATACCCTCCCTTGGATAAATGAGTCTATATATTAATTGTCGTATATGCATTTAATGTATTTAGTCATCAATGATACATCTATATGACCTAATTTTTTTGTATTCTTATAAATTCACTAAGGTATTTTACAAATCAAGCTAAAATAAGGAATATCTTTGTATAAGCTTATATTCATGTGGCAGTTGATTTGGAAAATATTTGTAGTTTTTGATAATCCTCACATATATTTCAATATTGTCATATTTGGTTATTGAATATATGATTGCTTCCTACCTTATGTCTATGCTTGATGTCCATTTGCAAATGTATCAGTTATAAAATAATTTTTTAAAAAATAAGTTATAAAATAATTACTTTGATATCTGTTGGTGTGTATAAATACCATTAGTTATACTTTCTGTTTATTTTTCACTTTACTGATTGTATTAATATTATCAAAATATGTACAATACATGTGCTGAATGTTGCCAAGTTTCCAAGATGCTAGTAATTTGCATTAGTAAGGAATGTAATTGAACTTGAATTGCACTTATCAGGTCTATCCTGTGGTAAAATCTTTGCCTTCTCGTATGTCCAGCATCTATTGAAGTCACTTGTAGTGACCTTAGTTACTAAGCATTAGAATCCAAAGATGGATGTCTTTGTAAGATTATATATGTAGTGGGAACTAATTACTTTTGGAGCTTCCATAGTATTCTTATTAAAATTTCCTGATTGTTATGTTTACTTAGTAGATTATCCAAGATCCAAGTAGTTGGGAAAACTGAAGTTGGACTTGGAACTTCTAGAGACCGCTTGCATTTTATTTGGTTAGTTATGTTTCTTTTTATGCTGATTGTATATTAAGCATGCTGTAATGGCAGCTCTAGGAATATTTTTTAAGGGGTTATTCAAATTCAGGTTGAAGAGGTTGATAATGACCTCCAATGATATTTCTTATTTTATCTTGATTGTTAAGATGATAAAATGAGATATTTTCTTGTAATCCATGATTTGTAAGAAGATTTTTCAAGTCAACACAAATTCTCTTAGAAGATGAATTTTAAGTAGGAGATGAATCTTGTGCTCTATACAGTTGGCTGGGTGCCATGAATGCAGTGGAAGGGAAGATGTTGTTCATCCCCCTTTTATTTGTTTTTTTTTCCTCTGGAATTATCCTCTTAAACTCCATTGTGAACTTATTTGATAAAGTTGAGATGTATAGGCTATATCTTTCCGGAAAACATAAAGCATGAGTTTGTCATTTTTTAGTCTATGTCTATGATTGATGTTAACTATAGAACAATGTGTCATATCCTAGACTATTTGGAAGAACACAAAAAAAAAAAAAACATTTGAGGAAAAACTTCTAGAGCCCTTCATACGGTTTTAGTCCAAATGAGCTCCAAGGACAAAAACTCTTATGGTCCATTTGGATTGAGGAGGAGTGAGGAGGAATAGAGTAGAGTAGATAAGAATTAACCAAAAATTAGCATATTTTCAGCTAATTTTACTATACTCCCCTCCACTCCTCCTTCCTTTCTCCTCAATTCAAACAGGCCATTAAAGAACTAGAACCCAACCCCAACAAGAGTACACTATACTACAACATTATACTACAAGTCTACAACATTACTTTCGTTTAGGGAATACATTACATGGTAAATCCTAATACTTGTTGGAAGTAGTTGTCTAAGATGTATTAACTATTAAACAAAAATGTAGTGGTCTAAGATGAACAACCTGAGATGGCTGCCTTCATAATGAAAAATCGTGTAGGCTAATTTATTACAAAGGGATACTTCTCCTAGTACGTTTAGAGGAAGGACACTTCACACTACCTCTCTACTGACAAGAAGAGAAATACTATACATAGCCTGGAGACAAGGCTATAAACAAGCCTTGTATTGGTAGAATCTGAACATTTAGCAGCCATACTAAACCCAATCAAACAAAGCAAAAGGGATCATGCAACTACCCTGAAAGACATAAGAATCCAGATGGCCATGCTCCACCAAGTATACTTTAGAGTGGCTCCTCGACCAACAATCAAGAAAGTCCAAAGCTGGCGAGAGAGGGGACCCACATCATATGGCCCTAATTCTATCTCTTTGCTAAGTACCAAAAAGGGGAAGTGTGTGTATATATATATATATATATATATATATATATGTCTTTCTTACATATAATTAAAGATAAATTATTTGATACATAAATCAAGTTAAATTGTCTAAAATAATTGTTAAATATTTTTGAATTATTTTCGCGAATTCACACAGTGAACTAAAAAATTTAACATTTAACACTCCAAAAAATTACTTTATTTAGTTTAATACATCCTTAATTATACACCCTACATCTCATCCTCTATTTTAGCATACAAAACATTAAAATAATAGAAATAAACAACATTTTAAAACCAGCCACACCACCATCGGGACCATAGCAACATCCACAACTAACCACAACAACCACCACCACCGCCACCGCCACCACAAACCCTACTAATTGGAATCCCTACCAGGGCCGGCTCTATGGTGGAGCAAAAAATGCAACCGCCTAAGGCCCCAAGTAAAAAAAAGGCCCCTAAATTTTAACCAATAGGATTACTTATAATCAATAAATAAAATAAATTTTTTTATTAGATGAAAAAAATAAAAAATAGAGAAAAATGCAACGTCGTCACAATATTTTTCACAACACTTGTACAACTAATGCTAAGTAGCAAGTTATTACAGCCTATTGTTGATGGCAAAAAAATAATTATAGTGATATTTTCAAATAAAAAACAAAAAAACAGTTTAAAATCTAGGATTTGTTGTAAAAAATATTGTGAATGTTGCACTTCTAAAAAAAAAAAGAATAATAATAAGAGTTTAATTAGCAAACTTTTACTAGTTTTCATCTAAATCTACCACTAACACCACTGTTTTACTTACCACTATCAATCTACCACATCAACAAGTATGAAAAATTTTGTCAAATTTTTTTTGTCTTAAAAATTCAAAAAAAAAAAAAAAAATTCTATGTAGTTCATGTTAATTAGTAGTAATTTTGCATCTAAATAAGATGATCAATTTTCGCCTTAGGCCCCCAAATGCATCAAGCCGCCCCCGATCCCTACCACTATGTTCGCCACCTAAAATCAAATCACAAATCCTCCAAACCTAGATTACCACCATTGATCCAACCCAAACACAATTACCAACCACCACGCAACCCAACAAAACATAGAGGTCTCACTCACACAAACTATATCGATGACGATAGCAAAACTCAAGCGAGCCACCAACAAGTGACAATTGCCACCACACCTAAAATCTCAACAACCAACATCACCCAAATCGAATCAAACTTGAGGTAGGAGAGGAATTTAATGTGGTGGAAAGATGGGTTCATTTGATCTACAATAGAAATTGCAGATGACCTTGGTGGTTCACGGTGGTGAGGAGGTGGTGAGAGGAGGAATAAAGAGAAAGGGGTGAGATAGAGAGATGGAGTATAGAGGAGAGAGAAGAGACTAGGAGTGAGAAAGAGAGAAGCACAAGAGAGAGAAAGAAGGGAATTAAATAATAGTAACAAAGATCAATGTAGCATGTTGGTTTTTTTTTTTTTTTTAAAGTTTTGGCATCTTTGATGTAGCATATTTTTTGGTGTTTAGAGTACCAAAATAATTATTTCAAATTTTTATTTTTAATAATTTCTAACAAGAGATTTAAATATAAAGCTCTCATTATTGTTGTTCCAAAAGTGCAAAATTTAAATTGGCATCATTAAAATTAATTAAGGAGTTTAATTTGTCACTGTTAAAGTTGCCCAAAAGTTTAACTAGGGCTATAAACGAACCGAACTTTGTAGAGTAGTGAATGTTCAAACTCAGTTCGACAACAAAACTAGAATATTCAAGCTTGGCTTGAGCTTGAATCAAGCCTACAAATAATGTTCAAGTTTGAGTTTGTTATAAAGTATAAAACCTTGAACTTGGCTTGATTCATTAGTTAAGCCAAACTTGAGCTCAATATCACGCTTTTGAGCTTGAGATCCAATACAAATATATTATCAAGCACATAACAAGCTTATTGTCCAACCTATTTGGTTTGGATTAGTGGTCTCAACTCTTAACTCCCAATTAATTAAATTCTTAGAAAGATATGAGTTTATTTGTCAAAACTTGTATCAATCTTATTACCAAACTCGTAAATAAGCTTAAACTCAACTTATTTTGTATCGAACCCTAATGTTTATGAGCTTGTTTATGAATAACTTTTTTTACTTGGGTTTGGCTTGTTCCTTAAACAAACCAAAAACTAAAATTTAAGTTTGACTTGTTTATAAATAAATAAATATAAACGAGTTTTTTATCGAGTCAAATTTCAGTTATTTATAAACGATTTAGTTCATTTATAGTCCTAAGTTCAACCCACCCACCAACTTGGTGAAATTTCAATCATTTTCACCCATTGATTCGGTCAAAAGCAAGTTGTCATCAATATATCTCCACATTAGCCTATGTGGCACGTCTTCCGCTAGAAACTGCATTTGGCAACGGTACACAACCAAGAAATTTCTAGAACTTTATAAAATAAAAATTTCCTAGAAAGGCTAGAATACCCTCCAAACAACTTCGTCGGACCCTCCAGACCAGCAGAGACTCATCTTCGCCGGAAAGCTGTTAGAGGTCGGCCGCACCCTTGCCGATTACAACAGTCAGAAGGAGTCTATTAAATAACGCTATTGTTCCCATCAAAAAAAAAAAAATAAAAAATTAAAAATAACGCTATTGTGGTTTCATCAATGTATTTTATATATCTAATTTAAATAATATTACCTTGGTTTGTTCAAATTTCTGTGTTTTTTCCGTTGTCCTGTGATATACTTGGATGCCTTAATTCAATATGGTTCATTGGTATGTTCGATGAATGGACCTTGAAGTTGGTCCTCAAATAGCTAGATTTAATGCCTCCTATGAAAGATTATACCGGGAGGCCTATTAGGATTTTGATTTGGATGTTTAGAGCTATTTACTGCCATGAGTGTTGTTGAAAAGATTAGCAGCCTCTCATTACAATTCACCACTGATTAATGTTTATGCTTGTTCCTGTCATGCTGTTATGCCAACATGTTTATAAGCAAGGCATTTTAGTTAGATGTTCTACTTCTGTGCTGATGTGGTATTGGGTATGGTTATATACTGTGTTTTTTTTTTTTGGTTTTTGAGATAATTCAATGGTTGGGGAAGTGGGGATTTTTAACCTAGATGTCGTTCTTGGAAACATCAGGAATTGCAAGTTGAGCTACAAGCCTTACCTCTTGGCCGTTTGTGGTGGTGTTTGATATCATGTGCTCCATATGATTCCTGTTCTAATCCTGTGCTATGGAGGCCTGATAAATCAAAGAATATGATGGCAACTTTCCTAGCTTCATATATGGGGTGTGATTGTTGTTACTTTCATTAGTTAGCAAAGCCATTTTTATATAGTTATATTTAGTTTTTCTACATTCTGTTGGGTTGAATATGAATGGGCTGCCGGATGGGCAGTACATATAATAATATGCTGCATGGTACTGATCAAATTTTCATTAGTGTTAAAAATTGTTCTTGAAGGAAATTGTGAGTGCTAAAATTAAGTTACAGACTCTATGTGAATCACTTTCATCCCTATTACCATTCGCTGTGTGTTAGTTAAAACTGAGGTTTTTGTGAAATAAATTCAAAATAGCTTCCTGTTAGTAGCTTCGGCTGAAATGTTGCTGGTATTTTTTGCATTTTTATGGATAAATAAGCTTTGATTCAAGGCTCTGAAATAACTGTATTGAAATTCAAGCTATTCTGTTGCTTTTCTGTCAGCTTTCTGCCTTGTGGAAACCTGAGGTTGCTGATTATGAATTATGATTGCCAGTCATGTAGTGTTGGCCCTGTTCAAATTCAATTGTCAGAATGGATAAAACTAGTAGTTCGGGTTAGGTTATTTGGGTCCTAGTAGAAGTTGTTTTTAAGTATGCTTCCGTTAGCTCTTTCATGAATCTACTCTGCTTTAACTAGTTATTCTGTTTCTGAGTAGAAGCATGTTTAAATATCTTTATGTTTGGTTCAAGATCTTTTATCTGATAAAATTTGTACTTGGTGCTTTTAATGTTAAGAATACAATTATATGACATTTCTTTTCTATATAGCATTTTGTCTTCCTTTCCCATTCAAAGTGTTAAGCTGCTTAAATTGCAATTTCTTTGAGCTATTTCTCTCCTGACAGCCACATACAATTTGTGAGACTGTTGGGGAGTGTGATTGATTGGTTTGCAGCGTGTTGATTTAGTATGTACATATGTATTTGGACACTTTATTCTCATTAGGGATGAGTGTCTTGTGAAACAAGATGGTCCTATAAATTGAAAATGAATAGCAAGTCCGTTGAAATCGAAAATGTTTTACAATCTTCCAAATTCAATAGACTTTATTGATGAATAGTGAGTACCCATAATTCAGTATATATTGTTCTAGAGAATTATTGAATTAATTTGGTCAATATACATGTTTGGGTGGCTGGAAACTTAATGGTCTAGGAAGAATAATTGCTTTGGTAGTAGAGTGGTGCTTGATGCTTACATTGTTAAATAAGTGACTTCCTAGTGCTAGAGGAGAATGTCCTGATCTTTATGATTCTCATTGACTGTCTATTATTATTCCTACAGTGACTTATAAAATGTCCTCATTTTTTTTTTTTTTTTGTATGTAATGAATTTGGTTTATCCTAATTCCAAAATTTCCTCTGCTATATTCATTGGTACCTTGGATTTTAGGCACTTCTTATGTAGCGTTGGCTCTGTTCAAATTCAATTGTCAGAATGGATAAAACTAGTAGTTCGGGTTAGGTTATTTGGGTCCTAGTAGAAGTTGTTTTTAAGTATGCTTCCGTTAGCTCTTTCATGAATCTACTCTGCTTTAACTAGTTATTCTGTTTCTGAGTAGAAGCATGTTTAAATGTCTTTATGTTTGGTTCAAGATCTTTTATTTGATAAAATTTGTACTAGGTGCTTTTAATGTCAAGAATACAATTATATGATATTTCTTTTCTATCAAGCATTTTGTCTTTCTTCCCTTTTCAAAGTGTTAAGCCACTTAAATTGCAATCTCTATGAGCTATTGCTCTCCTGACAGCCACATACTACTTGTGAGACTGTTGGTGAGAGTGATTGATTGGTTTAGAGTGTGTTGACTTTGTATGTACATATGTATTTGGACTCTTATTCTCATTAGGGATGAGTATGTCTTATGAAACAAGAGGTGCGTATGGATAAGCTATTGCAAAACAGTGTTTTGGGTTTAAAATGAACATTTATAAAAAAGTTATGAGGAGTTGCTGACTTGCTGCTGCAAAATGGAGTTTTAGGTTTTAAAAACACCATTTTAAGCCCTCAAAATGCCAAACAAAATGGACCTAAGATGGTTGTATTAAATAGAGACTTTATTGATGAATAGTGAGTACCCATAATTAAGTGTTGAAATTGAAAATGTTTCTAATCTTCCAAATCCAGTAGCTTTCTTCTAGAGATTGTTGAATTAATTTGGTCATTGTACATGTTTGGGTGGCTTGAAACTTGTACTGGTTAGGGAAAAATAATTGCTTTGGTAGTAGAGTGGTGCTTGATGCTTACATTGTTAAATAAGTGACTTCCTAGTGCTAGAGGAGAATGACCTGATCTTTATGATTCTCATTGACTGTCTATTGTTATTCCTATAGTGACTTATAAAATGTCCTTTTTTTTTTCTTTTGTATGTAATGAATTTGGCTTGTCCTAATTCCAAAATTTGCTTTGTTATATTCCATGCCAGCTACTTTTATGTATGCACGCCCTTATGTGTAGTGTGTACTCTCCATTGATAAAGTTTAGCTCCAAGCTAGTTTGGAGCTATCACTGCTTTTATGTATATACACCCTTATGTGTAGTATGTACCCCCTCCATTGGATAAAATTTTGCTCCAAACTAGTTTGGAGTTATCTTCTCCCAACTACGTAGCGTCAATGGCGAATTATAATACCATCTATAAACAAGTCACGTGACTCATTAAAAAAGTCATGTGATTAAAACTACATATGGGTGCTCTACAAGGATGGTTGGGCCCCATGAATTGAGTGGAAGGGATGAAGATGGTCATCTTTTTTTTTACCTCTACTGAAACTATAAATACCATTGTGAACTTTGATGATGCTGATATCTTCAACTAGAAATCTTTCCAGAAAACATAAAGTTGAGATTGTCATTTTTCAGTCCATGATTGGTGTACATAAATGAACAAAGTTACAAAGATACAGAGTGGCGCCACACCAACAGAATGGCTGCTAGGCAGGCTGGTGACAGTCTCCTCATTCCAAAGTCTCATCGGACCTCTCTCTCTACATTATCCTTTTCCTCTTTATTTTTATAGGATTTTTTTTTCACTTATCGGTAATCTTTTAATCTAGCCATTGTCAAATGAGAATTCTATTGAGTGAACACAAAATGAATGACGAGATGCAGGAGAATGTGTGGAGCATGGCACATGAGCACTGCTCTCTTCTTGTCCATGGTTTCTCTGGTTCTTAGGCAATGATGCTTGATCATGGTGGTGAGAGGATGAATGGGGGCCATTCGTATCCCTACCTTCATTATTGAAATTGGACATCCTTTGCGTTTTATGAATGCTGTCTATTTCACCTTGATAGTGATGAAGGAGATGGACAGGAGACATGGAATGCATTGGGGTTTCTGGCGTACTGGTTGAATGTTGATTCTGTTTTATGTTTTTCTTTGCTTTGTGGTGCCACTTTCATAGTGCATTTGCCACTCTTTCGTTGAAGATTGTTGGCTTCATGGTCGAACCCATCTGCCATGGATCATTTAGATTTCTTTATGCCAATGAATGAAAAGATTGACAATCAATATGGAATAATACTTGGTAGATTAATTATTGAATTTTATTTCCTCTGCATATTTAGGGCAGCAAGTCTTACCTGTGTTACCAAAGCATATAGAGGAAGAGTCACATAGCTGCATAGTATCTGTATGAGGACCCTGCTCAAATGGCAAATATCACTGGCATCATTAAATTCAAATTTCATTCGTTTTGGGAAATCAGTATGAAACTCCCCCCATAGATATCCGGATGATCACATCTTGTAACTTCTCATGAAAGCAAGAATTTAACCCAAATTGATACTGATTGCATAGGAAATAATAAAAATCAATTTTGGGATTTTGTTAGGAAAACCAGTCAATTTTTTAAAACTAGATTTAGTAGTTGGATGGTTTACCCAAGTCCACACAAAGAAGGCCAGTTGAAAGGCATTCTGCAAGAACAAAAGAATGATCAGGAATGGAAGAAAATATAAAGTGGATTAATGGCGTAAAATACAATAAATGATAGTAGTGCCAGTACCTCTCTCTCGAATGCTCAAACCCATCTTGGTTATAATCACTTGTAGCTTTGTACTAACCAGTAAAATTATCTACAGAAGCACCATATCAGCAATTAGATGCGCTTGCTGGACTGTCTAACAAAGTAAATATGTGAAATGGACTAAGATGATGCTTACAATCAGTGGAAGGAAGGGCAGCCACAGATAAAAAAACCAACCTGTAAATTTTAATAAATAAATAGAGGAACAGGAAGAAGAAGATGACCAATGAAAACTCAAACCCAAGTCACACAACCTTTGAACCTATTCAATTCTAGTTGAGTTCAACTAATCCAATAGAGTTGCCTACCACCTACACTCGCTATTCTACCCAATCAAGAGCAACCAAGATCATGGTCGTTGCCATTGAGCCTCTCTTGCGATCCCACTTGCGTCCAATTGTAAGGCTATTTTCCATCCACACCTTCTTGTCTGAAAACTGAATCAAGATAATGATAAACCAATGTCATTTCACAAAGGCCTTGATATTATAGCTAGATTCTAAAAGGTGAAGAAAACCAATCCAAATATATATTTAAGAAATTCAAAACCTCAAGCCAATCTACTTTAACTCAAATTACACTTTTTCCTTCCACAAGATGAGCTGAGGACCCACCATGTGCATGGATAACTTACTAAGAAAAATAAATTATATCATTCAAATATAATAAAGGAAATTTTTGAATGTCACATGGATTCATAACCATATAGTGTTTTACAGTGCACACACAAAGCAAGAACCAAATCACTTATGAATGAAAAGAGAAAAGCTCATCAATTAGAAACATAAATTGGTGCTATTGCTTTAAAAAATTTGAAGAGATGCACACAAGACCCTTCTAGTTCATTGAAATCCCAGTTTGGCGATTTCCGAAAATTAAACCAACCCACACTTCAGTTTCCATATATTTGAAAAATCAATCAATTGATCCATATTTTCATGTGACATGTACATGAAAACCCGAAAACTGACTGACCTCATACTACAAGTGATCCAAACATCTTTTGCTCCAAATACCCATTAAATCACGGTACCACCAATCATCACTTTAGTTGCTGCAAGATAAATTCGCCATAATGCAGCTCCAAATTAAGACTTTCAAGATTACCTCCGCATAATATTTCTGGAACTCCTGGCAGTTAATTGGGTTATACATAGATTTATGTGCAAAGGATTAACAAGAGATAAATGACCCATATTAATAGCATTTGAAAAGACAAGCTAGTAAAGATAATATGGAAGATGATGAAAACATGGGTAATTACTAATTAATAAGGTTCAGTGACACCGTCCACATCATCTAAAGAAACATTACAAAAAATTTGAGAGCTATCTAGATGCAATGAATTACACAATAACCTGAAATCTCAATTATAAAGCACGTGTTGCTAACAACTTCTATTGCACAATCAAATGCAAATTTCTAGGGTGTGCTTTTGGTTTTCTTTTAAAGTGATCACAAATGCATATGTACTAGGTAGCCTTAAGCACCATATCTCAACTGTAAGAACATCTAATTTAAGCAATGCCTAGGAATTTGGCAACCCCTCATCTGGGGATTCATTGAGCATTCTATACAGCCAAGAATACTAGAGTGTACAAAGCTTTTCATTGCAGCCCCACCCCCCATCCCCCTAAATAGTAATTAGAACAAGATTATTCAAGAAAATATATATTTTTTCTCAAAACCAGACATATAGTTTTAAACATATCTTTTAATGAATTGGTTTAGAAGCATACTTACTAATTTTTTTTTAAAGAAGACACATATAAGGATCAATTAAGCAAGATATGTAATAGATATTTCACTCATCCAATAATATCACTCAATTGATGAAAGACTTTGGATATGTATTAATTCTACAAAAGACCAGGTATACCTTTGTTAATCTTTGGACTAATTTTCATAGCCATCTCAAAACTATCATTGTTCCTTGGCAGCTGGACTTGTTCGAGCTTTTCCAGAACCGTGCAATAAATAATCTAAAGACCAAAGTTGCATTAAAAAGAGAAATGTAGAGTGTTGATAATAAAAAGAAGATATTGTTAGCGTGTGTCAAATATATAAACTTTGACATAGCACAAAGTTTTACTAATTGTACTTCCATTTTTTATTTTCAATTTTCTCTTAGATCTTTCTATCTTTTAGATTACTTTGACATAATATAAACTTTTTTTCATAAAAAATAATATATAAACAACTACACAGTTCATGACATCACATTCAATGATGGGGGCAAATATAGACCCATTCAACCAATGCACTTAGATAATCTCAAGAAAGCGCCCTCTTTTCCCCTAAATACTAACGCAAGACACCGCCCCCATCACATGAGTTTCCAATTATCAAATATCTAATGGAGCTGAACCATTATCTTTTCATCTTCATACATGCCTCATATAATACATAGAACTGTATGAAGCATACAACAATTATTTTATTAATCAAATTCTCCATAGGTTTTTACAAACATCATATAGACATATCATGAAAAGAGAGAGAGATCCACACCTCTAATATATGATCATGTGCCATACTTCCCAGAAAACAACTGAAAAGTACATCAGGTGGTTTAAATGTAGTGTCCACTTCCCATGTGTTTGTTGCATCCCTACAAATAGAAGAGAGGTAAGCACTATGACTTGGGACTTTAGAAGCTAGCATAAACAGTTATTCCTTCATGCACTACTTTGTTTATATGTATTAAAAAAGCCCAAAGAGTGTTGGCAAAGATGACAGTGAAGTGATTGCACTGTTCTTGTGATTGATACACTCTTTCCAGCCAAGATGAAACTCAATTTGACTTGACTTTGGCTCTAGGACCTAAGTTCTAATGGTGAGTGGTGACGTGAACTACATTGCACGAGCTAAGTCATAGGCAATATCATCTTCCACAAGGCAGCCCACATCTGAGAACTGTATCACTGAATTGTGCTCCTTCCATCTAAGTATTCATTATGGAGAAGCCAATAGGCTCTCTTGATCATAAAGAGACATGATTGATCATGGGGCCAAATCAGTTTCCTTGTACTTCCGAATCAGTTATAATTATGTATTCCAATGGCAACATGACTTGGAACTACTTTGAGAATTTTTTTGAGCTTTAGAGAATGGTTTATTAGATGTGAACAAAGGAACCTAAAAGATAGAAAGATCATTTTTAAGTAGGAAAATGAACCTAAGGGATGAAGAAATTTTATCAACAAGTACAGTTGTGATCCCAACAATGATGAAGTAGTGGCCTGTCCATCCTCATTAATTCAAACATTCCTAACTAACAAAAAATTAACAAGTAAATAAAAGCATGTGATTTTATATTATGTTTCTAAAAATAACTCCTTAACCAATCCTATATAAATAATATTTTTCCACAAATCCCAACCAAAGGTTTTTGATAGCATATATAAAATGATCAATCACGAAGTTGAGGGTTGAAGGAATACTCTAGTAGTTCCAACACCTCTTAAGATGTCTAGTCTTGGGGTTCCAATCCCCTCCCCAATTTACCTAGGAAAAAAAACCTTAAATATTGTGATCAAGAAACATGTTCTAATGCAAATTAAAGCAAATAAAATAAACTAAATAAATGAATAAGTCAATCTAAGACTCCTTATCCTAATTAAACACTCCTTCTTGGTTTTGTTGCCCGAGTAGTCTTATGAAAAAACTCCGTAATCCCAATTCTTCTCAACTGCAAATACCTTCCTTTGGCATGCAGCAGCCCATTCCAAATTTGTAGGTTTTAGAACCTCTAACATTATTGTTTAGCTGTTTGTATAGTCTTAGGACAACTTTATGCCAAACTCTTTTCAAGTGCAAATCACTTAGTATTAAACAAATTCAAAATCTCAAAACACACCTTTTTTTTTTTATGAACAAATCTAACCAAAAATCGTCATTTTGATTAACAATCAACTAATTATCTTAATATGTGATCCAATATTTTGTTTAATTTTTAGAATATTAAAAGCAAGGTGCACTTTCAAAAATGCCTTTCCAAAAATATTTAAATGAATTACCTACCCTTTTAACTGTAGAGAGTACCTCTTGATTACCTTGACATAGGATCTAGTCCTTTAATGACTGCTCCACATTTGTAGACAAAAAGACCCAAATAAAGATTTGAAACAATTAATTTGTATAAAAACTATTTAAATCACTAAATCATAAGTGATAGCAAAAAAAAAAAAAAAAAAAAAAAAAAAAAAATTAGTACATGCCATAGCAAAGGAGTCTACTCTTTACCTCCCACTTGAGCTCTTGAACCTAAATCTATGCATTAAAAAAAAAAAAAAAGATTATGTATTTTTTTAAGCAATTGAATGAAAGGGGAAATTGGTTTAAAATATTTTCAAAAAGACAAGAGAGTTCAATACCACTGAACTATTATGGAAAGGTTGCAGTTTAAATCGTTGACCTTGTACCATCCTCCCATCCAAGAATCTTCACCAAAACATCAATCTCTAAAATAGGAGATCCACAAAATAAAATTTCCATGGTCTTACCTCAGAGGTTTTGAATTCTTGCAAACACTTCAAACCTAAAAAGTAAAAATAAACAACAGAGATTAACCTTTAGACTAATAGGACCTTTCAACATTTTACCACATTAACCATTACATGATTTAGCCTGGCTGGATAGATCTAAAGTATTTTCATATCTGAGAGTTGAACTTGAAAAACCTATTTCTGTTTTACCATAAATTTAATATCTTAACAATAAGCAAAAGAAAATATACAAATTGACCCCCAATTAGGGGAAAAAAATGATAGGATTGCATAGCGCATGTATTGCATATTCTTACGTTTTCCATCCAAATCTAGATGTCCTTAATAGTTAAACCACATTAAAGAAAAAAAAATAGTTTCGTTGGAACATTAATTTTTGGCTGCAGTTCAGGTTTGAATTCACACTTTCTTTGTAGTTTGTTCTTTGTTTGGCCATGTAGAAAATAAGCGAAAATGGTCAAGGTTCTCAAGTAATTATTATTATTTTTTTTATGAACAAATGAATTTATTAAAGAAACAAACCATACAAACAGAAAACACCAGTCTCTAAAATCAGTAACACCAAACAACAAAAACAGAGCAAGCAGGAAACTAAATAAAAGCTGCAACTAAACTTTAAGAAAAAAAAAAAAAAGAATCAAACTAAAACCCTCAATTATGGTAAACTCAATCAAGGCCTTGATGGCTTAATACCTCCTCAGTCTTGACATTGCAGAAAAAAATACATAAACATTTCTTTCAAGCCAAACATAATAAACCACTGTAGACCTAGCAATTTTTCTTATGGTGTTTTTAGAACTTTGGGCCTTCAACTTATTTTTAACCCCAAAGAACCACTCGGTACCAACTATATGCCTAGGGTTATATTAGACACTATGACCATAGCCTCTTGAGAAAGGAAGGATACTCAAGGATCCCGAGTCCATAGTTTAGTGCAAAGTTGATTTTTATTTCTCTTGGTAATATGTATGCATTCTTGTTCAATTGTCACTTTACCTCTGAATAAAATAATGAAAAATCTAAGTAATATTATTTAGTGAATCAATAAAAGAAAAGAAACATCTATGAAAATTAACAATATCAAAATTTAAAACCCACAAGAAAAGCAAAAGTAATTAAACAAAATTATTTTTTAGAAATTAACAATTGGCTTGATGAATTGCATAGGTCAGAAACATCTAAGCAAATAGGTTCAATATCTTGAAAAGGCATTTCATCGAACAGCTTGTGTGCTTGGCTTAAATTTCTATTTCAAACAATCAGAAAGCATACTCGTTATTTAATTAAATTGAAGTTCAGAAAATCTAGTAAGAAGAAATTATTTACTAGAAGTAGACAAATTAAATAAATAAAAGAGTTTACAAGGCAAGGTATTTTCCAAGCACCTCCTTTTTGGATCTTGAGTGGGAAATAACCCATCCTTAGTATGGCGCTCGTTACTGGCTGCAAGAGATATCATATATTTGGGCTCGATGGGAGATTGGGGACGGTAGGAAAATACGTGTGGCCACCCATAATTGGCTACCTCACTCCCCTGTATTCATCAATGCACCACCATTGAATATGACAGTTCATGACTTGATGAATAAGGAATCTAAGCAATGGGATAGGGGGAAGCTTTTTGCTACATTTGATGAGACACACTGCGAGACCATACTCAATATGCCTCTAAACCACTAAGCCACACAAGACAGATTGGTATGGATGGAGAATAAAGCTCACACCTTCACGGTTAGTTCAGCGTACCAGGTTGCTCTACGCCTACAGCAGCCAAATTGAGCCGAACATTCAGCGGTGCAAGCCCTGGGAAATATTTGGAACAAAATATGGAAGCTGAACGTGCCACCAAAAGTCCGTATGTTTATCGGGAGGGCTTGCTCGGGATGCCTACCAACAAGGCAGAATCCGCACAAGAAACGAGTCAGAATAGAAGAATGTTGTGAACTGTGTGGTCACCAGACCGAGACGGTCAACCATGTGTTGTGGGAATGTCCGTTGCGCGGAATGTATAGGCTTTATTTAAGGGAACTGTCCAGAAATGCAGCAACGAGCCTATTGATTTCCTCCTCCTTTTTCAAAAGATGCAATAGAGGATTAGTCTTGTGGAGTTAGAGAAGTGGGCAACTACGACTTGGATGATTTGGCAAGCTCGCAATAAAGTCTACTTTGAGAAGGTGCAGCTCCATCCGAAGGTCATCTTTGAGAGTGCTCACAAATGACCGGAGGAATATCAACGTCTCAATGGTGCACAATGGGTTTAGCAGGGAAGTAGTGCAGCAGTTCTTACTTTATTGGTTAGGATGTAAAAGTATCTCTTGTGGGTCATCGCAACATGTTAGTTCGCCGATGGTCCACCCAAGGACTAAATGATTGATCTAGTTATTACTGTATATTGGTTGTTGAAATAAAATTTCTATCGTTTTGGTTTCCAAAAAAAAAAAAAATAAATAAAAGAAAAATATTATAATAAATGAAAATTAAATTGCAAGGTGGAAATGAATCTTGAACCTACCAATTAGTTTAACAACAACAACAATCGCATAATACCGCACATTTTTGTTGTGATGGTCATTCCACAAGTATAAAATTCTTGTGGGCTGTGGGGTGAAAGGGCTGGGTTTAAATCTTCAAGAGTGAGCTTCACACACACACACACACACACACACACACACACACACACACATATATATATATATATATATATATATCTATATCTATCTTGTATTAAAAAAAAACTGCATTAAAATAAAATAAATAAAATACTTATTTTATAACTAATAAATACAAAGCCTAGTAGCTTGATTTTCCTATAAATACTTGAGCAAAAATCCTATGAATGATACAGGCAGCCAAAGATGTGAATGCAATAATGCAACTAAAGCAGGCATACCTTGGCATCGAGGTTGCTTTCAAGTGGAAGCATAATTCTTTGAAGTTTGATCAAGATGTTCTTGTTTTCTTTGATGGTGGAAACAGATTGAAGTCAGAATCATTGTTGTCAAAGGCATGGGCCACTCAAGAGGAACCTAGATCAAACCCATCACTGAATCCCAAATCTTGCCGACCCAAGCCTAATTCGGACCCATTTGTGGTATTCACTGGAAGCACTGGCAAAGAATGGTGGATGGTGGTGTCTTCAAAAACCGAAGGAGCCAATGTTGAATTATATCCAATGCTTGCAAATGGATTGACAAATGATGATGAATCCAAATCGTGCAAATCATTATATTCAATGCTTGCAAATGGATTGACAAATGATGATGAATCCAAATCGAGCACATCACCTGGAAATGTTGATTCAAAGTTTGGTTCGATCAAATGCCCTGAAACCCCTACATTGTTGAAAACCCCATGATCTAAATTTGAACCATAAGAAGTGGAGAAAAAAGCCGGCAAAGGTGGTAGCTCAATGTTATCACAAATCCGGGCAATTGAAGAAGAACCCAAATCATCCAACCTAGAAGTAAATCCCAAACTAAAGCTGCTAGGAAGTATTTGAAGTTTTTTCCAATCGTTGAGATAGCACCTTTCAAGCTTATGAAGAGATCCAAAGGCCTTATGAACCTCAATTAAATTTTCACAACCACGAATGTCCAATTTCTCTAAGTTTGGGGCACCCAAGTCAGGTAATTTTTCAAGACTTACACAACCGTATAGATTAATTTCTTCAAGAGATTTCAAGCTAAAGCTGCTAGGAAGTATTTGAAGTTTTTTGCAATTGCAGAGATGCCACCTTTCGAGCTTACGAAGAGATCCAAAGGCCTCATGAACCTCAATTAAATTTTCACAACCACGAATGTCCAATATCTCTAAGTTTGGGGCACCCAAGTCAGGTAATTTTTCAAGACTTACACAGCCGTATAGATTAATTTCTTTAAGAGATTTCAAGCTAAAGTTGCTAGGAAGTATTTGAAGTTTTTTGCAATTGCAGAGATACCACCTTTCAAGCTTATGAAGAGATCCAAAGGCCTCATGAACCTCAATTAAATTTTCACAACCACGAATGTCCAATATCACTAAGTTTGGGGCACCCAAGTCAGGTAATTTTTCAAGACTTACACAATCGTATAGATTAATTTCTTTAAGAGATTTCAAGCTAAAGTTGCTAGGAAGTATTTGAAGTTTTTTGCAATTGCAGAGATACCACCTTTCGAGCTTATGAAAAGATCCAAAGGCCTCATGAACCTCAATTAAATTTTCACAACCACGAATGTCCAATATCTCTAAGTTTGGGGCACCCAAGTCAGGTAATTTTTCAAGACTTACACAGCCGTATAGATTAATTTCTTCAAGAGATTTCAAGCTAAAGCTGCTAGGAAGTATTTGAAGTTTTTTGCAATTGCAGAGATACCACCTTTCGAGCTTATGAAGAGATCCAAAGGCCTCATGAATCTCAATTAAATTTTCACAACCACGAATGTCCAATATCTCTAAGTTTGGGGCACCCAAGTCGGGTAATTTTTCAACACTTACATGTACCGTTTAGATTAATTTCTTTAAGAGATTTCAACCTAAAGCTGCTAGGAAGTATTTGAAGTTTTTTGCAATTGCAGAGATACCACCTTTCGAGCATATGAAGAGATCCAAAGGCCTCATGAACCTCAATTAAATTTTCACAACCACGAATGTCCAATATCTCTAAGTTTGGGGCACCCAAGTTAGGTAATTTTTCAAGACTTACACAGCCGTTTAAATTAATTTCTTTAAGAGATTTCAACCTAAAACTGCTAGGAAGTATTTGAAGTTTTTTGCAATTGCAGAGATACCACCTTTCGAGCTTATGAAGAGATCCAAAGGCCTCATGAACCTCAATTAAATTTTCACAACCACGAATGTCCAATATCTCTAAGTTTGGGGCACCCAAGTCAGGTAATTTTTCAAGACTTACACAGTAGTATAGATTAATTCCTTCAAGAGATTTCAAGCTAAAGCTGCTAGGAAGTATTTGAAGTTTTTTGCAATTGCAGAGATACCACCTTTCGAGCTTATGAAGAGATCCAAAGGCCTCATGAACCTCAATTAAATTTTCACAACCACGAATGTCCAATATCTCTAAGTTTGGGGCACCCAAGTCAGGTAATTTTTCAAGACTTACACAACCGTATAGATTAATTTCTTCAAGAGATTTCAAGCTAAAGCTACTAGGAAGTATTTGAAGTTTTTTGCAATTGCAGAGATACCACCTTTCGAGCTTTTGAAGAGATCCAAAGGCCTCATGAACCTCAATTAAATTTTCACAACCACGAATGTCCAATATCTCTAAGTTTGGGGCACCCAAGTCAGGTAATTTTTCAAGACTTACACACAGTTGTATAGATTAATTTCTTCAAGAGATTTCAATCTAAAGCTACTAGGAAGTATTTGAAGTTTTTTACAATTGCAGAGATACCACCTTTCAAGCATATGAAGAGATCCAAAGGCCTCATGAACCTTAATTAAATTTTCACAACCACGAATGTCCAATATCTCTAAGTTTGGGGCACCCAAGTCAGGTAATTTTTCAATACTTACACAGCCGTTTAGATTAATTTCTTCAAGAGATTTCATGCTAAAGCTACTAGGAAGTATTTGAAGTTTTTTGCAATTGCAGAGATACCACCTTTCGAGCTTATGAAGAGATCCAAAGGCCTCATGAACCTCAATTAAATTTTCACAACCACGAATGTCCAATTTCTCTAAGTTTGGGGCACCTCAAGTTAGGTAATTTTTCAAGACTTACACAACCGTATAGATTAATTTCTTCAAGAGATTTCAAGCTAAAGCTGCTAGGAAGTATTTGAAGTTTTTTGCAATTGCAAAGATACCACCTTTCGAGCTTATGAAGAGATCCAAAGGCCTCATGAACCTCAATTAAATTTTCACAACCACGAATGTCCAATATCTCTAAGTTTGGGGCACCCAAGTCAGGTAATTTTTCAAGACTTACACAGCCATATAGATTAATTTCTTTAAGTGATTTCAAGCTAAAGCTGCTAGGAAGTATTTGAAGTTTTTTGCAATTGCAGAGATACCACCTTTCGAGCTTATGAAGAGATCCAAAGGCCTCATGAACCTCAATTAAATTTTCACAACCACTAATGTCCAATGTCTCTAAGTTTGGGGCACCCAAGTCAGGTAATATTCTAATGGATAAACACTTTTCCAAATCAATACTTTTCAAATCTTTTAAAAGGAACCCCTACAAGGGAAAAAAAATTGTTCTTCAAAAAAATTTTAGAAATAACATTTAAAGAAATGAAAATTCATCAATACTAATACTCATACCTGCTTGAATAGCTTCTCCAATCTAATGCAACTATGCGGCATCTTGAGTGCAACAAGTTCTTGAGGACAAAAATTGGATGGCAAGGAAAAATGATATTGGTCCGATTCAAGTAACTTTAATCCATTAGGGAGATATTTAAGTTCTTCGAATATGAGTACATTACTAACCATAAGAAATTTGAGATTTTCCATCTTTTTGAAAGCTTTAGTATGTAGTTGCACTGTTATTGGATTAGGCGAATGCAACTTTATACCTCGAATTTCGTCTGAACCCTAATTGGATAAAAAATTAAATGAAACATATAATACTATAGAATTTTCCAAAACTATAATAATCTTGAAATTTTTAGAAAAAATGATACTATTAAATTTATATTTTCTATAATGTTAAAAGGAAAAAATATTAAAGGAAAAAAAAATTATTACTTCTGTATGATGAAAACCTAAGAAAAAGAAGTTATACCTTACTTCTGGTTAGTACTTCAAGAGCATCCTCATATTGCCATAACCTGCTCCTCTTTTTAAGGATTTTTGGTGATTCTTGTCGAACAATTTCCCTACCCATTTGTTGTACCAAGTCATGCATCCACAATATGTGACCGAAATCAATAGTTATGAGACATTTATTAACAAGGTTTGGAATACCAGATTTTGGATATAAATTGCAAGCATCTAATATATTTACAACATTATCCTTCTTCCTTCCCTTGAAGAAACATGCAATATCGAGGAAAATATCCTTTTCTGTTGGTCTTAATCCATCATAACTTACTTTAAGTATTTCATGAATATCTCTTTCAGGAATTTTTCTATATTGATCAATTGCATTTTCCCATTCAGATTTTGTTCTTCCACACAAATCAGAACCTATTATTGTAAGAGCTAATGGTAGGCCATCGGCATATTGTATGACTTGGTTTGCAAGTTCAAAATAATCTTCCTCAAGTTTATTTCCCTCGGAAGGCATGTTGATTAAAGAGTTCAAGAGCTTCATGTTTGTCCAATTTCTTCACCTTGTAAGTTGTATAAACTTTAAGAGTAGCTAGCAAGTGTGCGTCTCTTGTTGTTATAAGGACTCTACTTCCTGAAAAAAACCAATCAAAATTTCCAAACAAATTTTCAATTTGTTTTGATTTATCCACGTCATCAAGAATTAGAAGAACCCTTTTACTTTGAAGCCTTTCCCTTATCATATTGGCTCCATGGGCTACACTCTCCACCTTCAAATGTTTGCCCCTTAAAATATTAAAAAGGAGATTCTCTTGTAGTTGCATTATGCCATTATTTGTTCCAGAATTCTCTCTAACATTCTCTAGAAAGCAACTTCCTTCAAAATGCTCAACAATTTTATTATAAACATCTTTTGCAATAGTTGTCTTACCTATTCCCCCAAGACCAAGAATCCCTACCAACCGAACATCATTTATTTTAATATCCAAAAGCGATTCTATGGCCTTGGTATGAGAGTTTACTCCAACAGGGTATTTAGCCACAAATAACTGTCCGCCACTTAATTTGGTATACGATATATATTCAATAATTTGTTCGATGAATTCATATTCAGGGTTGCTGCCAATCACAAATCATATGAGACATTAAATGAGTTGGACTAGTTGAAATTCTAAATATGAAAATATAAGAATTAAGATGTCTAGTTTTTTGCATTAAAACCAACACTTGACACATTATCAATTAAATTAAAGTATATATGATAATAGCTTAATTTTGCATATTTATATCATTATTAGAAAGCATTATCATACTTATTTTAAGTTAATTCATGCATTTTATAGTTGGTTTTGGAATAATGCTAAATAATCAATTTTGTGCTTAATTGAATTTTAATGCGTGAATTTATCTTTTGTAGGATAATGAAATTAAATAAGTGGATTTGTGCAAAGAAGAAAGCTAATGGACTTTACTTTTACAAGGGCCATGATGAAGTCAAAGAAGGCCAACCCAATTAAATTCAAGTCCAATTGGAGCAAGGAATCAAAGAAAATTTGCACCAAATCCAAGTCCAATTCGGATTAGGATTTCAGCCTGCGTACCAGTTAGTATTTGGAGCATAACTATCGGCTCAGATGTCCAATCGAGATGATTCAAGTTGGGATGGAAAGCTAACTTAAAGTACTACAACTTTTTAGTTTACCAAAAGTCAGAATTATGAAGTTAAATGGGCCAAAAACATCGGTTAAGTGAAGCATAAAAACCTGGGATTTTTTCCAAACGGGAATTCAACTTGTAATATGATTCCTTGGCCTATTTAAAGGCTCTTTAGGGCAAAATTCAGAGGAGAGCTGCCATAGAACATAATTTAGGTTTTCTTAAAGTTTCTTTAGAGTTTTTAGAGTTTTATTTGTGTTATGGCTTGCTAGAAGCCTTGCTAAGGCAAGCGGTGAAACCCAACCGTTTATTGGTATGTTCTTAACAATTATTTATTGGTTTTAATGCTTATATTTTTATATTTTTGATTGATTTACTCATCCAGAAAAGTTTTTAGTTCTGTATAATTCTTTGATTTATCGTAGACTCTGGGCACGATAAATACTTAGCATTCCCCGCAAACTAAGTCACTAGTTTTGTTTTGCCTAAAATCAATCAATTTCATGAAACTGCCTTAGAAAATTAATTCTTGAGTTCTTATTGTTAAATCATCTGACTAAAATCAACCTTCGTATGAATTTTAGTTGAGTTGTAAAATAAATATTCTTAAGACTACCAATAAATGTGTTGTGTATGGATCCTTAAACACTAGCACCTTAATATATTGTTATTTTCTCTCAATTTAAATTACCTTTACTAAACCATCAAAAATCTCTTCAATTAAAATTTATTATTTTATTTTTATTCTCTTGTGGTTTGCTAATCAGTTCCCTTTTCCTTGTGGATTCGACCTTAGACTTATCGAGTTATTACTTCGCGACAATCCTACACTTGGGAGCATTATTTAAGTCATAGCAATATAATTCAAGGATTTGAGAAGCATCATTAATATTAGTTTTTTTGGGGAAGAAAAGACTGTGGATTACCATACTTGACCAAAATAATCAAAAGAATTTGGAATTATAAAAAAAAAAAATGGTGGGAGAAACTATAAGATTAACAATCGTAGAGAACTTAAAGATAGTCCCCGAGGAGGGGTTCTCAGATCTCTTCACCAACAACTCCACACAATAAAGATATGATTAAATAGGGAGAACAAACACTCTACAATGGGAAACACAAACAATGGATCTCTTTGACCATTAAAATACTCTCTTTCCTATTACAAATGCTCATATGACCTTGGGAAGTTTTTTCTTTCGTTCCCGTGGTATTACACTGAATGTTCCTCTCTTTCTCTTTTTCTAAGATAGGTCTTTCTTTCTTTTTTCTGGATCCCCCTCTCCTTTTGGCCTCTTTCCTTTATATAGTTTCAATTCTTGTTCTCATCCTTATAGCTGTTTTGCTTCTACCAAGAGTATCAGGGATATTTTTTCCCTACTTTATCGGGTTCCTTACCTTCTTATCTTGGGATTCTAACGACCTGGGGGTTACATGTCTTGTTCAAGTTGTCTTATGCGCTATTAATGCGGCACAAGTTAGGTAAGAACCCCTTCATTAATGCGGAGGTAAAGATCTTCCTCCTTCTTGCATCTTCTAGGAGTTTTCTGTGGTTACTAGTATCTTCCAGAGGTCACACATTGATCATCCGTGCTTCAAGACTCGGCTAATGCCAATAATTTCCCTTTCCCGTGGTAATAGGCTAACCATGGTACTCCATCTTATCCTAAACACTTATGGTTATCCAACTTTCACCCCTTTCATGGATTATCACTCTTTGAGCATTCCTCTCAGTAGAGAGGCTAGGCCTAACTACTTTCCCGTGGCCCGGTGACTTTTTGGGCCCTAGGCCCGAGTAAAGACTGTTTCACTCCCCATAATAGCCCCCCACGATCTTTAGGTCATCATTACTGACGTGAGGATCGTGGTTCAAGGAAATCATGGCAATCATTACCTGGCATTTATGAATAGTGGCAGCGTCGGACATTAAATGCCGCAAACATACCCGAGATTCTCACCCCATGATCTTCTATGCATGTCTTTGAATGGATGGTCAGATGGGTCTATTGGAAAACGGAAAAAAGGGCGGGAAAGGAAGGGTCTCTTCTGTCCCTTCCACTCCCCCATTTTTCCTATATAAGGGAGACCTCAGACCCACTCTCTGGTTCCTTTTACGTTTTTTCTTTCCTCAAACATTACAAGTTTTCTATCCCTCTCATCTCTTCACCGCTTTCTTTTCCGACGACCTTCAATTGATTACCCGTGACTTTCCTTTTATCTGCCTTTCTATCATCTTGTAAGCCTGTCTTCTCCCTCTTTCTTTAGATTTAATCTTTGCCATCTCTTTCTTCTTAATTCTTGCTATGCCTACTATGGGGAAGTTCAAATTGATGGTTGATACCCCCGAGAGACTAGCTGAGTTTAGGACGAAGTACAACTTCCCCGATGATGTAGAAGTGAGTTATTGCTCGGAAGCCGAGGCAATACTCTCAAGAGGGGAGGATAGAGTAGTAATTCCCCTCGTTGCTATAGTAAAGGGAGGAGTTAAGATCCCTATGAGTGAACTCCTTACTAACTTTCTTCGTCATTTTAAAGTCTGCCCCAACTAATGTACCCCTAACATCTTTAGGATCATTAATAGCATAGACACCCTTAACAAAAGGCTCGGACCAAACCTTACTAAGCATAAAACCTCGGGGTATTACTTTAAGATCTGGCACGGGGAAGTGAGGCTCATCTCCGGTCTTCCGGATTCCGACAGAGAAACAGAGGGAGACTATTTGATCGTATGGGGGAATTGGTACCCCAGTGGGATCCATTGCCCCACTAAGGTGGGTAAAGTAGGTGGGTAGATTTTGTAGGACTCATTTTTTCTCTACTAACTTGTTGTTTTCTAATTTATTTCATTCTTGAGCTATTGTTAACATTCGTTGTGACAAACCTTTGTTTATTTCTTTTTCAAAGGACCATGCATTCAAGAAGAAAAGGCAACTAATCAACTCCACGGATTGAATAGATTACTGAGATCTCCAATCTATCCTCATCTTGATGGTTAACTCCATGTAGCTTATTTGATCCTTGGGTACTCTCTCGTGTACCGTAGCTTTCAAGCCGCGGGGAAGGCTATCACAATTAAGCATCCATTGCTTCCATACATCGATGTTATTTGTCAGGGGTATATACTATCTCCCTCGGAAAGTTCTCGTTGAGAAGAGGGGCGATACCATAGCAAATCTCCTTCTCTTTTTACCCCTAAGGATCTAGGAGTTACCCTTGCCATCCCTACTCCATTTGACCGCCCTAGGAGACAAAGAAGGAAGAAAACAAACCGTGACACAACCAACGACCCTTTTCCACCCTGTGAGGAACTCAACATTCCGGTGGCTATCCCTTTAGATGATCCCTCCGCCAAGATGACACTTTAAAGAAGTTGGGTCACTCTTGCCTAGGTTTTGGCTAGGCCTGTTAGGCCTCAAGGCTAAACACCCACTCCTACTTCAACCTCTCTACTCTTCCTCCTAGCTCCATCGATTATATCGATAACCACGGTGTCCCAACCCGTGAAACTAGGGCTGGGCGTAAGCGACCAAGGGTATCAAGTTTCGCGCAAGCCTCAACAATTCCCGACTCAGAGAACTCTCCTCCAAACTTGGGTGACACCCATGTTGATGTTATGGATGCCCCAGCCTATATAAAGTCGTTTATGGTGGACGAGGAGGCTCTTCCTACTACGGACAGAGTAAGGCCCTGGAGGGATGGCCATGGAGGAAAAGTTGCTAAATGTGTAGGGAAGGCTCTCTTACTTCCCGATGACATGAAGCACTGGGAAAAATGGGACGACGATCCTTTGTTGCTAAACATGAAGAAGGAAGCCATCATGGTAATCAACAATCTCACTACCTTTCTTATTTTTCTTTAAAGAATTTTTCAAATTCAATTAATCTTTTCTTCACAACTTTTGGCAGGGCTATCAATGCTCCGCGATCGTTGAGGAGAGGTTTCTAGCTGTCAAGGCTAAGGCTCAAGAGCTTCATACCGACAACGAGGATCTTTTGAAGAAGATTTCAGATGTGATGAACAAAGTTTCTAAATCCGAAAAGCTTAGAGCGGAGGTTGAGGAGAACACCAAGGCCATTACTGAAAGGAAGCTTTAGAGAAAGAGCTTGAGGAAATGAAGAAAACACTTACAGAAAAAGAGGCCGAGCTAAAAGGTTTGTGGGTAGTTGATGAGGCCAGGATTCAAGAGTCCTATGACCAAGGCTAGCTCAACTGCATTTCCTCTATGAAGCCCAAAGTGCAACAAAACCTTTAAGTCTACTACTCCAAAAGGTGGTTTACTGCGCTTGATAAGATGCAAGTGGAACCTTCTTCATCCCTTAGGCAAGAAAGAAGCATCCCAATCCCTTAAGAACTCATCATCATTCCTAACCCCGATATCCAGGCGATCATCAATGATGTATATCTCGTCCTCGAAGCTGAAGGGGTTGGTCCTACCTTGAGGTTAGTAGGAGATGTGATCAATCCCGCAGCTGTGTCTACCACCGAGGAACCACCTCGTGCTTAAGCTTTTTTCTTTTGGATTTTTCTTTTTTTTTTTTTTTTTTTTTTTTTTTTGAACACTTGTCTATCTCGCTTGATTTTTGGGGGCCACAACTTGGTGTTATTATTATTATTTTGTTAGGTACCTTGGACTTCTATCTGCTAAGTATATCTCTAAGTTTGTTTGTTATTTACTCTATGCTTCCTATTCATGCTTTTTAAAACTATTTTAGATGTTTAACAAAATTTTTTTTTTTTATCAATAAGTTATCCTACATAAGTTACATCATTTGCTCTTCAAGGTTTAATTTAACAACCCAACTATTATGTCTTAGAAATATTAAGATAAGTAAAAGCTGAACTTGTTTCTTCTTGAGGTGTTGGCGTAGGTCATTCACTACGGAATTTTGATTTTTCTTCCTTAAAGTGACTTTGGAATCAGACTAAGACAAGCAACTTAGTTTAAAAATTTACTCGAAGTAAAGACAAGGTTTAGTACTCCGGGGTTTCTTTATGTGAAGTTTTAATTTTGTTCCTTGATAGTGACCCTGGAGTCAAATCGAAACAAGGAACTCAGTTTAAAACTTACCCAAAGCAAAGACAAGGTCTAGTACCCCGGGGTTTATTTATGTGAAGTTTTAATTTTGTTCCTTGATAGTGACCCCGGAGTCGATCTGAAGCAAGGAACTTAGTTTAAAACTTACCCGAAGCAAAGACAAGGTCTAGTATCTTGGGGTTTATTTCCCTTTTTCGTTTTGGGCATTTCCATCTAAGCCTTCATGGGGTTTTCCACTGTTTATAAAACTAAAACACTAAGGAAGATAAACAGTGCATATCTCTTATATAATACTCAAAAGTAGTACTTCTTTAAGTTAAATACATTCCATGGCCTTACCACAAGCCTCTTATCCAGATCCTCTAACCGATAAGCACCGATTCCAATAATAGATGTTACCTTATAGGGACCCTCCCAAGTTGGACCAAGCTTTCCCATAGCAGGATCTCGGGTATTCCCCATGACCTTTCTCAATACCAAATCCCTCGAAATAAACTCTCTACTCTTGACACCCTTATTATACCCTCGACTAATCTTCTACCGATAGTTTGCCAACTTTATCGCAGTGTTGTCACGGTTTTCATCTATCAAGTCTAGATGCTTGTAGAGCAGTTGGTCATTTTTTTCGACTTGAAACACCTCGGTACAAGAGGTCGGCAACCCTGTCTCTACGAGTATCATGGCTTTCGCACCATAAGTCATTGAGAAAGGTGTTTCTCTAGTTGAGCGTCGTGGAGTAGTTCGGTATGCCCATAATATGCTCGAGAGCTCCTCCACCCACTGTCCTTTTGAATCGTTAAGTCTCCTTCTCAAGCCATTCACGATAGACTTATTTGTGGCTTGAGCTTAACCATTACCTTGGGGATAAGATGGAGTTAAGTACCTATTAGTAATCCCTAATTCCGAGCAAGTACCTCCAAACGCCTTGCTATCAAATTGCAAACCATTATCTGATATGAGAACTTTTGGCACACCAAATCATGTCACAATGTTCTTACATAAAAATTTTTAACATCTGTATCTCGAATGTTTGCAAGGGGCTCTACTTCTACCCACTTTGTGAAATAGTCTGTTTCCACCAAGAGCCATTTCCTATTACCCGTGGCCCTAGGAAAAGGTCCCATTATATCTAGCCCCCACTGCGCAAAAGGCCATGGGTTGGATATGGGATTGAGGATTCCCTCGAGCTGATGGATGCTAGGAGCGAATCTCCGGCACTGGTCACACTTTTTAGAAAATTCCAGCGCTTGCTTTTGCATGCTTGGCCACCAATATCCCCGGGTAAGGGCTCGGTGTGCTAATGACTAGCCTCTCGTGTGACTTCCACATATTCCTTCATGTAACTCTTCCAAAAGTACTTCAACTGCTTCAAGATGTACACATAGTAGATAGGGTCCCGAATATGACCTCTTATATAGCCTCCCATCTTTGGAGACCTAGTACCATGGAGACCTGCACCTGATTCGGTCCGATTCTTTCTTAATTTTAGGCAAAGTACCACTCCGGTGATAGGCCACTATGGGATCCATCTAGCTAGGGGACGGACGTATACTTAGGACTACAACATTGCTAGGGTGAGTTAGACTAGAAAAAGGTAAGAGTTCAACGGACACAATCCTTGGAAGTGGATTAGCCATTGTAGAAGCTTGAGTGGCTAGTGAATCAGCATGACTATTGCTTCCCCTAGAGATATATGATATCTCTAATCGCTTGAACCGCCACTTCATTACTCTGACCTTTTTCAAGTAGTTTATCATTCTTTGGTCTTTAGCCTCAAATTCTCCCACGACTTGACTTACCACCAACCACGAATCACAATATAGTTGTACCCTATCCGCCCCAATTTGTTTCGATATTCTAAGACCCACAAGGAGAGCTTCATACTTAGACTTATTATTGGACGCGAGGAAACCTAGCGGGGGGAAACCTAGCTAGAATGACTTCTCAACTCTAATTCCTTCTAGAGAAACAAGTATGATCCCGACCCCTGCTCCTCGGCAATTTGATGCTCCATCAACATACACTTGCCATACATTTTCCCAAGGTGCCATTGTCTTGCCTTCATCTATCCTTAAGACTTTGGGCTATTTGGGTGTAAATTTTGCAATGAAATCTGCCAAGACTTGCCCCTTAATAGCGGTTTGGGGTTTATATTGTATATCAAAGGCTCCTAAAGAAACCCCCCACTTGGCTATCCTCCCCGTAAAACTTGACCTTCTAAGCAATGCTTGCAAAGTGTGCTCGGTTAGCACAATTATAGTATGGGCTTGAAAATAGTGGGGTAACCTCTCGACAAAGATGAATTACTGCAAGCACAGCTTTTTCCAAGGGTAGATATCGCGTCTCTGCTTCCACAAGAGTCTTATTGACATAAAAGATTGGTTTTTGAACTCCTTGATCCACCCTTAGCAAAACAGCACTTACCGCGTGATCAATCACAGCTAGATACATATACAGTGTTTCTCTAGGAACTGGCCTTGATAGAATGGAAGCTCGGGACAGGTATAGTTTCAGCTCCTCAAACGCTTGCTGGCATTCATCCATCCACTGAAAGCCTTTCCATTTCTTCAACAACTGGAAAAAAGGGCAACATCTATCCGCAAACCTAGAGATGAACCAATTGAAAGCTACGGTCATCCCCGTAAGTCGTTGGACCTCCTTAGGACTTTGAGATGATCTTAAATTTTGCAGGGCTACAATTTGGTCTAGATTGACTTCTATACCCCGATGTGTCATCGGGTAGCCTAGAAACTTTCCCGAGATAACCCCAAAGGCACATTTGGAGGCATTCAACTTTAAATGGTGCTTCCATAGTGTTTGGAACGTTTTTGCAAGATCCGTGAGGTGATCCTCTGTAGCCTTGTTCTTTACTATCATATCATTGATGTATGCTTCCATATTTCTCCCCAATTGCTCCTTGAACATCGTGGTTACTATCCTTTGATAAGTAAATCCTGCATTTTTCAACCCAAACGGCATGACCTTATAGTGAAAATTACCAGTGGGGGTAATAAAAGAAGTTTTCTCTTGGTCCTCGGTGGTTAGCGCTATTTGGTGGTATCCTTGGAAAGTATTAAGGAAACTCATCCTAGGGTGCCCAAAAGTTGCATCAATAAGCTAGTTTATCTTTGGCTTTGGAAAAGGATCTTTAGGACATGCCTTATTTAGGTCCATGGAGTCAACACACACTTTCCACTTCCCATTCCTTTTCTTCACAACTACCGTATTAGCTAGCCATTCGGGATAGTAAACCTCCTTGATTGCACCAGCTTCCTTAAGTTTATCCACTTCTTCCCTCACTGCTTTAATATGTATATTTGAGGACCTACGAAGCTTTTGCTTTTTTGGTACACAATTAGGATTGACATTAAGTCGATGATAGATAAAATCCGGACCCACCTCAAGTGCCTCATATGGGCTCCATGCAAACACATCTAAATTTCTTATTAAAACAAGACTAATTCTACTTTTTCCAACATAGGAAGTTTAGCTCCTACCTAGAAATATTTATCCCCGAGGTCAATGTGCACCTTTTCCAACTGCTCACAAGCATCTTCGGGTAGGGATCAGAATCGCTACAAAAGATTTGTTACCCCAAGCTTGGCCTTTGCTTATGCCCCACAGCAGCTATCTAGCATTTCCGAGCCATAGATTGATCCTCACGTATCTCTACAATGCCGTGCTCGGATGGAAATTTCATCTTCTAGTGCAATGAAGGAGGTACTGCACCCATAGAATGGATCCATGGGCGTCCGAGGATTTCCATGTAGGGTGAGTATGAATGCACTATTATAAAATGAACCATTTCTCTTCTTCCTTCCACCTCCATGGGTAGGGTCACCTACCTGGCTGGCACAACGATGCTCCATCGAAGGCCACCAGGGGACTATCATACTTAGTCAAATCCTCGGGAGAAAGCCCCAACCCTTCATACATATCCGGGTACATTATTTCTGCCCCACTCCCCTGATCTATCATCACTCTTTTAACATCAAACCCCCAATCTGCAATGTCACTACCAAGGCATCCTTATGGGAATGAACAATATCCTTCAAGTCTTTTCTCGTAAAGTCAATGCTTTCGGCTTCCTAACGTCTCCTCTTTGGCACAGGTTCTTCTAATTCTAAGTTAGAAGTTGAGCTCACCGTTAATACTCTAGGTGGAGCTTTCACAGTCTCCGCGTGCTTTCCTGCTGCATGTATTACCCCTATAAGTCCCCGAGCTGGTGTTGTTGTTCTTGAGGTGGATCCACCTTTTTGATCTTATGGGCATGAATCCTCCCCAATAAGAATTCCCCCAAGTACCCTGCCGCCTTTCAAGCTAGCGCAAGTGTTCCTTTAAGGTTCAGTAATCTTTAGTTGTAAGCCTACAATCCCTATGATATGAACAATAAAGGCTCTGGTTTCGTTTGGTTATGTCCCCACTCATCTTGTTTGGCCAACGAAAATATGGCTCATTCTTTATCTTTTCCACAATGAGCTAACCATCCATTGCTTCTAGGCCTGAGGGAAGAAATCCCTCCGAGGTCGAGGGGTCTAATCTATCTTACTTTCCTTCTTTTCTCCCATGGGTACCTTTGCCTTAGCCTTATCTTGCAACTGGTCATCCTCTAGTCTTTTATATTCTTTTACCTGTTCCATTAGTTTGTTCATATCCGTAATTGGTTTTAAGGCCAATAAAGCCCTCAAATCAGAATCAATAGGAAGGCCCACCTTAAAGGTACTTGTAGCAATTCCCCCATTATCTCCCCCGATCTCATTATACAATTCCCAATACCGATCCGAATAAGCTCTAAGGGTCTCTCCCTCCTTCATTGCTAATGAGAGAAGTGAGGCGAATGGCTTTGGGGTCTAGCTACACGTGACAAACTTGGCCACAAATGCTTTTTGATAAGCTCATCATAACTTTGGATAGCCCCTTTCTCTATCCCATCAAACCATCTCATAGCTATCGGGCCCAAACTAGAAGGAAAAACTTTACACATCAGGGCCTCATTCTTAGAGTAAATGGTCATACTTTAATTGTAATGACTAACATGCTCTACGGGGTCTGTTTTGCCATCATAAATTGTGAAAGTTGGCCTGGTAAATCTCTTCGATAAATCTGTTTTCTCTATTTCTTCCGAGAACAGAGATCGAGATATTTGGCGTAGAGCCTTGGTCATGGCATCTTCACGAGAAGCATTCAGAGTTGAAAAGACTTAAGAGTGAGGAACTGGGCCTTTCAACTTCCTCCCCTCCCGCTCATCCTTCCTAGTCTTGTGAGGAGGCAAAGAAACTATTCTATCTCTGGGAGGAGTCTTCTCTCGTTCCTCATGAGAATGGGGTGATCTCCTATCCCTTTTTCTATTTCCATCACCCCTTCGGCACTCACCTCCTCGGGAATGACTAGGTGACTTGGCCCCCTCTGATGATGCAACTCCTCATCTTTACGGCAAAGCAACTCTTTATCCTTCTCCACATTTCTTTGCAATAAAGCCACTTGTTCCCTCAACCTCTCCACCTCCACGTCCCTATTAGCATAGGACGGCCCCTCTATATTGGTAGCAAATCCCTCATGTTGTGGGGGTGGACTAGGTTGTCGCCGAGTCCTCCTGTGCACTTCGGACCTTAGGCGTCTATCTACATGAACAGATTCTTCTGATATACTAGGCTGCTCCAGGTGTGCGGGACCACTTCGTGACCGGTTAGCCATGATCTCAGACAACCCAACTCTTGAGTCTTCTGCTTAGTAGAGTTATCCCCACAGACGATGCCAATTGTAGAGACCTTAAAGATAGTCCCCGAGGAAGGGTTCTCAGATCTCTTCATCAACAACTCCACACAATAAAGATACAATTAAATAGGGGGAACAAACACTCTACAATGGGAAACACAAATAGTGGATCTCTTTGACCATTAAAATACTCTCTTTCCTATTACAAATGTTCATATGACTTTGGGAAGCTTTTTCTTTTGTTCCCATGGTATTACACTGAATGTTCCTCTCTTTCTCTTTTTCTAAGATAGGTTTTTCTTTCTTTTTTCTGGATCCCCCTCTCCTTTTAGCCTTTTTCCCTTTTCTAGCTTCAATCCTTGTTCTCATCCTTACAGTTATTCTGCTTCTACCAAGAGTATCGGGGATATTTTTCCCCTACTTTATTGGGTTCCTCACCTTATGCGCACCATTAATGCGGCAGAAGTTAGGTGAGAACCCCCTCATTAATGTGATGGTAAAGATCTTCCTCCTTCTTGCACCTTCTAGGAGTTTCCTATAGTTACTAGACTCTTCCAGAGGTCACACATTGATCATCCGTGCTTCAAGACTCGGCTAATGCCAATAATTTCCCTTTCCCGCGGTAATGGGCTAACTGTGGTACTCCACCTTATCCTAAAAACTTATGGTGATCCAACTTTCACCCTCTTTCACGGATTATTACTCTTTGAGCATTCCTTTCAGCAGAGAGGCTAGGCCCAACTACTTTCCTGTGGCCCAATGACTCTTTAGGCCCTAGGCCCGAGTAGGGACTATTTCACTCCCCACAACAAGTCTTCGAAATGTATATATACGACATTCTTTATTTTATTCAAAACTATGATTTTGATTCATTCTTTTTTTTTTTCCTAGTAAGAAATTATTTTAGGCTTTTGGCAAGTAGTTACATGGAAATTTTAGCTAAGGTGAGGTAACAAGCCTATTGAAAACCCATTTATAATATTTTGAACGAAATGATTAAGAAAATTAGAGAAATTTTTTTGAAAGGATTATGTTGATGAGCCTTGATTCAAACAACACTTCCTCTTCTCACAAGTGTGGGTGAAAGATGAGGTCACGATATTAAAGCTCATCCAATGCATTTGCAACTTACCAAGAGGGGGAGAAAAACTCACAAATATGTTAGCCTAACTACCTTAGTAATTGAAGAGATAATCATAATAGATTTTTTCTTTTCATATTTGGCATTTGTAGTTGTTTAAGAAAACCATTAAAGGTCTAAAAGTCAGAAAAGCACGTAACATTAGTTATTAGATACATACCCATTCTCATAATGCCATCCAGATAAACTAGCCGCTTCATTTAGCATTGCCCTCCACCTCCGCACCTTCTCTATGTTATTCTTGAATTTGTTTTCTTGTTTAGCCAGTGCTACTTTAAAATTACCTTCTTGCTTACGTACTTAGGATGGATCTACTTTGTAAAAAATAGGTATAACCCATTGTCCATTTAGCTTGCAATTAAGAATCTCAACAAGTTCTTCCAAACACCAAGTCGAAAATGCATAATTTTGAGAGAATATGATGATTGAAATCCTTGAAGATCTAATAGTTTTGAGAAGTTCTCCTGAAATTTCTTCTCCTCTTTGGAGATCATTATCAATGAAGGTCTTGATTCCTTTGTTGCACAAACTATGATATAAATGGCCAGTAAAACCATTACGGGTATCTTCACCTCTAAAGCTCAAGAAGACATCGTAGTTCCACTGGCGAGTAGAAGAAGAAAAAGAGAATCCTTGATTGATCGGGAAAGCCATCAAAATCTATAAACAGAAGATTGAGAAGAAGAAAGATGTGACGAAATGAGAATTACAAGAGATGAGGAGTAAAGCTCTAAGTTTTTTGACTGCGCGATATTTGAATGCAAATGAAGGCCTTGAAAGTAGGGAAGTCCCACTTCCACGAATATTCCTCGAAATGAAGGCCTTTTGAACAGACAGGCTCTTTCATTTTTCAAAAAGTTAATGACATAGCAATGAATAATCTGACTTTTTTGACAACGTGCAATTGACTTAGTCTTTAGTATTCAAGGTATATGTATATTGTGTTTCTTTGCCAAACTGGAACGACATTCTATATTTTATTCACAACTTTGATATTGATTGATTCTTTTTATTTATTTATTTATTTTTATTTTATTTTATTTTTATTTTTTAAGAAAGAAATTGTTTTAGGTTTTTGGCAAGTAGTTGCTTGGAAATTTCACCTTAGGTGAGGTAACAAGCCTATTGAAAACCCATTTATAATACTTTGAACCCCATTTATAGTACTTTGAACGAAATGATTAAGAAAATTAAAGAAATGTTTTTGAAAGGATTATGGTGTGGAGCCATGATTCAAACAACTCTTCCTCCTCTCACAAGTGTGGGTGAAATGTGAGGTGATGGGATTAAAGCTCATCAAATGTGTTATTGTGTTTGCAACTTAAAAGTAGGGAAGTCTACCACAAAGATTCCATGGTATAAACCTTCGAATAGACCGGCTCTTTCATTTTTTTTTAAAAAGTGGGAATGACAAAACAATGAATATTCTGACTTTTTTGACAACACGCAATTTGACAAAGTCTTGAAATGTGAGGTGATGGGATTAAAGCCCATCAAATGTGTTATTGTGTTCGCAACTTAAAAGTAGGGAAGTCTTCCACGAAGATCCATGGTATAAACCTTCGAACAAACCAAGAAATTATAAGATCCACATGGTAGACAAGTGATGTGGTTCACCATTTCACTAAAAAACCTCAACTGTTTAAAATTGTTAGTTAGAAAATTTTTTTAAACATAAATTAATTACTGACTCAGCAATTTTAAATAAGTGGAAGTTTTTTACTAACTAACAATTTTAAACAAGTGAAAGTTTTTTAGTGGAATGGTAGACAAGTGACGTGGTTCACCAGAGAACTTTATAATTTCTTGAACAAACCGGCCCTTTCATTTTTTAAGAAGTGGGAATGACAAAACAATGAATATTCTGACTTTTTTGACAACACGCAATTTGACAAAGTCTTCAACACGTAAACTCATTGTCTTTTACTCACACATCCATCCGCTCCAATCAACAGATTAAACACTAAAAAAAGAAAACATACCACTATACCATACAAACAAAAGAAGACGAAGATGTAGTGTCAAAGAATTGGGAAATAAAGACAAGGAGTCGGTAGGCTTTTCATTTTTTAAGTTGAAATGAAACTTCTTGGAAGGTGTCTTACTTACAAATACCATTGCATGCATATTTATTTACAGAAGTGCCATTTTTTTAAGAGTACAATACGTGAGAACAAATGCATGATGTGTGCAATTAACCATAACCAATTCTTCTAAAAAAATTAGTTTCATTAGAATTTTTGTTTATTCCATTATCAATTTAAATTTTAACTCAATAATAATATGTGATAATATATTTTTATTATACATATTTATATAAATATATATTGTAGTAATCCTAAAATAGTAGACCGGTATCAAAATATTCCGTTAAAGTGACCAAAACTAATATCAACAAGCAGTGAACAAACTTTTTGTCACACTATCATGGTACGAATATAATTTTTTTTTTTTTTTTGAAAAAAATAATAATTTGAATTTGAATAAGTCTGCATGATCACAGGTTTTGTCACACACGACAAAACTTATGTTATTAATGGTTTGAATGAGTCAACACAATCACTAGTTTTGTCATACATGTACGATTTCAAAAATTCAAGTCTTAGAAAAAAGAAAAACAATTATGTAATCCAACCCAAAAATGACGTAGTGTATGATGAAGGATATTGGATTTAGATTGCCAAAAGCCTTGAAACTCAGCTAGACCATGTAGTATATAAACTAAGAGAGATAGACAAAGTGACATGAAGTAAAATTGTTTATAAAAGTTAAGGGGGGAAAAATAAACATTTTAAAGTTTACTAAAATTGAACTTTTAGTAAACTTTAGAGATGAAAACAATTTTGTAGTCTATTTTTAATTTTTGGATATCTAAGTGAAACAAACCATTTATGTAACTAATCTACTAAGCAGGCATTAGATTCTAAGTTTATCATCATCATGATAAGAAATCAAAGCAATCCAAAATATTATACAAGAAATCATTTGTATATTGAGTGCTATTTCACAAAGAGAGTTTGGAAGAAGATGTTAAAAAAAAAAATGTTGGCTTAGTAGAGATGTTTGAAGCTATGATGATAAACCTAACTGGGCAATTAACAAACTATAGGTAGGGATTTTAAAACTACATTGTTGAGATTGTTTGGGTAGCTACCAACCCACCACATTTAGTTACATTAAAGAAAAAAAAAAAAAAAAAAGCTTCTTGTCACGGACTAATCGCACCTATAGGGTGCTTGCTAACTGAGGATGGAACCATGTACAAAAGGGGGGTGTGCCCCCCAAAATTTAAAAATATTAAATAGTAGGTGTGCATACCCAAAATATGGTTATTGGGCTCAACCTCTACTTGGGCTCACAATCTATTTGTATTGTGGGCTTTGGGTTTCCTACTATGGGTGGTCCTATGCTTGGAGATCCAAATACACTCCTGTTTCCTCAAATCCCTCTCTTTACCTCACAGAGTCGCTCCTTTTCTCTCTTGGCGTGATCGCACTTTTTTCTCAGTGTTCTCTCCCCAAATTTTCCCCCACCTTCCTCATTCTCTTCTCCTATTTATAGGCTAAGATAAGTGGAGGTGTTATGATTACTCCCCCTTACTAATGTGAATAGGGGTCCAATTCCATCATCTCAAAGTGGATGTTCCGTCAGAGAGGTGGTAATGGCATTGGAACCGATTCTCACCTCTAAAAGCTGGCTCGGCAGCGATATTCCCGAAGGCACTACCGGGCAGGTGAGTATAGGGTGTCTCTGAGCAATGACACCTCTGACTAGGTTAGAGATGCTCGGGATGGGCCTGCTTTGGGTATCCAAGACGACGTAGTCTTATCTCGACTCTTGGGCCCAGATTGGGCCTTGAGGCATTTGGATCGAGGCTAAAGGTCCGGAATGGGGACAAGGTCATATAATGTATTGCGAGGCTTGGGCCCAAGGTCCGTGGGGCTTGGGGCCCATCCCCGTACAAGCTCGGGGGCCCTAGGCCCATCCCCGTACAATAGATACCAGGCATGAATCAATAGGTATATATTTAAGATTTTAGAAAATAAGCCCAAGAAAAATTATATTTGCCCCTCTCAAGAAAATTATATTTGCCCCCCTCGACTTCAAATCCTAGTTCCGTCCTTGTAGCCGAGGCAAGCGGATCTATTCACCCATTAGCAGCCTCTTATCTTGTATAATGAAGAATGCATTCATGGTAAATTCATGGTGAATTTCTCCCTTAAGTTTAACATTCTTTATGCAAGAAACTCAAAATGCTACAACTCATTTATCAGTAGAACTTCCTATGTTATTGAATGTATGATTGCTTCCTACCTTATGTCTGATGCCTGATGTCCATTTGTAATGTGTCAGTTATAAATTAATTACTTAGATATCCGTTGGTGTGTATAAATACCATTAGTTACACTTTCTGTTTAATTTTTACTTTACTGATTGATTGTATTAATATTATCAAAATATGCACAAGATATGTGCTTCTCGTATGTCCAGGGATTTATTGAAGTCACTTGTAGAAACATTAGTTACTAAGCATTAGAATCCAAAGATGGATGCCTTTGCAAGATAATATATACTATTACGTAGTGGGAACTAATTACTTTTGGAACTTCCATAGAATTCTTATTAAAATTTTCTGATTGTTATATTTAATTAGTCGCAGACCCACACAATATGTGGAAATAAATAATTATTTTATAATTGTAATATAATGTATACTTTTTTCTCTAAAATTTGTTGAAGTTAATTTTTTCTCCCTAAAAATTAAACAATTTATATTCGGTTCAATTAGGTCTACTTCGGTCTCATTTGATCCAATTTGGTCCACTTGTTCAATTTTGGTTCTCTTCGGTCCATTTTGGACTAATTGGGCCTTAATTGATTCTTTTCATATGTTGCATTTTTAAGTTTAGCTCAAATTTTTTTTTTCTTCTTAATTTTTGGGTAGAAAAGTATGAAATTTTATTATATTTGGGCTAAACTCTTTAATTTTGAGTAAAACAATACAAATAAAATAGAAATTAGAAATATGAGTCCTAAAAATGCAATAAAAATAATAAATATTCAAAAGTCCTATTTGGTCCATCCTGTCCTCTTCGGTCCACTTTGGTTTAATCTGGTCCATTTGGTCCATTCCATCCACATTGGTCCTACTCCGTTCACTTCAGACCTATTCAGTCTACATTGGTCCTATTCAGTCCATTTTATCCACTTTGGTACTATTCAGTCGACATTGGTCCTATTCGGCCCAACTTGGTCCTATTCTGTCCTATTTGTTCCTATTTTCCATTATGTCCACTTTGGTCCTAATCTGTCTATTCGTTCTTATTTGGTCCATTTCGGTCCCCTCAAATTCTTTTCAGTCCACATTGGTACACTTAATCCTATTCGGTCTACTTTGGTTTTATTCGGTCCATTCTGGTCCACCTTGTTCTCATTTGATCCGATTCTATTCTATTTGGTCCAATTCAGTCCAATCGGACCACTTCGGTCCATTTTGGTCTACTTTGGTCCATTTTTGTGCACTTAAATATAGAGAAAAGACATGTTTAGGTTGAGATCCCCTATTCTAAATCCAAATTTATTTATATATATATATATATATATATATATATTTATATATCTATCTAAAACTCGTAATATCTAAAATCTTAAGCATATCATTTATTGTTGCTATACTTTTATTGAGTTATATTAACATAGCATTTCAATTCATTTCGGTTCAATTAAATTTAATTGAAAGTCTTTCTAAACATGAAAGCTATAAATATACAAATTTAATTTTTAGGGCAGTTACTCACTTGTTTTAAAGTCATTATTTTTAAATGAATTGCATGAGATTGATTATACCTTCGAGCAATATATATATATATATATATATAATTTTTATTTAAATAAATTATTCAAAATTTTCATTCTCTTAATAGAGATTATTATGATAATCAATATTTTATTCTATAATTATATGATGTTTTGGTTATCATACTGAATATGTATAGTTTATTCTCTAAATTTTATTGTAGATAATTTTTTCTCGCTAAAAATAATCAATTTCAACAAATAATTTTGATCACTCTATTTTTACAAATATATAATTTTATCATTGTTGATGTTTTGATATTTTTTTTTAATCTTCTAACTATTGTTATTATGCATTATATTTTCCTAATTTCTTTTGGTACAATTAAAATTTTTAACTTTCAAAATTATTATTCAAATTCTCATTCTTTTAAGGAGATTATTATGAAAACCAAAACTTATCATATAATTACAATTGATATTACTCAAATAATTGGTACTTCTCTCAACCTAAGCTTGTTTTTTCCCATTCTTAAGTAGGTACACTGAATTGGACCAAAGTGATCCGAAATAGACCAAATGGACAGAATAGACCTAAGTGGACTAAATAGACCGTATTGACTGAATTGGACGGAATGGACCGGTAATGGACCAAATTGGCCCGAAGAGGACCGACTTTATTGAAGTAGAGAGAATGAACAAATTAAATTCTTCGAAGTGAACCAAGTGGATCAAATTGGACTGAATTGACCATAGTAGATTGAATGGACCTAATTGAATTGAAGCGGACCAAAATAGACTAAAATGGACCGAATTTTGATTTGTAATTAGAATAGCCAAGATTGTGTTTTGATATAAATTCAAATTCTTACTTCCAAAATAATTAAGTATTAAATCAAACAAATATAAAACTGAAACTAAGAGAGAGAGAGAGAGAGAGAGAGAGAGAGAGAGAGAGAGAGAGAGAGTGCTTGTAATGGGGAACTAAAAAAAAATACAACACCAAAACATATGAACCTAAAATAAAGTTTAAGAAATCAATGATTCATCAATATAAAGTAGAGTTGCAAGAAAAAATGAAAAATTAAAAGAGAGAGAGAAAGAGAGAATAACCACTTTTTAAAGAGAGATATGAGAGAGAATTGTAAGAAATTTATAGAAAATAATATGAGAAGAAAAAAGTAAAAAGTAAAAAGTAAAAATATAGTTATACACACCAAATTATCCAAGTCATGTTATATTATGTAATAAAATAAAAATATATTATTATATACTATCTTTATAATGCAATAGTATAACATCTATGAAATCAAAGAGAAGAAAAAATATAACGACATAAAAACATAACTTAATTATATCAACCCAAAGTAGAGTTTCAAATAATGCAAAAAATCATCAACAAAAGTAGAGATGCAAGAAAAATAAAACATTCCATCAAAAAATGAAAAACAAAATTTTGAGAGAGAGAAAGAGAAAGAAAACAACCTTTTGTGTGTGGGAAAATATGTATAAAATGAGAGAGAGAATTGTAAATTTATAGTAAGAGGAGGGAATAAGAAAAGCCAAAAATAAAGGAAAATAAAAAGATAGAGGAAAAGTGATATTAAGGTATATAGTAGTGGGAAGATGAAAAGGTAAAAGTGAGGGGAAAAGTTGGTGAAAGTATAATACTAAGTTGAAAAATTAATATAAAAAAAAAGTTAAAAATAAGAGAGAGAATGTCGGACATGGGTGGATGATGTGGCTCAATAGGAGCATAGTAACAATAAATGTTACGTTTCAGCTTTTAGAAATGTATATAGATATAAATTACTTAATAGGTTATTTGGGATCCAAATAGCTGGGAAAAACAGAAGTTGGAACTCCTAGAGACTGCTTGCATTTTATTTGGTGAGTTATGTATCTTTTTATATTTGATTGTCTACTAAGCATGCTGCAATGACAGTTCTTGGAATATTTTCTAGGGGCTCATTCAAATTCATGTTGAAGAGGTTGATAATGACCTCTAATAATATTTCTCATTTCATCTTGATCGTTAAGATGATAAAATGAGATATTTTCTCGTAACTCATGATCTGTAGGAAGATTTTTCAAGTCAACACGAGTTCTCTTAAAAGATGAATTTTTGATAGGAGATGAATCTTGTGCTCTATAGGGGTGGCAAAATTGGACACGACCCGCGAACCCGACATGACACGAAATTAACAAGTTATAGGTTGAGGCTTAATGGGTTCATGTCATATTCAGATTGACACGATGGACTCGTTTGATAAACGGGTTGGGTTAGTGTTCAACCTATAAAACCCGTTTAACTCATTTAATTAAATGAAGTTTTACCAATATACCCTTCAAACCCTAGGTATATAAACTTAATAATTGTTGTGATTTATTTTCTTTTACATATTGTGATTGATTATTTGTGATATTGAGATATGCTTTAGTTTTGAATGATTATTTGAGATGCAGTTACTCATTAGTTTTGAATTTTATATTTAAAATATTTATTTTTATTTTTTGTTTTTTCATAAAAAATTTTCTTCATTTTGATAAAATCTGATAAACAGGTTGACACGACTAACCCGTTTAATAAATAGGTCGTGTTAGGATTGAGGAATCTTGACTCGTTTAATAAACATGTCGAGTTAGTGTTGACTCATATAGTTGGATACACATGAGTTGACATGATACGAACCCGACACACGAACATGAATTGCCACTCCTAGTGCTCTATATGGTTGGTTGGGCGCCATGAATTCAGTGGAAGGGTAGATGTTGTTCATCCCCATTTTTTTTTTTTTTTTTTTTTTGCCTATGAAATTATCCTCTAAACACCATTGTGAACTTTGATAAAGCTGATATCTTCAACAAGAACTTGGATGGCTAGGCTATATCTTTCCAGAAAACATAAAGACGAGTTTGTTATTTTTTAGTCTTTGTCTATGATTAGTGTTAACTATTGAGCAATGTGCCATACCCTAGACTATTTGGAAGAACACACAAAATTACATTTGTGGAAAAACTTCCATACCTCCATCAAGCCCTTCATACGGTTTTAGTCCAAACGAGCTCCAAGGACAAAAACTCTTTAAGGAACTAGGACCCAACCCCAACAAGAGTACACTATACTACAACATTACTTTCATTTAGGGAATACATATTACATGGTAAATCCTAATACTTGTTGGAAGTAGTCGTCTAAGACTTATTAACTATTGAACAAAGACGTAGGAGTCTAAGATGAACAATCTGGGATGGCTGCCTTCATAATGAAAAATCGTGCAGGCCAATTGATCACAAAGGGATGCTTCGATCTCCTAGTACGTTCAGAGGAAGGAGACTTCACACCTCTTCTCTACTGACAATAAGAGAAATACTATACATAGCCGGAGACAGGGCTACAGAGAAGCCTTGTATTGGTAGAATCTGAGCATTTAGCAGCCACACTAAACTCAATCAAATAAAGCACAAGGGATCATGCAACTACCCTGGAAGACATAAGGATCCAGATAGCCATGCTCCACCACGTATACTTTAAAGTGGCTCCTCAACCAATAATCAAGGAAGTCCAAAGCCGGCGAGAGAGGGGACCCAATTGGGCCTAGTTCTCTCTTTGCTAAGTACCAAAAAGAAAAAGAGAATATATATATATATATATATATATATATATATCTTGCATTATTCGTCACATTTATGTCTTTCTTACATATCATTAAAGATAAATGATTTGATACATAAATCAAATTAAATTTTCTAAAATAATTGTTAAATATTTTTGAATTATGTTCAAGAATTCACATCACTCTAAAAAGTTACTTTATCTACTTTAATACATCATGTAAAAATACACCCTACTTCTCATTCTCTATTTTAGCATATAAAATATTAAAATAATATAAATAAACAAAATTTTAAAACCAACCACACCACCATCAGGACCATATCAACAACCACCACCACCACCACCACCACCACCACCACCACCACCACCCACACCCACACCCACATCCCCCAACCACCACAATCCATACAAAGTCACAACCTACCACACCCAAAACATAATGGCCATCCAAAACTACTGCCACCGCCACCACCACCACCATGACCGCCACCCAAAATCAAATCACAAACCTCCCAAACCCACATTGCAACCACTAATCCAACCTAGCTACAACTACCAACCACCATGCAACCCAGCAAAACATAGAGGTCACACTCACACAAACTTATATTAGTGGCAACAACAAAAAGGAAAAATCTCTTGAACACACATCAACCCAACGAGTGACAATCACCACCACACCCAAAATCACAATAACCAACATCAACCCAAATCGAATCAAACTTAAGGTAGGAGAGGAATTTAATGTGGTGGAGAGATGGGTTTGCTAATCTAAAGCATAACTCTAAGATGACCTTGGTGGTTTGCAGTGGAGTGGAAGTGGTGAGAGGAGGAATAAAGAGAAAAGGGTGAGATAGAGAGATGGAGTATACAGGAGAGAGAAGAGACTGGGAGAGAGAAAGAGAGAAGCACAACAAAGAGAAAGAAAGGAATCTATATATAATAATAATAATAATAATAATAGGTAAAACTAAGAGAAAATTCAATTAAATTTCAAATTGAAATTCAATTAGGGTCTAATTTTGCACCATGTGTTCCATCTAATTTAAGTTTTTAAATTTTTGTGCCAAGTGAATTAATTCAATATAAAAATTGGATTTCAATTACAGTTTAATTTTGAGACATGTGTCCCATCTAATCTAAGTTTTTTAATTTTTGTATCAAATGAGTTAATTTAGTGTAAAAAACGAAGAATCCAATATAATTAAACCATAAAAAACACAATCTTTGAATGATTACATGTTTATGAGTCTTTTTTTTTTTTTTTTTTTTTTTGTAGAACTAAAAACAATTCAAGTTTATAAGTCATTTATATATATATTAATAAGTAGAACTGAGAGAAAATCTAATTAGATTTTAAATTGGAATTCAATTAGAGTCTAATTTTGCGCCACATGTCCCATCTAATCAAAATTTTTAAAGTTTTGAACCAAGTTAGTTAGTTCAGTGTAAAAATTTGATTTCAATTAGAGTTTAATTTTACGGCATGTGTTTTATCTAATCGAAGTTTTTTAATTTTTGTGCCAAATGAGTTAATTTAGAGTAGAAAATGACGAGTTTAATATAAATAAATCATAAAAAACATAATCATATATCTAACACTATATATAAAATTAGAGGAAGAGAGAGTTTGAATGATTTTATATTTATGAGTCTTTTTTTATAACTAAAAAAAAACAAAATTCATTTATATATAAAATATATATGTATATATATATATATATATATATATATTTATAGGTAAAACTTAGAGAAAATCTAATTAGATTCTACAATTGAAGTCCAATTTTGCGCCATGTGTCCTAAATTATTTATTTTTAGAGAGAGTTTTATTTCTTAATTTTGGAATCAAATGTGGGACCATATCATAAATATCCATTCAAGTGAGTTATTGTGTACAAAAACCTAAGAGTCTATAATTAATGAACATAAAAATATTTAAAACATTGACAATTTACATTTTCTATCTAATAACATTCTTACAAGACCTTTTATAGAGTTAAAAAAATATAAAAATGACTATCAATAATATTTTAATTATATATGTAAGATTATTATACTAAGCGTCTTAATGTGTATCTTTTAAATATATCTATACATATGCATGAAGTTATAAACTAGTTAAATAATAGTAACAAAGATCATTGTAGCATGTCACTTGTTTTCTTAAATTTTAGCACCTTTGATGTAGCATAATTTTTGGTGTTTGGGGTACCAAAATAATTATTTCAAATTTTTATTTTTAATAGCTTATTAGGACATCATACCTTGAAAATCAAAATAATTTATTTCCTTCAAATATTTAAGTGATTCCTAATAGGAGATATAAATAGAAAGCTCTCATTATAGTTGTTCCAAAAGTGTGAAATTTAAATTGACATCATTAAAATTAATTAAAGAGTTGAATTTTTCATTGTGAGAGTTGCCTAAAGTTTAACTAGGGTTGTAAAGGAGCCAAACTTTGTCAAGTAGTGAATGTTCAAGCTCAGCTTGACAACAAAATTAGAATGTTCAAGCTTGGCTTGAGCATGAATTAAGCCTACAAATAAAGTTCAAAAAATTATTGAACATTAAAAATCAAGCCTACAAATAATTTTCACAAGATTTACATCTAGGTTTAATAAAAAAACCTAAAACGTGGGTTCTAGTTAGCTCAACTGGTAAAGTCTCTGATGGTTGAATAAGAGATCCGGGGTTCAATCCCCGCCTACACCAAAAATTGATTGGTATCTTGGTCTAATGATAAAGAACTATCATTAGGAATGAACACCATAGGTTAAAACTCTCTAAAAAAAATTAAACAAACCCAAAATCAAAATTTAAGCTTGACTTATTTATAAATAAGTAAATATGAACGAACTTTTTATCAAGCCAAGTTTAAACTGTTTATAAATGGTTTGGTTCATTTGTTACCCTAAATTCAATCCACCTGGGTGACTTGGTGAAAATTTTAATTGGTTTCACCCATAGTTTTAAAAATCAGACCGGACCGATCGTCTCGATCGGTTCATTCGGGAATCGAGTGCGATCTGTCTGGTTAAAACCCCCAAAACCAGTAAAAAATCAGGTAAAAACCAGGGTTGAATCGAAAATTTAAAAAAAACAGTTCAATGCCCGGTTCGGTTTTTAAGGCTTCGTTTGGGAGGAGTGAATGAAATGGAATGTAATGGAATAAAAGGAATATTTTTAGAATATTCTTCCCTCCTCTTGTTTGGGAGTTTTAACGGAGGGAATGGAATGTCCATTACCTTATTTGGGAGTTTAAGTGGGAGGGAATGGAATGGTTAGAGGGAATGCTCATTCCTTCCTTTTCCCTCAAAACCTCAAATTTTTGTTCCCCTCAAAATTGGGAGGAATGGGAGGGAATGAATTTAGGTTTAATGAAATTTTTGTTAAAATCTCTAAAATACCCCTTTAATATCAACCTTTTTTTTCTCATTCAACCGTAAGAAAAATAAAGTTATAATTCTTGCACAATATTGTCCGTCCTCTACAAAGTGAAGTTCTCGCCATCGGTCTTTTGGTTTTTTTTTTTTTTTTTTTTTTTTTTGTCTTTTGCAATTTTTGGATATTGCTCAAACCAAGTATGTCTATCTTTTTCTTTTTCTTTTCAATTGTTTGCTAGTCTTTTTTTTTTTTTTTTTTAATTTTTATGAACTATTTGCTAGTGATTCATGAGAGTGATATATAGTGTTTTTATACACCTAAAAACCAAAACAAACTACATTCTGTACAACTAAAAACCTTGAAAGTGAAAAGAAACGAAAAAACCTTGAAAATGAAAAGAAAGAAAAAACATTACTGCATCTGACTAAAAAAAATTGTTTTTAGAAATTTGAAAGTGAGAATTCTTTGGAAAACTCTTTGAGAACATTGTGAATTTGGCGAGAACCGCTAGAGAACTCAAATTTGCTTTTTACTTTGTTTCCTCTTTGATTCTTCTGTTATTTACGAAGCAAGTGGTGTGTTACGTACACTTACAAAGTGTTAAGTCAACCATCCAATTAGTTAATAGCTCTAACCTTAGTTTTGGCCAACCTTAGTTTTGGAATGGATTATGTTATTTTGTTTTGTTTTGGCATGACTCATTACCGGAGTTTTTTTTTTTTAAAGATATTTGTTTGCATTGTTAGACAATATTTATTTTGTTGAGAATAAATATGTGATGCGTGAATTGCTTTACAACATAGAAATATACATAACTTGTTTTTTAGCTACAATAAATTTTTTTTTCCTTAATGAAATTGGGAGATGGAGATGTATTAAATTATCAAATCCATTGTAAAGCATACTAGCCAAAAAAGATCCAATCTAAAACTAGCAGCCCCTAAAAAAAATTTGCAAATTGAAATAAAGAAATTGTACTATTGTTAATTTTTCATGTTATTATCTTCATTTGTTAAATTATTGATTAGCGTGATACAATCTATTCACCTTGACAAAACAATATTGTAATTTAATAATCTAACACAGACCCAATTGTGGCTAACTAGTTTCACATCATCCACTAAATACTAAGCATTTCAAAGCAATTATAAGTTCTCATTGATTATTTTTTATATTCTTTAAAATGAGGGGTATAATAATAATGTTATTATAAAATGATTTCATTCCATTCCTTCCAATGTCACTCCTAAACGGTGTTACTTTCAATTTCATTTCATTCATTTATTTTATAACATCCAAACAAGATTTTTAAATCACATTCCATTCCATTCTTTTCCCTACTTCCATTACATTCCTTTAATGATCATTCCATTCCATTCTATCCCTTTATAAACTCCCAAACGGATCTAAAACCATGGTTTCACCCATTGATTTGGTCAAAAGCAAGTTGTCATTTATGGATGTATTAGCCTATATCCCCCGTTAGATGTCCTCTTAAGAGTCAACCTAACTATTTGGTCGACAATACTCGTGGTCGTGGGTTTTTAGGCAGGCAGCAAGTCAATTTAAACACCGCAACTTACCTAAATTAAGGGTTTTTTTATTATTAATTTTTAATTTTTTAAATTTTTAAATTGCATTTGGCAACGGTACACAACCAAGAAATTTCTAGAACTTTATCAAAAAATTGAAAAAAAAAAAAAAATTCTAGAACCTCTTGGAGAGAACGTACAGTATAATTTCCTAGAAATGCTAGAAGCCTAGAATACCAACCCTCCCAACAACTCTTCTTCATCTCCACCGCAGCTTTGTCGTTAAGTTCCGGATCACACGCATCCCATTACGTCATTGAGTCGGCAGACTACGTCTTCTATATAAATCACCTCTACTTCCCCTACTCCCTCATACAAACATCTCTCGAATTTCATCGTCTCCCTAATAATTCTCTCACACAAATATCTTTCTCTTTTTCTTTTACTCACATCCATCCAAAGATGCAGATCTTCGTGAAAACCCTAACCGGAAAAACCATCACCCTGGAGGTGGAGAGCTCCGACACCATCGACAACGTCAAGGCCAAGATCCAGGACAAGGAAGGCATTCCCCCGGACCAGCAGAGGCTCATCTTCGCCGGTAAACAATTGGAGGACGGTCGTACCCTCGCCGACTACAACATCCAGAAAGAGTCAACGCTCCACCTCGTGTTGAGGCTCCGTGGAGGCATGCAGATCTTCGTTAAAACCCTAACGGGAAAGACGATCACCTTGGAGGTAGAGAGCTCCGATACCATCGATAATGTCAAGGCGAAGATCCAAGACAAGGAAGGGATCCCTCCGGACCAGCAGAGGCTCATCTTCGCCGGAAAACAGTTAGAGGACGGTCGCACCCTCGCCGATTATAATATTCAGAAGGAATCGACTCTGCATCTGGTGTTGAGGCTCCGTGGAGGTATGCAGATATTCGTCAAGACTCTGACTGGGAAGACGATTACTCTGGAGGTGGAGAGTTCTGATACGATCGATAATGTGAAGGCGAAGATTCAAGATAAGGAGGGAATCCCTCCGGATCAGCAGAGGCTGATCTTTGCTGGTAAGCAATTGGAGGATGGGAGGACTCTCGCTGATTATAACATTCAAAAGGAGTCCACTCTTCACCTTGTTCTTCGTCTTCGCGGTGGCCAGTAAAAGGTTTTCTCTGAAAGAAGAAGGTTTTATGTGTTTGAATTGTGGCTTTCTTAATAAGTGTTGTTGAAAGTTATTTTAAGAACTCTGTGTTGTGGTTTCATCAATGTATTTATAATATCTAATTTAAATAATAGTACCTTTGTTTGTTCAAATTTCTGAGTTTTCTATGCCTTAATTCAATATGATTAATAGATATGCTCGATGAATAGAATGGACCTTCAAATTGGTCCTCAAATAGCTAGTTGAAATGCCTCCCTAGGCATATTGGAATTATGATTTGGTTGATTAGAGCTTTTAACTGCCAAGAATGTTGTTGAAAAGATTAGCAGCCTCTCATCACAGATTCACAATCACCACTGTGTTATCTGTTGCTAAATGTCGAGATTGTTCCTGTAATGCATTTATAAGTGAAGTGAAGCATTTTAGTTAGATGTTCTAGTTCTGTGCTGATGTGGTATTGGGTATGATTATATATTGTGTTTTATTTGCTGTATTCTTGGGGGAGGGGGGGTTTTAACCTGGACATCTTCCTGGGAAACATGAAGTAAGGTTCCTGTTCTAGTTCTGTGCTGATAAATCAAATGATATGATAGCAAACTTATAGGGCGTCAGATGATTGTTGTTACTTTCACTAGTTAGAAAAACCATTTTTATATAGTTATATCTAGCTTTTCTAGATTCTGTTGGGTTGAATATGAATTGGCTGCCGGATGGGCAGTACATATAATAGTATGCTACATGGTACTGACCAAATTTTCGTTAGTGTTTGAAATTGTTGTTGAGGGAAATTGTGAGTGCTACAAATGTTAATTGCTTTCATCCCTAGTACCATGTGATGTGTGTTAGTTAAAACAGAGAAGTTATTGTGAAATATACTCAAAATAGCTTCGTGTTAGTAGCTACAGCTGAAATGTTGCTGATATTTTTATCATTGGTCTGGATAAATAATGTTTGATTCAAAGCTCTGAGATAACTGTATTGAAATTCATGCTATGCTATTGCTTCTCTGTCAGCTTTCTGCCTTGTGGAAATCAGAGGTTTCTGCTTATGATTGCTGGTTATGTAGTGTTGGTTCTGTTCAAATTCAATTGTCAGAATGGGTAAAACTAGTAGTTCGGGTTATAGACCATTTGGTTCCTATAAGAAGTGGTTTTTAAGTATGCTTTCCTTAGTTCTTTCGTGAATCTGTTCTGCTTTAACTAGTTATTCTGATTCTGAATAGAAGCATGTTTAATTATCTGTGTTTGGTTCAAGATCTTTTATTTGATGAAATTTATACTTGGTGCTTTTAATGTCAAGAATACAATTATATTATATTTCGTATCTATATGGCATTTGTCTCCCTTCCCTATTCAAAGTGTTAAGCCACTTAAATTGCAATTTCTTTGAGCTATTGCTCTGCTGACAGCCACGAGCTACTTGTGAGACTGTTGGTGAGTGATTGGTTGGTTTGGAGTGTGTTGATTTAGTATGTACATATGTATTTGGATTTTTATTCTCATTAGGGGATGATTGTGTCTTATGAAACAAGACAGTCATATAAAACAGAACAAAACATGAAAATTTTGTAGATGTATATCAAGTACCCATAATTAAGTGTTGAAATTGAAAATGTTTTCCATTCTTCCAAATCCAGTAGCTTTCAATATTATATTGTTCTAGAGAACTGTTGAATTCATTTGGTCAGGGAAGAATAATTGCTTTGGTAGTAGAGTGGTGCTTGATGCTTACATTGTTAAATAAGTGACTTCCTAGTGCTAGAGGAGAATGTCCTGATCTTTATGATTCTCTATTGTTATTCTTTTTTTGATAAGTGATTCTCTATTGTTATTCCTACAATGACTTATAAAATGTCCTTTTTTTTTTTTTTTTTTTGTATGTAATGAATTTGGCATGACATGATTCCAAAATTTCCTCTGTTATATTCATTCGGTACCCTGGATTTTGGCACTTCTTATTAGTATTTTTTCCCCCTCTGGCTGTTGGAAGTCTGCATTTGGCAGTTACTTTTAGGTATGTACACTCTTATGTTTACCCCTCCCTCGGGTAAAGTTTAGCTCCAAACTGGGATGGAGCTATCTCCTCCCCACCTTCATGGTGATTTATAATACTATCTATGTGTATAGTTAAACAAGTCTCATCACTTATTAAAAAAGTTATGATCAAAACTACACGAGTGGTTTCTTCAATCACCACACTGAATTGGAGCAAGATAGCTCCAAACTAGTTTGGAGCTAATTCTTTCCTTTGTTCTAAGGGGTGGTTGAGCGCCATGAATTGAGTGGAAGGGAAGAAGATGGTCTTCCTTTTTATTATTCCTCTCATGAAACTATCCTCTAAACACCATTGTGAACTTTGATGGTGCTGATATCTTCAAATATAAATCTTTCCAGAAAGTTTTATCATTTTTTAGTCTATGATTGGTGTTATATAAATGAACAAAGATACAGAGTGTTGCCACACCTACAGAATGGCTGCTAGGCAGGCTGGTGATTGTCTTCTGGTTCTAAAGTCTCTTCAGACCTCTAGATCTCTATCTCTACATTACCTTTTTTCCTCTTTATTTTTATATAATTTTTTTTTCACTTATCTGTAATTTTTTAATCTAGCTATTGTCAAATGAGAAATCTATTGAGTGAACGTCACTTTCATGCTGAACATGAAATGAATGATGAGATGAAGGTGAATGTATGGACCTTGGCTCATGAGAACTGCTCTTTTCTTGTCCATGGTTTCTCTGGTTCTTGGGCAATGATATCTGATCATGGTGGTGAGAGGATGAATGGGGGCCATTCATACCCCAACCTTCATTATTGAAATTTGACATCCTTTGCGTTTTATGAATGCTGTCATGTTCACCTTGGTAGTGATGAAGAAGATGGACAGGAGACATGGAATGCATTGGGGTGTCTGGCGTACTGGTTGAATGTTGATTCTGTTTTATGTTTTTCTTTGCTTTGTAGTGCCACGCTCGTAGTGCATTTACCACTCTTTCGTTGAAGATTGTTGGCTTCATGTTCGAACCCATCTGTCAGTTGTCATGAATCATTTAGATTTCTTTATGCCAATGAATAAAAAGATTGACAATCAACATGGAATAATACTTGGTTGATGAATTATTGAATTATTTATTTCCTCTGCATATTTAGGGCAGCTAGTCTTACCTGTGTTACCAAAGCATATAGAGGAAGAGTCACATAGCTGCATAGAATCTGTATGAGGACCCTGCTCAAATGGCAGCAATCACCAGCATCATTAAATTCAAGTTTCATTCGTTTAGGGAATTGTCAGTATGAAACTCACCCCATAGATATCCTGATGATCACCTCTTCCAACTTCTCATGGAAGCAAGATTTTAAGCCAAATTGATGCTGGTTACATTGGAAATAATAAAAATCAATTTTGGGATTTTGTTAGGAAAACCAGTCAATTTTTTAAAACTAGAGTTAGTAGCTGGATGGTTTACCCAAGTCCACACAAAGAAGGCCAGTTGAAAGGCATTCTGCAAGAACAAAAGAATGATCAGGAATGGATGAAAATATAAAGTGGATTAATGGCATACAATACAATATTTGATAGTAGTACCTGAAAGAGAACAAAGTGGATTAGATAAATAATGAGGCAAGGGCGATTGAACCAAAAAAGGTCATCACCAGGCTGAACTAGTGGAGTTCCTTTAACGACCCCTCCCCTCTCTTGAATTCTCAAACCCATCATGGTTATAATGACTCGTAGCTTTGTCCCAACCAGTAAAATTATCTACAGAAGCACCATATCAGCAATTAGATGCGTTTGCTGGAGTGTCCAACAAAGTGAATATGTGAAATGTGCCAAGATGATGCTTACAAACAGTGGAAGGAAGGGCAGCCACAGATAAGAATACCAACCTGTAAATTAAAAAAAAATAAATAAATAAAAAAAAAAAAAAAAAAAAAAAAGAAAAAAAGAAAAAAAGATGACTAACTTTTATTTTTGGGGGTTAAAACGAGTAGGGGGATTTGAACTTATGTTATCTACATAGGGGAGTTCAGGTAGTGTCACTAAACTCTTGGCTAATTTCTATGACTAATATAACATAATATCTTGTTCATTTGTTTTGTATCCTTCAAAGGGTAAAAGATTTTGGACTCCATAAGTTTACATTTTACTAGTACACATTTTGTTTCTACACTATAATGTAAGTTTACATTGCTAGTATAGTGTAAACTAAGAACTTTCCAAAGATTTTTATTAGGAAACTTCTCCATTCAAATTACTAGCTCCTGTGAACGAGAATGTTGCACTCACCATGCTCTTGCCCTCCCCCAAAAAATAATCGAAAGTAGAAAGAGAAAGGAAGGTTTACCATGGGTATTAAATAGTAGAAACAATACGGCAAAAAACCAAATTGCTGGGCTGCAAGTGTGAAAAAGAATGTCAATTGTCCTAATTAGTGATAGTTCTTTCACAATGCACACAAATATCAAATGCTGCATTTTATCCTCTATAAAAACATAAGTAGAATTGAATCTGTACATGATCCAGCATAACATTTGTCAATTATTTGGATGGCTCAACAGCTAAGAGCACTCACCTTATACCAACAACGACTTTGAAATCCTCTTCAAGTGACCTCTTGATGTATCTCTGGAAATTAAACTTTGTTTGACTCTCAGGTGCTAGATGTGCCTGAAGAAATCAATTATCAAATGAATCAGGAGCTCTTGGCAACAACAAAAAAATGGCATTGTAGACTACAAGTATAGGAGGCTAGCTTACAACAATAAAACCATGGCGCAGGGTCAAGTAATCAACTTTGGGGACTGATCCAAAAAACTGTCGGAAGAAACAAACCTGCAAATTTGGAAAATGCAAATTGTATGTATTTTTTTTTTTTTCTAGCTTTTAAAAAGTAATATGTAGACAAGCCTTTTTGAGTTTTTGGTGCTCACGGTCCATAGGAGGACTGATGATCGGCTCCAAGAGCTTAAGTGCCGCCGCCCAAACGATGTGTCCCTGGCAAACCTAAATCTTTCTGGGTCTGCATCACAAACCTCACTTTTTTTAATCACACATGCAGTATCATAAGACGTTCGTGTAAAAGCTTGATACTAAAGCTTGAGCTTTAATATCATTGTATTGCTAATTATCTATGAATCTTTTGTTAGAAGTTCATATTTTGGGACAATCTCTTATGATCTCATCTAACATTAGAGGAACGCTGAATAATTTATAACTAGGGATAAGGGTACATATAATATGTTTGCAACTTTGTAAGCAATGTTAAGGAAACAATTTTTTCATACTTGTTAGAGGTGTTAAATTGTAATTGAAACATTATTTTCACATGAAAAATATTATAATTTCTATTTATTTTTATATCACAAGACCTATTATATGTTGCTCTCATGGTACGTAGGTGAAACCTACCATTGGAGAAATGGTAGTCAGCTGTCCTTGTTTCCATTTCCCATGCCTTCCACTTTCTCATCTGCATAAGGCAAAAAAGTTCAACAAAATGTTGCATTGATGAGAGAACGATTCAGATTGATTATTGATACCTTTGCTTTGCCTAAAGCCATAGTGATTATACAGTAAAGTACGTGGAAAACCGCAAGCACAAAGATGAAGATATGGAGTTGGTGGATGCCTTTCGTTGAGACAAAAGAAACTTTACCCTGCACATATTCACCCAAAATGTTTATATTATAAATGATGTGGCTGATTAGTATGCTTAGTCCCACATTTAGACGATAATGACAAAATTAGTTATTAATATTTATTATCGAGTCTAAATTTATTAACTACATTGGATTAAAATGGTGTCCTAGGCCTGACATACTGTATTGGCAACTTACAAAGAAATATGAGAATAAATAAACTATATAAAATGTTTAAGAGTAAAATTGTTTCTTTGACATAATATTGTATTAGCAACTTACCAAGATAAATGAGAATAAACTACATTAAATTTTTGGATTAAAAAGGGTGTCTTAGTGGCGGCTCTAGGATTTTTTTCTAGGGGGGGTCATTAATGTCTTAAGCTAGGATTTTGTTGTGGAGAGTAAAAAATAAAACGATTAATTATATATATATATATATATATATATATATATATAAAGTTTTCATATAACATGCAACATAATATTCTAATAGTATACCATGCAACTATACTATACAATAGTTTTAAAAAATTATTAATAGTTTAAAGATCGGAACGTAAAACAACAACAATTAAACGTATAAATAAATATAATTAAATAAATAATCATAAAATTTGTCAAATTAATAATAATTCATTATAATCGTATGCAATACCAATTAAATAAAAATATATGATAAAGAAGAATAGTAACACATACAAGGGTAGGTATGGGAGTAAACGTGAAACTAAAAAAAAAAAAAGTAACTGATATAAGATTTTGCTTTTGATGTGTATGGATTTTTAACCACACAAGTGGTTATTCTCTTGGAATTAGAGCAAGTACTAAAAGATTTTTTGGACTCAAAAAACTGTAGAATACTTATCAAATTACTTGATTAAACAGAAAGAAAACATAAAAATGAGAAAGAGAGAATGAGAAAAAAACTCATATATTTAAATAAAGAATAGTTGATATGGTGTAATTTTTTGCCGATGAAGAAGAAAAGTGCAAGAAAAAATAGTTTCATTTTACCATCAAAGGTAAAGTAAGCTAGAGTCCGGAGAGAAAATTTATTTATTAACGTCAAATGAGCAATTTTAATAATAGTGCTATTGATACAACATTTATGCAATAAAATCTAGGTGTCAAGTTATTAAAGATATATAAAAAAGTGACATCAATTATGGGTTCAAATAAAAAGCCAATTACAACTTGCCACTTAACCTTTATTGTAAAAATATTATGGAAATAGCACTAAAATAATCATATTTCAAGTTTATTTCGATTGAGTTTAAACAAAATTTAGAGTCGGAATGTTCAAAATTTTATTTTAGGAGTCAAAACAAAAAAAAAAAAAAATTATATATATATATATATATATATATATTTTTTTAGGCTAGGGGGTTCATTTGAACCCCCTGGGCTGGCTGCAGAGCCGCCTCTGGTGTCTTTGATATATTGTATTAGCAACTTACAAAGAAATATGAGAATATATCAAACCATGAAGAACGGTGACCCCCATGAAAGAAGGAAGAAAAAAAGGTACAAATATAACTATATCAACACGTACAAATTTCAAATTAAATATTACGGAGGCAAAATATTTCATACAAAATATTTCAAGTTTATTTCAATTGGGTTTAAACAAAATTTAGAGTTTGAATGTTCAAAATTTTATTTTAGGAGTCAAAAAAAAAAATTAAAATTTTATATAAAATTTTTTTTTTTTTTTGGCCAGGCCTGGGGGTTCATTTGAACTCCCTAGGCTGGCTGTAGAGCCACCCTTGGTGTCTTTGATATATTGTATTAGTAACTTATAAAGAAATATGAGAATATATCAAACCATGAAGAACGGTGTTCCCATGAAAGGGGAGGAAAAAAAGGTATAACTATATGACTCGTACAAATTTCAGATTAAATACTACAGGAGGCAAAATATTTCATGCAAAAAGAATACTATTGAGGAAAATAATTCAACATGCCTTGTCTGCGCATTTGTCATATCCTGCAGCGGCTAAAACACGTCGAGTATTACCACCGCCGCCAAAGTCTGAAATTGTTAGAAGCCTCCGGTGGCCATTCTCTTCGTCCTTGTTTAGTTTTTTCTCTTGATTTTTATTACAGGGATGCCATGTTGCCCCAACAGCCTTTGTTATGCATATACTCGAAATAGGTCCTTGTCCTACTGTTAGGAGCAAGGATATGAACCCCAATAGCATAAGCTCTGAGAAAGAGTAAAAGAGATCCTTGAGTTAAATAATAGCTGACTCAAACTACAAATATTATGTCCTAAATTATATGTTTGATAATTAGAGATCTAGCAAACCTGATTTTATCTTTTCAAGAGCTTCATAAAGAGCACTTTTATGTCTCTTTGTTAACCACTGCAGGGTGCAAAATGCACATCATCATTCATTACCAACCCAACTAATTACACTTAAAAAGAAAAACCATATACAATTGTATAAGTACTGCTAGAGAGACTTCTAATATAGCCTTTACCTTTCCTATTAAGTGAATGACATGTTCAATGATGATAGAAACTACAACCAGCACAAAACACACTACTGCTACTGCCCAAGTTGGCGTTTGCTCCAAGGATTTTCCTCCCTCTGCTCCTGCCATCTACAACTTCTATATTTCTTTTTTCTTTTGGCCTATAATAAGTTTCCGTAAAAGAAATTTAGGGAGCAAAAGAATTGGCCTTTTTTACAGATTCAACGAGTTGGTTGAGCAAGAAATTTTGAAATACATGTAGCAAGAGAGGAAGCTATACCTAGGGGACCACTGAAGCTTGCATTCCAATAGAGAGGTGAAGGCTAATATATAGGAAAGAATAGGTGGGGCAGTTGCGAGACCTTGACTTTGGACGTTAGTTACGGGAACGGAAAGAAGACTGGGATTGAGACATGGAAATATTAATGGGATGCTCCTCTTTTATATAGTTTTTATTTATTTTTAAAAAAATTTATAGTGTATTGGAGAAGGAGAGATTATTATTTTTTGATAATTCGATAATTGAAAATTTAAATTTCGGATATTTTCATTAAAAAACATTAAAAATTACCAACCAATTGAAGTGTTGAACTACAATTTATTGGGCTCTTGACAAAGAATGAGACATTTGAATCTTCTTGGTCTTCACCCTACTTAATTGTAGTATTAAAATAAATGATTTTTTTTTCTTTTTGAATTTAAGATAAAGGAAATTGATGTTATATCAATCACAACTAATGATATCAACAAAACAAAAATGATGTCTTTCAATATATTTTAATTTACAATATTTGTTTGCTAGTCTCACACCACATTGGAATTTGTAATATTTTTTAGTTATAAGTCCTATTCCTTTTTCTTTCTCTCTCTTTTTTTTTCCTTTTTTTTGGGGGCTTAAATAAGCCTTATTCTATTTGCTTGATAAGTTCGTGTGGTTATTTTATAAGATATATATATATATATATATATATATATATATATATATATATATTATATATATATATTTTAGTACCATTTTGGGCTATTTTTAGTACCGCATTTTGTAGTGCGGTTTAACAAAAAATTATCACTACATCGCATCTCAATTATGTAATCGTAGTGCGGTGCAACTCAGTTCAACGTAGTGTATAAAGTGCGGTTTAATTGGTTTTGAGTTGGTATTATTTTCAAAATTTTATGGCCAATTACTGATTTATTATTTAGTAACCATGATAGTAAGTTTAAAAAATAATAATAATAGGTTTCAATAATAATAATAATAATAATAATAATAAGTGTAACAAAAATAGTAACATAAATGTATACAAGACAAAAAAAAAAAAAAAAAAATCATAACAGATTAACAGTAAACTAAAAGTACCACAAGTATATATATAAAAAAATAAAAATAAAAATCAATGATGGTAAATTATATACAATTATACCTAAAAGTGAGAGGGTATTGGGAGAGAAGAGTGAAAGTGTGAGACGGAGAAGTAAATGAGGTTTTGAACTTTTGATTTTGTATATAACTAAAACAAAGTCATTTTTAACGTGAAACTGGAACATGTTAACGTTGGTCTGGCTACTTACTTCATATAATATTAAATTATTAATATACATTTAATATATATATATATATATATATTTATATGGATATGGTGTGGTGTGGTTCATTGTCACTTGTGGTTACTCAATTTTGTGGGCTATTTTGGTCGGTTTGGGTGTAGTTGTATTGTTTGAGTGGTATGGTGAACACATTTACATCGTAATCAACTTTTTTTTTTTTATCGTTGGATATTACTTTTTTTTAATTCTCAACATACCTATCGAATTTCCTATTATTCATATGTTATTTAATATTTAATTCATAAATTCATGTTTTAAATATTATTTTAAAATTAAAAAGACCTAAAATTTAAAAATTTTATGATAAGAAAGTTATTATTTATAATTATCTTGATATTTTGTAAATATGAATATAAAAAGTTCACTATTTGTTTTTTTAAAAAAATACTCATTTAATTAAAATTATGAAATAATTTAGCACTAATAATAGACGGCATCGGTGTGCGGGAAATAGGTTCCGGGAACTATTCAACAACACCAATAACCTCCTACACAAAGGACGACATCTTTGCTGACGACAAGGAAGTTGAAAGTTCAAGCAATATGCTTCGTTTTGATTAAAGACGTTCTATACAAAAGGGGTTTCTCCCAACCATATTTGAGGTGTCTCATCCCTGAAAAAGCAGACTATGTCATGCGAGAAATCCACAAAGGAATCTACGGGAACCATTCAGGTTATGATCAAGTGCACAAACTCATCAGGGCGGGATACTATTGGCCTACCATGCGGAAGGATGCCATTGCTTACGTCAAAACATGTGACAAATGCCAAAGGTTAGCCAACCTCATCCGGTAGCCGTCAGAAGAGCTCACTCCAATGACGGCACCATGGCCTTTCGTGCAATGGGGATTGGACATCATGGGTCCATTCTAGACGGCAATTCGACAGTTGAAATTTACGGTGGTCGGTATAGACTACTTTATAGAAAATAATATGAGAAGAAAAAAGTAAAAATAAAAATATAGTTATAAATACCAAATTATCCAAGTCATGTTATATTATGTAATAAAATAACAATATGTTATTATATACTATCTTTATAATGCAATAGTATAACATCTATGAAATCAAAGAGAAGAAAAATATAACAACTTAAAAACATAACTTAATTATATCAACCCAAAGTAGAGATGCAAGAAAAATAAAATATTCCACCAAAAAATGAATAACAAAATTTTGAGAGAGAGAAAGAGAAAGAAAACAACCTTTTGTGTGTGGGAAAATATGCATAAAATGAGAGAGGGAATTGTAAATTTATAGTAAGAGGAGGGAATAAGAAAAGCCAAAAAAAAAAAAAAAAGGGATAAAAGATCAAAAAGATAAATTTGGAAAAGTGATATTAAGGTATATAGTAATGGGAAGATGAAAAAAGGTTAAAGAGACGGGAAGATAAAGTTGGAGAAAGTATAATAATAAGCATTTCACCACTCCGGTATAAAACCCTTTTAACCCACGATTGAAAGAGAGCTTCTAGAGAGAATTTTAAGAGAAACTAAAGAAAAACCAGATTGTTTCACCCACAATCTCTACCTTAGAGTCTCATCAAATTCCCTCACTCTCTTCCTCTCCATTGTCAAATCCTTGAGAGGCATTAAAAAAAAGTTCTCACCATTATCAAAATAAGATTAGGAAGAGCCAATCTTCATTGGTTGATGTTGTACATAGGTTGATGATGATTGGCTCAATCCCAACTATATTTTCTAGTGGATTGATTGTGGAGGCGGCGGAGGTGCTTTTTCGAGGTTTTCGGTTTTCTCTTCGATAACATATCCGGTGTTATTTTGTGTTTGCATCTTCCTTCCTCTCTATCTCTCGCCTTTACATTATCTGCTTTGGCCCAGTTGTTTAACCAATTCTATAAAACATTAATTGTTTGACATATTCTTGTGTTGGTTAAGTTGGTTTTTGGGGTCTAAACGTTCAAAAGTGTTTTTGTACACGTTTTTGAACTTTCAGATAAAAAGATAGAGCTTGATATTAAGGTATATAGTAATGGGAAGATGAAAAGGTTAAAGAGACGGGTAAAGTTGGAGAAAGTATAATAATAAGTTGAAAAATTAATAAGAAAAAAAAGTTAAAAATAAGAGAGAGAATGTTGGACATAGGTTGATGATGTGGCTCAATAGGAGTGTGCCAGGGTGCTTTTTTGTTAGCACACAGGCCCATGTAGAAACAAGGATCTTGAGCCCTTTACTTGTTGTTTTGGTAGATTAGGCTTGGTTCAAGATAAAAATGTGATTCTCAAGATAAAAATGTGATTCCTCCTAAGTAATAAAAAATATCATTATAAGTATTTTAGTGTCATAAAATGACCCTTTACTCTTACAAAATAAGTAAAATAAATATTCATAATATTCACAATGAGAAAGAGATTGAAATAGAATATTTAAGGCTTATCTTTTATTATATAAACATTTAAAAGAGTTCCTTCACTTGGTACCCCGGGCGTCTTGTCATGGGATCCCGGGCATCTTTGTCGTCAGGATCCCGGGGCATACTAGGCCTGTAAGAACCTAGAATGCTGATTTTTTGAACTATATGATCTTTCTCCATGCTTATTATGCAATGGAGTTTTGTCATTTCCCTTATCTCTGTAGGTCCTACATAAGAACACACTATACAATACACATATCTTCAAATAATTGTTAGTTTCTTAGATTAGGATATACATTTTAATACATATACATATATGTAAATGAATTTCATGAGAATGATTTAGGCATAAGGATCTTGGCCCCAATTCTCACAGACTTAATGCTTTTGTACAAGACTTGGGGGATTTGGAACTCAAATCTAAGTGGCTTTGCTTGGGCATTGTCTTCCAAGATAGTTAGGTGAGACGGATTTTTGTGGAAGAGAGTGATATCTGATGTGTGCATGTTTTGGCATGTGTTTCTTTGGAGGCTAAGTATGTCCAAGGCTCAAGTTGAAGTGAGGACCCCGGTAAAAAGACTCGACTTTTGGCTAAGTAAAAGGAAAACTAGGAAGTAAGAAAATATGTAGTGAACAACAAGAAAGCAACAAAGGAAAACAATGTTATAAAGAAACACACGAAATAACTATTAAGGATCCTCCAATCACTATGAAATATTTCATTATTTTTCTTAATTGTAGATTACGATGTGCTCACTAAGACGTGTTACAAGGTCCAAATAAGCTCAAAAATTACAGATTTAGATGGCTATCTAAGCCTCTAAGACTTGCAAAGTTTGAATTCCTTTGAATCCAAATTTATATTCTATAGTGGCTGTTCTAGGATACCGGGCGCTATTTTTCTACTTTCTTTGAGTTTTTGACAGAGTTTTCTCAACTATTCTTATTCTGATTTCCTATTGCTAAATCCTCTTTTCAATGTTGGCTGCCTTCCCTTTTTATAGTGTCATTCTAGGGTTCGGATACTACTAATTCTCCCCTCTTGGTTCCAGGTACCAAAGCCCCTGTTATGTCAGCCACTTTAATGGCTAGTTCTTTTCCTATTTTTGATAGTTTTCATCTTTTAGTGCTGTTTCTCTAAAAGTTACTTACTGACTTTCCATTTCTGGGCGACCTTGGGCAACTAACCTTCAATCTTTCTTCTTTCAAGGCTTCTTATTTTTTAAACTCAGCTTTTGGTTGTCTTTCCTTGCTGTTATTTTTCCCAAGTGAGCGGAATCCATTTTTTTGGGTTGAAGGTTTTCCAGACCACTTCCCCTTATAATTCTTCATTACGGGTTCCCGAGGTACCCGCCTTTTGTTCATGAATTGTCACTCTCCAAGCTTTACGGTTCTTTTTTGCACCACTGGGTGCTTGAGAATGACAAATCTGTTCTTCGTTTTTTGTATTTCGTGGTACCCCTTTTGAGCTATCTCAATCCCATTATAGCATTTGTCTTTGCACGTCCCGAGGATTCGGAGACTCTAGCGACCTCTGGGTATCCTAGTTCATTTCTTTCACTGGATTTTGCTGGATTTTTAATGACCTTTTTGTTGGAAATTTGATCATACATAGGGCCTTGATGTTGATTCTTCTTGCTGCATATCCTTTAGCCTGGCCGAGATCCTTGCTACATCTCCTCTGGTCTTGCCCGAGATCCTTCTTCGCATGTCCTCTGACCAAGATCCTCTTCTTTTTTCTTTATTATTTCTTTCTTTTTCCTTCTTTTTGGGACTTTGGGCCTTCATGGTCCTTCTTAATTTCATGAATTGAGTCTTATTTTGTTAAGACCCATGGTCTTTCCTTACTTTTCATGAAATGAGTTTTCTTGTGAAATTTTGGCCCTCAACAGAATATAGCAATAATAAATGTTACGCTTTAACTTTTAGATATGTATATAAATATAAATTACTTAGTAGGTTATTCGGGATCCAAATAGCAGGGGAAAAAGCAGTTGGAACTTCTAGAGACTACTCGCATTTTATTTGGTGAGTTATATATCTTTTTATGCTGATTGTATACCAAGCATTTGCAATGGTAGCTTTGAGAATATTTTCTACGGGGTTATTCAAATTCATGTTGAAGAGGTTGACAATGACCTCTAATAATATTTCTTATTTCATCTTGATTGTTAAGATGATAAAATGAGATATTTTCTTGTAACTCATGATCCGTAGAAAGATTTTTTAAGTCAACACGAGTTCTCTTAGAAAATAAATTTTAGATAAGACATGAATCTAGGGTCCTCATATAGATACTAGGGGTGGCAAAATTGGACACAACCCGCAAACACAACACAAAATTGACAGGTTATGGATTGAGAATTAATGAGTTCGTGTCATATTCGGGTTGACACGACGGACTCGTTTGATAAATGGGTTGGGTTAGTGTTTAACCTATGAAACTCGTTTGACTCATTTAATTAAATGAAATTTTACCAGCATACCCTTCAAACCTTAGGTATATAAACTTATTAGTTGTTGTGGTTTATTTTCTTTGACATATTGTGATTGATTATTTGTGATATTAAGATATGCTTTAGTTTTGAATGATTATTTGTGATGCAGTTATTCATTAGTTTTGAATTTTGAATTTAAAATATTTATATATATCTTGCATTATTCCTCGCATTTATGTCTTTCTTACATATAATTAAAGATCAACAATTTGATCCATAAATCAAATTAAATTTTCTAAAATAATTGTTAAATATTTTTGAATTATGTTCAAGAATTAACATTTGATGAAGTAAAAACTTTAACATTTAACCCTCTAAAAAGTTATTTTATCTAAAACTACTTGGTGAGAACGTAGTGTATAATTTCCTAGAAAGGATAGAATATCCTCCCAACAACTCTTCTTCATCTCCACCGCCGCTTTCTCGTAAGTTCCGGATCACACGCGTCCCATTACGTCATTTGACTCGGCATACTGCGTCTTCATCAAGTGAAGTGAAAGCATTTTAGTTAGATCTTCTAGTTCTGTGCTGATGTGGTATTGGGTATGGTTATATATTGTGTTTTATTTGCTGTATTCTTGGGGGAGGGGGTTTTTAACCTGGACATCTTCCTGGGAAACATCAATTTGCTACAAGCTTATTTGTGATATCATGTATGTCGTAAGGTTCCTGTTCTAGTTCTGTGCTGATAAATCAAATGATATGATAGCAAACTTATGGGGCGTCAGATGATTGTTGTTACTTTCACTAGTTAGAAAAACCATTTTTATATAGTAATATCTAGTTTTTCTAGATTCTGTTGGGTTGAATATGAATTGGCTGCCGGATGGGCAGTACATATAATAGTATGCTACATGGTACTGACCAAATTTTCATTAGTGTTAGAAATTGTTGTTGAGGGAAATTGTGAGTGCTACAATTAAGTTACGGACTCCATGTTAATCGCTTTCATCCCTAGTTCCATGTGATGTGTGTTAGTTAAAACAGAGAAGTTATTGTGAAATATACTCAAAATAGCTTCCTGTTAGTAGCTACAGCTGAAATGTTGATGATATTTTTATCATTGGTCTGGATAAATAATGTTTGATTCAAAGCTCTGAGATAACTGTATTGAAATTCATGCTATTCTATTGCTTCTCTGTCAGCTTTCTGCCTTGTGGGAACCAGAGGTTTCTGCTTATGATTGCTGGTTATTAGTGCTGGTTCTGTTCAAATTCAATTGTCAGAATGGATAAAACTAGTAGTTCGGATTAGGCTAGTTGGTTCCTATATGGTGATTTATAAAACTAGTATGCTTTCCTTAGTTCTTTTGTGAATCTGTTCTGCTTTAACTAGTTATTCTGATTCTGAACAGAAGCATGTTTAATTATCTGTGTTTGGTTCAAGATCTTTTATTTGATGAAATTTATACTTGGTGCTTTTAATGTCAAGAATACAATTATATGATATTTCTTATCTATATAGCATTTGTCTCCCTTCCCTATTCAAAGTGTTAAGCCACTTAAATTGCCATTTCTTTGAGCTATTGCTCTTCTGACAGCCACATGCTACTTGTGAGACTGTTGGTGAGTGTGATTGATTAGTTTGGAGTGTGTTGATTTAGTATGTACATATGTATTTGGACTCTTATTCTCATTAGGGGATGATTGTGTCTTATGAAACAAGACGGTCGTATAAAAAAGAGCAAAACATGAAAATTTTGTAGATGAATATCAAGTACCCATAATAAGTGTTGAAATTGAAAATGTTTTCCAATCTTCCAAATCCAGTAGCTTTCGATATTATATTGATCTAGAGAATTGTTGAAATCATTTGGTCAGGGAAGAATAATTGCTTTGGTAGTAGAGTGGTGCTTGATGCTTACTTTGTTAAATAAGTGACTTCCTAGTGCTAGAGGAGAATGTCCTGATCTTTATGATTCTCTATTGTTATTCCTACAATGACTTATAAAATGTCCTCTTTTTTTTTTTTTTTTTTTTTGGTATGTAATGAATTTGGCTTGTCTTGATTCCAAAATTTCCTCTGTTATATTCATTTGGTACCTTGGATTTTTGGCACTTCTTATTTATATAATTATTTTTTCCTCTAGCTGTGGGAAGTCTGCATTCGGCAGTTACTTTTATGTATGTACACTCTTATGTTAACCCCTCCCTCGGGTAAAGTTTAGCTCCAAACTGGGTTTGAGCTATCTCTTCCCCACCTACATGGTGATTTATAAGACTATCTATGTTTATATTTAAACAAGTCTCGTAACTTATTAAAAAAGTCATGTGATCAAAACTACACATGAGTGGTTTTTTCAATCGTCTCCAAACTAGTTTGGAGCTAATTCTTTCCTTTGCTCTAAGGGTTGGCTGGGCGCCATGAATTGAGTGGAAGGGAAGAAGATGGTCTTCCTTTTTATTATTCCTCTCCTGAATCTATCCTCTAAACACCATTGTGAACTTTGATGGTGCTGATATCTTCAAATAGAAATCTTTCCAGAAAGCATAAAGCTGAGTTTTTATCATTTTTTAGTCTATGATTGGTGTTTACATAAATGAACAAAGATACAGAGTGTTGCCACACCTACAGAATGGCTGCTAGGCAGGCTGGTGACTGTCTTCTGGTTCTAAAGTCTCTTCAGACCTCTAGATCTCTATCTCTACATTACCTTTTTTCCTCTTTATTTTTATATAATTTTTTTTTCACTTATCTGTAATTTTTTAATCTAGCTATTGTCAAATGAGAAATCTATTGAGTGAACGTCACTTTCATGCTGAACACGAAATGAATGACTAGATAAAGGCAAATGTGTGGAGCTCGGCTCATGAGAAATGCTCTCTTCTTGTCCATGGTTTCTCTGGTTCTTGGGCAATGATATCTGATCATGGTGGTGAGAGGATGAATGGGGGCCATTCATATCCCAACCTTCATTATTGAAATTGGACATCCTTTGCGTTTTATGAATGCTGTTTAGTTCACCTTGGTAGTGATGAAGAAGATGGACAGGAGACATGGAATGCATTGGGGTTTCTGGCGTACTGGTTGAATGTTGATTCTGTTTTATGTTTTTCTTTGCTTTGTGGTGCCACTTTCGGAGTGCATTTGCCACTCTTTCGTTGAAGATTGTTGGCTTCATGGTCGAACCCATCTGTCAATTGTCATGAATCATTTAGATTTCTTTATGCCAATGAATAAAAAGATTGACAATCAACATGGAATAATACTTGGTTGATGAATTATTGAATTATTTATTTCCACTGCATATTTAGGGCAGCAAATCTTACCTGTGTTACCAAAGCATATAGAGGAAGAGTCACATAGCTGCATAGAATCTGTATGAGGACCCTGCTCAAATGGCAACAATCACCAGCATCATTAAATTCTAGTTTCATTCGTTTAGGGAATGTCAATGTGAAACTCACCCCATAGATATTCTGATGATCACATCTTCCAACTTCTCATGGAAGCAAGATTCTAAGCCAAATTGATGCTGGTTACATAGGAAATAATAAAAATCAATTTTGGGATTTTTTTAGGAAAACCAGTCAATTTTTTTAAAACTAGAGTTAGTAGCTGGATGGTTTACCCAAGTCCACACAAAGAAGGCCAGTTGAAAGGCATTCTGCAAGAGCAAAAGAATGATCAAGAATGGATGAAATTATAAAGTGGATTAATGGCATACAATAAAATATTTGATAGTAGTACCTGAAAGAGAACAAAGTGGATAAGATAAATAATGAGGTGAGGGCGATTGAACCAGAAAAGGTCATCACCAGGCTGAACTAGTGGAGTTCCTTTAACCACCCCTCCTCTCTCTTGAATTCTCAAACCCATCTTGGTTATAATGACTTGTAGCTTTGTCCCAATCATTAAAATTATCTACAGAAGCACCATATCAGCAATTAGATGCGTTTGCTGGAGTGTCCAACAAAGTGAATATGTGAAATGGGCCAAGATGATGCTTACAATCAGTGGAAGGAAGGGCAGCCACAGATAAGAAAACCAACCTGTAAATTTTAATAAATAAATAAAGTAAGAAGAAGAAGAAGAAGATGACCAATTTTTTTTTTTTTTTTTGGATTAAAACGAGTAGGGGGATTTGAATTCATGCTATCTACATTGGGGAGATTATATCTTCTATGACTATTATGACATGATATCTTGTTTGTTTGTTTGTATCCTTCAAAGGGTAAAAGATTTTGGACTTTTATATGTTTACATTGTATTAGCAATGTAGGCTTACATGGTACACATTTTGTTTACATTGTTAGTACAATGTAAACTAGGAATTTTCCAAAGATTTTTATTAGGAAACTTCTCCATTCAAATTACTAGCTACTGTGAACGAGAATGTTGCACTCACCATTCTCTTGCCCTCCCAAAAAAAAAAAAAAAAAAGAGTTGAAAGAAGAAAAAGAAAAGAAAGGCTTACCATGGGTATTAAATAGTAGAAACAATACGGCAAAAAACCAAATTGTTGGGCTGCAAGTGTGAAAAAGAATATCAATTGTCCTAAATAGTGAGAGTTCTTTCATAATGACACAAAAATCAAATGCTGCAATCTAGCCTCTATAAAAATATAAGTAGAATTCAGTCTATACTTGATCCTACAAAACATTTGTCAATTATTTGGATGGCTCAACAGCTAAGAGCACGCACCTTATACCAACAACGACTTTGAAATCCTCTTCAAGTGACCTCTTGATGTATCTCTGGAAATTAAACTTTGTTTGACTCTCAGGTGCTAGATGTGCCTGAAGAAATCAATTATCAAATGAATCAGAAAAGCTCTTGGCAACAACAAAAAATGGCATTGTAGACTACAAGTATAGGAGGCTAGCTTACAACAATAAAACCATGGCGCAGGGTCAAGTAATCAACTTTGGGGACTGATCTAAAAAACTGTCGGAAGAAACAAACCTGCAAATTTGGAACATGCAAATTGTGTATATATATATATATATATATATATATATATATATATTTTTTTTTTTTTTTCTTTCCTGGCTTTTAAAAAGTAAATATGTAGACAAGCCTTTTTGAGTTTTTGGTGCTCACTGTCCATAAGAGGACTGATGATCGGCTCCAAAAGCTTAAGTGCCGCCGCCCAAACGATGTGTCCCTGGCAAACCTAAATCTTTCTGGGTCTGCATCACAAACCTCACTTTTTTAGTCACACATGCAGTATCATAAGACGTTCGTGTAAAAGCTTGATACTAAAGCTTGAGCTTTAATTTTGTGACGAACGGTTATCTAACTTAGTATCATTGTATTGCTAATTATCTATGAAATCTTTTGTTAGAAGTTCATATTTTGGGACAATCTCTTATGATCTCATCTAACATTAGAGGAACGCTGAATAATTTATAACTAGGGATAAAGGTACATATAATATGTTTGCAACTTTGTAAGCAATGTTGAGGAAACAATTTTTTCATACTTGCTAGAGGTGTTAAATTGTAATTGAAACATTGTTTTCACATGAAAAATATTATAATTTCTGTCTATTTTTATATCACAAGACCTATTATATGTTGCTCTCATGGTACGTAGGTGAAACCTACCATTGGAGAAATGGTAGTCAGCTGTCCTTGTTTCCATTTCCCATGCCTTCCACTTTCTCATCTGCAGAAGGCAAAAAAGTTCAGCAAAATGTTGCATTGATGAGAAAGCGATTCAGATTGATTATTGATACCTTTGCTTTGCCTAAAGCCAAAGTGATTATACAGTAAAGTACGTGGAAAACCGCAAGCACAAAGATGAAGATATGGAGTTGGTGGATGCCTTTCGCTGAGACAAAAGAAACTTTACCCTGCACATATTCACCCAAAATGTTTATATTATAAATGATGTGGTTGATTAGTATGCTTAGTCCCACATTTAGACGATAATAACAAAAATTAGTGATTAATATTTATTATTGAGTCTAAATTTATTAACCACATTGGATTAAAAATAAAATGGTGTCCTGACATATTGTATTAGCAACTTACAAAGAAATATGAGAATAAATAAACTACATAAAAAGTTTGGAGTAAAATGGTGTTTTTCTCATATTGTATTTGCAACTTAATTACAAAGATAAATGAGAATAACCTACATTAAATTATTGGATTAAAAAGGGTGTCTTTGATCTGTTGTATTAGCAATTTACAAAGAAATATGAGAATATATCAAACCATGGTGACCCGCATGAAAGGGGGGAGAAAAAAAGGTACAAGTATAACCATATCGACTCGTACAAATTTCAGATTAAATATTACGGAGGCAAAATATTTCATGCAAAAATAATACTATGAGGAGGAAAAAAATTCAACATGCCTTGTCTGCGCATTTGTCATATCCTGCAGCGACTAAAACACGTCGAGTATCACCACCGCCGCCAAAGTCTGAAATTGTTAGAAGTCTCCGGTGGCCATTCTCTTCGTCCTTGTTTAGTTTTTTCTCTTGATTTTTATTACAGGGATGCCATGTTGCCCCAACAGCCTTTGTTATGCATATACTCGAAATGGGTCCTTGTCCAACTGTTAGGAGCAAGGATATGAACCCCAATAGCATAAGCTCTGAAAAAGATATCCTTGAGTTAAATATATAATAGCTGACTCAAACTACAAATATTATGTTCTAAATTATATGTTTGATAATTAGAGATCTAGCAAACCTGATTTTATCTTTTCAAGAGCTTCATAAAGAGCACTTTTATGTCTCTTTGTTAACCACTGCAGGGTGCAAAAGGCACATCATCATTCATTACCAACCCAACTAATTACAATTATAAAGAAAATCCATATATAATTGTATAAGCACTAGCTAGAGAGACTTCTAATACAGCCTTTACCTTTCCTATTAAGTGAATGACATGTTCAATGATGATAGAAACTACGACCAGCACAAAACACACTACTGCTACTGCCCAAGTTGGCGTTTGCTCCAAGGATTGTCCTCCCTCTGCTCCTGCCATCTACAATTTCTATATTTCTTTTTTCTTTTGGCCTATAATAAGTTACCGTAAAAGAAATTTAGGGAGCAAAAGAATTGGCCTTTTACCGATTCAACGAGTTGGTTGAGCAAGAAATAGTGAAATACATGTGGCAAGAAAGGAAGCTATGGCCAGTTGACCACTGAAGCTTGCATTCCAATGGAGAGGTGAAGACTAATATATAGGAAAGAGTCCAAGGTGGGGCAGTCGGGAGACCTTGACTTTGGACGTTAGCTACGGGAATGGAAAGGAGACTGGGATTGAGACATGTAAATAATATTAACGGGATGTTCCTCTTTTATATAGGTTTTATTTATTTTTTAAAAATTTATACTGTATTGGAGAAGGAGAGGTTATTATTTTTTGATAATTTGATAAATGATAATTTAAATTTCAGATATTTTCATTAAAAAACATCAAAAATATTTACCAATTAAAGTGTTGAACTACGAACAATCTACTAGGCTCTTGACAAAGAATGAGAAATTTGAATCTTAGTCTTCACCCTACTTAATTGTAGTATTAAAATATATGATTTTTTTTTTGAATTTAAGATAAATGAAATTGATATTATATCAATCACAACTAATGATCTCAACAAAACAAAAATGATGTCTTTCAGTATATTTTATTTTACAATATTTGTTTACTAGTCTCACACCACATTGGAATTTGTAATATTTTTTAATTATAAGTCCTATTCCTTTTTTTTTTTTTTTTTTTTTTTCTTTTTATTTATTTTCCTTTTGGACATAAATAAGCCTTATTCCATTTGCTTGATAAGTTCGTGTGGTTATTTATGATATAAATACATAGTTTTGGGTCATTTTTAGTACTGTATTTTACAATGCGGTTTAATCAAAAATCATCACCACATCGCATCTCAATTATGCAGTCACATTTATAGTGTGATGCAATTCGATTGAGTGTAGTGTATAAAGTGCGGTTTGGTTGGTTTTGGGTTGGTATATTTTTCAAAACTTTATGGCCAATTACTAGTTTATTATTAATAATAACCATAACAATAAGTTTAAAAAATAATAATAATATGTGCAACAAAAAAAAAATATAAATATATACAAGACAAAAAAAAAAAAAAAAATTCAACATAAACTAAAAGTACCACAAGTATATACAATAATAATAATAATAATAATCAATGACAGTAAATCATACACAATTATACACCTAAAAGTGAGAGGGTATTGGGAGAGAAGAGTGAAAGTGTGAGACGGAGAAGTAAATGAGGTTTGAACTTTTGATTTTGTATTTAACTAAAATGAAGTCGTTTTTAACGTGAAACTAGAACACATTAATTAGCACTAGTTTGACTACTTACTTCATATAATATTAAATTATTAATATATATTTAATAATATATATATATATATATTTTTATATGGGTATAAAGATGCGGTGCGGTGCGGTGCAGTTCACTACCACTTGCGGTGTGGTGTGATTACTCCATTTTGCGGGCTATTTTGGTTGGTTTTAGTGGAGTCATATTGTTTGAGTGGTTTGGTGAACACACTTACACTAGCTATCATAATCAACTTTTTTTTTATGGTTGGATTACATTTTTTTTATTCTCAACATACCTATCAAATTTCATATTATTCATATGTTATTTAATATTTAATTCATAAACTCATGTTTTAAATATTATTTTAAAATTAAAAAGACTTAAAATTTAAACATTTTATGATAAGAAAGTTATTACCTCTAATTATTTTGATATTTTGTAAGTATGAAAATAACAATATCACTATCGATTTTTTAAAATACTCATTTAATTAAAATTATGAAATAATTTAACATTGAAAAGACGATATATATGATATGGTGTTAATTTTATGGAATGGATCACAAGTGCGTTAATTTTTCATTTGTATGCATGAACAAATTATGGTATGGCATTCCCATCAAAAAACAATTATGGTATGGTACTATCCCATCAATATGATATGATATGGTGCCAACTATTTTTTTTGAGGCATGGTGTCAACTATTTTTATATAGATCGATATATAAGTGGTTAGATTGCTTATTATCCAAATTGTTCAAATATAATTCTATAATAAATCATAAACTGAACAACTTTCAATTTTTCTTTGTTGTGCATATATAGAATAGACTTTTTTTTAATAAGCAAAAAAAAAAAAAAAAAAAAAAAAAATTGATCCCATCATAATTTATGCCTTCCATATGTATGTCTTATTCAATTAGTCTACATGTGAATAATTTTGAAACATATTTAATCTTGCTTTGCATAACTCCAAAGTGGAGAAGCCAAATTAACAAATGATTGAATTGCATTCTTTCTACCCAATTGTATTTCAACTAAGTTGTTTTGGCCTTTAATTAGTCAAAATTTGATGATACCATATCATATAAAACAATCTAATTGGACAATACAAGTAAATAAGGAAAAGTTACTAAATATTGTAGGGATGTAATGAAATTAAAAAAAAAAAAAACTAGTATTTTATTGAAAGAAACTCTCCAAATTACTTTTCTCTATTAGTCAAAATTTGATGATGGAGTCAAATTTACAAAAAACCAAACGTTCTTCTAGGGAAATAGGACGTGATTTTGGGGAACAAGACCTCCCAACACAACAGATTGACATTTGACCTTGTAATTTAAGACTGTCTCAACTCTAAATTTAATAAAAGTACTTACCAATAGCGTATTCATTAGTACTAATATATTCCATTCAGCAAAAAAAAAAAAAAAAAATAGTACTAATATATTCCACCATGTGATGAATGGTTTTTCCTCGTAGCTACGACTTAAAATTTATTTTTATTAATTGTGTAAAAACTAAAAATACAATTATATCTTAAAAATAATAATTTTTATATAAAATTTGTACGTTCCTTTTTAAATGAATTTAAATTGAACCAAATGATTAGTCCTCAAAAGAGCTTGGTGTCAAAGACAAACCTTACATCATCATGTGTACGTGCCTTCAATTCAAACATGTCATAGGTTCATAAATTAGTTTAGTACTCACATCTCTTGAATGTGTCTTGACTCTTGAGTTAGTTGGCCAAGGAAGCAATCAAAACAATAGGTTTTTTTTTTAAAGATTGGATAGGATTTGAATTTAGGGTGTTAATTCAATAAAGATTATCTTTAACATTAGGCAAAGATAGCCAATGGTTTTTTTAAATCCTCTTGCAGGGGTGGAGTAAAACTAGGTCTCAATGTATTTTAACTTAAGAGCTGGGCCAGCTGGCCCCTCCAAATAAAAAAGTTTTTTAAAGCCTCTTTAATTGTCACACCCCAAAACTTTTCAGTCATCAGGTCCTTTTTTTTTCATTCTCTATTAAAGAAACAGTCACAGGCAAATCCCTTCTTTATTTATTTAAGAGGCTAAGACCATATCCTCCTGATGTCCACGTCCATGTCCTTGTCCTTTACTACCGTTTTTTTTTTTTTTTTTTTTTAAGCCATAAAGATTCATTTATTTTATTTTTTTTTCCATCCTCTATTAAAGGCACAGTCAGGGGGCAAATCCCTTCTTTATTTATTTAAGATGGACTTATTTATTTAAGAGACTAAGACCATATCCTCCTGATATGCACGTCCATGCCCAACCCTCATTGGCCTTTACTACAGTTTTAAACTTTACACTTTTTAGTCATTCAATTTTCCTAATATGATAAAGTCATAAAACTGAGGTGTAATACATTATATTTCCCAATTAATTAAACTTTATATTGAATTTAATTTTCTTTTAAAAATGATAATATTGTTTGTATTTTATTTGTCATGGTAAACATGTGTTTGAATTTGATTAAGAAACCTAATGTATTACACTTTAGATACAACACTTAAGTTTTGTGATTTCCCAAAACTATTATAATATCTCCTTGCACTTTATTGCCATCCAAAAGACTCTACTCATCACTATCTATCTATCATCGGGTGCTCTCTCTTCAATTTTTCTTCATTAATTCTTCCTTATTATGCTCTCACATGATCAAATTTTCATTAGCTCTTTCCTTTTCCTTCACAGAGTTTTCTTATTTAAAGCTAAAAAGATAGATACCAAATTCTTCTTCTTCTTCTTCATTTTTCTTATTTTCTTTTAATTTCACATTTATTTATCTTATGATCTTCTTTTATAGTTCAGTTTCTATTTAGTTGATAGATACATAAGTGATTTTGAATTTATTTTTTACCATAATAATCTAATTTAGTGATTTTATTATATTTGATTGCTACAAATGTTATAGACATAATTGTTCAAAAGAATAAGAGAAACTCAAGGGGGAGAGGGAGGGATTGGCCAATTAGCTTATTAGTATTTTGAGTGCTAATATGAAGGAATTACACTGATAAAATAATTCTAGAGCAGTAATTTTATTATGATTGTTTGGATTTAATGTTTGTTTTTCTAAACTAATGCGCCAAGACATGTATGTATGTATATATGAATGTCATATTTTGAATTTTTCTTAAATTGCAAATCAATATGATTGTTTTATCTTGGCCCTCCAAACAAATATTCCTAACTATGCTTTTTTGTTTTTTTTTTTTTTTTTTTTTTTTTTTTTTTTTTTTTTTGAGAAAGAAGAACCATCTCTTTATTAAGAAAGGCCATCTAAATCAACCTGCAATACAAAATGAACGTCTAGTGGAACATCTTCCATAAAAACTAATAATTGAGGATTTAAAATTGCTCGTCTAGCTAGAGAGTGAGCAGTTGAATTACAATGTCTTGTTTTGATGTATACATGAAAATTATTTTTAGTATATATATTAGGACATCTAGTTTAAGACCATCTTGATAGCTGATTTAGACATTAAACTTCTCAATTACTATTAACTACATGTTTGCAGGCAAAGTTAAAAGGATGCAAAGATGATCAAACTAAGGGCTATACTGATCTATATCGAAGAGAGACAATAAATGGCAATTAGATTTAGGACTTTAAAGATCTATGGATTAACAACTAAAAACTTGCTATGAAACTAATGAAATTATATAAACATTAAAAGGTAAGGATTACAAGAAGACTATTTACATGCTTTAACACGTTAAAAAGATCCTAAAATTAGAAAGTAATTACAATAACAAAAGAAAAGTTTCTATTGAGTAGTTTGTGATGAGGAAATTGTGTCTTATTTTGAGAAATAAGCCTCTATTTATATTTGAGGTCTCTGATGGTTATTGATAGTTTTTTGTCTCCATGTGGCATTTTTTTTTCTTGCACTTCAATGATTGTCCTTAATTCTATGCTTTGTTCAAAACTTAAAAACTATCATTACTCCCTTTTTTAAGAATAAAGTAGAATACAAAAATTTGTACAAAAGATTTGTGTTCTATAAAATGAGGGTTTTATTATTATTATTTTTTTAATCAATTAGATAACGCAAGATTGTGATTTCCTCACTAGCACCGAAAATGGTCTCATGATCAGGATACTCAAATTTAATGTTCTCATTGACAATCATACCGTTTTATTGTGAAATATATACAACAAATGCTGATTCTGTCCATGGGTTTATAAAAAGGCAGGGAAGTGGTCCAATTTGAAAGAAAATAAATCGTTTGGCCCTCCAACTCCCATCAGAACATATGGTTTTTGTCACATTTAATTTGTGAATAGTCACTTTCTCAAAAAAAAAAAAAAATTGAATAGTCAATAGTCATAGTATAATGCAAGTCACACTAACACACATATTTAGCGAAACAACACATGATGCTAAAATTTAAAATTTTAAAGGGAAAAAAAAAAAACTCCTACAGTCCTACTCACATTATTTTGTGCCAGGACTTCAAAAATAAGCCCTTGTGTTGGGTTGAATTTTTTCCATGGGGAGCCCAGTTGAACTGGGTTTCAAGCCTGGGCCCAATAAAACTCATTTTTAAGTTTCAACATAAGAATTGTGAAGCCCACTGGGGCACTCTAATAGAAGCAGTGGCCTAATTAGTTTGAGGCTTTGACATAAAATTATTGGGAAAAAGAGATATGGGGGCATTCCGAGAATTGAACTCGGGACCTCTCGCACCCTAAGCGAGAATCATACCACTAGACCAAATGCCCTCGTTGTGAAACAATTCTATTATTATTTTAATATATATTTAAACATATAAATAAAGCAATTTTCACATTTTCATTTGGGTGCGGAATTGAGGATCGTATTCCTAGGAATTTAAGGTAGGCCATTTGGCTGTAGCAAAACGTAATTTTCTACCATTGTAATTTTCGAATGATTAATTCTATATTTACAACATTTTTCATAGCAAAAATGCTATACTAATATCAATTTCACAATATATTAAATTAATTAACAGTGGGTAATGGAAAAAAAGTTGTGAATCCATATAAAAAATAGTGGATACAAATTATTTACTACTTATAATCCACAATTTTGACAAGCAATAAAATTGAGTGTCTCCTAAACTTATTATTTTCAATTATAAAATTGAAAAATTGCTATTGATCCTCAAAAGGGCCATCATTCATGTTACTTTTTTTTTTTTTTTTTTTTTTTTTAAGAAAATCATTCATGTTACTTTATTTTGTGACTTTAAAAACTTATAAACTAAACAATTTGTGAAAAAGTTTGTAATTATAGACTTATTGAATGTAATTACTAGTTATCCTTTTTTTTTTTTTTGACCGGGACAATCTCTTATTTGCCAATAAATACCAATTCAAGAATCCTCACAAGGCATAAAGTTTTGCACTAGATATGTGCAAGACACAATATCTCAAATAATTGTTGAAGGGTCATTTTGGATGAAGGGGGAGAGGGGGGGATTACATAGGATGGAGGGAAAGAGGGAGAGTCAAATTTAACTTTAAAAGTCACTTTTGCTACCCTTTTTTCACATCTACCTATATCATACACTGTATATTTAATTATTCTTTTTTAATTATTTTCTCTCTCTCTAGTTCTTTCACAACTCCCCCTCTTCTTCACCAAATCATAACTCGTTGCAACCTAAAACTCCTTTGCAACCTCAAGAACCACATCAACTACGCTGACTTGATTAGGCCCTCATTTAAGACAATCTCACTCCAAATTAATCTAAGTCTTTGGAGAGAGAGAGAGAGAGAAAAATCAGAGAAAAGAGAGAGAGCTAAGCTACAAAAAATCATAGAAAATAGTTTTTAAAAAATCATAGAAAATGTTTTTGCTACCAAGAGCAAAGCCAGTAATTTTTGTTTGGGGGCTAAGGTAAAACTATCCTATTGATTTGTGATTCAAGAAAAATGCAAACTATAACATACTATATACATACATACATGTCTTCATGCACTAGTTAAAAAAAAAAAAAAAAAAAAAAAAAAAAAAAAAAAAAAAAAAAAAAAACAAACAAACAAACTTAAATCCAAAGTATAAGTCATAACTCATATATAATACTACAAGATTATTATATCAAAATTTTTTATTAGTGTTGTGGGGGCTAGCTAATCAGGAAGTACTATTAAGGCGGTATTAACTGGGCTTATGGCCCTATCCGAGGATGTTAGACCATCCAAGGAGGTCCAAATAAGATTATAAGGAGAACGGAGTGAAGAGAGGAGTAGAGATAACATGAGATAAGTCCAATAAGCATCCGAGGATAAAAGCCATCTCGGTAACAAGTGTTTGAGGTCAGCACGAGTGCCATATCATCATGGACTTACTTTGAAGTTAACCTCATCACTAAGAGTTAGATATCGAACAAGGGATAAGAAAGGAGAAGGGCAACAAATATTTTCAAAAAACTGCTATCTCCGCATTAAATGACTCCCAATTAACTCTCTGGCCGCATTAATGTGGAAGTGACGCCTGAAAAGTGATCAAGCAACCTTACAACTATTAGTTAATGGTTCTGGAAAGTACTAGATGGGACGGGAAAAAGTTCTTCGAATCTAACCTACACGTGTGTGGTAGGGGTGACACAAAGACTAGGATATATAACATGGAAAGATGTACTAAAAGGAGAGGATCTGAAAAAATAGAGGATGATCTAAGAACAGGACTGTGACTTTGGTATCACTTTATCATTCAACAAGACAACATAATACATACTCCTTGAGTTATTCCGAGGACAAATTTTCTAATCTTACTTGTGTCTAATGGTCTTAAATTACCAAATTTAATCGTTTTTATTCTGGAATAGATCTAGTTCTTTCATCCACGCTCTACAAATCTATTGTTTGGGTCGCTTGGATTTGAGCCCAATTCTATTTTGGGTCCAATCCAATTTCAGTCCTTACAAGTGTTATTTTTATTAATACTCAAAAATATTAACAAGCTAAACACCTAATTGAACATCTAAAGGTCATTTTTTATCTTTATTTTTTCTTATTTTTATGAAAAACTATAAGTCCATAACATTCATAGAAATTAAATATCAGTACATAACAAAACTAGACTATATTTACATTTACAAGAAATGATATTCATAGAAATTAAATATAATAAAATCACTATAAGAAACCATAAAATAAATAGAATTTATATTCAACCAATTTAGACAATTATAGTCTTAAATAAATTTAAAATCAGTTTCATAGCTCTCAGTAGAAATTGAACTAAAAATGAAAATAATAAAATAAATAAAAATTATATTGAAATAGCTCAAAAGAAATGAAGAAGAAGAATAACTTTGTAACATAAAATGCATTGTGGAAGAAAGGACTGGGATGAGAATTGAGAATGGGAAAGGAAAAAGAAATTTTTTTTAATGACTTTTATTGGTTTACATTGTACTTGCAATGTAAACTTATATTGTAAACATATAATAAAATGTAGTAAATATAGTATATATTTGTAAAAAGTGCACAATATATAGTAGAACTATAAAGTAACACATGGGAGGGAAGACTTTGGCCAAAAAAAAAAACTTATTTCTTGAGAGTTCTTTATCTTATAAATGCTATTACACACTTTTTTATTTACAAGAATACATCTTTTGTTTTTTGAAAAGTGAAAGGGCAAATTTGGCTAAAGGGGTGGGGGGGGAATCTTTGGTCTTAGAGGAGCGACTTTTAAATAAAATAGAGTGATTGTACTTTTTACCTACTATTATTATAAGGTTTTTAAAAATCTTTTTGGGGGGGGGGGAGGAATAGCCCCCCTATCTATAACGTAGCTCCACCCCTGCTTACTACTATAGATTATTGGTGTTTTTGCTAGCAGTTAGCCTAATGTGCAACAAAATTTATCTATGTTGCAAGATAAAGTTCAAGTAAAACATCTTTTTGTCAAACCTAATGCTAGTGCTCTTATTGGTTTTATTGTGTTTATTGTTAAATAGTTGTCTCATTCAAGTTGGGTTTGAGGAATGACTTAACTAATTTGTTACCTTTTTAATTTTTATCATTTTAATATGAAATGATCATTCTTAAGATTCAAAACATACATTTTTTGTCAAGAACCTTCTAATTTAAGTAGTACATTTAGTGTTTCCAATAAAAAACATTTTATGATTTAAATATCTTATCTCTCAATTATCCACAAAAGGGAAAAAAATCATTTTCGTTTATCAGTTTAGGTGGTATTTAACTATTTATGGCTTTTCATAAGAATGAGTGTGGATTCAAGTATTTGCCGGTGTATCCCGTCTTTACTTTGAGAGAGAGAGAGAGAGTACTCTAATTTATTTTCTAGGTTGCAGTCAAATTTTTTTAATGTGAACTGGTTAAGTATGAATAGGTAAATGTAAAAAGTCAATGACCTACCATTGAATTACATGCCACTTTTTTAACATTAATTCATTTGCACGGATTAAAGAATTTCTCCAATCACTTATGAAAATATGGTTCAGATTTCTCATTAATTTCTATATGTTCCAGCTGAAGCATGAAATCATACTGTAGTTGTTTTCCATTTTTGACCGGAATATGTCGTATGTGGTAAGCAATCATGTACGCCGTACAAGTAGAACCAGTACCATATAATATGTTTAATTAATTTACGGGACTTGATAGCTTTACAAGAATTTAGAAATATCATGTTCAAAATGCTTACATAACGCATGACCCATCTGATTTTTTTATTCTATATTTTTAAAGATATTTTTTTTTTTATGAGATATTTTTAAAGAATTAAGTGCAAAAAGAGGCTTGTGGTGTGCATTATTAAACAAACACATCTATTCAGCTAAAAAAAATCAAACAAACACACCCCATTTGTTCTAAAATTAACCAGCTATTCATTTTTATATTTAAAAAAATTTATTATTAACAAAACCTTTCAAACAAAAGTGCCCACAGCAAGCATCCAAAATGCTTTCAGGGGCTTCATGCATGCTTATTAGTTATAACAACAGAAATGCCTCTTTTGCCTAACAACAATATGGGTGGTGTGGGCAAGGTAGCCAAAGTTTAAAACCAAAAAAAAATGTTATGAAAATAAAAACTAACATCTATTTCATATTTTTATCTACAATTTCATATTTATTTATAACATACAAAATATGTTTCTTATTTTATGTGCGATTTTTTGTTTAGTCCATATTTATTTATTTTTATTTTGGTTTTGTAGTTATGAATTTTATTTATTTATTTATAGGTTAATATCTAAATATATATATATATGTTAAATTAAAGGCAAATCTTATTTTTTTTTTTTTTTTTTTTTTTTTATTTTTTATTTATCCATTATAGGTCTGTCCCTGTATATATATTTTAAATTGATTTATGTTATTTATTTATTTAGTAAAAAATAATCAAATCACTATTTGACATAAATACAAGTTATGATAAAGTGTGTCTCAAAATTTCATGATAAAGTGTCTCAAAATTTTTCCAAAATTAACCTTTGCAAATAACGAAATTGACATTTTTTTTATACTTATGTTATTTTTAATTACTATAGAATACAATATGTGTTATGTATGAATCAATTAACATGCATGTGTTTTGACCCACTCTTTAGAACTATCATATTCAAAAGGTGAGAGGCCAAAGGTCTTGTAGCTAAATTGACACATTTTCATGCATAAAGTGTTTAGGGGTCTAAAGGGGAAAATGTTTGAATTGTGGAGTTAGCAAAGATATTGTAATTATCTCTAAAAAATAAAAAAAAAAAAATAAGTGAGAGTCATTTAGCGTAAAGTCACTAACTTATCTCTTTTCCACGCGCATATGTGAGCTCTATGTTCATAGGTTTTCTAAATTATTTTATCTGTTGATGCTTGGATTACTTTGTATACCCACCAAAAGCTTTGTAAACCCCCTTCGATTGCTTTCTTGAATAAATTTCTCCTTCATACCCAAAATAAAAAAAGCTTTAACACATAAACCCATTTCCATCGTTCCATGTCACAATTTACTATACAAATTTTGTCTATTGATAATTTGGTACTATAAAAAGCTAAAGGTATGTACTTCAAACATGTGTAAAAACTAAAAATGAGAAAGAAAGGGAGCTTGAACTCTAATTACTTATTCAAACACGTGAAAAAACTAAAAATGAGAAAGGAAGGGAACTCTCTAATTACTTTAAAAACTAAAAAAAGAGAAAGGAAGGGAAAACTTAAACAAAACTATACTAAGCTGGACGTGGTCCAGCTTTGTATTAATACACTATTCCATCAAAATAGCCTATATATGGACTTCTAACTTCTAAGAAGAACAAAAAAGTCAGTTGACGTTGTTGCAATATAGACTCCATTTCTGGGAGTCTAAAACTGGTTTTATTCAACACGTCACACGTGATTCCGTGAATGATAAATAAGCTTTGAATTTTGATTTAAGAATATCTACATGAGAAAAAAAAAAGGTCAAGAACAATGAATATGAAAATCACACATCAAAATAAACAGTCAAATGCCACGTCACAACCTGTCATATATATCCACGTGGCAATCGTCATATATACGGAGAGCTCAAACTCTTTAAATTTTTGGACTCGCAATCAAACGGTTGACCGACCTTATATTAAATTTGATTTGAATAATACATTAATTAATACAAACTATAATTCAATAACATGTTTGTCATCACTTGAATAACATTTTAATTAAATGGGTTATTTGAGTGTGAAAGCAGAGAAAAATTGTGAACATAAGAGGAAGCCAAAATCAACATTTCGTTATATATGCGGCATGCCTATAAGAACAAGTCTTGGCTCCTCAGCTCTCACCATCTCAGGTCTCAACCAACACACTTATGGTTTATTCAACTGAAGAAAAATCATTCCTCTAACAAGGCAATCACAAGAAAGTCATGGCGGGTGGAGGCTCGTCCGGTGCCTCTCTCGAATACACTCCGACATGGGCACTAGCCACAGTTTGCTTCTTCTTCATCTTCATCTCTATTATCCTAGAATACATCATCCATCTCCTTTCCCACGTAAGTATATATATTATGTATTAAGATCCTTTTTTTTGCTCCACTATTTTGGGTGTGTGTGTGTGTATGTATATGTTATAAACCTGAAGCTAATGTCAAAAAATTAATGGTTCACGTATAGTGGCTAAAGAGGCGTAGGAAAACCGCGTTGAACGATGCATTGGAGAAGCTTAAATCAGGTGCAATCAAAATAAATATACATGTTTTGTATAATTTTATGTTGTTTATAGTATACTTGTATATATGTGTGTTACTTTATAAGAATTTTTAAGGTTTTAACTTTTAATTGATCTTTTTGTGTGGGATTGATTTGTACAGAGTTGATGCTTCTGGGGTTTATGTCCCTCTTATTGGCAGTAACTCAAGAACGAATTTCTAAAATATGTGTACCTAGCGGCGCTGGGAACATCATGCTCCCATGTCGTAAACAGACTAATTCCGAACCTGAAAACCTAGTAGCAATCAAGCACTTCACAAAAGTAATGATCTGGAATTTGTCATCGATGAATGATTTGTGGGGACCTTATAGAAGGCTGGAAGAAGAAGAAGAAGAAGATAATGATGCTCCTCCCAGTCCATAAGCTGATGCAACTGATTCTTGTCCAAACGTATGTTTCTTAATTGAGTACTGCTACAGACACAATAATTTTCACAGTTACAAAGAAAGGAAAAGAAAAAAAAGCACCATATGTCTGTTTACTGTTTTAACAATTAGAATGGGATTTAATTTGCAGGGAAAGGTTGCCATAATGTCACAAGATGGGATTCATCAACTTCACATATTCATTTTCGTGTTAGCAGCTATGCAAATCGTGTATACCATTCTCACTCTAGCTTTGGGTAGGGCCAAGGTAAAAAGCTTGCTTAACCTTTATTTTTCCTTAGTCAACTCAATTTATGGTTATTTTTCCCATTAATTTCACATGTTCAAATCGCTGTCCATTTGAAAAAAAAAAAAAAAAAAAAAAAAACCTTGTTATATATGGTATTTGTTTGCACTTTATTTTCAAATGTAAAAATTGATTTTTGAAACCAAATATATAATATATGCCTTTGGTAAACCAAATAAAACCTGTTTTTTGGAAAATGCTACTTTTTGAAATGTGAACCAACTTCATTTTAACACACCATAGCTCTTCATAAATTTTGCAAAAGCTAACATTTGTTCATAAATATTATTGTTGAGAGGCTGTCTTCAATTACCAAATTGGCCAAACATTTTATTGAAAACCCAATTTTTCCCTTTGATAAATCAAGATCTATAGCTCAAAAAACTCTATTATCATTGAGAGGCTGTCTTCTCTTCTCTATTTTTTATTTTATTAACGTCTTACATATCTAATCTCAAAAAACTCTCTTGTTTTGCTTCACATTTGCTGGTAAAAAAAAGAGCTCAAACACAAGGGACTCAAAGCTCAAAAGACACTCGCATATACACAAAACACAAAAGTCTCAAAACACATTGAAACTCACACACACAACAATGGAGTGTACTTGGCCTAAGAGCATACCTTCTAGCAAGAAAAAGCCAATAGAAGAGCTTGTTCAAGGCTGTGATATTGCAAATCAGCTATGTTCTTTGCTTAATAAGTTAGCTGGAGACAACAACAACAAGAAGACAGACCCAGCTAACGATCTTGTTCTGAAAATCTTGAAGTCCTTTACTAATATGTGATGGAGTGTGTGGGGCTTTGTGTGGAGGAAAGTAAGAGAAAAGAAAAATAAGAAGATGAGGAAGAAGTGAACGAGTGGATGAGAAAAAAGTTTAAAAGAGTTTTTGGATTTGGGTAAAGCAACATGGAAGAAAATATAAGGAGTAGGAACAAAGATTATTTCATAACTTCTTTTTCACAATTGTGATATTAATAAAATTTTATTTTACAAAGATTAATTTTAAATTAGTAGTGTGAAAATATTGTGATATTTTATTATATCTCTAAATTTTTAAATTAGTATTATTTTTCTTTAGAAAAAAAAAAATGGTACTATTGATAGAATATTTTTATAATAATTTCATAATAAAGTTTACATAGTAAGTTATTATTAGTTCTCATTTAGATCTACTAGTGACAATTTTTTTTTCCTACCATTAACAACAAGTCATATAGACTTTGTTGTGAAATTTTTGTGAAAATATTGTGTCTATAACTTGCATTAAGAGAAGTAATTAAAACAAAGAATTATCTTTATATATACATTGTCATTTTTGGTAATTTATCTCTCAAACTGTCACTTTTATAAATACTAGTCAAATATTCAGTTTTTTTCAAAAGCACTTTTTTATAGTTTTTATCAAACACTCAGCTTTTTCAAAAAATTCAGTTTCATACCGCACTTTTTGAAAACCCCACTTTTTCAAAAAAACAGTGTTTCAAAAAGTTGAACTAACCTCACCTAACTATAACTATGCTTATTCCGCTTTCATACTCATACCACCTAGAAATAGCAAATATACAAAATAAGGAAAAGCTTTCTTAATAACAATTGAAACTCAACGTTGTATGGCTGACTGACTGTGTCTTCCTCTATGTGTTTTAATAGATGAGACGCTGGGAAGCATGGGAGAAAGAAACTCAAACAACAGAGTACCAAGTTGCCAATGGTATGTTTAAAATTCATTCTCATGAATCATGATTCACTTTGTCTTTTATTAGGTAATGGACTAACAGTCTAACACGACAATATAAACACAAAGAAAAAAAGGAAAGTGAAAGAGGCACACAGCCACATATAATTTTAATTGAGTTTGGTGACATTTCGTTTTCGTTGTTATATGCCAACTCCATTCCTCCCCACCACCAATTTGTGGCCCCTGCACCCATGAGTGGCAACCATGGCAAGCGTAATAAGCAATCCATATATGGTCAGGTCTACAGAATTCAATTCCTAAGAAGAACTAAACCATTTAGTACGAAAGAGCTAGCATATTCATGAGAAGTAAAAAAACCCATCATTTTTCGATCGATGACTCAAAAATAACCCATCATTTTTTAGCTCTAGAAATTACCCAAAAAAGAGTCTTCCTTTTGGTGTGATCAATTTTTGTCCTTTGGTGGGTGAAGAAAGACTCTACAGTCTACATAATTCAAGTCTTGAATTTCGTATTTCCAACTTCTAAGTTGAGCTTTAGACCTACACTAATCAAATTGGCCACAATAATCTCTAGTAGTAGTTTACAAGACTTGACCTTAGAGTATGTGCCTGTATTCATTATGGCAATAACCTTTGACTGCGAATCTGCGACTGATTCATAACAGACACTATTGGGTTGGAGAAATGTGAATATTTTTTCCCAACCCACATAGATGTGAAGGTCGTTGAAGAAATGTGAAGATTTTTTCCCAACCCACCTAGATGAACCAAGGCCCAATCAAACATCTTGGGTTGGTTTTTTTAATGAATTAATGGATTGAGTTGGGTCTTAAAAATTTTTGGAACTTAGGTTGACTTGGGTTTGGTTTGCAAAATTTTCAATCAAAGTGATCCAACTCAGCACATGATACTAATATTATATATATACATGATTTATTTATAGCTACACTACTCACACCACCGTGACAACTTTAAATCCTAATCATAGTTTTGTTTTTCTTTTTCACGTCTCAACTAATTAGCTCAATTGGTAAAATTTCTAATAGTTGAATAAGAGATTTGAGATTTAATTCCGCCTACACTAAAAATCGATTGGTATCTTAGTTTGATGATAAAGAACTTATTATTAAGAATGGACGCTATAGATTAAAACTCTAAAAAAAAAAAAAAAAAAAAATCCACTCCCTTCACACATCCCCTCCCATTGCTCATGTTTTACCCCTAGCTAAAATCTTCCTTTGGTTAGGAATGGCAAAAATTCTCTACCCATTGACCCGTTCCATCCTATCTTTAATTTTGTAAATATATGCTTGTATTTAATATATATTTACGTTGTGTTTGTAAGTAATATTTAATATTTTTTATATGGATTATTTATATTTTATTTTTTTGTATATACTATTACACTCTCCTAAAAAAAAACTTATTTCTCTCCCTTTTAGCACTTTCACTACTATCCATTCATTTATCCCTCATCTCTTTCTAATGAATGTCAAAAACACCTTATTAGAGATGGTTAAATACCATCAACCCGTCTACCCTTGACTTGCCTCACTTCTTTTCTTGCCTGCATTGGCTTTCCCCATCCTAAAAGGGGAATAGGGCACTTTTGATTTATCCTACCATGTTGCCATCCCTACCTCTAGTGTCACCCTTCAGCTCTCTCTCTTTGGCATGGGGTCACTCTCTCATCAATTATGATCTTTAATCTCACAGTCACACTCTGTCTTGTCCACATCTCAACATGTTGCCTTCAAAGTTCAAACCGGCCTTCTACAAAGCTTAAAAGCCCAATTTGTTATATTAGACCAAACAAAAAGGCCCCAACCTAATGATCTAACCTAACTTAATTTGATTATTGTGAGTTAGGTTTGGTTGGGTTGGTTCAATAACTGAAATAGATTGTGGTGAGTTGGGTTAGAGATTTCATAACTTGAAGATGTCAAATAGGGTTGAAACTTGAAAATATCCTAAACCTTAATCAATTCCATTCACAGCCTTTAGTGGCAAAGGGGAGAGGGAAGAGGAAGGATGCCATTGAACTGTAAGCCCAGCTTTGGCAAGAAAAGTTAAGATTACATTATACATTTGTTGTCAATTCGTAATTCACCAATACAGTGTCAACAAAGAAAAATGGTCTAATCTATGGATGCAAAAGATATAATTTTAAATTAGATAATTACTGTATTTGTAAATTAATATGAATTTTTTACTTAATATTAAGATGGACTTTCAACCTTGCTTAATATATATTACTCAATACTACTTAATAATATAATGTAAATTTTTAGTTTTGTACGTTCTAACACTTTGCATCAATCTTACAATCCAAATGGAAATTAAATAATGATAATAGCTCCGTTAAGATCCCAATGGTATATGTGATATTGCTCATTATCTTCACATCACATGACGTAGGGTTGATAAGTCTATACCAAAAATGAAAAATCCCGTTTTTCATTCAGCAAAAAAAATAAAAAATAAAAAATTTTAAATGCTAAATTCTCTACCTATTAATGAAATCATGACTATATACCTGAACCTGATTACTCCACATCATATAAGTCGTGATCAATAATATTTTCAATGATGATCAGATCCTAATCGATTCAGATTTACAAGGCAAACAACATTTGGAAGACGGCACCTGACTACTTGTACAGAAACATCATTTCAGCTATGGATTGTGAGTTGCCTCTCTATATCTCCAAGTAATCGATTTATATTTCAGTTTTAATGCCTTAACGCTTTGGGTTGTGAAATGGGGCAGAAATGTTTCTTCAGACAGTTCATTCATTCAGTAGCAAAGGTTGATTATCTCACTTTGAGACATGGTTTCATCTCGGTAATGAGCTTTCAAGTTCCAACTTTTTCTTAATTTTATGAATAATTACACACACAAAAATAAAAATAATATAGGACCAAAGTGCTTCTGCTACTTAAACAAGGTGTATATTGTTCAAAAAAAATTTCAGGCTCACTTATCAAGCAGGCTTGACAACTTCAATTTCAAAAACTATATACAGCGATCCTTGGACGAAGATTTCAAAGTCGTGGTCGGCATCAGGTTGTTGATTTTCTAAATATTATTGTTCACAAAACAACTAAATTTTATGGAACAAAAATAGTACATTACACCTTTGATATATATTGATTATGAAATTGTTTAATTTCGCTCCACTAACATGTTCTTTTTGTCTTAACAGCCCTCTAATGTGGTTTCTGGTTGTTCTCTTGCTGCTCCTGGATGTGTACAGTAAATATTGTTCCCTTTTGTTTCTTTTTTTCTCTGAAAGTCAATCTAATTTATCAATTACTAAAAATAAATTTTCATTAAAATTTGTTTGGACTCAACCAGGTTGGAATGTATTTCTCTGGGTATCCTATATTCCTCTCTTGGTAAGCATTTTGCAACATAGTAACCACCTTGTGTTGCATCATTAATTTCCATCTGATTCTTAGTTTCATTCCCATTCCAATTGCTTTTGTAGATTGTACTCATTCTAGGAACCAAACTTGAAGTCATTGTTGCAAGAATGGCTCTTCAAACCAAAGATCAGAACAATGTAATTATAGGAACCCCTCTTGTGAGACCAAATGATCGCCACTTCTGGTTTGGGCACCCAGGATTTGTCTTGACTCTTATACATTATACTCTATTTGTGGTAATTCCTCCTCCTCCTCCTCATGAAAGCAAAGTAATAATATAAGAAGAGTTAAGATATTATAGATACTAACTTTTCTGGACCTTCTCAGAATGCATTTGAGCTCGCCTTCTTCATTTGGGTTACAGTAAGTTTTCTTTCTTATTCTTTTCCATTTTCCACACCATATAGTTTTGAACTTTGAAGGTCTAGTGTTGGAAATTTTTGTGTGGCAATGTCAGATGTCTAATATATTTTTCTTTTGGTTTCAATCCTATTTTCCTTCTTTCTCAGATACAGTTTGGTTTCAATTCTTGTTACCATGAGCGCACTGCGTTCATTATCACCAGGATTGTGCTAGCGTAAGAACAGCCTACCACTTATTTAGTAACCTGTGATTTACATTTTGGTAACTTCTTAGCAAGTAATGTCAAGAACAACTTTTTTCATTACTTGAATCAAAACAACATCACTTTCACTTGAGCGAATTACTGACATTAATTTTATTATGTAACAACCATATCATGGGTTTATTGGTAATTTAGTTAGAAGACAAGAACATGTTAGAACCCTTTGTTCCATCATCCTGATTCCAACTTATGATTGATTCACGAAAAGCCTTATAGTTCAACTGACACCTCTTTTTGTTTCTAATAAAAATGTCTAAGAGTTCAAATCCTCAAACCCAACTATCGAATTATAAAACAAACCTATTAGTGATTCTAATTTCCTTTTATTCTTCAGGGTGATAGTTCAAGTAATTTGCAGCTACATTACTCTTCCTCTCTATGCACTTGTTACACAGGTAACCATTTTAAAAATAGTTCCTATGCTGGTATTTATGTAGCACACTTTCTTGACATCTAGCACATATATAACAAATTGCAAGTGTTTGTTCACAGATGGGATCTAACTTCAAGAGTAAAGTACTAGAAGAGCAAATGGCCAATATTATAAGGCAATGGCACGCTGACGTAAGGGAGAGAAGGAGGAAGCAACAACTATTCTTGCAATCTCCTCGCACTTCTTTGTCTGCAGAATGGAGTCCCAGAAGGGTTAGTGCCACTGAATTTTCTTCTTTCCTAAGACCCACATCTGTACCAAGCGACAGCATTAGGAAAAGGGAAATCCTAGAAGAAGAAGAAATAATGAGAGAAGAGGCAGCTAGCTCATCTACACGTCCATCCCGGCCTGTCACTTTAGAACTCTCGACCGTGAGAAGAGAGTAGATTATTGATGACTGGGAGATCAGCTTTTGTGTGTGTGTGTGTGTGTGAGAGAGAGAGAGAGAGCAGTGTTTTGTAAATTATAATTCACCATACATGCAACTATGTTTTATGTGCCTTTACCGTGATTATATGAAAAATGGGTAGAATAAAGGAATGGAATAATCAAATGAAAATAATTGTGAAAGATGCAACGAGTTGTTTCTCTTTGTCAGCCTCACAAAGGAGAAACCGTAGTTCTCAAAAGGAGACAGATCTTTGGCGAAACTTCTCTGCAGAAAATGAGCTACTCGTGGAAGCTCTCAGACTTCTTTCCATAAGCATAAGGGTATGTCGCGTTGAATTGAGGGAGGACACAATCTCAGTGGTCGGCTTGGAAGATGATGTACATGAAATGGTCTCACGGCTAATTATAACCACCGAAACTGAGCCTTTTTCCACACTTATCATTGTGGGGATGGAAGGCATAGGTAAGACAAATCTCGCAAGGGTGGTTTATAACCATAAAGCTATTCAGAAACATTTTCCTTTCAGATATTGGGTGGCTCTGCCTGATATGGTGGACTATAATAAGGATGTACTCCTAAAAAGATTAGGAAAAAATGTCCTGCTGAATCATAGGAATGGGAAAGAAAAAGAGTACTCATTCAAGGAGGTGAAAGATTTCTTGAAGAGCAAAAGGTAACTTCTAGTTCTAGACAAAGTCTCTACCAAGGAAATTTGGGATACTCTAAAAGAAGCATTCCAGGATTGTGAAAATGGAAGTAGAATTTTGCAAGCAAGTCTAGACGATCTTGTGCGATTTGTGTGGGTAAAAGCTCATTTTGGATTTCTTCCCATCCTGAATTACATGTCATTGTGATGAATAAATCTGGCTTCCCAAACTTTTGAACCTATGACATTGCATCTTGAAATTGTTGGATTATATCGCGTGGACTTCCCAAAATGATGAAAGTAGAATGGTTCTATGTCCAACATTTCCTAAATATAAGATAAAAAAGTTGGGTCATTAATAAATATTAATACCAATTTGCCGTTAATAAAGTAATGTAAATTTCAAGTGTAAAGTTTATATTACCAGTATCACTCTTTCCTTCATGGAAAGCATCTTGTAGGCCTTGGTACAGATCTACCCTAATTGAATCTTAATTGTACTCAAACCACCTAAGCTTGTGTGTTTCAATTTTTACATAATTATCAACAACATACTATTGTGAAAGGCATCCTCCATACTAAATCATTGATAGAGCATCGTCGTGAATCTTAGACATTAGTAAAAATAGATGTAGGTTCAGGTATATTATAGTGTAAGCGACATTTTGAAGTTTAAAAAAAAAAAAAAAAATTGAAAATAATAAAACTGTTACCTAAAAGATGTATGCATAATAATCACGACATGACACTTTATTTCTATTAGCATCGCGTGTGTTGATATCTCATCCATATGTTCCAAATGGGAAAAGTATTGGGTACTGCAATGGATCATAATATTCTATTGTATCTTGAACATTGATCAAATTACCACCAAACGTTTGAACCAAAATTTCTCTGCCACTTAAATGACCAACTTCTTCTCCTCCTACAATAATAGCTACCACTTGGGAAGCACTGGGAAGGCAATATTGAGGTTGGTTTAGAGGTTGTTCTTTAATGAGAAGTTTACATTGATGTAAATTTGGACTTCGAGATAGTTAACAAAATTTCTTCACAAATGGGTTATGCATGTCTAAAATCCTTTGAATAAGTCACACAATATCTTCGTGAGCTTCTACAGATTGAGACATTCTACGTTGTATTTCAAGATCGGTGTCGTAGATATACAATTGTAGATGCTACACACTTAAAGGTGTATGTGGTAAAAGACTACCAATTCTATGATAGATGGCATCTTGGGCACGAAATGTATATATTCCTCGACTATTCAAGGCACGCTTTCATCTACGTGCACATCCATTGAGGTAAATGCAAACATGTTGTTGTAAAACCATATATATTGCCTGAAATGTCTGACTCATGGTGTTTGCTCACAAATGAGCTCCCTAAATTCAGGACAAATTGGTATGTTGGGTAAGGATATTTTTTCATCCTTACAACACATCGAGGATGTCTCTTGATGGAATAAACAGGTATTACAAAAGCAACATATCTTTGGTTGTGGTAGTTGGTACCTAATGGTCTCTATACCTTCTTTAAAATCCTTTGCACAATTGTATCCGCCTCACATACAATTTATTACATGTGCAGTACCATCAAATGTGTTGACAACACCTAATTTTTATTTTGAGGAAAAAATTAGTGATAAAGAGTGTTATGATAGTTGTGAAAGAAAATATTAAAATTGTACCAAATATTATATTGTGAAATAAGCAAAATATTAATAACGTTTCGAATATGCAGCTTGTTAACAAATAATAAAATTGATAATGATAAACATGTAAATTAAAATTAAAATGGTAACATTAAGTAACAAACCTTGTTCTCTATAGTCATTCTCGTGATTTTGATCATTTATATTTTCAACTTCTTCAATTCTTTCTACACCTATAATGTAATTATAGAAAATGCTCAATTGTTGTAATTATATATAAAAAATAATGATGAAAGCTTTATAGAAGGATCTAAACATGAAATTGAAGATAAAAATTATGACATTAAGTAATGAACCTTGTTCTCTATAAGCATTCCCTTGGTTTTGCTCAACTATATTTTCAACTCCTTCAATTCTTTTTGTAACTACAATGTATTTATATAAAATGCTCAATTGGTGTAATCTATATATTACTAAAAGCTAAAGCCTAGCGTTTAATCTTCTTTCATTTGCTCTCACGTTGTGCCACAGTTTTGCCACATCATTCTTTTTTTCTTTTCTTTTTTAAAATATAATTTCTCCTACAATTTTAAAATGGTTTTTACAATTTTCAGCCCTATAAATGTAGCCCACTACTTATTTATTTACTTCTACTATCACCCTATAATAAATCTATATAATTAATCCAGTTCACCTCTTATTTATTTAGTTACACTATCAAGCCCAACTCAAAGCCTTTTGAGTCCAGCTTTAGGGTTTTGTGTTAGCCTTTTTAGCTTAAAAAAAAAAAAACCTACAGCTTGAAAGGCTTCAACGTTTTGTTTTTTTTTTTTTTTTTTTTTTCAATTTTCTTATAATTTTTTTTAACATTTTTTTTTAATATTTACACTTCTCCAACCTTTCTCTCCCCCTTCCTATTTCATCTCCCCACTACTTCTTCAATCTTTCTCCCTTCCTTACCTTTTCATATCTCCACTACCCTCTACATTGATATCATTTCTCCTCTTTCCCTTCATCTTCCTTTATTTTTGTCTCTTCTTATTCACACCCTCTTACTATAAATTTGTCACTATCTCTTTTATTCTATGCATAGTTTTCCCTCACAAAAAAAAAAAAAAAAAAAAAAAAAAAAAAAAAAAAGGTTCCCTCTCTCTCTCTCTCTCTCTCTCTCTCTAAATTTTTTGGTGGATTTTTTTAATTTTTCTTGTATCTCTACTTTAGGTTGATAATTTTTTATATTCTTTAAAACTCTATTTTGGGGTAATGCGATTTAGTTTTGTTTTTTAAATTGTGATTTAGCTTTGTTTTTTAAATTGTTGTTTTTTTTTTTTTATTTTTTTTTTTTGATTGTTAAATGTTATCCTATTGCATTCTAAAGAATTAAATATAGCATATAAAAATATAATATTATTCTATTACATAGCATGATTTGGATAATTTGGTATTTATTCTGTTACATAGCATAATTTTTTATAGTGCACAATTTAGATGTTAAACTATGAGACTTCACTAATTTTTGTTTATTTTCTAATCCTTTGTGGTGGACAAAGTACTCTTAATAGTTGTATTAGAAGTACTCTATAATGCCATTTATTTAAAGAAAAGTAAAGGTTAGCCAAATGAAAATAATCAGATAGGTAACAAATTTTAACTTTTGCAATTTTATTTTTATTATTATTATTTTATAACAGTGCATGCATAAAAATTTAATTCTTAGATTTTGCTAATAATTGTTTATTTGATAATATGTTTTGGGCGGCCGAAATTATAATTTCTACAAAGAAAATAACCTTAATAGATTACCAAAAACAAAATTTTATCCTAATATTGGTTCAATTAATCATTGTTAAGTTTTATTAATTTTTTTTAGTTTACATTTTTTGGTGTTTTGGATTGTTCCTATATTATATTTATGATTGTTCCTATAATAAATAAAAATATAATTCTGAAATACATTACTTATTATTAGATTAGTTTAAATTGTAAAAAAAAATAAATAAATAAAACCACCATAAAAATAATTATCACGCGCAACACGCGGATTCGTAACTAGTTATATATAAAAATAATGGTTAATGCTTTATAAATATATGTAAGGGCACAATTTTAACGGCCCAATCCTTGTTGATCAAGTCTTGGTCCAAAAGGTCCTACACAATGAATTTTTGTAGAGTATGGACTAAAGAACTTGGTTTGAGTTAGGTTAAACGGTTTGTTGCATAGGTTAAGGAAATACAGAAAGAAGAACGAAAAAGATGGACGCGAAGAGAGATCCCTCTTAAATGATCAAGCTTGAAACTTCATTCATAGGCATATATTAATACAGTAAAATTTTTCTTCCGAGTTCCTCCTTTCCCCCTTTTTTCCGTCCCCCACTCTTGGAGGACTTTTACATATTATATAGGCCATTTCCTATCATCCGGGTCTTACACTTGTTGATCATCCAAACCCCTACTTGAGCACCTGTCCCATCGGACACCCTTATCAGTTCTTTGTGAACTACAGTGGCCAAGAGAGCACTGTTCAAAGGTCTTCTCTTCATTAATGCGGCCAGGAGAGTAGTTGTGGTGCATTTAATGTGGTGGTGGCAGCCTTTCTTTGAGGTATTTTAGGTTTCCTTTCTTTTTACGTATTTGGAGGGTGGACTACGAGAGTGGGACGCACCTTTGATCCGGATTTTGCAATGTCCGAGGAGGAATTACTCCTCGGACATGTTCTCTTTGCCCCAATGGGCCTAAATAAGGATTCTAGGCCACGATGTCTCCTCGGACGAACTAGTCCTCGGACGGGCCCAAGGCCCAGCCAACCTATTATTCTGGGCCGGTCCCCACAATAGCCCCTCAAAACTCCAGGTTTTGATCTCCTTCCGAGGGGAAAAGCGGGGTTTTGACATTACAAAGGATGGAATTAATGAGATCTTGGTTCGCACGTGTGGGCAATCACTTTTGACGCGCTACAATTTACGAGGCGCGGCCATTTACTCCAGGTAGCTTTATGTCTCCTTTATCCAACGGCGAGGCGTAGATCTGACGGCCATCATTTTTCCTTGAATTCTTGAGCGGGAGTGATTTTCTCTTTCTCCCTTTTGCTATATAAAGCGCTAGAGAGGCTCATCTTTTCTTTTTTATCTGCATATCAGAAGTCCAGAGAACTCCAGAGAACTCCAGCGCCAGTAAATCTACGAACACTTCCGTTCTTCAAATTTCCATAACTATTTCTCGAAGCGTCCTTCCTAGAAGAGATTTTCAAGCATCTTACTGGTCGTTTGTGAAGATACTCGTAAGTTTCGTTCGTTTCGTTGCTTCGAATTTCTCCTCGGATTTCACTTTTCTCCTCGATTTTTATTTCCGTCCCTCCAGTTCAACTTAGATGGGTAGATTCAAAGACCTAGTAGACACTCCGGCCGCCATCGAGGCCTTTAGGGCAAAATACCACATCTCGCAGGGGGTGGTTCAAAGCAAAGATCTTGTCCCCCGGAAGGAGTATTGACAGATAGAGACGTGGGTGAAGTGGTCATTCCTATGATTGCCATTATAGAAGGAGGAATGACACTTCCCATGCGTAGGATTACCCGGGACTACTTGTTCCACCATAGATTGACACCGCATCAGTGCGCTCCAAACATGTTCAGGGTATTAGGCTGCATAGATGTCTTGATCGAGCAGATGGGTCTAGGCCTGACCTGGCATGATGTGGTTCACCTGTCACGAGTGCCACTACGTCGAGAAGGGAGGGTATTACCTTAAATCTCGGTCCGAGGTGGTTAGGCTAATCTCCCGCCTCCCCATATCCAATAAGACTATGAAGGATGACTTCCTCATTGCTTCAGGAGAGTGGAGCGATGGTTTTCATTGTCCAACTCGGGCGGGAATTCCAGGTGCGGCGCCTTTAGGGCCAATCCTTTAGGGCGAGGGCTTAGCTCTTTGGATTCATTCTCTTTTTTGCTTAAGAGTCATAAATTTTATAGTTTAATTCTAATTTCCTTCTCGGCTGTATTGCAGATAGAGCTCTGGTTGCTCCCAAGCCGAGCCATGTGAACGTTCAGGCCTTGAACTATCTTCTAAGTTCAGAAATCTACGTTACCAAGGACGGGCAGCTACGCGCGGCTCATTTGGTTTTGGGCTACCGACCACTAACTCGTTCTTTCCAAGCCATTGGCCACGCTATAAGAGTTGGTAGTCCAAGGTTGGCTAGGATTGACATATCCAAGCCCAAGTTTTTGGCTCGACAAGATCTCAAGCCAGTCGTGTTACCTGGCGTTCGGAATCCTCCACCAGCCGTGCAATTGCCTCCGCCAGACAACCTTGAAGTTGCCGCACAGATTGCTGAGGAGAGATCGAATCATCTCGTCTTTCTCTTGAGGAGGAGATAGACGAGATCTATTTTGAAGAGGAGGTTCATAAAGCCCCTTTGATTGAGCTTTCAGACCCTGAAGGAGAGCAGGATCGAAACTCCGTGGTCGGCGCCGCAATTATTATAGCTCGCTTGGACGACTCTTCAAACGAGGAAGTAGACAATATGGCCGGCAAAGGAAAAACCTTACAAGAATTGATGGCCTCCCGAGGAAAAGGTCAATCTTCAAAGGTGCCAGCTCAGTCGTAGACCCAGGTCCTTCCTCCAGTTGCTCCTCGGGTTCCTTCTGACCTCGGCCTCAAGGTTAACCCGGACCTAAAGAAGAAACGGCCGATTGACACCCCCGAGGAAGGCGAGGTGGTCCCCCGCCCAGTCAAGTAGCAAAAAACCACTCGAGGGCAGAGGAGTAAAAGGGCTTCTTCCGTAGAAAGCCAGGAGGAAGAGAACCGGGTCGAAGTGCGCGTTACTCCACGCACTTGGAGTCCGAAGTTGGAGTTAGACGGGGTCGCTATTCCCTATCTTGCCTCGGTCCGAGAATACAATAGGGGCCGAGCAAGATACATAGCTGAGGCCCTAGAGCAGCCAGTGCTCCTTCCTCGGGACATGGAGGCCTACAGGCGATTCTCCCAGCCCAAGCTCTTTCTGTCCCTCAAGAGGGACCTTGCAATGGTAAGTGACTCTTCTATCCTTCCATTAAATCATTAGACCTTGTAGCATTCTAAGACATTGTCTTCTTGTTTTGTGGGCAGATCACTCAGCCGGTGTTTGTGGCCGAGGAATACTGTCATGACAACCGCAAATTAGCTGAAGCCGAGGCTTAGTCTCGTGTCGAGGTTGAGAAATCAGTAGGGTCCCTCAAGCAAGAGAACCTTGAACTTGCGGAGAAGTTCAAAGAGTCGGAGAAAGCCCGCAAGAGCGCCTTGGCCGGGCTAAAGAACGCTGAAACCCAAGTGGAGGACCAGCGCCGTAAATTGTACGTGATCGAGACCAGCCTTGCCCTTTGAAAAGCAAACAGTGCTGGATCTCAAGGCTGCGCTACAAAAAGCCGAGGAGGAGGTCCGGCGGGCTAAAGAAGAGGCTCAGCTGATTCGGGAGGTCATGGAGGCTGAAAAGAAAGTCGCTTATTAGCTTGGGCTGAAGAAATCAAGCCGTCTCTCCGAGGAAATTCCGGAAGTGTGTAGGGATTATTGCAGCATCTCATGGGCTCACGCCCTTGATGCTGTAGGGATCCCCGCAGATTCGGCGCTGAGGTTGCCCGCTAAGGTATACTTCCCGCCGAAGATCCGAGAGGTTCCCGATGGCGCTCCCGAAGCTTCTGAGCAGGCCATGGCCATTCCCGACGCCATCCCTCTGCTTGATAAAGCCAAGGATCCTGCCAAGGAATCCATTTTCGAGGTTCCTGCTCCTCGGCCAGAGCAGAAAGAGAATCCTCCTGCCGAGGCTTAGCTTCTAGGTTTTTAATTCCTGTACTTTTTTTTTTTTTTTTTGGAACGAGAGTTGTCTTATTTTTGTTCTTTTGTAAAGACCTCTCTTTGTATTGACCTCTGCTTATTAATATAGAATGTTCTTTTTTTTTTATTCTTTTCTGATGTTTACTAACACTGTTCCTCTATTTAACGTTTGCAACAATATAAAAAAATATAAACGAATAAGGAAAAGGAATGTCGTGCGGCAAATTTGAATGATGGTTGTAATTATACTAAACTACGCACGTACCTTGAAATTGCACAAGAATTCTAAGTTATTAATTTCCCCTAAGTCTGTGGTCCGAGGAGCCATGCGGGACTTAGGTTCTATTTAGAACTTGGATAGACGCCATAAGTTATTAATTTCCCCTAAGTCCGTGGTCCGAGGAGCCATGCGGGACTTAGGTTCTGTTTAAAACTTGGATAGATACCATAAGTTATTAATTTCCCCTAAGTCTGTAGTCCGAGGAGCCATGCGGGACTTAGGTTTTGTTTAAAACCTGGATAGATGCCATAAGTTATTAATTTCCCCTAAGTCTGTGGTCCGAGGAGCCATGCGGGACTTAAGTTCTGTTTAAAACTTGGATAGATGCTATAAGTTATTAATTTCCCCTAAGTCTGTGGTCCGAGGAGCCATGCGGGACTTAGGTTCTATTTAAAACTTGGATAGATGCCATAAGTTATTAATTTCCCCAAAGTCTGTGGTCCGAGGAACCATGCGGGACTTAGGTTCTGTTTAAAACTTGGATAGATGGAAATGGACCAATGGGTATGCGATGATCATGGAACAAAACATAGGCAGAGCTGTTTTCATTAATAATAATATCTTCTTAGATTATTTACATTCCACGGGTGAGGTACAGTTTTTTCATCTAAGTCTTCCAGGTAATAAGCACCTATTCCGGCCACAGATGTGATGCGATACGGTCCCTCCCAGTTGGGTCCCAACTTGCCCCAGGAAGGGTTCTTAGTGCTGCCGAGAATCTTCATCATTACGAGGTCGCCTGGAATTAAAGGTCGCAGCTTTACATTAGCGTCATATCCCCGCTTTAGCTTTCGATGATAATAGGCCATATGGATCATCGTTTTTCCCTTTTTCCTCGGCCAGGTCTAGACTTCTCCCCAGTAACTCGTCATTGTTTTCTGGGGTAAAAGTGTTAGACCTCAATGTGGGGAAGCTGTTCTCGATTAGGAGTACAGCTTCGGCCCTATAAGTCATTGAAAAGGGAGTTTCGCCCGTTGACCGTCGCGGCGTCGTCCGATAGGTCCATAAAACATGCGGGAGCTCTTCCACCCATCTCCCCTTTGCATCATCCAATCTCTTTTTCAGACCGCTTACTATGACTTTGTTCACAGCCTCGGCTTGCCCATTTCCCTTGGGGTAGGCAAGAGTGGAATATCGGTTGGTGATGCCAAACTTGTTGCAATATTCCCTGAAGTTCTTACTATCAAATTGAAGACCGTTGTCCGAGATAAGGGTGTGAGGAGTTCCGAAGCGCGTAATAATGTTTTTCCAAATGAATTTCTTGGCATCCACGTCCCCGATATTGGTCAAATGTTCAGCCTCTACCCACTTGGTGAAATAGTCGGTGCCGACTATTATATATCGCTTATTCCCTGTTGCTTTAGGGAAAGGACCGACAATATCAAGACCCCATTGAGCAAACGACCAAGGGCTGGAGAGGGGGTTAAGGATTCCTCCAGGTTGGTGGATGTTTGGGGCGAATCTCTGGCATTGATCACACTTCTTCGTATATTCTTGGGCCTCTCTCTGCATATTCGGCCACCAATATCCCCGGGTGAGTGCCCTGTGCGCCAGCGATCTTCCTCCTATGTGACTCCCACAAATTCCCTCATGTAGCTCTTCAGCGGGGACTCGGATCCTTCAGGGGTGTATACACACAATGTAAGGCCCAGAATAGGAACGCCGGTATAGCTTGTGGTCTTCCGACAACCAAAACCGAGGAGCATTCCTTCGTATCTTCTCGGCTTCCAGTTTTCCCTCCGGTAATGTATCGTCTTTGAGGAAGTTCATTATAGGATCCATCCAGCAGGGACTCTTTCTAACCTAATGGACCTGAGCCGGGTCTCTTCTAATTGAACTCGCTTGGACTAGATCCTCGACAAGGATCATTCGCGGCAGATCATGCGCCGAGGACGTGGCAAGAGTGGCCAGCGAATCTACATGTGTGTTCCCACTTCTAAAAACGTGTGTCAGATTGAAGGATTCAAAGTCCGACTGCAGGCGTTTGACTCATCCGAGATACTCTTGCATTCTAGCATCTCTAGCTTCTAACTCACCCATCACTTGGCCAACGACCAATTTGGAGTCCGAGAACGATTCCATTGCCCTTCCGCCCAATTTTTGAACCATCATCATCCCTTGAAGTAAGGCTTCGTACTCGGCTTCGTTGTTCATAGCCGAGAACCCAAGTTTTAGCGATTTCTCAATGGCAATACCTTCGGGCGATATTAAAACTAGCCCGATTCTAAATCCTCTTTGGTTGGCCGCGCCATCCACGTAGACTTTCCAACGCAAGGTCTCTCGTGCTGAGATTGTGCCAACCGATTTTCCATCCATGTCTTCCTTCTCGGTTATTGTTTTTATAGAGGGTTCAACGAATTTCGCGACCAAGTCCATGAGGATTTGACCCTTGACAGAGGACCTAGGCATGTATTTAATGTCAAAGGCACCCAACAACGCACTCCACATGGCGATCCTTCCGGTGTAATCGGCGCTCCGGAGCACTAATCGAAGGGGAAGCTGGGTTAAAACAATTACCGAATGTGCCCGAAAGTAATGATGGAGCTTCCGTGTGGCATGCACTACCGCCGTAATTGCTTTCTCTAAGGGTAAGTGTCGCACTTCGGCCTCATGTAATGACTTACTTACGTAGTACACTGGTCGTTGTACTCCATTGTCGTCCCGTATCAGCACCAGGCTTACAGCATGAGGAGCTACGGCTATGTATGCAAACAAGACCTCGTCTGCCTCGGGGCTAGACATGATGGGTGGTCGCGATAAGTATTCCTTAAGTTGCCGAAAGGCCCAAACACAATCCTCCGACCACTTAAACCCTTTCCACTTATTTATCAAGAGGTAGAAAGGTCGACATCGGTCTGCAGATCGTGATATGAACCGGTTCAATGCTGCGATCATGCGGTGAGCTTCTGCACTTCTTTTGGATTCTGAGGAGCCTATAGGCTGTTAATCGCTTTGATTTGATCTGGGATTACTTCTATTCCCCTGTGTGTTACCATATAGCCTAGGAATTTCCCAGATCCGACCCCAAATGAACACTTGGAAGCATTGAGCTGCAACTTGTGCTCCCTTAAGATGTCAAAGATGATCTTCAGGTCTTTCACGTGCTCGGACACTATTTTGCTTTTTACGACCATATCGTCTATGTAGACTTCAATAACTTTGCCCAGTTGTGGTTCAAACATTCTGGTCATCATCCTTTGGTAAGTTGACCCTACGTTCTTCAGTCCGAAGGGCATTACCTTGTAGTGATAGTTCTCGACGGGTGTCATGAACGCCGTCTTCTCCCGATCCTTTAGTGCAAGGGGTATCTGATGATAGCCTTGGAAGACGTCCGTAAAGCTCATTCGAGGGTAGCCTACGATTGCATCCACCAGTCGGTCAATTCGAGATAAGGGGAATGGGTCTTTCGGGCATGCCTTATTCAAGTCTGTGAAGTCCACGTAGACTCGCCACTTCCCCGTTTTCTTTCTCACCACCACCGTATTTGCCAGCCATTCAGGGTAAAAAACTTCTTTAATAGCTCCCGCCTTTTTCAGCTTCATCACTTCGTCTCTAACAAAGACTGGCATGTTCCTTCGAGGGGCGTCGGGGTGGCTGCTTCTTTGGAATAGAAGATGGATTAACATTCAAGTAGTGACAAATGAGACTAGGGTCAACCCCTGGGGCATCGTAAGTGTCCCATGCAAAAATGTCAACATTTTTCCTCGTAAATCCGACCAGTTCCTCTTTTTCTTGAGGTGGTAACTCTGAGCCGACCTGAAAAAATCTCTCGGGATCGTTTTCGATGGTAAACTTTTCCAAATTTTCACACCTTATCTCCTCGCCTAGCCCACTACTTTGCCCTACCGAGGTGGTTGATTGTTATAAGTTCTCAGAAGCCAAGGACTCAGTATTGGATTGGCGCGAGATGGCAGCCACCATACACCGCCTAGCCATGGCTTGATCTCCGCGAACCTCTTCCACTCGGCCTCCGGAGGGGTACTTTACCTTTTGATGAAGTGTAGAACACACAGCATCGAGAGCATGGATCCATGGCCTGGCTACTATCGCTGTGTAATGCGAGTAGGCATCGACCACAATAAAATTCACCTCCACCACCCTCGACCCAAGTATGTATGGGTAGTCCGATCCGCCCTTTTGGCGTAACATTCTTCCCTTCGAAGCTGATAAAGGGAGAGTCATAAGCCGTCAAATCCTCCGGCCTCAGGTTCAGCCTCTTGTATAAATCAGGGTACATTACCTCTACCCCGCTACTCGGGTCTACCAGCACCCTTCTCACATCGAAGCCTCCGATTCTCGGCGTAACCACTAAGACATCGTCGTGAGGTTGGATAGTTCCCCTCTTATCCTCGTCCAAGAATCCTAATATTAACGAGCTTCCCTTTTTAGACCTTTTAAATTCTCTTTCCCTGTCCTCGGCAGAGAGTCGAGCCACAGACAACACCCTGGAAGGAAATGACCCGGTTCTTCCTGGAGCGGCGAGGATGACATGGATCGTTCCTGTGAGGGGTCTTAAGGATACATCTTTTCGAGGCTCTTGCATTGCCTGGCCCAGATGACCGCTCGAGGGGTGTAAAAGGTGATGTAACTTTCCTTCTCAAACCAACCGATCTAGGTGATTCCATAGATTCCTGCAATCCTCAGTAGTATGTCCATGGTCCCGATGATAGTGGCAATACAGGTTTTGGTTACGTTTTGAAGGGTCTCTAGCCATTTTTCCCAACCATCTCAAGAAGGGTTCGTTCCTCACTTTCTCCAAGAATTGTTGTAATCGGCTCTCTCGAACACGGCATTCACCATTTGCATGTTACTTTGTCCAGCCTGTCTGGAAAAATCTCTCCTCGGCTGGTTATGGTTATATCGTTCCGACCTGAAATCATTTGCTTTGGAGGGAATGATCTTCTCCTTTCCCTTTCCTTGTAGCTAATCTTCTTCCACCCTTTTGTACTTGTCAATCATATCCATCAAACGATGAACGTTGGCAACTGGTTTACCAGTGAGAGATTTCCTTAAGCCATGCTCGGTGGGGAGACCGCTTTTGAATGTACTGATAGCGACATCATCATGGTTCTCATCTAACTCGTTATACATCTCCCAATATCTATCCGAATACGCCTTCGAGTCTCTCCTCGTGCATGGATAAGGACAACAACGAACTTAGGGGTCGAGGGACTCGCTATTTGTAATAAAGCGAGAGCAGAAAGCCCGAGTGAGTCGCTTATATGAGCCTATGGAATTTGTCTTCAGGCTGTTGAACCATCTCATCGCCATTGGTCCCAAGTGGATGGGAAGACTTTGCACATTAGGGCTTCATTTTGCGAGTAGATAGCCATTTTTTGGTTAAACTGACTCACGTGCTCCACGGGTGTGCTCGGCCGTTGTAGATGGCGAACGTTGGTTGATTAAAGCGTCGAGGCAACTTAGCCCCTTCATACTTTTGGACAGGCGAGCGAGACTCCTTCTCGCAAGAAAAGGTTTCACTTGGGGGTGTTCTCAACCTCCGTCGATAACTCGCGTCCTCCTCGTTAGAGGACGCATCCGAGCCGGAGGGAGATCGCTTTCTCTGCGCACGTCGCAACTTTCTCTTCAGGTCATCTATCTCTCGCTGCATGGCGAAGGATGACTGTTTCACCTTTGGGATATGTGACTACCTATTTGGGTATGGCTTTGGCTCTTCTGGGTAGTATGTACGCTTCCCTCACGATTCCTTCTACCGCCTGGGTTGGCAGGATTATTTTGCCGCTGGAACTCAATGGGTTCTGTCTGTTAAGGGTTAGCCTGATGAGGATTCTCCTGGTGTGGACCTAGTTCTGCCATGCTCAACCGTTGTGCTTATTGATACTTTAGTTCTTCCCACAGACAGCACTAATTGTAGGGGCACAATTTTAACGACCCAATCCTTGTTGGTCAAGTCTTGGTCCAAAAGGTCCTACACAATGAATTTTTGTAGAGTATGGGCTAAAGAACTTGGTTTCAGTTAGCTTAAATGGTTTGTTGCATGGGTTAAGGAAATACAGAAAGAAGAACGAAAAAGATGGACGCAAAGAGAGATCCCTCTTAAATGATCAGGCTCGAAACTTCATTCATAGGCATATATTAATACAGTAAAATTTTTCTTTTGAGTTCCTCCTCTCCCCCTTTTTTCTGTCCCCCACTCTTGGGGGACTTTTACATATTATATAGGCCATTTCCTATCATCCGAGTCTTACACTTGTTGATCATCCAAATCCCTATTTGAGCACCTGTCCCATCAAACACCCTTATCAGTTCTTTGTGAGTTGCGGTGGCTAAGGGAGCACTGTTCAGGGGTCTTCTCTTCATTAATGCGGCCAGGAAAGTAGTTGTGGTGCATTTAATGTGGTGGTGGCAGCCTTTCTTTGAGATATTTTGGGTTTCCTTTCTTTTTACGTATTTGGAGGGTGGACTACAGTGAGTTGGGACGCACCTTTGATCCGGATTTTGCAATGTCCGAGGAGGAATTACTCCTTGGACATGTTCTCTTTGCCCCAGTGGGCCTGAATAAGGATTCTGGGCCACGATGTCTCCTCGAACGGATTGGTCCTCGGACGGGCCCAGGGCCCAGCCAACCTATTATTCTGGGGCGGTCCCCACAATATATTATATAAAACTTACCAGTATTAACATTATAAGTTATATGACTTGGTCCAACCTCCAAGTCATTGGCCATTATAGTTGGATAGGTTGGAGGGAGACCTAAATTTAATATTATAAACATTGACTTAGTATCTTCGTATACATTGACATACAATTAACATGCCAGAAACTATAAATTTTCTCAAAATAATAAGATTCAAAGCAATGAAGAATTTTTAAAGATACAAAACTATAATCTCACCACTGACTTCTTGCATAGCCCTATGCTCAATCGGCATATTGCGTGCCAAGTTATGGATATGTGTAAGCTGACGACTTCGTCCAGCCTCTTGATTAGGTGGTTTTAGTGATGGGTTTGTTGATGTTGAATTAGAATGTACAACATCTTCATTTAAATTTGTTGGGCCTCCCACTAAAATGTGATCACCACCCAAAGTTTGTTGTCTTTGTCTTGAGTAATTAGCACGACGTCTTGCCAATCGAATATTTCTGCTTTCATTGTCTTCTCGTTGTCTTCTCAAGCAAGCATAATATCTCCATCGTTCTCGACGATGTTCTATGTCATCGGTATTCACCATCGCTGTATTTTGCGAACTCATTTCTACATAAAATTAAATTAAATTAAATTTAATTAAATTTATAGTGGTCGTTGCGCATACATACACAATAATCAATAGATTTTTCCTTGTCACAAATAGGGTGTATTAAAACCTCAATAAAGTGAACTAATTTTGAACACATTAATCACATGTAAGAATTGTAATAATATGTGTAATTGTGATAAATTTTTACTGAAATAGGAGAAATAAGTTACACTTCTTAAAATTATTAAATTATTATTTTAGGTAGAAGTTTTGAGAATATATTTAAATTTAGGTTATGATTTGTTAGATCAATATGACGAAAATATAATTTAGAAAATGTTTACTTTATTTCACAAAATCATTTATAGTTAAAATTAGATTAAATTTGCCGTACTCATTTCACACACTTTAAAACAAAACCATGCCATTTTGGTTAATTTGGATGAGAAAATAATGTGTTTGTTTGTAACTTTGTGTGTCTATGTGTAAGTGTAAGAGAGAGAGAAGTGGCTTAGTGAGTTTAGAAGTTGAGAGTTGTGGAGGTGATGAGGAAGATGAAAGTCTTTAAGGGTATTTAAAGGATTTGAATAATCTTGCAGTATTACAATAAGAAAAATGCAAACCACAAAGATACTATATACATACATACGTGTCTTCATGCACTAGTTTTTAAAAAAAAAAAATCTTAAATCCAAAGTATAAGTCATAACTCATATATAATACTGCAAGATTATTATATCAAAATTTTGTATTAGTGTTCTTTTATTGACACTCAAAAATATTAACAAGCTAAACACTCAATTGAACATCTAAAGGTCATTTTTTATCTTTATTTTTTCTTATTTTTATGAAAAATATAAGTCCATAACATTCATAGAAATTAAATATCAGTACATAACAAAACTAGACTATATTTACAATTACAAGAAATGATATTCATAGAAATTAAATATAATAAAATCACTATAAGAAACCATAAAATAAATAGAATTTATATTCAACCAAATTAGAAAATTATAGTCAGAAATAAATTCAAAATCAGTTTCATAGCTCTCAATAGAAATTGAACTAAAAAAGAAAATAATAAAATAAATAGAAATTATACTGAAATAGCTCAAAAGAAATGAAGAAGAAGAATAACTTTGTAATATAAAATGCACTGTGGAAGAAAAGGACTAGGATGGGAATTGAGAATGGGAAAGGAAAAAGAAATTTTTTTTTTTAAATGAATTTATTGGTTTGCATTGTACTTGCAATGTAAACTTACATTGTACTTGCAATGTAAACATATAAAATGTAGTAAATGCAGTACATATATGTAAAAAGTGTACAATATATAGTAGAACTATAAAGTAGCACATGGGATGGAAGACTTTGGCAAAAAAGAACTTTATTGAGAGTTGTCTATCTTATAAATGCCATTACACACTTTTTTATTTACAAAAATACATCTTAAGATTCTTTAGGGCAAATTTGGCTATTTGGGGGTCTTTGCTCTTGGAGGAGCTGACTTTTATGAGTGATTGCACTTTTTACCTACTATTATAAGGTTTTTTCTTTTAAAAAAAAAATTTTGGGGGTGGGGGGGAGGCATAGCCCCCCTACCTATAACGTAGCTCCACCCCTGCTTACTACTATAGATTATTGGTGTTTTTGCTAGCATAAAGTTAGCCCAATGCGCAACAAAATTTATCTATGTTGCAAGGTAAATTTTAAGTAAAACATCTTTTTGTCGAACCTAATGCTAGTGCTCTTATTGGTTTTATCATATTTATTGTTAAATAATAGTCCCATTCAAGTTGAGTTTGAGGAATGACTTAACTAATCTGTTACCTTTTTAATTTTTATCATTTTAATATGAAATGATCATTCTTAAGATTCAAAACATACATTTTTTGTCAAGAACCTTGTAATTTAAGTAGTACATTTAGTATTTCCAAAAAAAAAAAAACATTTTATGATTTAAATATCTTATCTCTCAATTATCCAAAAAAGGAAAAAAAAAATCATTTTCGTTTATCAGTTTAGGTGGTATTTAACTATTTATGGCTTTTCAAAAGAATGAGTGTGGATTCAAAGTATTTTCCGGCGTATCCCGTCTTTACTCTGAGAGAGAGAGAGAGATGGTACTCTAATTTATTTTCTAGGTTGCCGTCAAAAAATTTTAATGTGAAGTATGAATAGGTAAATGTAATAAGTCAATGGTCTTCCCTTGAATTACATGCCACTTTTTTTAACATTAATTCATTTGCACGGGTAAAAGAATTTCTCCAATCACTTATGAAATTATACTATAGTTGTTTTCCATTTTTGACCGGAATATGTCATATGTGGTAAGCATGCATGTTCGCCGTACAAGTAGTACCAGTACCATATAATATGTTTAATTAATGTACGGGACATGATTACTTTACAAGAATTGAGAAATATCATGTTCAAAATGCTTACATAACGCACGACCCATCTGATTTTTTTAATTCTTTATTTTTAAAAAAAAAAAATTTTTTGATGAGATATTTTTAAAGAATTAAGGGCAAAAAGAGGCTTGTGGTGTGCATTATTATAAAAAAAAACACGTCTATTCAGCTAAATAAATAAATAAAACAAGCACACCCCATTTGTTCTAAAATTAACCAGCTATTCATTTTTATTAAAAAAAATATATATATTATTATTGTGGGGGAGGATTTTGTTTCATGCCCCGCAAGCTTATTGTCCTCTCTGGGGAGCCAAGCCTGCAAGGTTTTGTTCTCAGTATCAAGTGTGGGGTTTGGGATTTTTGGGGTGCTTTGACCCTGTGACACCCTAGTCCCACATTGGCAAGAGATGCACCACACTCATGGTTTATAAGCCCTTGGAGCGACCATGAGTGTACTACTACTACACAGAAACATTCCTTATAACCTTGAAGAGTAAACCTATCATAGGACAACAGAGGGATGACTGAAATAGAGGATGTAAGAAGATTATGGAGAAGAAGAAAGCTTTGAAGAAGATTATTCCAAGAGAAAGAAAAAATATAAGTAGGGGTCGTCCTTATGGATTTACAAGTGTCTAGATCATAGCGGTATGGCTGGATTTTTATCTTCCTTCGAATAAGCTTGCCATGGGATAAGAACAATAATAGAGATCTTGAGTGCTAGGCTGGCGAACAGGTGTCAAGTGAGGTAGGGGCGTATCTGCATTGGTGATCTTCATCAAGCATCTTTCTGACAGGGGGGAGATATGGTATTGTTGGGAGCTGTTGGGAGGCTTACGTCTAAAGGTGTTTCTAGGACTTTTGACTGTCTCTTTTTTTTTTTTTTGTTAAAGATATATAGTCCCATCCATCTCTTCCTTGGAACCATTCTTCATCAACATCTTCATCAGGATCATGATTATGATATTGCGGATCATCATATCCAATAAGAGGATTTGGCATTTCCCAATGATCTTCATGTGGCCATTGTTGCTTACAAACATCCGGGCCTGTTGGAATTATTTCAGGGAAAATACCCTTATTAAGGGATTCTGCCATGGTAAGAGCATGATAATAAGATACCCAAGAGACATCCAAATGTGTGGGGAGACTTCCGTCTAAATTGGTGACCCGATACATCTCGTGCCAGGTGGAAAATTCCTTGTGTTCGAATGTTATTTTTAGAATGAAGTTTGGCAACCAAACATGCTGAAGTGACTTTGTGGCCAAATTTGGGGTGTTCTGTTCTAGGATACTTTATCCATTCACCATCATGAGCATCATTTTTCAAAATTTCAAACCAGAATTTATGAAAATATTTATTTCCTTGAGGGAAAATATAGTTGTAAAACTCTAGTTCGAAATGAAGACACAAGTAGTATTTATTGAGTAAGTACCACATATAGAGGTAATGTGCAACCGTCCAATTGGTTATCCAAAATGCAAAAGGGGTTTTCCATGGTTGGTCTATATCAGGGAAAATGGCAAGGAACTGGCATTGGTGTTTTTAAGGTAATCATGGAGGGTTTTAATAATTCTTTTAGTTCTGGCTTTAAGGGTCAAGGTTTTGATTTGGTCTTTTATTTCGAGGGAAGGTTTTCTATCATATTAAGGATATCATTAGGGTCTGCAAAGGAAGGTCTTGAGGATGAGGATGGGTCTGTAATAGGATATACACATAAAGGTGGAGGGATAATTGTGGTATTAAAGGTGGAGGTTTCCTGGAAAGGTAATCAGTGATAAGGTTATCCTTACCTTTAATGTGCTTGACTTGAAAAGACCATTGTGAAAACCAATTTGACCATCGAGTAATCGAGGATGTGGGAGCATTTTCCTTTTGAACTGGAGCATTTTGGGAAAGGAAGACATGTCCATTTCTACTAAGAAATTATGTCCAAGAAGATGGAATGGAATTTTTCAATTCCATGCTTGACTGCAAGAATTTCTTTGAAAGTAGAATGGTAATAAAGTTCTGAGGGCTTGAATGCACCACTTTTATAGCCACAAATATTCCTTTTGCCATCAATTTCTTCAAAAAGAGCTACTACCCAATACTCATCACTTGTATCTGTTTGCAAGATCCGTTTACCTGGTCCTGGAATCTGTAAGGGAGGAAGTTTTTCTGATAACTTTTTCAACTGTTGAATTGCCTCTGTGTGAGTAGAGTTCCATTCTGGGGGAGATTTCTTCAAAAATTGAGCCAAACAGTTCGCATCTGGAGACTTTTGGAATGAAGTTCGACATGTAATTTACAATTCCAAGGAACTGTTGTATTTGCTTAGTGTTTATGAGCTTGTCTGGACATTCACCCAAAGAGGATGCTATGTGAGGCTGCAGAGTATACTTTTCCATCTGAAATATTTACTCCCAAAAAGTCTATAGAAGACTGTCCTAGGACCATTTTCTTTTCTGAAAGCATTATTCCTTGGGATTTCACTAAATTATAGAATTCAGTGAGCAACTTGGCATGGGATTCTTCATCTTTTGAGAACAAAAGGATATCATCCACATAGATTAATGCATTGGCTAAAAGTGGCTGGAACAACGTTACCATTGCTTTCCGGAATTGGGATGGGGCATTTTTAAGACCAAAAGGCATGACAGTCCATTGGTAATGGTGGTCCGGGATGCAAATAGCTGTCTTGTATCTTTCTCCTAGATGGATGCCTAGCTGCCAAAATCCTGCTTCAAGATCAAACTTTGAAAATACTTTTGCATTTGAGAGATCCGGAAAAAGGCACTCTTGTTTGGCAAGGGAAATATGTCATCTGCTAGAAAGTGATTAAGATCCTGGTAATTGATTACCAGTTTGAGTTTGCCTCGAACTTGCTCAGCATGCTTATTGACATAGAAAGCTTCACATGCCCATGGAGAAGTTGTGGGTTCAATAAGGCCTTCAGCTAGGAGGGTGGATAGTTCCTAAGTGGCCAGGGCTAAATGTTCTGGATTCATCCCTCTGTGATCTGGCTCTTGTGGGGTTGACATCTTCATTTTTCTTAAATGGAAGGTGTATGAAAAATTTTGGGTTTTTCCACAGAGGATTTAGATTTTTAAGGAGGAATTTAGAATGGCTGTTTGCACAACAGTCACCGATAATCTGGAGTTTTAAGGAGTCAAAGGGATCCATGGTGAACAGGTGGGGTACTTGGGTCCAAGTAAGAAGGTGTTGTTTGTGCATAAGCCCTTTTGAAGACCATCTAAGACTTGGTATTTGATGAAGGAGATCAAATCCAATGAGAAGGTCTCTACCAGTAAGAGGGGATCCAAGGACTTGGTGTTTAATAGTTAAGGTTGGAAAAATTCTGATGAGGATAGGTTTACTCTTCAGGGTTATAAGGAATGTTTCTCCATTGGCTGCTCTAAACATCTGATGATGGGGTAGCCAGAATTCTTGAGGTAAAATTCTGGGGTGAAGGATTGTTCTTCTGCTGCTCCCGTATCAAATAAGGCTATCACCGGAATAGGTCTAGAGTATGTGTCAAGGAGAAGGTGCACTTGGGCTATAGGAGTTGGGTTGGTCAAGGGAGCTATTATTGGTTGGGATGTGAAGATGGTTTGGATTTCTGGGTCTGAATCATATTCACTGTCTAGTTTTGAGTCTTCTTCCGAGGTAGAATAAGCCACAACTGCCAAGGCTTGAGGGGAATATTCATCGTCCAAGGAAAAGAGTGACTCTATATCCAAGAAAGGAATATCTTCTGCATGGATCTGGGCTTGTTCAAGGAGCTTTTTTGCTTTCTCCTTTTTGGGAAATTTTTAGCAAAATGGCCTGGTCTCCTCGCATACAAAGCAAACTTTCAAGTTTTGCTTTTAAACTCGCTTCTTCCTAAGAAACTTCCATTTCTTCTTTCTGAAAGTGTTTTTCCTTTTTCCCACATAATGTCTTTTCTTTCCAAAAATATTTTTGAAATGATTTCTTTTTTTTTTTTTTTTTTCTGTGGACAGGCACAATTTTTCTCATAGCACTTTATCTGCAAATCTTTTCTTCTGCAATTGTCTTTGAGTTTGCTATGGACCTTGTCAATTTCAGAAATAAATTTCCTCCGATTGCAGAGCTTTTCCAAGGCAATAAGCACATGTTGATAAATTTCTCCCAATGAAGCTTGTTGTAGAGTTATTTTTTGGAGATTCATCATGCGAAGAGTTTCATCTCCCAATGGTTCTGGAAGGGAGTTAAGAAAAGTATGTTTGGCATTAACATCATCCATACCATTGAAAGAATAACATCTTCTTGACATTCTTTCAAAATGCTTTTCCAAATCTTTTCTTTCAAATGAGCAGCATTTCATCAAAAGGAATTCTTCTCGTGCTACCTCTGTGTAATGAGTTACGGAGCCAAGAAATTCATTATGGACAATTGTGAAGAAATCTTCCAACGTGTTGCACTGGGCTGCTTGTCTTTGTCTGTATTCTCCTAGATTGATCCACCACTCTCTTAGCCTTCCTGTAATTCTTGCCACAAATTTAGCAATTATCCTGGGGCACAGTGGCATTCGGGGCTTGCAGTTCAAGAATACACCAGGAATACATACTAAAGATCTCATCATGCCATCCGGAAGGAGGAGCATTATCAAGGGTAAACAAATGTTTTGAATCTGTAGTTGGTGAATAAGCCAACCTTGTTTGGTATTCTGGGATAAATGGTGGTGGGGGAAAGATTGGTGGCGGTAGGGGTGGGCGAAGAACATCATCTTCCTCTTCCTCTTCTAGGCCAAGATCAGACAGATCTAGGTCAGAATCCTCATTATCGGGAGCACAAAAGGCTCTCTAAAGTCGTTAAGGCTCTCTTAACGACTCTAGTGCAGCCCAGTGCACTAGACAAAGACAAGCAGCCCAGTGCAACACGTTGGAAGATTTCTTCACAATTGTCCATAATGAATTTCTTGGCTCCGTAACTCATTACACAGAGGTAGCACGAGAAGAATTCCTTTTGATGAAATGCTGCTCATTTGAAAGAAAAGATTTGGAAAAGCATTTTGATAGAATGTCAAGAAGATATTATTCTTTCAATGGTATGGATGATGTTAATGCCAAACATACTTTTCTTAACTCCCTTCCAAAACCATTAGGAGATGAAACTCTTCGCATGATGAATCTCCAAAAAATAACTCTACAACAAGCTTCCTTGGGAGAAATTTATCAACATGTGCTTATTGCCTTGGAAAAGCTCTCGCAATCGTCAGGAGGAAATTTATTTCCGAAATTGACAAGGTCCATAGCAAACTCAAAGACAATTGCAGAAGAAAAGATTTGCAGATAAAGTGCTATGAGAAAAATTGTGCCCGTCCACGAAAAAAAAAAAAAAAAAAAAAAAAATCATTTCAAAAAATATTTTGGAAAGAAAAGACATTATGTGGGAAAAAGGAAAAACACTTTTAGAAAGAAGAAATGGAAGTTTCTTAGGAAGAAGCAGTTTAAAAGCAAAACTTCGAAAGTTTGCTTTGTATGCAGGAGACCAGGCCATTTTGCTAAAAATTTCCCAAAAAAGGAGAAAGCAGCAAAGCTCCTTGAACAAGCCCAGATCCATGCACAAGATATTCCTTTCTCGGATATAGAGTCATTCTTTTCCTTGGACGATGAATATTCCCCTCAAGTCTTGGCAGTTGTGGCTTATTCTACCTCGAAGAAGACTCAGAACCAGACAGTGAATATGATTCAGACCCTAGAAATCCAAACCATCTTCACATCCCAACCAATAATAGCTCCCTTAACCAACCCAACTCCTATAGCCCAAGTGCACCTTCTCCTTGACACATACCCTAGACCTATTCCGGTGATAGCCTTATTTGATGCAGGAGCAGCAGCAACAATCCTTCACCCCAGAATTTTACCTCAAGAATTCTGGCTACCCCATCATCAGATGTTTAGAGCAGCCAATGGAGAAACATTCCTTATAACCCTGAAGAGTAAACCTATCCTCATCGAATTTTTCCAACCTTAACTATTAAACACCAAGTCCTTGATCCCCTCTTACAGGTAGAGACCTTCTCATTGATTTGATCTCCTTCATCAAATACCAAGTCTTAGATGGTCTTCAAAAGAGCTTATGCACAAACAACACCTTCTTACTTGGACCCAAGTACCCCAATTGTTCACCATGGATCCCTTTGACTCCTTAAAACTCCAGATTATCGTGGACTGTTGTGCAAAACAGCCATTCTGAATTCCTCCTTAAAAATCCAAATCCTCTCGTGGAAAAACCCAAAATTTTTCATACACCTTCCATTCAAGAAAAATGAAGATGTCAACCCCACAAGAGCCAGTCACGAGAGGGATGAATCCGAACATTTAGCCCTGGCCACTCAGGAACTATCCACCCTCCTAGCTGAAGGCCTTATTGAACCCACAACTTCTCCATGGGCATGTGAAGCTTTCTATGTCAATAAGCATGTTGAGAAAGTTCGAGGCAAACTCAGATTGGTAATCAATTACCAGGATCTTAATCACTTTCTAGCAGATGACATATTTCCCTTGCCAAACAAGAGTGCCTTTTTCCAAAGATCTCCCAAATGCAAAAGTATTTTCAAAGTTTGATCTTAAAGCAGGATTTTGGCAGCTAGGCATCCATCCAAGAGAAAGATACAAGACAGCTTTTTGCATCCTGCACCACCATTACCAATGGACTGTCATGCCTTTTGGTCTTAAAAATGCCCCATCCCAATTCCGGAAAGCAATGGTAACGTTGTTCCAGCCACTTTTAGCCAATGCATTAATCTATGTGGATATCCTTTGTTCTCAAAAGATGAAGAATCCCATGCCAAGTTGCTCACTGAATTCTATAATTTAGTGAAATCCCAAGGAATAATGCTTTCAGAAAAGAAAATGGTCATAGGACAGTCTTCTATAGACTTTTTGGGAGTAAATATTTCAGATGGAAAGTATACTCTGCAGCCTCACATAGCATCCTCTTTGGGTGAATGTCCAGACAAGCTCACAAACACTAAGCAAATACAACAGTTCCTTGGAATTGTAAATTACATGTCGAACTTCATTCCAAAAGTCTCCAGATGCAAGAACTGTTTGGCTCAATTTTTGAAGAAATCTCCCAGAATGGAACTCTACTCACACAGAAGCAATTCAACAGTTGAAAAAGTTATCGAAAAACTTCCTCCCTTACTGCATTCCAGGACAGGTAAACGGATCTTGCAAACAGATGCAAGTGATGAGTATTGGCAGCAAAGAACTCTTTTTGAAGAAATTGATGGCAAAAGGAATATTTGTGGCTATAAAAGTGGTGCATTCAAGCCCTCGTAACTTCATTACCATTCTACTTTCAAAGAAATTCTTGCGGTCAAGCATGGAATTGAAAAATTCCAGTTCCATCTTCTTGACATAATTTCTTAGTAGAAATGGACATGTCTTCCTTTCCCAAAATGCTCCAGTTCAAAAGGAAAATGCTCCCACATCCTCAGTTACTCAGATGGTCAAATTGGTTTTCACAATGGTCTTTTCAAGTCAAGCACATTAAAGGTAAGGATAACCTTATCACCGATTACCTTTCCAGGAAACCTCCAGCCCTTAATACCACAATTATCCCTCCACCTTTATGTGTATATCCTAATGATATCCTTAATATGATAGAAAACCTTCCCTCAGAAATAAAAGACCAAATCAAAACCTTGACCCTTGAAGCCAGAACTAAAAGAATTATTAAAACCCTCCATGATTACCTTAAAAAACACCAATTTCATTTCCTTGCTATTTTCCCTGAAATAATTCCAACAGGCCCGGATGTTTGTAAGCAACAATGGCCACATGAAGATCATTGGGAAATGCCAAATCCTCTTATTGGATATGATGAGCCGCAATATCATAATCATGATCCCGATGAAGATGTTGACAAAGAATGGTTCCAAGGAAGAGATGGATGGGACTAGATATCTTTAACAAAAAAAAAAAAAAAAAAAAAAAAAAGCTATATGTTCATAGGTTCTCTAAATTATTTTATTTGTTGATGCTTGGATTACTTTGTATACCCACCAAAAGCTTTGTAAACCCTCTTTGGTTGCTTTCTTGAATAAATTTCTCCTTCATACCCAAAATAAAAAAAAGCATTAACACATAAACCCAGTTACATCGTTCCATCTTCCATGTCACAATTTACTATACAAATTTTGTCTATTGGTAATTTGGTACTATAAAAAGTTAAAGATACGTATTTCAAACATGTGTAAAAACTAAAAATGAGAAAGGAAGGGAGCTTGAACTCTAATTACTTATTCAAACATGTTGATGCAGCGTGAGCGTGTAGAAGCGTAATCAGAACACACAATTACTACAACTCTTCCACGAAACCTAAGTTCCACAAGAACACTAAGCTAGTAGGCAAAATAATAGAGAAAACATCTCTAACAAACTTTTATTAATCAACACATAACAAAATAATAATCAGCCCTTCTATAAAGAGTATTTATAAGAATAGAATTTCTCCTACTCCTTTTAGGAAAAGAAATAATAAACCTACTTCTACTTGAGAAAGGAAAAAAAAATTAATTAGGAAAAGAAAAACAATTAAAATTCTAATTCAACTAGAAAAAAGAAAACAACATAAAATATTAAAATATTTTATTCTTCTTTAACCAATCTGCATCATTCTCTCGGGGTTGGGGAAAACTCGTCCTCGAGTTTTGTGGCAATCTTCCACGATCAATTGAAACCCCGAATAATCCTCTCCATCCTATTCTTCTGTGCAAGACAAGACGAATCAGTATGCTACTTATCAATCTTTTCTCACTCATAATAAATCTTGATGTACGGATTTTTATTCTTGACTTCTTTTGCCACGGCGGGATATATGAAGCAAGTACTAAAAAAGAATCCATGCACACATCCAAAAACTTCAGATTTCCTCCTCGACAAAGATTACTTAAAATCATTCGTTCACGCCTCTTATTGACCTCTATCAATTCTTGTTCAATAAAATCCTTCCAAAAGGGATCAATAACCTTTTGTTTCTGAATGTCGAAAGTCTCATCAACGATGTGAGTTATGGGCTCATCTCGTATGTATATGACTTTATTTTTATCAAGCTCAATCTTTTCTCCTTTACTAAAATCTTCAGGATAGTCATCATAAATTGGTGGGGAATCCTAATTTACTACAGAGACTCTTTCAATGTATTCATTCTCTTTTTTGATATTGTAGTCATCCTCCTCGACATCAAAATACTCCTCCCGCACATAACGTGGATTTGGATGGCAGTTTTGAGGTCGATTTTCAACAGCTAAGGCGGTGAGCCGCTTTGAAAGCACATCAAACCACTCCTCTATTCGTTGAAAGAACGCCTCTAATTACGCATTGCGTGCAACCTCATCGCATTCATACACGTCATCTATGGCAACAAGTTTTCCCCCATGTACTCCTCTTTGTGCCATAGTAGGAACCTAGCCTGGCTCTAATACCAATTGATGCGGCGTGAGCGTGTAGAAGCGAGAATCAGAACACACAATTACTATAACTCTTCCACGAAACCTAAGTTCCACAAGAACACTAGGTTAGTAGGCAAAATAATAGAGAAAACATCTCTAACAAACTTTTATTAATCAACGCATAACAAAATAATAATCAACCCCTCTATAAAGAGTATTTATAAGAATAGAATTTCTCCTACTTCTTTTAGGAAAAGAAATAATAAACCTACTTCTACTTGAGAAAGGAAAAATAATTTAACTAGAAAAAGAAAAACAATTAAAATTCTAATTCAACTAGAAAAAAGAAAACAACATAAAATATTAAAATATTTTATTCTTCGTTAATCAATTTGCATCACATGTGTAAAAACTAAAAATGAGAAAGGAAGGGAACTCTAATTACTTAAACAAAACAGCTTATACTAAGCTGGATAGTGGTCCAGCTTTGTATTAATACACTATTCCATCAAAGTAGCCTATATGGACTTCTAACTACTAAGAACATATATGGACTAGTGGTCCAGCTTTGTATTAATACACTATTCCATCAAAATAGCCTACTAAGAACATATATGGACTAGTGGTCCAGCTTTGTATTAATACGCTATTCCATCAAAATAGCCTATATGGACTTCTCAAAAAAAAAAAAAACTACTACTAAGAACAACAAAAAAGTCGGTTGACGTTGTTGCAATATAGACTCCATTTCTGGGAGGCTAAAGCTGGTTTTATTCAACACGTCACACGTGAATGATAAATAAGCTTTGATTTAAGAATGTCTACATGAGAAAGAAAAAAAAAGGTGAACAATGAATATGAAAATCACACATCAAAATAGACAGTCAAATGCCACGTCACAACCTGTCATATATATCCACGTGGCAATCATCATATACACGGAGAGCTCAAACTCTTTTAATTTTTTAGACTCCCAATCAAACGGTTGATGGACCTTATATTAAATTTGATTTGCATAATACATCAATTATAATACATACTATAGGTCCATTTGGATATAATTTATTTAGCTGAAAATTGAAAATAATAAAAAAATTACTGTTTATTGACCGGGTACTATTTATTTAAAAAAAAAAAAAAAAAAAAAAAAAAAAAAAAACTGAAAACGCAAAACACTAAACACGTTTCAGCTATCCAAACCGCACCTATATTTCAATAAAAAGTTTGCCACTTGAATAACCTTTAATATAAAAAAAAAAAAAATGGGTTATTTGAGTGTGAAAGCAGAGAAAATTGTTAATATAAGAGGAAGCCAATATCAACATTTCGTTATACATGCGGCATGCCTATAAGAACAAGTCTTGGCTCCTCAGCTCTTACCATCTCAAGTCTCAACCAACACACTTACGGTTTATTCACTGAATAAAAATCATTCCTCTAACAAGGCAATCACTAGAAAGTCATGGCGACCGGAGGCTCGTCCGGTGCCTCTCTCCAATTCACTCCGACATGGGCAGTTGCCACAGTTTGCTTCTGCTTCATCTTCATCTCTATTATCCTAGAACACGTCATCCATCTCCTTTCCCAAGTAAGAATATATATTATATATTAAGATCCTTTTTTTTTTTTGCCCCACTATTTTGGGTGTATATATATAATAAACTTGAAGCTAATGTCAAAAAATTAATGGTGCACGTATAGTGGCTAAAGAGGCGTAGGAAAACCGCGTTGAACGAGGCATTGGAGAAGCTTAAATCAGGTGCAATCAAAATAAATATACATGTTTTGTATAATTTTATGTTGTTTATAGTATACTTGTATATATGTGTGTTACTTTATAAGACTTTTATAAGGTTTTAACTTTTAATTGATCTTTTTGTGTGGGATTGATTTGTACAGAGTTGATGCTTCTGGGGTTTATGTCCCTCTTATTGGCAGTAACTCAGGAACGTATTTCTAAAATATGTGTACCTAGCGGCGCTGGGAACATCATGCTCCCATGTCGTAAGACTCGTTCCGAATCTGAAATCAAGCACTTCACAAAAGTAATGATCTGGAATTTGTCGTCGATGAATGATTTGTGGTGGGGACCTCATAGAAGAGTACTGGATGAAAATGAAAATGAAAATGATGGTGTTCCTCCTAGTCCTCCACCTGATGTTGATGCAGTTGATTCTTGTCCAAGCGTACGTTTCTTAATTGAGTAATGTTACAGACACAATAATTCTCACAGTTACAAAGAAAGGAAAAAAAAAATCACCATATGTCTGTCTACTGTTTTAACAATTAGAATGGGATTTAATTTGCAGGGAAAGGTTGCCCTAATATCACAAGATGGGATTCATCAACTTCACATATTCATTTTCGTGTTAGCAGTTATGCAAATCGTGTATACTGTTCTCACTCTGGCTTTGGGTAGGGCCAAGGTAAAAAGCTTGCTTAATCTTTATTTTTCCTTGGTCAATTTAATTTATGGTTATTTTTCCTGTTAATTTCCCATGTTCAAATCACTGTCCATTTGAAAAAAAAAAAACCCTTGATATATATGGTATAAGTGCCCGTTTATTTGTACTTTCCAAGTGCAAAACGTGCTTTTTAAAACCAAATATATAATATATACGTTTGGTAAACCAAATAAAGCTTACATTTTAGAAAACGCTACATTTTGAAATGTGAACCAACTTTACTTTAACACACCACAACTCTTCAGAGTTCATAAATATTACCGTTGAGAGTTTGTTTTAAATTACCAAATTGGCCAAACATTTTATTGAAAACCTAATTTTGCTCTTTGATAAATCAAGGTCTGTAGCTCACCTCATAAATTCCTCTCATCTCATCTTCAGAACAAGCCTCCCAGTGCTGTTGCTTCTTCTTCTCTTCTCTATTTTTTTTTTTTTTTTTTTTTTTACGTCTTACATATCTATTCTCAAAAAACCCTCTTGCTTTGCTTCACATTGGCTAGTAAAAAAAGAGCTCAAACACAAGGGACTCAAAGCTCAAAAGACAGTCACATATACACAAGACACAAAAGTCTCAAAACACATTGAAACTCACACACACAACAATGGATTGTACTTGGCCTCAGAGCTTACCTTCTAGTAAGAAAAAGGCAATAGAAGAGCTTGTTCAAGGCCATGATATTGCAAAACAGCAATGTTCTTTGCTTAATAAGTCAGCTGGAGACTAACAACAACAACAAGACAGCCCTGGCTGATGATATTATTCTGAAAATCTTGAAGTCCTTTACTAATATGTGGTGGAGTGTGTGGGGCTTTGTGTGGAGGAAAGTAAAAGAAAAGGAAAATAAGAAGATGAGGAAGAAGTGAACGAGTGGATGAGAAAAAAAGTTTAAAAGACTTTTTGGGTTTGGGTAAAGCAACGTGGAAGAAAATATAGGGAGTAGAAACAAAGATTATTTCATAACTTCTTTTTCACAACTGTGATGTTAATAAAATTTTATTTTACAAAGATTAATTTTAATTTAGTATTGTGAAAATATTGTGACATTTTATTATATCTCTAAATTTTTTAAATTAGTATTATTTTTCTTTAGAAAAAAAAATAGTACTATTGATAGAATATTTTTATAATAATTTCATAATAAAGTTTACATAGAAAGTTATTATTAATTCTCATTTAGATTTACTAGTGACAATTTTTTTTCCTACTATTAATAACTTGTTATATAGATTTTGTTGTGAAATTTTTGTAAAAATATTGTGTCTATAACTTGCATTAAGAGAAGTAATTAAAACAAAGAATTATCTTTATATATACATTATCATTTTTGGTAATTTACCTCTCAAACTGTCATTTTTATAAGTGCTAGCCAAATACTCAGTTTTTTCAGACACTCAACTTTTTCAAGAAGTCCAGTTTTATACCGCACTTTTTGAAAACCCCACTTTTTCAAAAAACACAATTTCAAAAAGCTAAACCAACCTCACCCTAAGCATAACTATGCTTGTTCCGCTTTCATACTCATACCACCTAGAAATAGCAAATATACAAAATAAGGAAAAACTTTCTTAATAACAATTGAAACTCAACGTTGTGTGGCTGACTGACTGTGTCTTCCTCTATGTGTTTTAATAGATGAGACGCTGGGAAGCTTGGGAGAAAGAAACTCAAACAACAGAGTACCAAGTTGCCCATGGTATGTTTAAAATTCATTCTCATGAATCATGATTCACTGTGTCTTATATTAGGTAATGGACTAACAGTCTAACACGACAGTATAAACACAGAAAAAAAGGAAAGTGAAAGAGGCACACAGCCACCTATAATTTTAATGGGTTTGGTTACATTTCGTTTTCGTTGTTATATGCCAACTCCATTCCTCCCCACCACCAATTTGTGGCCCCTGCACCCATGAGTGGCAACCATGGCAAGCGTAATAAGCAATCCATATATGGTCAGGTGTACAGAATTCAATTCCTAAGAAAAACTAAACCATTTAGTACGAAAGAGCTAGCATATTCATGACAAGTAAAAAAACCCATCATTTTTCGATCGATGACTCAAAAAAGAGTCTTCGTTTTGTTATGATCAATTTTTGTCCTTTGGTGGGTGAAGAAAGACTCTACAGTCTACATAATTCAAGTCTTGAATTTCGTATTTCCAACTTCCAAATTGAGCTTTAGACCTACACTAATCAAATTGACCACAATAATCTCTAGTAGTAGTTTACAAGACTTGACCTTAGAGAATGTCCCTGTATTCATTATGGCAATAACCTTTGACTGCGAATCTGCGACTGATTCATAACATAGACCCTATTAGTTACCAGGTTTAATAGTTCGTTGAAGAAATGTGAATTTTTCCCGACCCACCTAGATGAACCAAGGCCCAATCAAACACCTTGGGTTGGTTTTTGTGAATTAATGGATTGAGTTGGGTCCTAAAATTTTTTGGAACTTAGGTTGACTTGGGTTTGGTTTGCAAAATCAAAGTGATCCAACTCAGCACATGATATTAATATTATATAAATACATGATTTATTTATAGCTACACTGCTCACACCGCCGTGACATCTTTAAGTCCTAATCCTAGTTTTGTTTTTCTTTTTGACATCTCAACTAACATTCACTTCCTTGTGGGTTCTAATTAGCTCAACTAGTAAAGTTTTTTATGGTTGAATAAGAGATTTAAGATTTAATTCTCGCCTACACTAAAAACTGATTGATGTATTAATCTGATAATAAAGAGCTATCATTAGAAACAGACGATGTGGATTAAAACTCTCAAAAAAAAATCCACTGCCTTCACACATCCCCTCCCATTGCTCATGTTTTACCCCTAGCTAAAACCTTAATTTGGTTAGGAATGGCAAAAATTCCCTACCCATTGACCCGTTCCATCCTATCTTTAATTTTGTAAATATATGCTTGTATTTAATACTAGCGTTGGCTGCACGTGCAAGGCACATGCTACCCCAGTGAGAAAATTAATATTAATTTTGTGTGTGAAATCGTGAATTTTGGCTCACCTAATTTGATTATATTAAAAAAGAAGTTTAAGAATACAACAAAATATCACAATATTTTCACAATATCTTCATTTTTAAGATCCGAATAGATTTTTTTTTTTTTTATTTGAGAGAAATGCTACATTCATAACATTTTTAGAACAAATTCTAAATGACAAATTATTATTGGTTTTAAACTAATAACATTGTTATTGTTATTCTCAAAACATTTATTTTCAGTTGTGGTTGGTCACAGTCTCATATTTTATTATTTTATTTCAATTTGTATGAAATTGATACTTCAATATTTGTAAAAATATTGTGATATTTGTTGTGTTAGTATAACAATATATATGCCAGCTTACATAAATATTTAAAAAAAAAAAAAAAAAACCGATTGCTAGAAAAAAAAAAAAAAAAATTTAGGCACGGTAGAAATTAATGTTAAAATGTTGTGGACTTAGCATTTTTTTATTTGATCTATAAAAACTGAGATTTCAACAATTGTGAAAATATTGTGATAATAATAAGTGTTGTAACATTTTCTTAAAACGTTTATTTTCAATTGTGGTTAGTCATAGTCTCATATTTTATTATTTTATTTCGACTTGTAAGAAATTGACACGTCAATAATTGTGAAAATATTGTGAAATTTGTTATGTCAGTATAACAATATATATACCAGCTTACATAAATATTTCAAAGAAAAAAAAACACAGACCGATTATTGGAAAAAAAAAAAAAAAAAAAAAAACTTTAGGCACTGTAGCTATAGTGCCAGTTGAATAAACCAAAAGCACTGTAACTCCAATGCTATCCATCAATAATAGCTTACCTATGATTTGTTATGAAATTAATGTTAAAATGTTGTGGATTTAGCATTTTTTTTATTTGATATATAAGAAATTGAGATTTTAACAATTGTGAAAATATTGTGATAACAATAAGTGTTGTGACATTTTTTTTAAAACATTTATTTTCGGTTGTGGTTGGCTACTGCCTTATATTTTATTATTTTATTTCAATTGGTAAGAAATTGACATGCCAATAATTGTGAAAATATTGTGAAATTTGTTGTGTTAGTATAACAATATAAATGTCAGCTTACATCAACATTTAAAAAAAAAAAAAAAAACACAAACCGACATTAAAAAAAAAAAAAAAAAAAAAAAAAAAAAAAAAGAGACTAACTAAACCAAAGCATTGTTGTAGCTACAGCACGCACAAAGGCAAAAACACTGTATGTACAGTGCCAAGACATTGTGCGCGCATTCACACTTTTATTATAAACATTTATTTTTAGTTGTGGTTGATCACAGTCTCATATTTTATTATTTTATTTCGATTTGTAAGAAATTGACACATCAATAATTGTGAAAATATTATAAAATTTTTTGTGTCAGTATAACAATATATATACCAATTTACATAAATATTTAAAAGAAATAAAAAAATAAAAAATAAAAAAACACAAGCAAATTATTTTTAAAAAAAAATTAGGCATTGTAGCTATAGTGCAAAAATAATGTACTAACAAGTGTCACAACATTTTCACAAAACATTTATTTTCAGTTGTGGTTGGTCACAGTTTCATATTTTATTATTTTATTTTAACTTATAAGAAATTGACACCTCAATAATCGTGAAAATATTGTGAAATTTGTTGTGTAAGTATAATAATATATTAAAAAAAATACAAACGGAAGACTACCAAAAAAATGCAACTACTGTAGCTACAGTGCCAAGCAACACTGTAGCTGCTGTGCAAAACTTAAACAAAAGGGTTGAAAAAAAAAAAAAAAAAAAAAAAAAAAAAAAAAAAGAAGAAGCAAAGTGCCTCACCAAAGCACTTTGTTGCCGCTACGGTCTTGCACAAGACAAACACTACGAGTGCACAAGATCAAGAAATCTTAGTAGCGGCATTGGCGCTTTTATAATATAAGATATATTTACGTTGTGTTTGTAAGTAATATTTAATCTTTTTTATATGGATTATTTATATTTTATTTTTTTGTATACACTATTACCCTCTCCTAAAAAAAAACTTATTTCTCTCTTTTAGCACTTTCACTACTATCCATTCATTTATCCCTCATCTCTTTCTTATGAATGTCAAAACCACCTTATTAGAGATGGTAAAATACCTTCAACCCGCCTACCCTTGACTTGCCTCACTTCTTTTCCTGCCTGCATTGGCTTTCCCCACCCTAAAAGGGGAACAGGGCACTTTTGATTTAATCCTATCATGTTGCCATCCCTACCTCTAGTGTCACCCTTCAGCTCTCTCTCTTTGCCATGGGGTCACTCTCTCATCAATTATGATCTATGATCTCACAGTCACACACTGTCTTGTCCACATCTCAACATGTTGCCTTCAAAGTTCAAACCGGCCTTCTTCAAAGCTTGAAAGCCCAATTTGTTTTATTAGACAAAACAAAAAGGCCCCAACCTAATGATCTAACCTAAATTAATTTGATTATTGTGAGTTAGGTTTGGTTGGGTTGGTTCAATAATTGAAATAGATTGTGTTGAGTTGGGTTAGAGATTTCATAACTTGAAGATGTCAAATAGGGTTGAAACTTGAAAATATCCTAAACCTTAATTCCATTCACGACCTTGATGATAAAGGGGAGGGGGAAGAGGAAGGATGCCATTGAACTGTAAGCCCATTGGCAAGAAAAGTTAAGATTACATTATACATTTGTTGTCAATTTGAAATTCACCAATAGTGTCAACAAAAGAAAAATAGTCTAATCTATGGATGCAAAAGATATAATTTTAAATTAGATAATTATTGTTGTAGGGACACAAATCTTTGAGGGCCCAACAACAGAGTCGGGCTCGCGTGCGAAAGATCCCTCACAATAATATTTGTAGAGAGTGGGCTTGAAAGGCCGGCGTTGGGCCACAGGACATTATTTCGAGTCGAACCGCCGAGAGCCCAGACAGGGAAGAGCTTTGGGCTGAACATTCAGGCCCTTTAACCTTGTAACTTGATGGATTTGGCTCCTCGGATCGTGTCCGAGGAGCAATGGTGTTGTCCCCGGTTACCCGCCGGTGGGGTTTTTTTTATGGTGGCCTGCATATATTCTCCCGGCATTCGCATTCTCGGAGCTTTTTCCAGGAAGTCAAATGGGAGTCCCCCTTCTTTGCTGCATAACGTTCTCTTTTATACTAGCCTACGTTCGTTGTCCTTCGTCCACGTGTAGGGTCGATCTTTCCAGGACAGATACTTGTCCCATCAGTCTAATCCCGAAATTGCTTTGGAGATAATCCATAAAGCCTAAGATCCCGGCTCTGTTAGGGGCAGTGTCATGTCAGGGAAGGGTATTAGAGACAAACTCCCCTAGATATTTTTTGATATTTCAAGTTTACTCATGCTCCACTCCGATCCGTAAGGGTGCGGGCCCGCCGAGGACAAAACCGTCCTCGGCGTGTGTCTTCGGGCCATTTCTTGTGTTTCCTAGTTTCAAGTTTGGGCCTTGGCCTTCTTGATTTGGGACCGGTGGATTTACCCTAAGCGTGTGGGCGGACCCATAAACTATTGGACCCTACATTAGCCCCTCAAAATCCTGCTGTCCACCGTCTCGGTAGGGACGGTGGATTTTGATGACGTCAAGCCTTTATTGCCGTTCATTTTCTTCGGATCTTGATCAACATTGGCGACTCTTCCCCTCCCCAAGGAACGTACCGGTCTACGAGCCGTTTTTCCTGGATTTGCGCACATCGCCGTTATGCCGCGTGGTTATCTGCAGCGAGTCTTTAATATCTTCCCATTTACGAGACCTCCCGGCCGTAACGGTTGCTGATGGCGTGGGAGAACGAAGCGGCGCGTTATACGTTGGATTTCCCAGGGGATCTGGGTGCGTTACATACCCTATTCTTCGTCCCCTATATAAAGAGAGAAGACAGAGGGTGACTTTTCATATCTGAGCCTTTCACGTTCTTCCCAGAATCCACTTCCTCCATCCGGTTACTCCATATTCAATAATATCTCTCTCATAGTAATCCACCATGAACAAATCCTTCCTTTCCCGTAAACGCCATGTCTTAACAAAACTCGAGATGGCTCGGTCGGGGCGGGGATGGCGGAGGCTTAAGATTTGCCTCCCCATTCTTTTTAGCCAAAATCCGGCGGGGACTCGTCACACCCCATTTCTGGTGTGTGAGTCGAAAAACCTCCCTTGTCATCTCCATCTGCTCTCTCATGAGCATACCTAATATGGCTCCCCTTTTCCCTCTTTTGCTCCTTTTACTTTCTTTTCATTGCTTCTCTCTTCTTCTCCTCCTTCCCGCTCATGTCCTCCATCTTCTTTTTCCTAGCACTCTTCAAATGACAAGAGTTTTTCAAGTGCTTCCATGTGTTCCAATTCTTCTTCCTTCTCCTTCATTATTTTTGTATAAGGATCCTCTCCCGATATGAGCGATCTTGAGGCATAGATTTGAGAGAGACTTTGAAGGCGAGTTGAGAAGACACCTGATGATTTGATTATTTGTATTATGGATGTTGTTATTGTTTTAGCAGTTCATTTTTTTGTATAGGCTTGTTTAAGCCCTTCCTTGTACGTTGTAACCGTTTTCATATTAATAAAAATTCTTGTTTCTCTATTTCGTGTGTCTTATTTACATATTCTAATAAGTGTGAAAAGCTGCTTTCGGCATAATAGTACAGCGTTTGAATCAATAATGACTAAGGCCAAAGTAATCGTTGATAAAAAGATGCCACGATAATTTTAACAGAATTATTATTTAACATAGCAATCCGACCAGAAAGGAATAAGACTTATCTCAAAATTAGCCGCGATGGGTGCTAAATACTCGATAAGATGTAAGAAGCAATTGTCCGAGGACATGTTACCCATCGGATGAACGGCCTCCTTAGGTTGACGATCATCAGGTTATTTTATCCTCTTCCACGGCATGCGAGCCTTGACCTTTTCTAGTATTTAAGCCGAGAAATTTCTTCGTTCGAGCAATTGATTTTCTAAGAAACCCGAGTCCGAGGACTTTGCAAAACTTGGGTTTTGTTTAGGACTTATGCGTTTTATCTTATGTACTCGATTTTTCCCTCGGACTTGAGTCCGAGACTTGTGTCTTTATTGGTGCCAGGTTTTCCTCTTTTTAGCTTGAGTCCGAGGACCATGCAAGCCTTAGGCTCTGTCCAAAAGTACTTGGTTTCCCCTTTAGCTTGAGTCCGAGGACCATGCAAGCCTTAGGTTCTGTCCAAGAGTACTTGGTTTCCCCTTTGACTTGAGTCCGAGGACCATGCAAGCCTTAGGTTTACGTCCAAGAGTACTTGGTTTCCCCTTTAGCTTGAGTCCGAGGACCATGCAAGCCTTAGGTTCTGTCCAAGAGTACTTGGTTTCCCCTTTAGCTTGAGTCTCGAGGACCATGCAAGCCTTAGGCTCGTCCAAGAGTACTTGGTTTCCCCTTTAGCTTGAGTCCGGGACCATGCAAGCCTTAGGTTCTGTCCAAGAGTACTTGGTTTCCCCTTTAGCTTGAGTCCGAGGACCATGCAAGCCTTAGGTTCTGTCCAAGAGTACTTGGTTTCCCCTTTCATCAAGCCTTTCCCGAGGCGCTTAAACAGGGTATCCCTGGGCCTTCACGCAAAGCGGGCCTGGGCCGCGAACCTCACTATTCCGCGGATTAGGAGATATTTCTGCAACTTCACGGGCATGCAAGTACTTCTCTGACGCCTCAAGGATCGGCGCGCCTTTTCGAGGCTCCTTGAGCCTCGTGACTGCAGATTGACGTTGGAAGTTGAGCCAAGACCACTTTGTTTGCGTGCTCCTTGGGACGCCGCGCGTGTGTTGTTTTGCCATTGTCTTGTCTTTTCAAATGAATAGGAGGGAGAAAGGGTTGCTTTATATATATTCACCCATCCTTTTAGTTTTATCTCACATCACATTCCTCATATCTAGAGCTCTCCTTTCTTGGTATAACATGTTGAAGGTGAGGGTTGGGAAGAAAGAATTTCCTCACCGGAAGCGCCCTGTCCTTATGAGGCTCATAAATGATAAAGTATGGGCACGGGAAGCATAAGTTTAGGAGAGTACTCCACCTCGACCAGGGGGAAGAGTGCCTCTCCCTCTTTTAGCCAAAATCAAAGCAGGTTCTGTTCATGCAGAACTTTGGTATGTCAAGAAAGGTTCTCCGCCATTATCGCCCGCTTAGCAAAGCGAGGCGAATGTTTAGAGAAAGCCCCTCGGTTTCCCACTCCCGCACCTTTCCTTCAACGGCGTCAGGTTCAAGTTGGGTTTCTTTGGCTACGAGTTATGGGCATGTAGGAGCGCGGGGAAGAATAAGGTCTCGGAGTCTGTAGCCAACCTTTCCTCCGACATACCTCCTCGGCTTTCTCCGCTTTCTTGTATTTTTCTTTTTCTTGCTTATGCAAGTACTCATGTAGTAAGCTTTGACGTAGGTGATTCCACTTTTCATTGTACCTTTGTACTATTTCTTCGTTGTAATAAAAATAGAAATTTATATACTTGTTTTGGGTGTTATTCTTTTGGCACATCACGTCATGAATGAGTGTATTCCCTGTACGTGCTTTCTCTCAGCGATACTTAGGGCAGGAGCCCCTTGAAGCACGATTCAATTCGTTCTAACTCCTTCTAACTTACCTATTTTACCGGACATAATAATAATTGTGAGTAAGTTAAATTTAGGAAACTAACTGGGGTAATGAGTTGAACGTCCTGTGACATGTGCGAGAGTGTTGTCCGAGAAGCGATGAACTCCAAATAATTATTTGAAGGGGTAAGCGAGCATCGAGCGACTTCGATTATGTTTTTGGACACATGTTGCTCCATTTCGTATCGTCCCCTTTGGCGATGAGGGTCCGAGGGTAGACTAGAGTGTTTGGGCGGATCGGGAGTTAACCCAATTACTAATGGAAGTTGTCGGCTTCTGTGTAAGTTGTTGGTTTCCCCTGGAGGCTTGGGTCGAAGGACCACGCAAGGCCTTGATTCTGCCCAAAACTTGCATTCTTTTGTATAAGTTGTTGGTTTCCCCAGAGGCTTGGGTCCGAGGACCACGCAAGACCTTGGTTCTGTCCAAAACTTTTAAGAATTCTTGTCTGTACTTGGTTTCCCCACAGGCTTGAGTCCGGGGACCATGCAAGGCCTTGGTTCTGTCCAGAACTTGTATTGTTTTTCTTTTTGTACTTGGTTTCCCCACAGGCTTGAGTCCGAGGACCATGCAATGCCTTGGTTCTGTCCAAAACTGTTGAGAATTCTTGTTTGTACTTGGTTTCCCCATAGGCTTGAGTCCGAGGACCATGCAATGCCTTGGTTTTGTCCAAAACTGTTGAGAATTCTTTTTTGTACTTGGTTTCCCCACAGGCTTGAGTCCGAAGACCATGCAATGCCTTGGTTCTGTCCAAAACTTTTAAGATTTCTTCTTTGTACTTGGTTTCCCCACAGGCTTGGGTCCGAGGACCATGCAAGGCCTTGGTTCATCCAAAAGCTGTTGAGATTTCTTGTTTGTACTTGGTTTCCCCACAGGCTTGAGTCCGAAGACCATGCAATGCCTTGGTTCTGTCCCAAAATCGTTGAGAATTCTTTTTTGTACTTGGTTTCCCCACAGGCTTGGGTCCGAAGACCATGGCGGGGGGATTTGGCCTGAAGCCGGAAGCCCCTAGAACTCGCCCGCGCTGTTGACACTTTGCGGGCGTAGCCCCCAAATGAAAATTCGAGTCAACGATCGCATGTCGCGGAGATGGAAGAAATCCCACAAGCCTCGGTGGCTAGAAAGTTGACCCAAATACCTCCTGCGCCAACGCGCAAGCCTTCCTGAGGACGGCGCCAATTGTAGGGACACAAATCTTTGAGGGCCCAACAACGGAGTCGGGCTCGTGCGCGAAAGATCCCTCACAATAATATTTGTAGAGAGTGGGCTTGAAAGGCCAGCGTTGGGCCACAGGACATTATTTCGAGTCGAACCGGCGAGAGCCCAGGACAGGGAAGAGCTTTGGGCTGAACATTCAGGCCCTTTAACCCTGTAACTTGATGGATTTGGCTCCTCGGATCGTGTCCGAGGAACAATGGTGTTGTCCCCGGTTACCCGCCGGTGGGGTTTTTTTATGGTGGCTGCATATATTCTCCGGCTTCGCATTCCCGGAGCTTTTCTCCAGGAAGTCAAATGGGAGTCCCCCTTCTTTGCGCATAACGTTCTCTTTTATACTAGCCTACGTTCGTTGTCCTTCGTCCACGTGTAGGGTCGATCTTTCCAGACAGATACTTGTCCCATCGTCTAATCCCGAAATTGCTGGAGATAATCCATAAAGCCTAAGATCCCGGCTCTGTTAGTAGGGGCAGTGTCATGTCGGGAAGGGTATTAGAGACAAACTCCCTAGATATTTTCGATATTTCAAGTTTACTCATGCTCCACTCCGATCCGTAAGGGTCTGGGCTGCCGAGGACAAAACCGTCCTCGGTGTGTCTTCGGGCCATTTCTTGTGTTTCCTAGTTTCAAGTTTGGGCCTTGGCCTTCTTGATTTGGGACCGGTGGACTTACCCTAAGCGTGTGGGCCGGACCCATAAACTATTGGACCCTACAATTGTATTTGTAAATTAATATGAATTTTTTACTTAATATTAAGATGGACTTTCAACTTTGCTTAATATATATTACTCAATATTATTTAATAATATAATGTAAATTTTTAGTTTTGTATGTTCTAACACTTTGCATCAATCTTACAACCCAAATGGAAATTAAATAATGATAATAGCTCCATTAAGATCCCGATGATATATGTGATATTACTCATTATCTTCACATCACGTGGTGTAGGATCGATAAGTCTATACGAGAAAGACAAAAACCCTGTTTTTCATTATAAAAAAAAAAATAATAATAATAATAATAATAATAATTAATTTTAAATGCTAATTAAATTCTCTACCTATTAATGAAATCATTGAAAGTCATCAAAGTTTGCATGAGTTTCATTTACTATATACCTAAACCTGATTACTACTCCACATCATATAAGTCGTGATCAATAATATTTTCAATGATGATCAGATCCTAATCGATTCAGATTTACAAGGCAAACAACATTTGGAAGACGGCACCTGACTACTTGTACAGAAACATCATTTCAGCTATGGATTGTGAGTTGCCTCTCTATATCTCCAAGTAATCGATTTATATTTCAGTTTTAATGCCTTAACGCTTTGGGTTGTGAAATGGGGCAGAAATGTTTCTTCAGACAGTTCATTCATTCAGTAGCAAAGGTTGATTATCTCACTTTGAGACATGGTTTCATCTCGGTAATGAGCTTTCAAGTTCCAACTTTTAGTAATTTTATGAATAGTTACACACACAAAAATAAAAATAATATAGGACCAAAGTGCTTCTGCCACTTACACAAGGTGTATATTGTTCAAAAAAATTTCAGGCTCACTTATCAAGCAGGCTTGACAACTTCAATTTCAAAAACTATATACAGCGATCCTTGGAAGAAGATTTCAAAGCCGTGGTCGGCATCAGGTTGTTGATTTTCTAAATATTATTGTTCACAAAACAACTAAATTTTATGGAACAAAAATTGTACATTACACCTTTGATATGTATTGATTATGAAATTGCTTAATTTCCCTCCACTAACGTGTTCTTTTTGACTTAACAGCCCTCTAATGTGGTTTCTGGTTGTTCTCTTGCTGCTCCTGGATGTGTACAGTAAATATTGTTCCCTTTTGTTTCTTTTTTTTCTCTGAAAGTCAATCTAATTTATCAATTACTAAAAATAAATTTTCATTGAAACTTGTTTGGACTCAACCAGATTGGAATGTATTTCTCTGGGTATCTTATATTCCTCTCTTGGTAAGCATTTTGCAACATAGTAACCACCTTGTGTTGCATCATTAATTTCCGTCTGATTCTTAGTTTCATTCCCATTCCAATTGCTTTTGTAGATTGTACTCGTTCTAGGAGCCAAACTTGAAGTCATTGTTGAAAGAATGGCTCTTCAAACCAAAGATCAGAACAATGTAATTATAGGAACCCCTCTTGTGAGACCAAATGATGGCTACTTCTGGTTTGGGCAGCCACGATTTGTCTTGACTCTTATACATTATACTCTATTTGTGGTAATTCCTCCTCCTCTTCCTCATGAAAGCAAAGTAATAATATAAGAAGAGTAGAGATATTATAGATACTAAATTTTCTTGACCTTCTCAGAATGCATTCGAGTTCGCCTTCTTCATTTGGGTTACAGTAAGTTTTCTTTCTTATTCTTTTTCATTTTCCACACCATATAGTTTTGAACTTTGAAGATCTGGTTTTGGAAATTTTTGTGTGGCAATATCAGATGTCTAATATATTTTTCTTTTGGTTTCAATTCTATTTTCCTTCTTTCTCAGATACAGTTTGGTTTCAATTCTTGTTACCATGAGCGCACTACGATCATTATCATCAGGATTGTGCTAGCGTAAGAACAGCCTATCACTTATTTAGTAACCTGTGATTTACATTTTGGTAACTTCATAGTAAGTAAAGTCAAGAACAACTTTTTTCATTACTTGAATCAAAACAACATCACTTTCACTTGAGTGAATTAGTGACATTAATTTTATTATGTAACAACCATATCATGGGTTCATTGGTAATTTAGTTAAGAGACAAGAACATGTTAGAATCCTTTGTTACATCATCTTGATTCCAACTTATGAATGATTCACAAAAGCCCTTGTAATTCAACTGACACCTCTTTTTGTTTCTAATAGAAATGTCTAAGAGTTCAAATCCTTATACCCAACTGTCGAATTATAAAACAAACCTATTAGTGATTCTAATTTCCTTTTATTCTTCAGGGTGATAGTTCAAGTAATTTGCAGTTACATTACTCTTCCTCTCTATGCACTTGTTACACAGGTAACCATTTTAAAAATAGTTCCCATGCTGGTATTTATGTAGCACACTTTCTTGACATCTAGCACATATATAACAAATTGCAAGTGTTTGTTCACAGATGGGATCTAACTTCAAGAGTAAAGTACTAGAAGAGCAAATGGCCAATATTATAAAGCAATGGCACACTGACGTAAGGGAGAGAAGGAGGAAGCAACAACCATTCTTGCAATCTCCTGGCACTTCTTTGTCTGCAGAATGGAGTCCCAGAAGCGTTAGTGCCTCTGAATTTTCTTCTTTCCCAAGACCCACATCTGTACCAAGCGACAGCATTAGGAAACAGGAAATCCTAGAAGAAGTAGAAGAAGAAGAAGAAATAATGAGAGAAGAGGCAGCTGGCTCATCTACACGTCCATCCCGGCCTGTCACTGTAGAACTCTCGACCGTGAGAAGAGAGTAGATTATTGATGACTGGGAGATCAGCTTTTGTGTGTGTGTGTGTGTGTGTGTGTGAGAGAGAGAGAGAGAGAGAGAGAGAGAGAGCAGTGTTTTGTAAATTATAATTCACCATACATGCAACTATATTTTGTGTGCCTTAACCGTGATTATATGAAAATGGGAAGACAACTATGTTTTGTGTGCCGTTTTTCATACCTGCAAAATATATTTAAACCATGTTATCATAACCAATAAGTCTAGATAAATTACAAATTTTACAATTATTGAGAAAGTTAATTGTAACAGGTACACAATAAAAATGAAGAAAAAGATGGTCTCAAGTAAAAGTGATGTTACATTAGTCATGGTCTATAACCTTGACATATTGTAAAATTTGTTATATTTGTAGTATTTTTGTATGGTAACTTGTCTAATGTAGTGTGCATGGTTGCTCATCCTATATAATTGAGCTTGTGTGTGTTAATTTTTTCTCTTCACTATTGTGTTTGCTCTATTTTTTTCGTTTTATATATATATATATATATATATATATATTTATATAAAATTCAATTGTTGGAGTTGTGAAGATTTAAAATTTAAATGTCTTAATTAGAGACATCAAGAAGTACTAACTAATTGAGTTACAAGGCTTTTGACTATTATTTGTCTTTTATTTAAAGAGGGGAGGGGGAGCCCCTTTCTAAGTTGCTACTGTCAATTTTGAAATTAACATATTTTAGGAATAATGGACTTTCAATAATGCGATTGAATATAAAGTTTTGTCATTAATGTTCTCAATGGCCATTCACATAATGAATTTGTTCACTTACGTTCCATTTCCTTCCTAGCAATGGGTCATCTGTGTTTTTGTCGTGTACGTAACTGGGGGTATAGCAATTGATCGAACTTAACCAACTGTAAATGTTGCTGTAAGGATGAGTTTAAAAAAAAAAAAAACTAAAAAAAAAAAAAAGAATTACCTAGCTACATTATAGAACTTAATTTATATAGGCTTTGTGGAGATGGTCATGGAAGGACTTACATTTCTAGGATCACTTGCTGTCGAGAAGGGTGATGAGTTTGTGTTGTATACCGGAGAATGTATCCCATGCATCATTTATACGCAGCCTTACTCTTATATAAAATAGATGAGTATCAATCCGATCATGTAATTTATACTATTATAAAAGAAATGGTGCATATATTGGATGAAAAAGAAAATTATTGACCATATATGAGATTGTGCTCACAATATTTTGGGCAAGATAGTCATTTAACATGTAAAAGATGTGGAACAAAGGGAATCAAGACTCAAGGCCACATTTTTAATCGCCCAAATGTTGTCCCATTCTACTTTTCATTATTAATTTCAACAACTTGTGTATGTTCGTTTCTGAAAAAATTATAGATTATAAAAGTCATTAGACAACAACCACATCCCCTACACATTACAGAGATTTGGATTCCCAGTCAGTCACTTCTTTAAGTTCTCTCTCATCCATGGCCAATTACTACTCTCTATGTCTTGTAGGAGCCATGGATCGTCTTTGGTTTCACCAAATTATTCTTTTCTCAGAAACAGTCTCAGACCAAAAAACCCCTGAAACTTCTAAGCCCAACTCTGTGTCTCTTGCGTATTCGTCTCTTCTAGATGAGGGAGTTTCATCAGACATATCACTTCTTGCAGATGAAGAAATCTTGTCAGACTCATCTCCAATCTCTCCAACGGTACTAAAACATGTACTTGTCTGTGTGTGTGTTTTTTTTTTTTTTTTTTTTTTTTTTACTTTAGTCTTACACTTATCTGACTCTGTTTCTCTTCTTGTTGCTGTGACAAGGATGATTCCAACAATGAAGACACAGAGAAAAATACCAGCCAGAAGGAAAAACCAACAAGATTGAATCGGTCACAATCATCATCACCATCACCATCAACTCAAAAACGTCCTAAACGTCTCAGGAATTCGGGCGCAAATGCAATAAGGAGATTACAAAAATCCATGAGTTGCAAGACCTTGGGGATCTAGAACTTGAAGAAGTAAAGGGGTTCATGGATCTTGGTTTCATATTCAAGAAAGAACACTTAAGCCCACGGATGATGAGTGTAGTCCCAGGCTTGCAAAGACTTTCACACAAAAATAAACAAAGCAGCAAACTCACTAATGATGCTGAAGTAGCTAAAGATGATGAAACTGAAGAAGGGAAAGAGAAGAGAGTTACGAGGCCATATTTATCCGAAGCATGGCTCATAAACAGACCCGACTCTCCACTTCTAAATTTAAAGATTCCAAGTGCCTCTACAGCTGATGATATGAAGAAACATATCAAGTTTTGGGCTAGAACTGTTGCATCAGTAATTCATGAGCAGGAATCTTAGTTCAAAGTTGTTCAATCCCACAAACATCATAGAAGTATAGTGGAGGGAGCAAGCACAAAAATTGAGAGCAGATTGCATTTCACCGACAGCTGCAACTGTAAAAATAGTTTTTTTTTTTTTTTTTTTTTTTTAATGATATGTGTGTATGTATAAGAGGTGTAAAAATATATCATACCTTTCTCACTGTTTTATCTCAGAAAAATCTTGTGACGCACTCAATATCAATGTACACTCCATACACATCATATTAAGAATTGCGTGCATAATTTTCATTACAAAGATCTACAATAAAACGTGAATAGTAACCATATGTATGGACAATATACAATAAGTATTATTGTACTGTTCATTTGAACTTTCCTTAAATTAAGGAGGAGAGAAGTAAAATTTCATTTTTCTTATAGAATTACGGGCTTTAAAGTCTTTTCCTTACATTTAAGAAGGAGATACATTAAATTTCATTTTTGATTATAGAATTATGGGCTTTAAAGTCTTTCCAATGATTGCACTAAAAAAACAAGATGAAAGAGATAAGGCAAATGGAAGATGAGTTCAAGAAATGAGAATCGGGGCCTACCATGATGTGGGTTGAGGAAGAATAAGTAGAATATGGCTTTTAGCGAAGAAGTGTCCTAAGAGCCACGTGATGGTATTCCATGCTTTAGTTAGTTGGTTTGTCTTCATATAAGTTTATGTGCATTATGATCATGTGTTTTTTTTTAGGTCACTTATTTTGAGTTATGAATAGTTGAACACACATTTATTTGTAGAAAAGAAAAGCGGTTGTGTGGCCATTGGAAATCATGGTTTTGTTTACCCAAAAAAAAAAAAGGAAATCGTGGCTTTTTGGGCCACTTTTTATGTTGTTCTCAATGCTTGGGCCTGTCCAAGTCTCTTCTGGAACTGGGTTCTCGGGTCCCCTACTCCACTAAATAAATTTAGAGTAGCCTCCTCGAAGTCTAGTCAAATTACTGAATTAGAATTTATTTTAAATTTAAAAAAAAAAATGGAGACACAATAAAATTTATAATCTATTAAACTAGTAGATTGTGATGACTGATTAGTAGTTTAGTACAACATTATTTTAACAAGATCATCATTGATAATTTTTTTAATTGTACATCAATCCCGACTTGTTGCCTCAACATTATAAAAATATTTTTTGATATTAGACTTTTTTTCTTTAGTTGAAAAAGTAAGAAAAATATATATGTAAAATAATTAAGGGGCATTTGTAGTTTATATACATTTAAAGGATGTTCTTAAAAAGGATGTATTTTCTTATGGTTTGTACAAGATACAAATACAAAAATGAGGGGACCGGATTATTATAAGCATGAGTTTTATAAGAGAATTCTGCCCTTTAGTGCCAAATGATCAACACAAAAGTTTGCTTCCTAGTATGTGTTTAAGAAAAAGATTTAGGTTTACGGTCTACCACACTCTTCCGAGTAGTTTCCTATAATCAACTATAAGTACTAGGGTTTTCCAAGGGATCGGAAAAATCAACTCACCCGAGTAACTTTGACCAAAACCAATTTGAAACCAATCCAATCTGGTGGTTGTGACAATCATCGATGGGTCAACAGCTTCATAATTGGATCTAGTGGGTCGAGTTCGGTTTCTCTCCTCCAACACCCGAACAAACCGGCCCGACCAAAAACCCAACCAAACTCCAGTAAAATATCAACCAAATCCAATGAGATCTTACCAAATCTAGTGATTTTTCCACCATATTCAATGAATTTTGGCTAATTCGTTGAGAGATCTTGTTGGATCCGGCAAGATTTCCACCAAATCCAACAAGATCTCACCAAATCTTTATCACTTTCCATCGAAATCGAGATCACTGCCACCTCTATTGATTTCAACCAAAACTTATATGACATGGAACAACCGACTCGATCCAACTCATTAAAGTTATCGGTCGATAGTGGGTCTTCCGTTCTACCACCTACCAAAATTTGGTATAGTTCGGGTAGAGCCCAAACTTGACCTATGGACAATCCTAATAAGCACAAATATCCATGGGAGTGGCAAAATGTGTTTAAGCATATAATTTATATACATGTAAATGCTAGATTGGACCAAGTTATAATATAATGTTCCTATAAGCTTATCCCAAATAAGTTTAAATCGTTTTAAAAGAGAATGAAATAAGTTATACTACACATAATATACTCATTTAAGTAACGTGAGATAATTATCTTCTTTTTTTTAAAAACACACACATGAGAGAGAAGGGACATTATTCTAAATTTTAACACAAAAATAGAGTTTGCGGTATATCTTTGTATTAGAACCTCATTCCTCTCCCTCCTCTCTATGTGTTTGTTTCTCAAGAATTAAAATAAAATTAAATAATAAAAAAAGAAGAAGAAAAAAGAGAGTAAAAATCATTGCGTAGCCCACAGTTCGACAAAATATTGGTGTAGTCTAGCCTTTAGAGAAAACCTACCTAGCTAGTTGTGGGCTTAAATGATTTCCAATGAGATCGGCTGCCCTGGTGAACCCCGGATCACCCCTCGAAGGCCTCATGGTTTTCTTTGAACTTTCATCAATATTAATTTTCACATGTCCCGTTGAAGGAGGTTCTCAAATACCCAAAGGGACAACATGATGGTAGCTAACTAACCATAGGTCAAAATAGAAATTTTCAAGGTATAGAGTATGATCATTTTTCTCTTCTTATGTTTTTATTATTATTATCAAAGCTGATTTTTTTAGGATAAACTTTTGGCTGTTTGCATCCTAAAAATTAAACAATTTAATTTTTTGTCAAAATTGTTTTAGAGTAGAACTGCCAAAATATTATTACGAAATTTTACATCATGGTGAGGTATGTTTGTTTTCACTCAAATCAAATTCAAGGGAGATAGGAGTAATAAAACAATGACAGAATTTAACTACAAAATTAATTGTAGCTTAAGACTACAACCTTACTTAATAAAATAAATATTACTACATATTTTGAAAATCTAACCGTTGAATTACATGCTATTTACACTCTTAATACACATGTCAAATTTTGTGTCAATTAAATATTATTTATTATGTAATCTATAAGTTTATATTTTATGCATAATTTTAAACTACAAAAACTTGCAATTTAAATAATTTATTGATGACACAACTATTAATCTTTAATTTTCTAGAAATTTTACAAGCATGGAGGATATAAGAAGAATATGTAATCCAATGGTGGATTTGTCAAAATTCGCCTCAAATAAAAAGATATTGAATAAAGTTCTAACTTTAGGTTATAACTAATTTTGTAGCTAGACTCTATAAAATAATATATAGATAAGGTCAAGAAGACTTAACCCATTCTCAAAACTTTGAATTCCATAATAGCAATTATATATTTAGATGATTAGTCAAAGATAGGAATGGCATCTACATTTAGAGAAGGATAATGTTATTTAGGAACAACTAATACTTGTTTGACATTTATTTTTCTTCAAGAAAATGCTAGAAAATGGAGAATCCATCTCCCCCGACTTAAATGTAGAACAAAGTAGAAGCTAAAAACAAGCAAAAAACAAATCTTGACCCATATATTTTGTTAGGCTGTCTCTAGATCTGTAAGGAGATTGTACGGATCAACTCTCTCAAAATAATATTAATAAGAAATACGACCCAATAACTTGTGGTTGAAGAAGAAGTTATCACATTTTGCATTGACTTCCAATTTTTTTATTAGAAAATATATACCATTAAAACTGAGCTGAATAAGACAAGCCAAAAGACACTCATAACCACAACTTGTGATTGAATCGATTATATTTATTATCGAACATGATTACCCACTAATCATATGTGAAATAACTGTTTCTGTGTTTTCTTATCTCTCAACTACGAAAAACTTACTCATCTAGAAGAAAGAAAAAACTAGCTAGCAACACCAATTGGCCTTGTGTAGTTGAGAAGTGAGAGATCTATTGGTTTCCATATCGATCTAATTATTAGTTCCACTAAGATTTTTACCATTGATCAATGACATTGTACTCCAATTTCAAAGGCTAATATTTTTCCGTAATAACACTAACTTGTAATGAAGCAGCCATCTTATTGCAAAGCTAGCTAATTAATTTTTATTCTTGTGGCAATCATAAAATCTTAGCCCCAACTCAACCTCCCATCACATCTTGCCTAAAATGACAGCGCAGTGGGGCGGCTGGGCTGGTTAGTCAGTAATCACTTGCGTTGCATATATATCTTTTGGGGTCAGCACCACGTTATCATTTCAATATTCAATCAACACAACAACAACCATATTATTAAACTCATTCTTGTTTTCCAGAACTATGATGAATTCCTCAGCCATTACGACTCACGAAACCCAATTTCTATTTTATATTTTTATTAAAGTTATCGTATTTATTTTATTTCTCATATGTTCCTCACTTCCTCTAAATGGATATATTGTAACGCAATTGAATAGTAATAGTAACTATTTAACACTTTATACTATAAATACATGTATGCACAAAAGTACCAAGAGTCTTGTAATTTAATTAATTGATATCTCCTCATACACAAAATGTTTGAAGATCTAGAGGAAAAGCATACGAGCTACTATCTCAAAAAAATATATTATATATTGTAAATGTACGCAGCTTAATTAAGCTAAATAAATTATATTAATCTGTTAATGTTCTTCTTTTTTCCAATTTTCTTTTCATTTCCTTTTAATAGGTCAATAATGTTTTTTCCTTTAAAATTTTCCCGGAATAGTTGCTATAGGTAGGGCCATGCGCGTGAGGAATATTTCCGAAAGGTCAAATTAAGAATGTGGCATAGTGGTAGTGGAGTAAAATACTACTAATAAAATTTCATCTTGCACGCTTCAAGAGCACACTGCATTTCTATATAAGACTTTGACAATTTGCTCATAGAGATCACAGAGAGCCTTGGAGTTAGTAGATAATTATAAGAGAGATGGCCACCACCAACAAGCTTCGTTCTAGCCCAAGCTTAATATTTCTTTCATTAGCATTACTCTTTCATTTTTATCTCTGTATGTTCTTGCATTTGTACTCTCAATCTTATGCAACATATGTTCGTAGTTATAGTGTTAATAATGTCTTATACATCAACAAAATAACCAATGGCCTCATTAGTTATTATTTTCTTAGTTATTCATTATAAATGGAATTTTTGACACAGGTGAAGGTGATCTTCTGCTGAATTACTACTCTGAGAGTTGCCCTAATGCTGAAGATATCATCAAGCAAGAAGTCACTGACTTGTACAACAAACATGGCAATACAGCAGTTTCATGGGTTAGAAATCTCTTCCATGATTGCATGGTTAAGGTATATTGTCATTTAAATATGTACCAAGTAATATATATATATATATATATATATATATATATATATATATATATATATATATATATATATATATATTTGTGTGTGTGTGTGTGTGAAGTGGTTAACTTATAGAGTTAACTTATAGTATAATTAAGTTGTTAACAAAGTTATTGCTTGTTGGTTGGTGTAGTCATGCGATGCATCTCTGTTGTTAGAGACAGTGAATGGTATTGAATCGGAACAGGCATCTGAAAGGAGCTTTGGGATGAGAAATTTCAAGTACGTTAGCACAATCAAAGAGGCACTTGAGAAGGAATGCCCTTTGACAGTTTCGTGTGCTGATATTGTTGCACTTTCCGCAAGAGATGGCATTGTCATGGTGCATATTTGCTCGTTACTTTCTCTCTCCCACAAAGTCATTATCAATTATATAAACACACACATATATATTGAAACTATAACCTTCCCCTTTATGCTTCATGTTTTTTATCTTCTTGCCAAAACTCTAATATAGACATTCAAGATTCGAGATTTTGACAATAATAAATTTTAGTAGTTAAGCTAACCGAAATCCATGCCCAATAGTTTTATTTAACTAAAGCAACCCAACCACTAAACTGTTTTATTAAAATAAAACAAACCAATTAACCAACGAAAATTTTTTTTTATTATTAATTTATGTATGATTTTTTATATATATATAAAATCTAAAACTAGTGTGCGTTTGAATACTACTTATTTTGCTAAAAACTGAAAACAAAAAACAATAAAAAAAATATAATTTAGTTAATGTTCATTAATGAATTTATTGTTTATTGGCCTGATTGCACTATTTTTGTCCCATAAACAGTGCACCAAGCATTGGTCCAAAAAAAAAAAAAAAAAAAAAAAAAAAAAGCTGAAAACCAATAAACACAGATGTGGGAAGTGCAAAGGCACCTTATATATAATATTTTTAAAAATTATCTTATTTGAATTTTTTATTACTAATATTTATTAAGTAAATAAGTATCACATATAAATATTATTCGTTGACTTGTAGATAATAAAATAAAGAAAATATTGTTTAATTGTCATATGGCCATGTTACAGTTAGGAGGACCACGCATTGAAATGAAAACTGGGCGGAGGGATAGCAAGGAAAGTTACGCAAATTTTGTTGAAGAGTCCCTCCCTAATCACAACGATAGCATCACCCTAGTGCTTTCTCGCTTTCAATCCATTGGACTCGATGTTGAGGGAATCGTTGCTCTTTTGGGTATGGCATTTTTTTCTTTTCTCTTGGTTCCATCATTTTATTTTATCTCAATCTAGCAATTACACAAACATTATGTCTGGACCGTCTGGTATTTAGGCCTAAACCTTCAGGCTGGCTTTAGGTCTGGGCCTAAGGCTCCTTTAGTCCCAAAAATTTAATTAACTACTAAAATTAATAGCCTTAAGTGTCAAAATATATTAAGCCTCCTCGTAAACATGATACCCAAAACATAATTGATGGCCCATTGGGTTTGATTGGATGGGCCTTCATAAAACACATAAAATCTTGAAGAATTAAACCAAGAAATAGACCAAATCCTAAAAATAGAAGATGATGTACATAAAATAAAACTTAAGTATAGTATTTTAGATATAATACATTACGGTTCCCTAATTTTATACATTTTGTATTGATCTATAGGACACAAATAGTGTTTTTTTTTTCCAAAGACAATTAAAACTTAATGTACCGCATCTAAGTTTTACCCATATTTTTGTTTATCTAATTACTAGCTTGGTTTCCTACGCAGGAGCTCACTCAGTGGGTCGAACTCACTGCACTAATCTGGTACAACGACTCTACCCCACAGTTGACCCAACTTTGGATCCTCAATACGCCGAATACCTAAAGGGTCGTTGCCCAACGCCAAATCCTGATCCAAAGGCAGTTCTTTATGCAAGGAACGATCGTGAAACACCAATGATACTAGATAACATGTACTACAAGAACCTATTAGGCCACAAGGGCCTACTCATTGTGGATCAACAACTCGCTTCTGACCCAACAACATATCCTTATGTCGAAAAGTTTGCTGCTGATAATGGTTATTTCCAAGACCAGTTTGCTAAGGCTGTGCTCTTGCTATCAGAGAATAACCCACTTACAAGAGATGATGGAGAAATAAGAAAGGATTGCCGCTATGTGAATAGCATTTAGGAATGTTAAAATGAAGGATCAATTGTGCATTAATAAAAGAGTGCATACCTAACTGAATAATATTTGTTTGGGGCAATATCTTGTTGATTCTCTTCTCAATATTTTGTTGTTTCATCCCCCATGAACAATCCAAGTAGTCAACAATATTAAAGACACACTTATTTTCATATCTAATTTCATAACTTGTTGACTTGTGTAACTGTGATTGATTGATGAAAAGTGGTATATCCATATAATCAATAATGAAAAAAGTTAGAAAATGTCCACCACTTATTATAGTCACACAAATTAAACAATTTGTGAAATTTAGTGTCTTAAATGTGTTGTAAGCCAAATTGTAATATAAGCCTATTTTTTAATCTTTTATATGAATTAATAAATGAGATTAAATTGGGTCAGGAGCTGGCGTAAAAGGTGTGTTTTATGCCAACCAATTCTGACCTCACACGTCAGCAAAATAATAAAAAACCATTTTCTCTCTTCCTCTCTCCTCTTCCCATCTCCCTCTCTTTTCCAGAAATGTTGAAGGCTTGAATCAACGTTGAAGGAGCCACAATCCCTCTTCTTCATATCTCCCTCTCTTCTGCATAAAAGACCTACAAATTTTACAAAGAAATCCCAGCAAAGGGGCTGTTCACACACCCAAACCAACCATCAATGGAACTCACAATAAGAAACCCATGCCACAAACTCAAATCCTCCCAAAAGACTAGCAATTTTACTTCAATCTTGCAATACCCAAGCCACAAAGAACAACATAGACAACAATATTACTAAAAAAAACTCAAAACCACAATATAACTTCGCAAGCCTTGCAACAGAAAACCTTCAAATGCATATTTGAATAAAGATAAAAGAAAAAAGTGACCTGTGAATCTTGAACTAAAGAAGAAAGAAAATGGACCTAAGGAAAAAGACGAAGAAGAAAGAGGTGCTGTGATGAGAGGCGTGAGAGATGAACTAAGTAGTATTGTAAAGAGAGAAAATGGAAGAGAGAGATGAGCTTGTCATGAAAGAGAGAAAAAAGCATCTTGACTTAATTGGCTGATGTGTCAGGTCAGGATTGATTGGAGTAAAAAACACCTTTTACATCAACGCCCGACCCAATTTAATTTCTTAATAAATTAAATAGAGAGTACTTCGGCAAATTGACTGCAGTCTCTATTTATTTTTTATTTTTTATATTTTTTGGAGAAAGAATCGACTGCGGTCTTGATTGGGTATAACGTTCAAAGCGGCAGACAGTCAATATTATCATCCAAATTACGAAATAATAAATGACATGCATGCATATATCATGTTCTCTTTTTTTTTTTTTTTTTTTTTTTTTTTTTTTTTTTGAGAGCTCTCTTCTTTTGTTTTGGTTAGTAGTAAAAGTAATAAAGTATTCATCTACATCCTAATTGCGCCAAAAGTCATTCATAGTTTCTTCTTTTTCTTTTCCTATTTTTGCTGATATTTTAGATTTCTAATAATGGTTGGTTTCTAATTGATAAAATAACTTTTTGAGATAATAAAATGGGATAGGATAGCATTCCCAGATATGAATGCTCTTTGGGGTCAACTTGTAAAATTTCGGGTCCCTTAGGTAATAAATATATAAACAAAAAAATGCTCTATGTCCAACCCTTCAGGCCAAATAAAGTAAAAGCAGTAGTCCCTTATTGCCATATTAAAAAAAAAAAAAAAAAAAACAAACAATCAAAAACAAATCTTGAAATCATTAGTATTGTTAAAGAAGCAACTAATTATTAATTGATGATGATGGTGATGTGATAAGCCAATAACCATACCACTCAAATTAATAACTTGACTTCTCTGTAGTGGGTCACTTTCACATGAGACATGAAAAAGGTTTTTAGCCAATGCCAATACCAAAGCACAAGTAAAGATAACATTTTTTTTAAGCATGCAATGAGATCGAAGTGCTTAAATGTTCTTGGAAGCCAATAAACTCATTTTCCATTGCAAAATTGCATCATGGTATAGTATTATTAAGTGATTGGAAGCATTTTGGAACATGCATGGGCCTATCGTCGCTGCGTTAAATTGTCCTATACCGACTTATATGGAGTTTTTCCACTTTTTATAAGGTAGAATGCAATTTTCAAATCTTCATGCCCAATTCATCATGATCTTACTTTGGTTGAAGGATGGTAAAAGACACTAATAAAAAATTTTAATTTTTTTAAACACATATATCTACTCATTAATTAGTCTACAAACATAATCATATTTTGTTCACTCTAACAAACTGTGAGACTAAGTCTTTGCAGGTACAGAAGTAGGATTTCATCCTAATTCCAAGATGGACCAAAGCATGAAAAACTAATTACCATTTAAGAATAAGAAGTTTTCAAAGATTCAAGACTAATTATACATGAAAAATATCACTAATGGTTATTCATTATTAACAAATATAAATGAAAGTAAAGATATAATATTTTTTTCTCAATGCATTTCAACTTAATTATATATCAAGATGTTATTCGACATTCTTGTAAATGTCAAAAATTATTTATGACTACTTTTTTATGAAAGTTCTAGCGATTTCCTCAAACTTTAAAGTTAGGGAATACCCTAAATTCTCTTATATAAACAAAATCATGTTGTTATATTCTATCTGCCACCTAATTAAGAACCCTCAAAAATAGAAAATAAGAATCAAATTTACATAAGAACGAACACACACACACGTCGGTTCGAGAACCCCAAAAAAATTATGAATTATGATAACGAGAGAAAAATATAACTTATTAAAGTGATTGAAGTCTTTAACGCGGTAGCATCACTATAATTTAAGCATTTATTAACTTCTTTTTTCTTATGGAGTACTATAAATTATAATCGAGTTAAGTATTTTTTCGCAATTCATGCTCATATGGAGAAATTGAGAGAGTTTTCCTTTATAAGTTGTGCTAATAATCTAATTCAAACGATCAACTATTAGATTGTAAAGTTTTTAATTAGAGATAATTGTTGATGTTGTTATATTATCTCAAACTGTATACTTCCCTAAGCTAAACATTGTAACAAAGACATTTCTGTACTAACAATACGACCTTGTTTTATTTTGGACAATATACTTTTATTAGTATCATCAGTTTTACAAATGCATAAAGGTTGAACTTCATGAATCGATGTATATATTGAATTTCATGGTTACATTCAAGTAAAGTCTTTAAAACACTATAATTGTCATTTCTCATTAATACGCACAAAAAGGGAGTATATTAGTTGTTTTAAAAAGTCTTTTCTCCAATCAAAAAAAAAAAAAAAAAAAAAAAAGTTTTTTTCGTAGGTTCTAGTTAGTTCAACTAGTAAAATCTCTGATATCTTGAATAAGAGATTTGGGGTTCAATCCCCACCTACACCAAAAACCGATTAGTGTCTTGGTTTGATGATAAAGAGCTATCATCAGGAACGAATGCCATAGATTGAAATTTTCTTTAAAAAAAACTCTCTCTCTCTCTCTCTCTCTCTCTCTCTCATTTGTGGGTTTTTATGTTGAAACTTTCTTTAAAAAAAAAAGTCTTCCTCTTTGTCTACCCTGTTTGTGGGTTTTTATGTTTTCACCATTTTGTTTATGGATCTTGAATCGGCCTTGTGGGGTTATGTGTCGCTCTTATTAGTGGCAGTCCAAATCCATGTTAATTTATTTAGTCTAGATTTGCCTTGGACCGGTTCGAATCTTAACTCCTTTGCACTAAAATGTTTGGATCTAAAGGTTGGATTGATGCTTTTCCTGAGCTTGATGTGTGGTTTTGATTCTAATATTTGTAATTTTCTCTGAGAGTTTTGTTCTCTCTCAACATATACTAATGTTTTTTTTTCCCCTACATTTTGATTGTAACAATCAAATTTTATTGTTATTATCATTTATCTCTAAAAAAAAAAAAAAAAAAAAAAAATCTTTTCTATACTCCTATTGTTCTATCTTTTCTTAAGGAGCAAGCTACGAAATTTTAATGCATAAAAAAGTAACAAAACTCCAATTATTAGAAAGTAATTCATACCCTACATAAATTCAACAAGCATAACTTGTCTATTGAAAAGTGTTATATTCATAATATTTTACAACAAATTTTAGACGGCAAATTGTTACTGGTTTTAATTTAAATCAACCACTAAAATTACTTTTTTGACTATCCAGAAGTAACAGCCTATTACTTCAAATTTGTTGTGAAAATGTTTTGGGACATAGTTCTCTTTTATCCATTAGATTGATCATTCATTGAAGGAGCATGAAGAATCTATTAAAGTACGGTGAAATGCTCTCAAGTACAGAACATCAATGCCCTCCCCAACTATGATCATCTCACCTGGACCGTCCGATTGAACCCAGTAAAGTTTTTATGATTAGATGTCTCCTACATTGTCCACCAAAACATGGGGTCCTAGTAGGATCCCAATCCCTACAACAAGCAATCCCATAAGGAAAAAGGGTCTGATCAACAAGCATACATTAATCATCCATTTTAGGAAACGTTTTATAGGAAATTAAAAAAAGTTGTCAATAGTTTTCTAGTTAATAACTTTTTATTTTTTTTAAAAAAGTTTTCTAAAATGGTTTACTAATATATGCGCTAAAGGCATACATTAATAAAACCCAATGAAAAATGTACAACAATGTACTGTACACACACTACAAAGTGGCAGATTGGGCATAACGTTCAAAGCGGTAGACAGTCAATATTGTCATCCAAATTACCAAATAATATTGAACGACATGCATGCATATATCATGTTCTCTTTTTGCTTTTATTTTTGAGAAACCTCTTTCTTGCTTTGGTTAGAAATAATAAAATTATTCATCTACATCCTAATTGCGCCAAAGTCATTCATAGTTTTTCTCTTTCTTTTCCTATTTTGGTTGATATATTTCTAAATATGGTTCGCCTCTAATATAAGTTAGAACTTAGAAGTTATTCGATCACTGAAATGAGGGCATTTCATAATGCCTCATCAATTTTATCACAGCTATAGGTCACCCTAACAGGCAGAAACCCCTAGTGACATGCTTTCATTGGGGGCCAACTAGTAAAATTGATCATATTAACAAAAAACGCTCTTAAGTCCAACAGTTTAGGCCCAAGAAAGTAAAAGAAATAGTCACTTATTGTCATTAAATCTTGAAATCCTTAGTGTTAATGGTCATTTTCGCGACAAATTTTACGTTTTCGCAAGACAGCTAAGCCTAATTGCTTAACGGGCTCAATCCATGTATCTTACCTATTTTATTTTGTTTTGTCTCTTGGCCCAAGCCCATGCAAATTAACAGTTGGAAATTTGAGTAAGAGTGGTTTAGAGGGTTTGGATTAGTTTTTATCGACATGAGCCCAATCCATATGTGCCATCAAGCGGGCTAAGGACGCTAGAGGCACCTAGGGCCCATGAAGGAGATCCAAGACCGAAATTTCCACCCTAGAAATGGCTCCATGCTTTGGCTAACTGTGCCCCTAATTTTTGGCTCAGCTCCATTTTCAACACAAAATCATAGCTGACTCTAAAAAACACTGAATAGCCTAGCCCACTCAACCACTCAAATGTAGTTTCCAAGGGCCAACAAAGACCAAAAGTAGTAGTCACCTAGAGCAAACAATTTTGTTTCCAAAATTATGTAAAAAGTAACCAAACCCTTTCCTAATTAAGCATAAAGCAAAATACACCAAATCATAGAAATAGCACCTGAAATATCCAAAGCCTTTCTCCCAACTAAAAAACGGATCATAAGCATCTTCCAAAACTTAATATAAATATTCATCAATAACCCACAAAAGGGAACCACGTTTTCCCACAAACCTAAAACTTCAATAAATGCCTAGACAGCTAGCAAGTATTCTTACAATTCCAAAGCCTGGAGGTGGAAGTACTGGTACAGGGGAACTTTCCCTCTTTTCCTCAAGATCTCTTTCAATTTTCTTCTCTTGTTAACTGTGGGTCGAAATTTCAAACTTGTATGTTTTTTCTACACTCTCGTGTGTTTTAGTTTGTTTTGATTTTTCTTTCCACAAAACACCATTAGCCTTTATTGTGAATTTTGAGCTTGACTCTTCGCTAACAAACAAATCTAGCAAACCCAAAGGGAGTTTTGAGCTTATTTTACAACTTTGGCCTTTGTCGCAAAACCTTCCCCGACACTTAAGTATCAAAAGAAAAAACAAACAAGCAAACAAAATGGAATCTTGAAATCACTAATATTATTAAAGAAGCAACTAATTATTAATTGACGATGATGTGATAAGCCAGTAACCATACAACTCGAATTAATAACTTGACTTCTCTGTAGTCTGTAATGGGTCACTTTCACGTGGCAAATGAAAGAGAAGAAAATAAAAAAATTTAGCCAACGCCAAAACCCAAGTAAAGATAACATTTTTTAAGCATGCAATGAGAAGTGCTTAAATGTTGTTGGAAGCCAAAAACTCATTTTTCAATTGCAATATTGCATCATGGTATAGTATTATTGAGTGATTGGAACATGCATGGGGGCTTATTGTCGCTGCGTTATCTTGTCCTATACCGACTTATATGGAATTTTCTACTCTTTAACAGGTAGAATGCAATTTTCAAACCTTCATGACCAATTCATCATGATCTCACTTAGGTGGAAGGATGGAAAAAGACAATAAAAATCTCAATATTATTTAAATCAAATTAATTAAAAAATATTGGTTTTTTGAAACACATTTATCTATTCATTAATTAGTCACCAAGCCATTTTATTATATGATCATCATAATTTGTAAATGGGGCGAAGCATGAAAAAATAATTACCATTTAAGAACAAGAAGTTTTCAAAGATTCAAGACTAAATTATACATGAAAAAAATCACGAATGTTTATTCATTTTTAACAAAATATAAATGAAAGTAAAGATACAATATTCTTTCTTAATGCATTTCAACTTAATTATATATCAAGATGTTATTCGACATTCTTGTAAATGTTTAAAAATTATTTATAACTAATTTTGTACTAAATTTTTAGCAATTTTCTCAAACTTTAAAGTTAGAAAATATCCTAAATTCTTTTATATAAAAAAAATTATATTTTCATATTCTATCTACTAACTAATTATAAACACACAAAATTGAAAGAAAAAAAAAAGAATTAGATTAACATAAGAACAAACACACACATATACTTAGCTTCGAGAACCCCAAAAAAAAATATGATGAACTATGATAATAAGAGAAAAATATAACTTATTAAAGTGATTGAAGTCTTTAATGATGTAACATCACTGGAGTTGAGGTATCTATTAACTTTTTTTTTCCTTTTTGCTTATGGTGTACTATAAATTATAATCGTATTTTTTTTCTAGCAATTCATGCTCAATGCTCATATGGAGAATTTGAGAGATTTTTCCTTGATAAGTTGTGCTAATAATCTAATTCAAATAATCAACCAATAGATTGCAACGTTTTTTTTTATTATTAATTAGAGATAATTTTTTATATTGTTATATTATCTCAAACTTTATACTTCACTAAGCTAAACATTGTAACAAAGACATTTCTTTACTAACAATACGATTTCCTTGTTTTATTTTGGACAATACTTTTATTAATATCATCAATTTCACAAATAAATAAAGGATGAAGTTCATGAATCAATGTATATATTGAATCTCATGGTTACGGTCAAGTAAAGTCTTCAAAACACCATTATTGTTGTTTCTCATTAACACACACAAAAAGTGAGTATATTAGTTGTTTTAAAAAGTCTTAATCTCCACATCAAAAAAAAAAAAAAAAAAAGTCTTAATCTCTCTACCCCCGTTTGTGGATTTTTCGGTTTTCACCGTTCTCTTCATGGATCTTAAGTCAGCCTTGTGGTAATGCGTGTCTCTCTCATTAGTGATGGTCCAAATCCATGTTAATTTCTTCGGTCTAGCTCTGCCTTGGAACGGTTTGGATCTAAAGGTTGGAGTTCTAACGCCAAATGGGTTCTTCCTTAGGAGAGAGCTTTTTTTTTTTTTTTCCCCGATTTGTATTGATGCTTTTCCTTATTTTGATGTGGTTTTAATTCTAATATTTGTAATTTTCTCTGAGGATTTTGTTCTCTCTTAACATATACTGATGTTGTTTTTTCTTTTCCTATGTTTTTTATTGTAAAAATAAAATAAAAAGTCTTTCCTATACTCTATTGTTCTATCTTTTCTTAAGAAGTAAGCTACAAAATTTTATTGCATAAAAAAGTAACGAAACACCAATTATTAGAAAGTAATTCATACCCTACATATAAATTCAACAAGCATAATTTGTCTAATAATCAATAGTAATAATAAATAGTGTTATGTTTATAATATTTTTTCAGTAAATCTTTGGTGACAAATTGTTATTGATATTAAGGGTCTGTTTAGTATATAAATTAAACACATGTTTTTAGTTTTCAAATAACATTACACGTATTTCTATACAGTTTTTCATCCACATGTATTTTTAAAAAAATTAAAAACTGTCATTTAAACACACGTACAAAACGGGCTCTAACTACCTACGATTGACATTATTTCAAAATTTTAATTTATTGTGAAAATATTATCAAACAGTGCATGTACTTATCTTTTATCCAATAGATCGATCATTGATCAAAAAAGCACCAAGAATCTGTCAAAGTAGGGTGAAATGCTCTCTCAAGTACAGAACATGAATGCCCTTCCCAACTCAGATCAGCTCACCTGGACCGTCGGATTGAACCCAATACAGTTTTTGTGATTAGATGTCTCCTACCTCGTCCACCAAACTTTGGGTCCTAGTAGTACCTTAAGTCCCCACAACAGGCAATCCCATAAGGTAAAAATTGTCCAGCAATATGCTGTATACACACACTACAGTACTGTACAGCAATCTCTCTCTCTCTCTTCTCTATTCTCTATTCTCTATTATCTAAGGTCCAAAGCAGCAATCATCATTATTCATACACAAACAAACCAAACTCGTAACTTGCAAAACCCTCAAACCCACGCACAAAACAAAAAATTCCCTAGAGGGTGTGCGCCCTCATCATTCCAATGTGTTCACGTGGAACAAAAGAGAAATCTGACGTGGCAGGTGTGCGTATTGCACACTAATCATACAGTGTATTTTTTTTAAATAAAATAAATAAGTTTTCAAGATAATCGATCTTACATTACGGAATGACAATAAATAACATTACGTGCATATTACCGTTTAAACTGCTCCTCTACGGGTACAGAAACAAAAACTCTACTATCAAGTTACACACAGGCGTACTGTGTGGTTGTGGTTGCATAGAGGTGCCGACTATCTAGCTAGGCGTAGTATTGGATTTTTGGTACACCCTACATTGAGCTTTGTTGACTAAAGTCACGTGTAATGATACGGTTTAACTCTACTTCGCTGGTTAACGCTTGCCCCTTTTTGTCCGTTTAGGTAAAACATACCCTCACACTCACGTGAACTCCGTGTGAACACGCTCCTGTCAGGAATAAAATAAATAAGTTTAGGAACACCATTTAAATTCATCTTTAATTTATAGGTTAGGAATAAAAATTAATAAATTAATCTTTTAATTTCCAAAAATAATCAATTAAATCTTCTTCTTTTTTAAGTAACAAGGGAAATTGTATTAAAAAAAGTAACAAAGGAAATTATGAGGTTTTGATCAAAATAAGAAATTAGACCACAGTTCATTTAAGTGCTAACATTGTGTTTGTGGTTTAATATATAATGATATAAATAAACCGAGTTGTTTAAAAACAACTCAAGAAAAATAAAGAGACTTGTTTATATTTTTTTGATTTAGCATAAAAACCAAACTTAAGTCCAATTTTAGGGTCTATTATAAAACAAGCTAAGCTCAAATATATTAATATTTTTCATGAACAGGCTAGTGAGTATGAGGATCGATTTAGTATAAATAATGTAATATGTTTATATGTTTACATGTACAACTAAAAATACTTATATAGTCTTGAAATTGAATTGTATAATTTTATAAATAAGCTCATAAATATCATATTATTATTTGTAATTTTATCGATAATATAAATAGTCAATTCTAATACATGGTTGGTGAATCTAATTTTTATAAGTCCATAAACAAAATCATTCTATCTAATTAACTCTCATGATATATTTGAACTATAATTTAGCTATTAGTTATTTACTTAGTGTGTGAAAGAACAAAAAAATAAAAATGTCTTGATGCTTACCATATATGAAAATAAAATAAGTTAAGCAATTAACACGTGAACAACCTTAATTACTTGTTCAACCTTAATTAGATTCTCAAAAAAAAAAAAAAAAAAAAGCCTTAATTACTTGTTCAATAAAAAAAATGAACTAGGTTTTACCATATAATTTAGTTTGGTGATGAACTTAAGTTCGGTTAGTGTTTGAAATAAAATTAAATAAATAATCTTGAACTTGTAATACTTGACTCAACTCATATACAGTACTATTAATATTGCTTAAAGGTTTAATATTTTCAAAACCTCAAGGTTTAATTTATTGATTTTTTAAATTACAAGGTTTATTGTCTTACACCCTTAATAACATAGTGTCATTGGTAGACTTTTATAAAAATGATGTTGTACTAATCACAATATATCACTTCCACAAGTTGTGTCCCTAACATTTTTCTTTTAACAACTATTTAAAAATAATAACCCTTAAAGATCTAGAATAAGAGGCTTTTAATAATTTTTTTAACTGGAAATATAAACTGGATTTAGAGGACATAAGTTTAATATTTGCAGAAAACCACCAACTAATTACTACTTTTAAATTTTAAAAATATAAAATTTATGCTCAGAAAAAACAAACAAATATTTTTATACATGTCCATTGTCCTTTTTCTCCCATTTTTTAAGTAATTTTTTTTTTTTGAGAAGAATTTTTTTTTTAAGTAAGTTTAATGACGACAAAGGCCAATCGCCTAATCAATTATATCAGTTAGGTGGATTGGCTTTTTTTGAATTAAATACATACGATTGATGCTTGAGGAGAAAAATGCTTAATTTCAAATCTTTTGACATGGTCAATATGAAGTCCAAATCAATTAGCTAATGAAATCTGAGTTAGGCCAGTAAAAAAAAAATGAGCAAACTTTTAGACTATATATTGAATATCTATAATTTAATAAATGAAACCTTAAGATGCAAAATAATAATAAAAAATCACAAATATCAAATAATGATGACCGAATTGGGATTTCAAAGTGCATCTATATATATATATATATATATATATATATATATATATTTTAGAATACTAAGTACTTTTAACACACATGAAGAGAGGAGAATGTTTTTTTAAAGAAATTTACAGTGGTATATATCCAAAAGGGCCTAAGTGCATCAATATATTTAGTTGATCAGATCAAATCAAATTTGTATATATACTATAGTTTGTATATGTAATGCATGAAAAAGTTTCAATATAGTATAATTCGTTCTCTCTCCTTTAGATATAATAGTTGATTCTCAATATATATATATATGATAGTTATTAATATAATAATTTATTATGATTATATTTGTATGTGAGACTAAATATTCTACAATTAAGCATTTATTATATTTGTGTTTATATATGTAACTATATACGGAAAATCTAATACCACCAAAATAAAATGCACAATTTTTGCCACTAAACCCTTATGTGGCTAATTGTGATTGGTGGAAAAAAAAAAATAATGTGTCCATATGAAAGTGATAAGTAAACAATCACAGTTTGACACATAAGAGAGTTGTAGCAAAAATTGTAAATTTATTTGTGGTAATAGAAGAATTCAACTATATATTCTACAATTCTAAAAAAATGATGTGTTAAGATTTTAATTTTTTTTAGAATATACCAAGATTTTAATTGAGTGTTTAAATATAAAATGAAATTTAAATTTAATTAAGATAAATATTTTAGAATAATGATGTGTAATATTTTGTGGCCTCAAAAGCTAATATGGCAAAATATTATGAGATCAACCAAACGCCAAACATCTTCGGTATTACATAATAAGAAATATATAGTTTTACCTGATATGTAATATATAATATACATACATATTACATAGAAGTATAATAAGTTTAAATTGAGTCTTTTTTGTATTTTCTGAATGTAGATACAAGAATTCGGAAACATAATTAACACTTTGTATATTTTGACAATAATTTTTTTTTTGAAAAATGAATCATTTTTCAAAAAGCATTTTTTAGAAAACTATTTTATTTTTCAATGTTTGGTAGCAATTTTAAAATGAGTTGAAAAACTATCTCTTAACTTCTCTTATTTAACTTCATGTGAGATAGAGTTGTTTTCCAAAAATTTTTAGTGAAAAACAACTATTTCTCACGTTAAGCTAGATAAGGGAAGTTAAGAGATAGTTTTCCTTAGACTCATTTTTTCCAATACTCAAACACAAGAAAATGCAAAAAACTATTTTCAATAAGATTTTTCATTGACATAATTAAAATCTAGTTGGTAGGACATCTGGCATGAAATTCAAGTTTAAAATATAGAAATACATGGAATCAAATAATAAGACTATTAGAATGACACTTGACACAAAATTGGTATGCAAGTATAATTTAACCCTTTTTTTTTTTAAGAATCACTTAACTTGAATTCTTAATTGAATTTTCTCAAACTTTCACTTTATTATATTTAACATGATATAATTTAACTTTTGATGTTCCTAATGAGATTGAGTTGTTTTCCTTATTTAGTTTCGTGTCGATAGAGTTGTTTTCCATAAAATTTTAGTGAAAAACAACCCTTTCTCACGCTAAGCTAAATAAGAGAAGTTAAGAGATAGTTTTCCTTAGACTATTTTTTCCGACATTACCAAACACAGGAAAATGCAGAAAACTATTTACAATAAGACTTTCCATTGACATAATTAAAATATAGTTGGAAGGATATCCGGCATGAAATTCGAGTTTAAAATATAAAAATACCTAGAATCAAATAATCAGAATATTATGATGATCTTGCTTGACACAAAATTGGTATTGTAGGGTCACGTTCTGAAACGAACCGCAACCGTAGTTGGGTCCGCACGTGAATGGGCCCCGACAATATCATTTGTAGAGAGTGGGTTCGAAAGGCTAAGTCGAGATTACTCGGCGGTTGTTTTGTTAAGTTGTTCATGCCTGGCTTAGAGGTATTCACCCTTTGAGCCCTTTTCTCCGGAGGGACCCCTTCTCTCTTAGGTTGCATATTTTTCTTTTATATTAGCATGCATTCAATTTCCTTCGTCCACGTGTAGGGTCGAACTTTCCAAGATCGATACTTGTCCCATGGGTTTCAGACCCGAGTTGTTGGGAGTGGTTGAGAGAGTTAAAGAACACGACTGTGAGATGCAAAGCTCTGTCTAGGGTAGGTAGTATGGGCAGCCTTTCTTAGATATTTTAGATTTCTTACAAGATTACCCCTATGCCGCTTTTGCCCCTTTTCTTAGTGGAGCTCTGGGGGCCCGAGGGGCTGTACCCTCCTCGGCGGCTTCTCCGGCCCATTGGTGCTTTTGCGTTATTGGGCTTGGACTACTACCTTGTTCGGCTTGGGCCTTAAGTCTTCCCGTGAACAGGTGGATCTGGCCCATCTATTGTCGGGCCCAACAATAGCCCCTTAAAACCCTGCTGTCCGACCCCTTGGTTGGATAGGGGGGTTTTGATAACACCGAGCATTTACTACGACTCATTAAATTCGACTCCTTCCTGGCGTTGGCAACTCTCCGAATGCCCAGGAAACGTTTCGATCTACGAGATATTCTTCCCGATTTAGCCTTGGTACGTTCCGTCCGTTGGGCTACCCAAAGTAGGTCTTTAATGGTTTCCTTTACGAGATCTATCGAGAATTCAACGATTCTCGATGAGGTGGGGAGCGGAACAGGCGCACTCTTGTTGGCAGATTTCCTTGATGATTTGAACACATTTAATGCCATCCTTTTCGTCCCTTCTATAAAGAGGATGAACATGTGTTGTTTCTTTCATATGTGAATCCCTTAATCCCCGTAAAAAACTGAAATTCTTAAATTCCTCCCAGAATTCACATTTACCCTCCGATTATACTTCGACTCCTAATACGTTTACCACAATCATAGGTGATGAGGAAACCTTTTCCCTCCCAAAAATACCTTGTTCTGGCTAAGCTCGAAATGGCTCGATCGGGGCAAGGATGGTGGAGACTCAAGATTTGTCTCGCCTTCCTTTCACCCAAAACTGGCAGGAACTCGTCACGTCGCACCTTCGACGTGGATCGAGCCGAGAACACACAGCATCATCACCACCCGCTCTCTCATGAGTATATCTAATGTGGTACCGGTGCGCTAGGAGTCAAGACAGGGGCAGGGACTAAATGCCCCTACTTCTTCCTCTCTTTGCTCACTGGTGCCACCTTCTACTTTTCTTTCTTCTTCTTTCCACCACCAGCTCCATCCTGGGGCTTTTCCTTCTCTCTCTTTTGCTCCTTTTACTTTCTTTTCATTGCTTCCCTCTTCTTCTCTTCCTTCCTACCCATGTCTTCCATCTTCTTTTTCCTTTGCACTCCTCCTCGACAAGAGCTTTGTCAAGTGCTTCCATGTGTTCCAATTCTTCTTCCTTCTCCTTCATCTTTTCTATATAAGGTTCTTCCCCGATATGAGCAAGATCGAGACAGAGATTGGAAAAGCTTTGAAGGCGAGTTTAAAAGGCGGTGACTATTTACTTATCCGTATTTTGCGGTGGTTACTACTGCTTGACGGTTTACCTTTTGTAGAGGCTTGTTTAAGCCCTTCTTTGTACGTTGTAATAATTTTCCATATTAATAAAAGTTGCTATTCATTTATTTCACATGTTCTATTTTTATGTTTTATAAGTTTACACACGCACGCTTCGGCACAATAATATAGCATTTGAATTAATGGCAACTAAGGCTGAAATATTTCTTAATGAAAAGACACCACCACAACTTTAATAAAATTATTATTCGACATAACAATCCGACCAGTGAGAAGCGAGACTTACCTTAAATTAGTCGAGATGGGGGCTAAAAGTGCTAGATAAGGTGTAAAAAGTAGCTATCCGAGGATGTGTCACCTTCCCAATGAGTAGTTTCCTTAGGCTAACGATCATCAGGCCGTTTCGTCATCTCCCGAGCATATTGGCCTTAACCTTCTCCAAGATTCGAGCCGAGAAACTTCTCCATCCGAGCAGTTGATTTCCCAAAAGGCTTGAGTCCGAGGACTTCGTAGCGCCTAGGTTCCGTCTTAAACTTAGATTTTTCTCATTACTTGGTTTCCCCATAGGCTTGAGTCCGAGGACCATGCAAGTCCTAGGTTCTGTCCAAAACTTAGGTTTTTCTCGTATTTGGTTTCCCCATAGGCTTGGGTCCGAGGACCACACAAGCCCTAGGTTCTGTCCAAAACTTAGGTTTTTCTCGTAGTTGGTTTCCCCATAGGCTTGGGTCCGAGGATCACACAAGGCCTAGGTTCTATCCAAAGCTCTTTGAGTTCACTTTCTCCCTTTCCTCGGGTATTTCACGAGGTGCCGAGCAGCGTGTTGTCCTCGGCAACAGTTATTCCTCGGTGGGGGCCATTGCCCCTGGGCCCCCATGCGAAGCAGGCCTGGACCGCGAATTTACTTGGCCCATAACTTTAAGGGTATTTACGTAGTTTATGGTTACGTGGTGCTTTCTGGCGTCCCAATGCTCGAGGTGCACCTTCTAGAGACTCCTTTAATCCCCCGGTTACAGGTGGCATTGGAGATTGAGCCTAAGCCATCTTGTCCGTAGCGTCCCTTGGGGCGCTGCGTGCATTAAATGCCACCACCTTATTTCTTTAAATAAATAAATAGGAGAGAAAGTTACTTCACCCTCGCACCAATTCTTTAGTTTTCTCCCAAACCACAGCTCCTATACTCAGTCTTTGTCCTCCTCAAAGATAACATGTTTGAGGCGAGAGTTGGGAAGAAAGAACTCCCTCCTCCACAGAAGCGTCGTGCCCTTATGAGACTAAAAATGGTGAGGTATGGGCACAGGAAGCATAAGTTCAAGAGAGTGCTCCACTTCAATCGAGGGGAAAAGATGTCTCTCCCTCTTTTAGTCAAAATCCAAGCGCAGGTTCTGTTCATGCCGAACTTTGGTGTGTCGAAGAAAGATTCTCCGCCATCGGCGCCTCGCCTTGTGGCGGGCGAATATTTAGAGAAAGCCCCTCGGCTCCCAACTCCCCGCACCTTTCCTTCAGCGGTGTCGACTCAAGTTGGGTCTCTTTTTCTTTGTTTGAGTTGTGGGCAAGTGAAAGCATTGAGGAAGAACAAGGTCTTGGAGTCGTAGCCAACCTCTCCTCCGATCTCCTTCCTCGGCTTTTACTTTATTCTCTTATATCTTCCTTTCTTTTTGGTTATGTAGCGAGCTTTGACACAAACTGAATCTAGCTTTTCATTGTACACTGTACTATCTCTTTGCTTTAGTAAAAAATGGCGATTTCTTTACTTGTTTTGAATGTTGTTCTTTTGATAAAACTACTTTGTGGGTTGGTGTGCTCCATGTGTGTGTTTCTCCTCGGCAGTATTTAAAGCAAGAACTCTTGAAACACAATCCAACTAATTCTAATCGATCGACACCATCAGGCAGAATAATAATAACTCATAGTAAGTTAAACTTAGGAAACTAACCGAGATGACGGTTGAACGTTCCGTAGTAAGCACGAGAATATTGTATGAGGACGACAAATTCTACAAAATTCATCCAAGGGAGTGACCGAGCGTTGCATGACTTCGGTTATGCTTTTGGAAACACGTTACTCCATTCCATACTTGGTCCCTTTAGTGTTGAGGATCCGAGGGCAAACTAGAGAATCCATGTAACCCAGTTTTTCCTTTTAAGCGAGTTGGTTTCCCCAGAGGCTTGGGTCCGAGGACCATACAAGGCCTTGGTTCTGTCCACAACTTGTATCGTTCTTTGTAAGTAGTTGGTTTCCCGGCAGGCTTGGATCCGAGGACCATACAAGGCCTTGGTTCTGTCCAAAACTTGTATTCTTCTTTATAAGTAGTTGGTTTCCCCAGCAGGCTTGGGTCGAAGGACCATACAAGGCCTTGATTCTGTCCAAAACTTGTATTTTTGTAAGTAGTTGGTTTCCCCGGAGGCTTGGGTCCGAGGACCATGCAAGGCCTTGGTTCTGTCCAAAACTTGTATTTTTGTAAGTAGTTGGTTTCCCCCAGGCTTGGGTCCGAGGACCATGCAAGGCCTTGATTCTGTCCAAAACTTGTATTCTTCTTTATAAGTAGTTGGTTTCCCGGAGGCTTGGGTCGAAGGACCATACAAGGCCTTGGTTCTGTCCAAAACTTGTATTGTCTTTTGTAAGTAGTTGGTTTCCCAGCAGGCTTGGGTCGAAGGACCATACAAGGCCTTGGTTCTGTCCAAAACTTGTATTTTTGTAAGTAGGTGGTTTCCCTGGAGGCTTGGGTCCGAGGACCATGCAAGGCCTTGGTTCATGTCCAAAACTTGTATTTTTTCTCGTAAGTAGTTGGTTTCCCCGCAGGCTTGGGTCGAAGGACCATACAAGGCCTTGGTTCTGTCCAAAACTTGTATTTTTGTAAGTAGTTGGTTTCCCCTGCAGGCTTGTGTCCGAGGATCATGCAAGGCCTTGGTTCTGTCCAAAACTTGTATTTTTGTAAGTAGTTGGTTTCCCGCAGGCTTGGGTCCGAGGACCATGCAAGGCCTTGGTTCTGTCCAAAACTTGTACTTTTTGTAAGTAGTTGGTTTCCCTGGAGGCTTGGGTCCGAGGACCATGCAAAGCCTTGGTTCATCCCAAAACTTGTACTTTTTGTAAGTAGTTGGTTTCCCCCAGGCTTGGGTCCGAGGACCATGCAAGGCCTTGGTTCTGTCCCAAAACTTGTATTTTTTTACGTAAGTAGTTGGTTTCCCCAGGAGGTTTGGGTCCGAGGACCATGCAAGGCCTTGGTTCTGTCCAAAACTTGTACTTTTTGTAAGTAGTTGGTTTCCCGCAGGCTTGGGTCCGAGGACCATGCAAGGCCTTGGTTCTGTCCAAAACTTGTATTTTGTTGTTCGTTTATTCGTTTCTTAAAAGTTAGTTCATCGAATAAAGCGGGGAAGCGATCTTGATGCTTGAAGCCCCTAGACTTGCCATGCCACTTTGGCATTATGAGGCGTAGCCCCTAGTGGGAACTCAGATCGGAACAACGACAAGGTGTCGCGATCATGAAGGCGTCCTCGTAAACCCTTGTTCAACGAAACTCAACTCCATCGCGCTCGAGCTCACGCGTAAGCCTTCCCACAGACGGTGCCAATTGTAGGGTCACGTTCCAAAACGAACCGCAACCGTAGTTGGGTCCGCACGTGAATGGGCCCCGACAATATCATTTGTAGAGAGTGGGTTCGAAAGGCTAAGTCGAGATTACTCGGCGATTGTTTTGTTAAGTTGTTCATGCCTGGCTTAGAGGTATTCACCCTTTGAGCCCTTTTCTCCGGAGGGACCCCCTCTCTCTTAGGTTGCATATTTTTCTTTTATATTAGCATGCATTCAATTTCCTTCGTCCACGTGTAGGGTCGAACTTTCCAAGACCGATACTTGTCCCATCGGTTTTGGACCCGAGTTGTTGGGAGTGGTTGAGAGAGTTAAAGAACACGACTGTGAGATGCAAAGCTCTGTCTAGGGTAGGTAGTATGGGCAGCCTTTCCTAGATATTTTAGATTTCTTACAAGATTACCCCTATGCCGCTTTTGCCCCTTTTCTTAGTGGAGCTCTGGGCCAGCCCGAGGGGTCATGCCCTCCTCGGCGGCTTCTCTGGCCCATTGGTGCTTTGCGTTATTGGGCTTGGACTACTACCTTATTCGGCTTGGGCCTTAAGTCTTCCTGTGAACAGGTGGATCTGGCCCATCTATTGTCGGGCCCCACAGGTATGTAAGTAGAATTTAACTTGTTTTTTTAAAGAATCATTTAACTAGAATTCTTAATTGAATTTTCTCAAACTTTCACTTTAGTATAATTAATTTGTATGATATACATAACTTTTGGTGTTTCTAATGAAAACATTTTGGTTCTCCTAATTATGATGTATCAAGAAAAAATCTCGGTTGCATTCTAAAATGGTTATCCATCAATGGATGTAGTTAAATATTGTGTACTTAGATCAAGAGAGAGCCTTTGATAAATTATTGAACCATAGGGTTTACCATAAAGTGCAATTTTTATTAACAATCTTAGAAGCATTCACATCAATTCTTGCAAAAAAAAAAAAAAATGATGTTTATTTTAGCATAAGAACCTACCTTTTGTGTTTTACACAACTACTTCTCAAAAGCACCTATATAATATTATCTATTATACACTAGATTTTATTCAAATATTATTTCTTTATCAATTTTTATTACTCTCAGATAAATCTATCTTTGTATATATGAGTAAAGAAGTATTAAAAAATATATTTGCATGTGAATAATAATCCTGTATATTTACACAATTACTACAACTGTGTTTTTTTTTTTTTTTTTTGGGAATCAAACAATTACTATAGCTTGCATCTTATTTCACACAAACTTACATAGACTGATATGGATAATTTATTTAGGTGTGCATAACTTACCTTGTATTCTATTATAGATCGATTGACAAATGTGATTTCTCTTATAAAACCATATATTTATCTAAAATTAGAAGTTCTCAAGTCTCAAACTCTATTCTATTGTGACTAATAAAAGATTAAAACCATGAGCCAATTCAACCCAAGGTACTAGGCAGTAGGTAGCAAGCAGTACCAAGTAAAGCAAAAAAAATCCAAAAGAGCGTGAAGTATACGTGACATTGCAACCACGTGCAAGCAAAGCAAAAGTCCCCCGTGTAGTAGTGTATTCGTAAAAGGATATGTGAATTGAAGGTAGGAAATAAAAAAAGGTTTCTTTTATCACCGAAAAAAATAACCGTTATGAAAAGAATACGTGTCGCTCTTCCTCTCCACCTGTCTTTTTCAACTCTCCTTAGGATTCTCTCTCTCTCATTGTGTATTCTTTGTTTCTTAGCTCCGCTTGTTCTGTTTTTTGGCAAAGAACCCAATCCACTCCCATCTCTCTCTCTCTCTTTCTCTCTCTCACTCTCTATCTCTTACAGTGTCTATACAAAGCTCGTGATTCAATCTTCTTTGTGTCTTCCAAACTCTCTCTTAAACACCACTAATCTGAACCCCACTAAGGCCAAAGCAAGACCCTTAAACTCTGTGTAAATGGCCATTCACTAAAAAAAAAAAAAAAAAAAAAAACTGAGCAATGTTGAGACTTTCCTGCAAATTTTCAGGCATTGTCTTTTTTCTCTTTATTACACTTTCGCTTTGCTATTTCAACATTCCCATTACCAACGCCTCCACTGAGTTCGACTTCGGGACCTTAGCTATAAGCAACCTAAAGCTCCTTGGCGATGCCCACATGAACAATGGGAGCGTAAGGCTCACTGGCGACCTCCCCGTTCCCAACTCCGCCGCCGGCAAAGTCCTCTACAGCTCGCCGGTGAAGTTCCGGGAACCTGGGACGCACGTCCCTGCGAGCTTCTCTACTTTCTTCACCTTCTCCGTCACGAATTTGAACCCCTCCTCGATCGGCGGCGGGCTCGCTTTTGTAATCTCGCCGGACGACGATACCGTCGGCGATGCAGGTGGGTTCCTCGGGCTCGTCAACGCGACGGGTTCGCCGTCTGGGTTTCTGGCGGTCGAGTTCGATACCCTCATGGACGTTGAGTTCAAAGACATTAATGGAAACCACGTGGGGTTGGATCTGAACAGCATGGTCTCGACGCAGGTCGCAGATTTGGACGCCATGGATATCGATCTTAAGAGTGGCGATGCGGTTAATGCGTGGATCGAGTACGACGGGTCGTCTGGAGTGTTCAACATAACGGTTTCGTACTCGAATCTGAAACCGAAGGAGCCTCTATTGTCGTTCAATCTGGACTTGGATCAGTACGTGAATGACTTAATGTACGTTGGGTTTTCAGGGTCGACTCAAGGGAGCACAGAGATTCACAGTATTCAGTGGTGGAGTTTTAGCTCTTCGTTTGATTCGACTTCTGGTTCATCAGTTTCTTTGTCACCTCCACCTCCAACGACTAGTTCCATGAATACAACGGCTACTGTGAGGTCACCACCGCCTTCAATAGCTCCATCTGGGTCCAATTCAGAATCGAGTACTCCTACTTCACAGAAAAACAGTAAGTCTTCTTCTTGTCATAACCAGCTCTGTAAACAAGGCCCAGGAGCTGTGGCTGGAGTGGTCACTGCTGGGGCTTTCGTTTTAGCTCTATTTGCAGGTGCTTTTATCTGGTTTTACTCTAAGAAGGTCAAGCATGTGAGGAATTCTGATTCGCTTGCTACGGACATTATCAAAACGCCAAGGGAATTCAGTTATAAACAGATCAAGTCAGCCACTAAGTGCTTTAATGCCAATAGAATTATTGGTCATGGCGCATTTGGGACTGTTTACAAGGGTATATTGCCGGAGACTGGTGACATTATTGCGGTGAAGAGATGTAGTCATAATGGTCAGGGAAGAATGAATTTTTGTCTGAATTGTCTATAATTGGAACTCTCAGGCATCGAAATCTTGTTCGGCTTCAAGGTTGGTGCCATGAGAAGGGTGAAATTTTGTTAGTCTATGACTTAATGCCTAATGGGAGCCTTGATAAAGCTTTGTTTGAAGCTAGAACGCCTTTGCCGTGGCCGTATAGGCGAAAAATTTTATTTGGGGTGGCCTCTGCTCTTGCTTATTTGCATCAAGAATGTGAAAATCAGGTGATTCATAGAGATGTAAAGACTAGTAACATAATGCTGGACGAGGGGTTCAATGCCCGGTTAGGGGATTTCGGATTGGCGAGGCAAATTGAGCATGATAAATCTCCTGATGCAACAGTGGCAGCTGGAACAATGGGGTATTTGGCTCCTGAGTATTTGCTAACTGGGAGAGCTACAGAGAAAACTGATGTGTTTAGCTATGGAGCTGTGGTTCTTGAAGTGGCTAGTGGAAGAAGACCGATTGAGAAAGATGTTTCTACTGCTGGTAAAGTTGGGGTTTGTAGCAACTTGGTTGAATGGGTTTGGAGTTTACATAGAGAAGGGAGGTTGCTATCTGCAGCTGATGCAAGACTTGGGGATGAATTTGATGAGGGGGAAATGATGAGGGTCCTAATGGTCGGATTGGCTTGCTCTCATCCTGACCCATTGGCTAGACCCACAATGAGAGGGGTGGTCCAAATGCTTGTGGGTGAAGCTGAAGTTCCCATTGTCCCAAGAGCAAAGCCCTCTATGAGTTTTAGCACTTCACACCTCTTGTTGAGCTTGCAAGACAGTGTCTCTGACTGTAATGCTATGATTAACATCTCCACCTCCTCATCAGAGAACGACTTCAATGGTATTGATTTAGTATGATCACAAAGTTCATAACCTCAAGGGTTTGTTTATTGGTTCGTATAGTATATGTATTCATTTGTTTATGTATATTTAATAACACCCATGACATGCACTGTATAAGCAAGCAAAAAGTTCAGTGGGGCTTGGGGAGGTACAATTTTGTTTATGAGTGATAATATGTATAATCCATCATACAATTAGAGTGGCTGGCTATTAAGTGGGGTAGAAAAAGAGGCAAACAAAATTGGTTATGGTGGATGTCATTTTCTTCCTTTCCTTGGATGGGTTTCTTTGTGGAGAGAGAGAGAGAGAGAGAGAGAGGTGGGCAGTGGTTGCTTTCTCAAGGAATCCATTAGTCAAAAGTATACATTAGAGTTTGAGTAGGGATTTGGTAAAGCATAGTGTCAAAAGGAGTGCATATTTATCAGACACTTTTCTGAGAAGTCTTTTATAATTGTGGCTGGTGCGGATAATGTAACAATAATATGAAATTGAGTGCACAAATTCTTCTTTAATAACATATCTTGGTTTCTTATTTAATCCCCCACTTTTTTCAAGGACGTTTTATTATCTCTTCAACAATTTTATTATCTCTTATATCATAGTACCCATTAATGATATATATATATATATATATATATATATTTTTTTTTTAAGTGTCAATCATTCTTAATTGGAGTGAGCACCCTAAACAAGCACCAATCACAAGAATCTTGACTTATATATTTTGTTTCTTTTTGGGAAAATTAAAGACAGAAAAAAAAAGAGAATCGAATTTAAAACATCTTTGCTCGAAAGGAAAACTAGTAGGCAATTGAATGGTTATCCTTGTAGAAAAAGACTTGGCATAAAGTCTAAGCTTAAAGGTTTTAGCTAAAGCTTAGAGAACAGCAGCCAAAAACTATGTCAAACTAGCTCAATCAGCCAATTCGACCGACGTTTAGAACAAATCATTGGACATTTTTGAACCGAAAAAGACTTTCATTTTCACAATATCTGCAAAAAGATGGAAAGTTCATAGTAGCGTGGTTGGTTGGCGACTTGGCGTATGATGTAACAATGTAGTAATGGACAATTCACACTGAAATTTCCACCATGCACATTATGCTACCAGTTTCCTAGTCTTATGGCCCAGATCCAGCACACTATGTCGGTTTCTAGTAAATCGAATGGCCCTATAATTCTGCTATGTTTTAATTCATTGTCTAAAGGTGACTGGTTATAGAAATTATTATGTACACTGTTATACGAAAAAAAAAAAAATATATATATATATATATATATATATTAAATGATACCACGTTATCCGTATCAAAATTCAATAAACGAGAGACATACATGCAAAAATAACTCGTATATCTTTCAATTGTTAGTAAGTTAGTTATTTTTTGCTGATATGTCTCATACCAATTAAATTTTAATATAGCTAACATATTATCATTCGATACCAAATACCTTCTAGTGTTATACACATCTAACCTTTTTTACTTAAAAGTAGGATGGTGAATTGAATAACTTTAACTTTGCCTCTTGCCTTTCAAATGCATTAATTAAAGGGTGCAGACAAAATTTTCTTATATGGTTGTAGACTATTAGTACTAGTGCCTCTTTGTCTATTCTGTTGGGACCCGAAAATTTATATGAGTAACCTGCATTTGTATAAAAAATTCCAACTACAATGATAGATTCTTTTCAGCTCTCATTCATGTACAATAGTTTTCTTGTTGAGGTTGTGGCTTTTAATAGAACACTGCCAAAAATTTCTTATCATGTGATAATGCTATAGTTGGATTAAACAGTTTGCATTATTTTTATCCATATCCAATCAGAGAGCCCAAAATCTTAGACATAGTGAAGCGTGACTGTTCCTGACCTATATATACAACGCATAAGCACGTTTAACCCCAGAATCTTGTCTTGAATCTCTTGATTTAACCCACAAAAAATAATTGTCTGCTACGAAAATTTTAAATTACATGTTGGTAACAGATTAGGTACACAAGGATGCAATGATATTGTTGGATAATATAATGGGTTCATACTCGTATGGCAAGCTTGTTTTGGACGGTGCCAGTGAAATGGGTGGCTGCGAATTTAATTGCCAACTTATATGATGTCGGATAAGACATGGGAGATAATTTTATGGTTTGTTCATTTTATATATATAATTATATAGTTTTTAGGATTTTAGTCAATTAAATGACTTTAATTTTCTAGTAAAAAAATATTTCTGTTAATATATTCATTGCAGTTAAAAAAAAAAAATGCTTCAAGACATCCAACAACGGATAGCCTTTTTTTTTTTAAATCAATAAATCTAGGGTTATAAAAAATTTAAAAAAATATATTTCACAGCTATTAAGGTGAATAAATGTTAACTGTAGATTAAAAAAAATTATATAAGTAATGAGAAATAAGAACAATTAAAAAATCGCCAAGTCAAATGTTGTGAAATCCAATAGCATATTAACACATTCGCATCTCATGTTGTTTGTAAAGTTGTTAAGGTTCAAATTCCTCTCGAAATAACAATTTTATTTTAATTAAAATTATTGGGTCTAAAATTACTCTTTTTCGACACTCAACCCTACCTACCTAGTTTTAAACTGGACTATTTGTAGTTTGAACATCTTAAACCAATAATTTGGGCCTATTAAGAAGGATTTTATTAAACTCACTATTTTTTAGTTGAAATTATGGTTTATCTTGTGTATAAGATCTATTCTTAGCTATTATGTGGCCTAGTGTGTCGGATGTAAATAGCCTAATCTTGAGCAATAAATTTTCGTTTATAGCACTTGGCTTTTCATTCTAATTTAATAGTTACAAGTTACAACAATAGGAAAGAATGATTTGAATCGTGTCATTCTCATAAAAAAGAACAACAAAATAATTTAGTTTTTATTTTACGGCCAAGTGATATTTATATTTTGTGCTGGACGAGATGAGATGTTGCAATTGTGAAAACTCCTCTACCAAATCCAATACTCCGTGTTCTCTCTTGGAAACTTGAACCCCAAGCCTTGTCCCTCCTCTCCCTACCCTACAAGAACTTTTTCTTATGAAGTGGTCATCACATTAAGGGTGCACAGTGGTTATAAAGCATGCCTTTAAACTTTGGTAGATCAAGCTTTTTCAAAATGTTCCCACTTTTAGCAATCAATAGAGGAATCCATTAATCATACATCGAATCATGCACATCATCCAAATATGAGAGGAGAAATACTATTAAGACAAGATTGCTAGGTTATCCAATTAATCAGAGTAATAAATTTACAAACCCACAAATTCATAATCATTTATATATTTGATGAAGGCAAGACACATGAACAAGTTATTAAAAAAAAATTGTATATTTATTTGCTTTTCTTAAGAGTGCCTAAGACAAGTTAGATTGTTTTTTTGGATAATTTGAGAGTTATCTTCTATGGTTTGTATGGATGCTTTGTCAAATACAGCTGATGACAGCAGTTAAGAGTTATTTTAGAAGATATTAAATAATTAAATAGTCATTTTGCATACTGCAAACTCGCGTGGGTGTGCAAATCTAAGAATAGTGTAGCGCATGCCCTGGTTAAATGGGCAGCCAATAATAAGGATTTTGTTGGTGCTTTGTTTTCCCATTCACTCTCATAGGCTGTGCTAGTTGCTCTGGATAGAGAGTAGAGACCTATGTACTTAATTTTGATGTAAATGAAATGCTCTCTCAGCTACCAAAAACAAATTAGGGGATAAAGATTTGTACTTGAGCGTCTCTATTAAAAACATCGAGAGTTTCAATAATCTTGACAAATTAAATTGTATTTAATATTTTACTTAAATGATGTTTTCATATATATAAATATATATATATATATATATTATTTTAAATAAAGTCAAATTATGTACTATTATCCAGAAAAACACCCAACTACAATGATTTGTAATTTTGTATGTACATGTAGCAATGAATTATGATAAAAGATGCTTTTCATTTTTCAAAAATGTTCATGGCGATTAATAATTGAATGTCTTTTTAAGTGTAACCCACTAACCCCAATATTTACTTTTTTTAACTTTCACGACACTTCTTAATATTACTATTTTGCTAAGCAGGACACTTATTATTATTATTATTTTGATAAAGAGCAGGACACTTCTTAATAGGGCCAAAATGGCCCATCAGCATGTTTTTTTGAAATATTTAGCAACAAAGCACTGTTTCGGAAATAATTGGGGAAATACCACTTTTTCTGGTACTCGAGCTTGGTGAGCTCGAGTACCATGTTTTTTACTGGGCAAACATCTTCTAAAAAAAAACGCCGCTATAGGGCCCGAAAATGTCACTATAGGGCTTAAAAACGTCACTATAGGGCCCCTTGAACCTGTTATGGGGATTTATAAAAAATTTTGCAGGAAAACGCCGCTATAGGGCCTAAAAACGTCACTATAGGGCTTAAAAAACGCCACTATAGGGCCCATTGAACCTGTTATGGGGACTTAAAAAATAATTTTGCAGGAAAACGCCGCTATAGGGCCCGAAAACGTCACTATAGGGTCCCTTAACCTATAGTGACTATAGGGCCCGAAAACGTCACTATAGGGCTTAAAAACGCCACTATAGGGCTCCTTGAATATGGGGCGACAGTGGATTAAAAAAACATGGTACTCGAGCTCACCAAACTCAAGTACCAGAAAAAGTGATATTTCCCTAATTATTTCCGAAACAGTGCTCTGTTGCTAAATATTTCAAAAATTAATGCTAATGGGCCATTTTGGCCTCTTAATAGGGTGCGAAGAAAAACTCATAGAGGAATGGGCCTATATGAGTTTTTGTGGTCCTGGACTTCTTTCGGCCGATAATAATGTTTCTGCTTCTAGCAACAGTTTTAAGAGAAAATTCGCTGGCCCGTTTTCAAAATCCAATAATGGCCCAAATCCCGAGCCTAAAGGGAAAAAAAATTTTATTGGACCATCACTTTTTTTACTACACAAGACTATAAATTATAGAAAAAAATAAATAATCAATGTGAAAATGATAATCATCCAATCACAATATGACACATTGAAACAATGACAAAGTTATCACAGAAGAAGTCTTATTTAATAATAACTCGTCTCTGAAAATGGCACGAAGAAATTGAGAAAATTTAGGGACACAAAAAAAAAAAAATTTGATGTATATAGCAACTTGTCATCCATAAAATAAAAAATTGATATCATATAATAATAATAATAATAAGAACTAATAAAAACCTTACCAAACTCTCAAAAATGGTCAAATTTTTTGATGTGCTTTACTCTAGAAATTACACCAAGTCTAGTAAGGCAAGCACCGAAATATATGAAAAACCAAGGGCAAATGTAAAAAATATTTTATTTTCCTCAAAACTCACTGCCTATAAAATCAAAACACGACCGTTTCTTTTTGACCCTTCTGCAGCTGAGTCCAATTTTGCAATCCCTAAGATCTCAATTTCTGTTACAGTTAAACTCTCTCCCAGGTGCTCATCGCAGAGCTGATCTCTCTCTACCACTGAGTCACAGTCATGGACGAATCGTTCGAGTTCGACGGCAAGGTCCCTCCTTCTTTCGATCGCATGGTACGCAAATTTTTCACTCTAAATTTTTTATTTTTTTACGAGATCTGTCAAAAAAATATTAAATTTTGTATCTTTATGTCTCTAATTCAAAGATCTGCCAGTGTATAATTTTAGATAATTGATATTGATATCGGAATTTGCTTTTGTTTGCCATGCATGTTCAATGGAGTTCAGGAAATTGAAATTCTGTATTTTTATTTTTATTTTTATTTTTTTTTTTTTGGTGTATAAACAAACATGGGTAAAGAATTAGTTTTCAGTGAATCGAAATTTTCGGATTATTGTGCTCTTTTTTTCGTTTTGTTTATATTATTCAATGAAGTTGTGATTTTTTATTTTGGCCACAATTCTTATTCAAATTCAACAAGGTTTGCATTTGGCTTTGGGGATTTAAAATCAAGGGGTTTGAAGAACCGTTTTTTGTATAAATTGATTGATATGAATTTTAGTAACTATGACAGATTTTAGGTTTTAGGATTTTAGTTCATGTTATGAATTTTGAAATAATATATTACGCCTAATCATTTCAAATCCATATATTAATCAAATACAAATTAGATTGGATTGTCGTTTGGTCCCTAATGTTTTGTTTTTTTCATTTTGGTCCTTAAAAGAAAAGGCATTCCTGTCAAGTTGATTCTTGAATCGTCATTTTGGTCTCTAAAGTATTTTCATGTGTGATATGACAACTGCTTTAAACAGCATAATTAGCACCTCCCCCATGCACAATGTGCTTAGGGGTCTAGGGGGGGAAAAGGTTTGAGCTGTAGAATTAGCAGCATATTGTAATTATTTTTAGAAGAAAAAACATATGTGATATGATGACTTTTTTAGGGATGACAAAAATTCTCTATTCCGGGCTTTCCCCACCCCAAAAAGGTGACAAGTCCCTGCCCTGCAAACCATATGTTTTTATTAAATATATAATTAAAATTATTAAATTTTCTATATGTATAATATAATTCAATATTTCTACACATAGATTATCTATAATTTTTTTTTTTTAATTTTTTTTTTACATATTCTATAAACTATTCCCTAAAATACTTGCTTTCTCACTTTCATGGTACTCTCACGACTACTACTTCCTTTACTCATTCAACTCTACCGCGTTAATGTGGAAAGCACCTCATTAGGGATAGGATAATACCTCCAATTCGTCCTGCCCCCGACCTGCCTTGCTTCCAACCCACAAGGTGGCCCACCCTGAGGAATGGACAGGGTGCCCTTGATCCTAGTCTGCCCTGTCCCTTAGATGTTTTACTCTACTTAACAGAAATTTTATAGACAACAATGGATGAAAGGACCTATTTGACAGAAATGTTAAAGTTTAAGGACCAAAATGACAGAAATTAAACCTTAAGAACAAAAATGACATTTCCCCAAATTCAAAGGGTGTAATTTGGATTTTGGCCTTAGGTTTAAACGCACACATGAATTTTATCAATAGAATTATTTTTTCTTTCATATTTTATGAATGCCATTTAAAATAAAAAGATCTCAAGCCAAATCATCCTCCATATATGCTAACATTTGAATGAATTGCATTTGGTCTTTTTCGCTTACTTATTCAATGAAAAATGGAAGTCATATATTCATGTACTGTTCATATAAGTTCAACTGCAGACTCCAGTTGATCTGAACCTTTGGAAAACTGCATAATACTTCTGTTCATTTCTCTGTTTTTTTCCCTTTACAATTAATCTTGCATAGTAATTTATTCATTGAGAAATTCCAGTATACATGAAGATGCTCACCTTTTGTTTAGTAACCAATTTGACATTTAGCTTTATATCAAAAATGTTCACTTGCCGATGATGTCTGTCTACCCTTCAATAGTGTTTTAGATATAATTAAGTGGTAGGTTATGCACCAGAATCTCTGATCAGAAGTAAGAATAGAACTGGAATTAATCTTAAAGACTGGCCATTTGTGTATGTGTTCAAATTAACTTTATTAGCAAAATATGCAAGCATTATTTCCTTAGAGAATAATGTACTAATTTGATGTTTTTCTTCCATATGCTGGATTGCATAATTGTTGTGTGGTGGTCATGTCCTCTCTCAGATTCTTATTTTAGTTTGCTTTCTGATGTGTCAAGGATGCCGAAGCCAAAGGGTTAAACCCAGGATTGATAGTTCTGCTTATTGTTGGCGGGCTGTTGTTGACATTCCTGGTTGGAAATTATGTACTTTACCTGTATGCACAAAAACCCTTCCTCCAAGGAAAAAGAAGCCAGTCTCCAAGAAGAAGATGAAGAAGGAGAAACTGAAGCAAGGTGTCTCTGCACCTGGAGAGTAGAAACTTAAGACGTGCCTTCTCTTGTTCCTCTCAAATCTCAATGTTGAACTCTTTTGTTCAGAAATTTTCCTTTGGTGTTGAGAGTGTGTGCTAGTTACTTTCATTCTTCCCCCATAATACTTGTTGGATATTTATAAGTTTCTAATTAGAATTAACCCTTTGGGTAGACTTAAGAATTTAGAATGCCTTCTTTGTTTACTAGTTGAGTTTGCCATTGTTCATTTCCCTCTCATTCACTTGTCTTTTCTGTTTGATTCTGAGGGTATGAAAGGGGGTTATCTGCCATATCTAATTTGGTTGCTTCCATGACCATGTGAAGTAGCCCTCATCGTTGAACTTCAACCCGAGGGACCGGAAACAACCAAATAGCTATTGCTAAACATGACAGTCAAAATGATTAAACATGTTTTAAGGTTGGTTTTACACTGTTACTAAGTCTTCATACCCTACTGCTTTCCAACCTAGCCCCCAGGTATGGCCCATATAAGGTTCAGGCTGTTCAGCTTGTGAGCAGTTCAGACATTGTATCAGGTGCATGCAAGCAACTGAGGCAAGTGAGCAGGGCTTAGCATGTACTGCCACGAGACTGTCGTGCAATTTTTGTGTAAGATTTTTGTGCCTTGGTAAGGCACATTGTTCGTTTTTATAATTAAGTGGTTGGTTTAGCCTGTTAATGATTAAGTTTATACACTTTGCAATCACACAAACATGGTGTAAATATATGATGAGTTTACTCATTGCATCTACCGTTATACTTATATATGAGCTACCCAATTGGAAAACAACCTCAGAAGCGAACTATATCCAAACTAATTTTAAACAACTTTAATAAATCCGAACCTTATCTTATCCTAAATCTAACTTTATTAAGATAAAGTATAAATCATAACTTAAGGATAAAGTTAATTTAAGTATGACGATAATGTTAGAGTAGATGGTGATAGAATCAGAGAAAGGAGGACAAGAACAAGAATAAACACCCCAACGCCCAAATTCACTCTCACAATGACCTGGAGACCGCAATTGAGGTAACACATCCAAATCAAGCCCAATTTTCTCTGTGTGAGCTTGTTTTTCAAATTGGGCGTCCTTCAATTAGGCATTAGACCAAAAAGGGCAGGTTTCATCACTCTATTTAGACCATTCTTAATTTTTCTTAAAATATTTTTTGCAATTGTGTCATAATAATGCCGTTTTATAAAAGAGACAACAAAATTGAGTTTTAACTAAGAGAAATGATATGTTTACAACATTTTTACAACAAATTTTAAGTGGTAAGTTGTTACTAGTTGTTATTGTTAGGGTAAAAAAGTAATCTTAGTATTAGTTTCAAATTTGAACCAATAACAACTAACCACCTGTGATTTGTTATAAAAATATTGTAGACGTAACATCTCTCTTTAACTAAATATATGACCGCCTAATCGAGTAAGAATTATTCTATTTTATAAGAGCATGAAATTGTCCTCATTTTAACTATTCATGAACAAAAATCAGACTTGAATTAAGTAAAATATCGCGAAATTGAGAAAGCTACCCGACTTACAATTTATTCCATGAAAAGTCAAAAGTTACGTAATTTTCTTTGGGAAATATACTGAAATTCCATTAAAAAAATATGACGCAACTTCCTTGAAAAATTATTCCTAAAATACATTTTTGGATCTTTCCCAAGATAAGTATCATAATCCATTTAAAGTGCGCATTAAATTGATTGAAGAAATACTTGATTTTCATGAATTGCGTGTCATTAATTTCATTGGGTCCAATTGTTTTCAAAATAATTCCCATATATGACTATAGTGAATGCAAACAATTAAAATTAGACACATATAATACCAAAGAGCCATGCATGGTGACACATGTTCTCTACATTAAGCCCACACATTTTCTTGAGCATCTACAATCATATGGTTCTCTATAAAAGGAGGAAAGACCATTTGGAAAATAGGATGTTCTCCACCATCACTCTCTCACTTTCTCCTCCTTTTTAATTCTCTTAGAGCTCTAACCCTTTGAGGGAGACTTTCCGGAACACTCTCTTAAACACTTCCAAGTACTCCCTTTTACTTGGTTGAGGTACATTAGGGAAAGGACTCTCTTTGACCAAGGAGACTTCCCGGAGCACTTTCTCAAACACTCTCAAGTACTCCCTCCGACTTGGCCGAGGTGCATTAGGCCAAGGACTCCCTTTGACACTCCAAATTCTACACTCTTTGATCCTATTATGTACACACTTTAACCCTTTTAGGTAACTTCTATTGAGGACACCCTCCCAATGACTCAACATGTACTTAGTTTCAGCAAAGCCTTTTTCAAATAAGAAATTTATTGTAGGAAAGTCAACACAATCATATTTTTACCCACTACAATTTTTATCAAGATACATGTAATTTATTGAAAAGTATTAATTACAAAACATGTCAAGATTTTATCATGGATAAAATAATCTATCGCACAAGGTCAGCAAATTATGTCATATACCCGTATTAAAAAAAAAAAAAGATTCAATTATGCATGAACTAATGCCTCACCACCATAGTCTAAAGATGATTTTTCTCATTATCAACATCAAAAAAGAAGAAGAAAAAAGAAGAAGAAGATGATGATGATGATTTTCAAATACGCATTTGTGAGTTTCACCATAGTCTATAAAGGACTTTCAAAGGACAATAATTATGCAAAAGTTATGTTCATTGCAAATTCTTTTTTCTCATCAAAAGGCAAGTCCAAGGGACCATGTTTTTACAAAATCCCATAGTCTAAAGATGATTTTCAAATAGGCATTTGGGAGTTTCACCATATATAAAGGACTTTCAAAGGACAATAATTATGCAAAAGTTATGCTCATTGCAAGTTCTTTTTTTCTCATCAAAAGGCAAGTCCAAGGGACCGTGTTTTCACAAAATCCAAATACAAATTTATGAAACCATTTGTAACCATCACATTCTTCATTCAATTATACGCAATAATTTGTTCGATTAACAAATTTCAAATCATTTGTGTTTGAAAAGTATTGACAAAATTATTAGAGTATCCATAGAGTAAGACAGGGAAAAAAAAGAAAAAATCCAAATTTTAAAGCAAAATCAAACTTGAGCTAACTAAAGAGAAAACAAGATTCTACTTTATTCAAACAAAAAACTAAAGGAAAAAAATTTTATAAATAGAAAGGAAGAAATACACCAGATTCTACTTTCCCCAAACGACTTGAATTTGCTTCAAAATTATTGCTAAAGAAGAATCGTTTCACACAATCCTACAAACTTAAATCAATCCCACACACGCATAAGATTTCTTCAAATTAAAAAATAATAATCTATATATATATATATATATATAACCGAAACCTCTGAAACTCCCACAATTTTCCACGTCATCACTATTTTATTTTTCTTTTTTATTTTAGGTTTTTTACTTTAATGTATTTCCTTCTTCATTTTGGACTCTATAAAATAATAAATTTGAATTATTCCTCCACGACACAAACCCTAAACCTAATACAGCATCTTTTTATTTGACTTATAATCCTACGGTAAAGCAACCCATAGTGGAGTTGCAACCCACAGTGGAGTTGCCAGCACTAGAATTGGACCACATAGCTTCAAGTGAAATAAACTCAGTTTGCAAAAGAAGGAGAAGGTGGTTTTCATGCTAGCCATCGTTGCTTGGCAATTTACAATGTTGAAGCTTCTTAGAGAGCAACCTTATTGCAAGGCTGAAGGTAAATAAAATTTTCTACCCTTTTGTTTTTTTTTGGGAATGAATTATCAAAGGCGTCTGGGCAGAATTTTTTTTTTTTTTATAATCGGTTTTTCCTGCTCTCTTGCATACTGGAGTTTATTGCATTGATTAGCAATGTTTATGATTTTTTTAAGAGAATGCCTCAATGAAGGACTGGTAGGTATATATATAATACTAATATATAGAGAGAGAGATTAAAGATTGGGGAGCTGTAGTTTTATTTTTCCTGGAAAGAAAATCTTTTGAATATTTTTTGTAAGTTTATTTGTTTTTCATGATTTCAAATCCTATGAGAATCACTTTTGCTATGGAATACCGGACATATTTCACCATTAATCATTACGAATATATTTGTATTTTAGCGTTCATATACAATGATGCTAGGTGTAATCAAGAAACTATAATAATTTATAATAAAAAAAACTAACACATAAAATAATTGTATACTTTGATTTATAACTTTGTTTTATTTTTTATTTTTTATTGTTGGTATGTAAAGAAAAGGTCGGCTAAGAGGCATGAAATACATCTTTATAGATTTGAATTTATTTTTAAATTATGAAATATGTTATTAGTAGCCCATCTTCTGCTAGAATTTAATGCCTCACCCTTTTTTTTTTTTTTTTTTTTTTTTTCATATATTTGATCAATTTGCATTTTTACTCGATTAATACTCTTTTTTTCCTTTCAATTGGTACCTCTTCTTCTTTTTTACATTCATATATTTCAACATCTATTCTTTCCAAATTTCTCACGTTTGTGTGCGTGATGGGGGTTTGTTTTGTTTATTGGCTTAAAAGTGTCCAAATGATTTTTTTTTTAAATAGTTTTACTATTTAAGTCAGATGACTAAAGCAATCTTTACTCAATATTTGATACATTTATTTGTCTTCACTCCCTAACAATGTCATTTATTCATCTGAAAGTTGAGACCATACAACATTATTGGTGTTAGAGTTTCACTTTTGGTCTTAGTATTTTTTTTTTTCCTCTTTAAGTTGTAACTTTTATAAGTGAAAATTTATAACTTTTGTTTGACTCTTCCTTGCATTGCACGGGTTAGCGACTAGTTATTATTATTATTATAAGTGGTGGAACTCTAGGGAGCTAAGGGAGGACGATTTGGTAATAACATCATGAACTACATGTGTTGAGTTTGGTTTTAAAGCTGGTCCAATACTGGAGCCTATTGAGTATTGGTCGGTTCTGGAAGCACTCTGAAGCTCAAGTCAAGTCAATTGCTTTTCTTAGAGAGAGAGACCACAAAAGAGAGCCCAAAACCAACTGGTCTTCCCTCTTTTTATAGAGAAATTTGTGGTTATAGATGGATAGAGAATTGTGTGATTGTAGTTGTTTTATTGTGAGTGAAACCCCCCACAATAATAATAATCTTAAACATACCAATTATGTAAAACATTTAGCTCCAACTCGAAGTAAAAAAGAAAAATGGTCTAATATGCCTTTAGGGCACACATTAATCGTTTATTTTATGAATTTTTTATGAAAAATTGAAAAAACCGACTAAAAAGTTAATCACTTTTTCATTTTTTTTATAAAAAAATTCTTAAAATAGTTTACTAATGTATGCCCTAACCCCCAAGAACATACGTTAGTAAAACCCAAACAAAAAATAGGAAAAAAGGAATGATAGCTGAGCAAACAAAGACTGGGACAAAGCAAGAAAGCTTGAATTTGCCGACGTTGGCACTGGGCATGAAAAAAAGACAGAAGACAGCAAGTGTCCAATTTGGGATTCCTGGAGGTGGACAAATCATTGGCTTCTCTTATAGCCAAAAGCCTTTCGGTATGAAGAATTATGTCATCACTATGAACAATAAAGATTTTATTTTATTTTTTTGAAAAGATGAACAATAAAGATTTAAATGTTTATTGTTCATTTTGTTGGTAATCCAGTAGTTAAATGTATGGTGGCGTTCAATCATATAATGTTAGGCGTCAGAAGATTTCTAACAAAAATTAAAAACATGACCAAGAAAAAAGAATCATACATAAAGGGTCAAAATAAAAATGTTGCAATATAAATAGCCAAAAAAAAAAAAAAAAAAATCCTTAAGCATAAATGATCAAAATATATGAGTTAATTTATTACTAAATGTGGGGGCCAGTTAATTAGGAAGTATTGTTAAGGTAGTATTAACTGGGCCTATGGCCCGATCCGAGGATGTTAGACCATCCGAGGAGGTCCAAATAAGATTATGAGAAGAACAGAATGAAGATAGGAGTAGAGACAATATGAGATAGGCCCAATAATCATCTGAGGACAAAAGTCCTCTCGGCAACATGTGTCCGAGATCGACACGAGTGTCATATCATCACAGACTTGCTTCGGAGTTACATCATCACTAAGGGTTAGACGTCGGCCAAGGGATAAGAATGGAGAAGGGCAACAAATATCTTCAAAAAGCTGCTACCTTCGCATTAAATGACTCCCAACTAATTCTCTGGCTGCATTAATGTGGAAGTGACGCTTGAACAGTGATCAAACAAACCTTTACTGACTACTAGTTGATGGTTCTAGGAAGTGCTAGATGGGATAAGAACAAGTTCCCCGAATCTAACCTACACGTGTGTGGTAAGGACGAAACCAAGACCGAGATATATTATATAGAAAGACGTACTAAAGGGAGAGGGAGAGAAAAATCAAAGATCAGGACTGGAACTCTTGTACAATTTTATTATTCAATAAATCCATATGATACAAACTACTTGAGCTATTTCGAGGATAGATTTTCTAATCTTACTTGTATCTAACAATCTTGAACCATTAAATCTAATCGTTTCTCTTCTAGGATAGATCTAGTTCTTCTATCCACGCTCTACAAATTTATTGTTTGGGGCAGAAGTTTGACCCCAATCCATTTTTGGGACCAATCCAATTTCAGTCCTTACACTATATATATAAATTAGAAAATAACATGACAGGAGAAAATTACCACCAAACTAATTAAATGTTATTTATTATTCAATCCATAAATTTATTTTTTAATTAAATATTTAATTGATGACATAGTTATTAAATTTTATCCTTTGGAAATTTTGCAAACATGCATGATATAATAAGAAAATGTAATATAATTATAGATTTATCAAAATTCTCATCTAATGAAAAGAAATTGAGTGAAGTTGTAACCATTAATTACAACCATGTTTGAGTGAAGGTGTAACCATTCTTTTAAAATTAAAGATAATGTTATAGTGTGTGTGTGTATATATATATATATATATATATATATATATATATATATAGAAGTAGGATCAAAATTGTATAATTTTGAAGAATTTTTCAGCTGAAAGAATTCAAATTCTACAGCTACCGAACTCCTCAAGAAGCAACTTATCAAGCAGAACCTGTACTCCTCAAGCAACAAATTATCCAGCACCTATCATTTAACCAGTTTCGTAAGGCAAGAATTTGCACTTATTCTATCCACTTTACAAACTAAATTACAACAAAACGCAAGAAAGCCTTTCGGTATCTAGAATTATGTCATCACGATGTAATGAAAACAAGAGACATCTACAAACATCATGTATTATAAACTTAATATATAGGTTAGGTGCACATTCTCTTTGTATCTTATTTATGGGTGTTCGACAAAACAAAGCAGAAAAGCCTAAGTGGCTGAGATAATGCAAATGCAGTTTAAAGAGTTCCATGTTATCATATTGCACTGATGCTACATATAGATAGTAAAACTCCTTCATGCTGAGACAGGAAGCTCTCAGGCCCCACGGCCCATGGCCTGCTCCACTGGAGGAATCATAACCAAGAATGGTTGAGCATTGAACGCAGGATGAGGCATCCTACGACGGATCTCACGACCTTCCTGACAAAGAGAACATTGGTGGCAGAAGACATGAGTCACAAAGTCACATGCAGACTCACATTGTTCACGCTGCACCTCATCCTCTACAAAGCTTCCGCAGCACCCACATGTACCATGAAGTGCCTCACAGCTGCCCTGTTTATCATTTAAAATGAATACATGAATCAAAAGCTCTCCTTCATATATATACAAGTAAAAATAATTTATTAACAAAATAGATTATTAATGCTCATGATGATGAGCACACCATTACCTAAAAGAATTATGCACAAAATTTGAGAGAATATGTGAAATCTAGAAGGGAGTTACAATTTTCAAGACCGCACACATGAGATCAGTCAAAGCGTGCACAAATCAAGAAAAACTCCAACTTGGGCTCTCCTTTATAATTCTTATTGTTATTGTTTTATCAATGAGAATACAATTATAATTCAAATAGCTTACATAAAATAAGGAGAAGCAAAACTACAAAGCCCAAGGATAAAAATGTTGAGAATTGTACACAAACTAACTTTTATTGAAGTGCATGAAAGAACACGAATGAGAGGCATTGTCCATCAAATTTATTAACATTATCAATGTTGATTTTATTGTTTTCTTTTACCAACCAAGCTATGTAGCACCTTTGATCCAAGAACATTCAGAGAGATATTTACCTAGCTATGAAAAAATACATTGATATCCAATGATTCTGTGCACGTGTGTGTGTATATATTTGATGGATAAACAGAGTATTTATCTAAATAGGTTCTGTAAGACAGCCCACGCAAGTTGATGTAGATCAAATATAGAAAATAATCAGAATATATGTAACACCCAAATCTGTGTAGCACAAGGCCATGATCACCACAAGAAAATACCAATGAAGGCAGTTGCTTACATCCTAATATGCTAAAAAATGTGTCAATGACAAGACATATACTCTATAAAAACCATATACAAAGAGAGTATTAATCCCAACTCCAACATAAAATGCAATGGACTAACCCAAATTTTAGAAAACATCATAATCCCCCCAAAAAATGTGCTGGAAATTTTTCAAAAAGAATTGCTTCATTAATGACTTAACGAATTCAGTAACCATAACCTGCTAAATGAATTCTGAATTCCCTAATAGCAAACTATAAATGATATATAGAACTATCTGCATCTCTGAATCATTAATAATTTCAGCTTACACAACCAGGTTTAAGTTGAGATGATTTAAGTCTAATGATAAGTAACCAATATTACACTTATCAAAAAAAAAAAATATATATATATATATATAAGTAACCAACATTACATAATTAAAAGGACACCTTTTGATATTACTTTCCATCTATAAAACATATGACTACCTAAAATAATAGCCTTTTGAAAATTCAGAAACCATATGTTGCTAAAACAATTCTGAAATCATTAATAGCAAACTACAAAATGATATTAAGAACCAGATGCAAGTCTAAATTGTTATAATTTCAGCTTACATAACTAGGTTTGTATTGAAACTGATTTAAATTTACCGACTGGAATTGAAATTTTTTTTTTTTCCCCCCAATGACACATTGATACCATTTTCATAGAAATAAGTGATATTTATCAGAACTTTAAGAAAGATAGAAAACTCAAACGAGAGACAACGATTGATACCATGCATCTCATAAGAATATACAATAACTGTCATTGCTCACCTCAAAGGCAGACCAAGACTGCCACTGCTCATATCAGGGATTTTATTTTTTGTTTTTAGAGAGAGAGAGAGAGACTTGCCTCTAGATTGAACCTCCGACGAATAGCAGTACGGCTATTATATGAAAAACACGGCGCAAGGCAGTTCCAACCAAAAACAATTTTTCCAATCAAATATAGAGCAGTGTAGGTTGAGCAGTGATTAGCAAAAGTCCCAGGATTAGATCCAAGTCTCTCGGCATTGCTTCCATACAGCACGCAAGGAGCAAAACTTCCAAGAACACCTACCCCAACATCATATCGTTAAAGAAAGAAAGGAAAAGAATAATTGTTCAAAAAAATGGCAGTTGAAAAACATATCAATTTACAAAGAAAACCTCATAATCCAAAACTGTTGACATTCCCAAGGCATCGAAAGATTAAATTGCAACATAGTACCAGGTTCAGAATTTTGTCAAACAACAATCAAGATCAACTCATGTAATGTATTATTAACAGGATTGCAAGCTTTCTCATTTATCCCTACAATTAATCCAGGAATGTCCAATTCTTCATGTTCTTTTCAAAAATATAACATGGGATTTCCTAAAGAATCAAACACAAAGACAAAAGATATAATCCGAAGTCCGAGCTTGATTTCTTATCCTTATAACATATAAAAGAAGAAAGGATTATAACCAAAAAAAAAAAACTGTCCAAGCAAAAATTACGATCGTTGACTCCACAACACTGATTCAAATCCGATTGCATTAAAAAAGAAAGCATTATAAATTTGTTTTTAAATTATAATTTGCCAATATTTTAGCTTCAAAATGCATAATATTTGTCCGTTGAATTACATATTCCATCCATAAATTAAAACATTATATCAAAGAGATAGTTATTGATCCGCAATGATCATGACAATTTTGCAAGTATGGAAGATATAACGGGTATTTGTTAAAGTTAAGAAAGAGAGACTTACAAACTTCAAGATCGCTGCTACAGAACTCGTCGTTGCGACCGAGGCAACAGCAGAGGGAGGAGTTCCATTGAGAACGGCCCATGGGCTCGCCAACGACGCTGCCACCGTGCCTTAACGGAAGCCCATCGGCGGTCCAAGCGTACCCGCCGACAAATCCGACTGCCGGAGCCGGAGCCGGAGCTTTCGCATCAGTCTCAACCTTATCAGACTTTTTAGTCTCAACCTTATCAGACTTATTAGTCTCAACTAGCTTGGTGGTTTTCTTTTCATCTTCTTGTTGTTCTTGCTTAGCCAAGAGAGGGCTAGACTCCTCGTGATTATCGTTCTTGTTCAAGTCCTGAGCAGCAGAAGCCATTGGATCTGGACTGTCCCTCGAAATTGATTTCACGGAGAGAGAGAAACAGAGAGGGGTTGATTTTGATTTAAAACCTTAGGATTTGGATTTTTTTCTTTAATAATCAAACGTTTGAAGGATTTGATTTGAAACAAACAAAAAAAGAAAGAGACAGGTGAGAAATCGTCAAATGTAAGAGGGTTCCGAGAACAAAACAAAGCATTGCATTGCATTTGCTTTTGTTTCTAATTCTTCGGTAGGTCCCGGAGACTCTTCAGCAAACCGCGTACTCTCGTACGTGTCAGTCACGCATTAGTTACCTCTCTGGGACGTGCCTCTTAAGTCTTTTGACTCCCAAACAAGCTGTGACAGATATTTTTCTTTTTAGTAAATAATACTAATATAAATGTTAGAATAAAATAGTAATACCAGTGACAGAGTCCAAACATGCTTTAAGCGAAAAATTACCTCTGAATTTAATGAGTGGATCTGGTTACACCTAATGAGTGGGTAAGGCTTGGGTGTTTCGTGCACCACATCTAGATTTGAGTCTCGTTGTCCGCAGATTTCTATTGATGGGCATCCTAGGTGGGAGTTGACCCTCCCACACATCAGTCAATCCCTACGGCGCCCTGTCCAGGGGTGTAATAAATTCCCCTATTTTATTTTACCAAAAAAAAAAAAAAAAAAGGAGTATCATTTTCCGTGTTCGGAGAGGGATTCAAATCCTTTAGATTTCCTAGAGTACTCTACAAGTAGATTTCTTTAAATCCTAACAACTCTTTTATGATTTAAAAGTCTAAATTCTGACATGTCAATATTCCATTAACAATACTCTTAAAATAATAAAATAATGTTGCAAACAAAATAATTAAGAGTATTATTAGTGGAATGTTGACATGGCGAAATCTAGACCTTTAAATCATAAAAGAATGGTTAAGATTAAAAGAAATCTATTTGGTAAAGTACTCTAAGAAATTTACAAGATCCGAATCAATTCCAGGAGGAAAATTATTAGGTATTTCTAGAATACCATAAATGTGTACACCCTCCTCTCACATGAATGGTGGGTCCCACAATAAATTTAATTAGTGGGACTTACCATTCATGTGAGATGAGAGAGTATACATTTATGGTACTCTAAAAGTACACAATAATTTCCCAACTAAGAATTACTCTAAGAATATAGTGAAATAGCGCTCTCTTCTCTCACATTTATGGTATACCCAACTACAAATATAATAAGTGGATCTTACCATAAATGTGAGAAAAGATAGAATTATTTAATGTGATCCGGGAATACCTAAAAATTACTTATTTTAAAAAAACATTTTCCTTTATAAAATTGTCTTTTTCAATTTGGTGGAGAAGTTAACCAGGCTATTCCTATCCTGTAAATGTGATGATGTGAATCTTGTAGGATTCACAGTAATGATGAATGGTTCTATTAAGAGGAAAAAAATTGGTTAATAAATTTTGGCATTCATGATATTTTAGCTTTTTTTCTTCTTTTGTTTAATAAATAGCTTTTTGTCTTTACCCATTATGAAAACTGTAATCTATATTTTCTGTTTAAGAGTTGATAGTATTAGAGGTGTAGGTGGAGTTGGAGCCTTAAAAATAAACTCCACCAAAAAAAACATATAGGTAATTAAAGGCTGTGTATGTATATAGGAAAAAGTTTAGTTATAAAATTAGTTATAGCCTAACTTTCTCAATAAAATAAATATTGTTACATACTTGAAAATCTAACCATTGAATTGTGTATTCTTTATGTTCTTAATATACATGTCAAATTTTGTGTCAATCAGATATTATTTATTATATGATCTATAAGTTTATATTTTATGTATAATTTTAAACTACAAAAACTTGTAATTCAAACAATTTATTGATGACATATTTATTGATCTTGAATTTTCTAAAAATTTTGCAAGTATAGAGAAAATAAGAAGAAAATGTAGTCTAATGGTGGATTTGTAAAAATTAACCTTCAATAAAAAGATATTAAGTAAACTTATAACCTTAGGTTACAACTAATTTTGTAACTAAACTTTGTCCATATATATATAAGAAGAAAATAATTGATATTTAAAACTAATAATAAAGAATAATTGAACATTTCAAAAAATATAAAAATCTATTGTCCAAAAAAATGATTTTATAGGTTGTCTTTTTACCGTGATCAATCCGCGGTAGAGTATTATAAAATAGTGTCTTTTGAGAACAAGATTTAGAGACGCAACTTTTGTGCCACTATTTTGTTGTAGTTACAAATTTTGAGTAGTAATATATATATATATATATATATATATACAAGTTCATACATAAATTGTCCACCACTCATGATCAACGACTTGACTAATTATAAAAATATGTAATCCTAAATGAATTGATCTTTAATAAGCTAAATTGATATTGTGGGGACTGGCCCAAAATAACAGGTTGGGCCTTGGACCCGTCCGAGGACCCCTGACCCATCCGAGGAGTCAACGTGACTCAAGCAATCCATATTCAAACGTCATTGGGAACAAAGACAACATGTCCGAGGAGGAATTTCTCCTCGGACACCGAAAATCCGGAGCGAAAGTGCATCCCGACCACCGAAACCCCTCTCCTAAATACGTGAAAAGGAAGAAAACACGAAATATCTAAGCAAAAAGCTGCCACCGCCACATTGAATGCACTACAGCTACTCTCCTACCCACATTAATGTGGAGAAGACCCCGAACAATGCTACCTTGGCTACCGCAACTCACAAGGAACTGAGAAGGGTGTCCGATGGGACAGGTGCTCAAGTAAGGGTTTAGATGATCGACAAGTGTAAAGCCCGGATGATAAGAAAATGCCTATATAATGTGTAGAAGTCCTCGTAAGAAAGGGGGATGAAAAAGTAAAAAGAAAAATACTGTTGCATGCAAAGGAATCCTGTTGCACTAACTTGCATCCGTAAATTATATTTTACCCCTATCATTTTGGATGATTTTTGAACACAATGGCTTTTGTTCTTGTTCATGTATTCTCTCAACCCATGCAATATTCCGTTTAACTTACTTAAACATAGTTCTTAAATCCACACTCTACAAGAATTCATTGTATTGGGTTTTTTGGACCAAGACTTGAACAACAAGAACTGGGCCACCAAATTGTTCCCCTACAGATATGTTCCTTTTGTTTCCTAGTTAATATTTTCAACAATTAACAACCTGAATCAATAAACTCAAAAATCAATATTTATTTTTAGCTGTAACAGGAATTTAGTGTAATGTTATTGGTGTCTGTTGACAAGCCGAGAAGTGAGCATTAGGAATATACTTGGTAAACAAGTCTTTCTTTTTTCTTTTTCTCCTTTTCTTTTCTTAAGAAAATTTTAACCTATGGTGTCCACTATTGATGATAGTTCTTTATTATCAAATTAAGAAATTAGTCGATTTTTAGTATAAACAAAAATTGAATCTTGGATCTCTTATTCAAATATTAAAAATTTTACTAATTAGGCTAACTGAAACCCTTTTTTTTTTTTTTTTTTTTTTTAACAAAACCAAAGTAAACAAATCTAATTGGGTGAGCTTGAGTATGATTCAATTGGGTATGTATTGAATTGGTTTCGGATTTAAAATGAGTCCAATTTAGAGGGGTTACAAAACTGCTATGATCTTTTCTCAATTTTGACCAGTCAAATCAATCTAATATGACCATTTTTTTCCCATGTACAAAAATCTATATATCTATATCGTATAATTTATAATAGCTTAGAAGATAAGGTTGCACTAAGTAACTACTCTCGCTAATTATTAAATTGATTATATATTTTTTGTTAGGATATATATCCTCGATTAAGGGATAATAGTAACAACAGTTTAATTTAAGTAAAACTTTAAAGAAATACTATTTTCATAACATTTTCACAAAAAATTATAAGTGGCAAGTTGTTATTAGTCGCTATTGTTGAAGCAAAATAGTAATCTTTGTGGTAAGTTCAAATTTGAACCAATAATAATTAACCACCTATAATTTGTTATAAAAATATTGTGGATGTAGCACTTTTCAAAACTTTATTATCTAAATTTACTAATAATAAAAGGTGAGCTTAGAAGTCGTGGTTGCACTAAATAACCATTCTCACTATTCTTTAAAAAAAAATGGCTACTCTCACTAGTCACTATTTGTAAATTAATTTTATATTTTTGTTAAAATATATTTCTTTAATTAAGGGATAATATTTAACAACTGTTTGATTTTGGTAAAAGTTTATCATTTAAATTTCAATAAATTTAAATTCTATTCAAACTAAAAGGCTATTATAAAAAATTTCTAAACTTAAATCTCACACACAACTCACGTTTTCTTTCTTAAATAAATAAATAAAACCTTTTAACTAAGGGATAAGATTTAACAATAATTTAATTTAAATTCTATTCAAACTAAAAGTCTATTATCAAAATTTTCTTTTGTTTTTTGTTTTTCCCTCAAGTTTCATGATTTAACAATAATTTAAAACAAATTTAAATTATATTAAAAAAGGTCTATTACAAAATGTGGGGGGGGTGAAAGGCCAGGGAGCCCATATCTATGTATATGTTGGGCCAAGGGTCCAATCCGAGGAAGAACCCCTCCTCGGCTAGGTAAGGCCGAGGACAAAGGGAATGGTTTGCCATTAAGAGCAACACTTCGGACCATTTCACGAAAGATGATAAGTATTAAGAAAGAATATGACAAAGGAAGGCATGAAAATATCTAAGAGAAAGCTGCTATTGTCACTTTAAATGCTCTGCAACTAATTGAACCATACTTTTTTGCCTTTACAACCATTCCCAAAGACTTTAGGAAGGGGCTGATGGGACAAATATCAGCACTATCAATCTAAATCTATACGTGGACGGTGGAAATAAAAGGAAGATAGTATAAAATAGAGGAGAAGGGAAAAAAGAAGAGGAGCCCGGAGCAACCTGGGTGCTAGACTTGTAACAAAGTATTAAGAGTAATATTTAAGAATCAACCTCCTCGGATAAAATCCGAGAACGTCTTTCCCTACTAAACTTTTGTTATCTTTCTTTCTTTATCATCAAAACCTATTGGTCGATCATCTAATTTGCAAAAGTTCAGGTTTCCAACCCATTCTCTAAAAATTTATTGTTTGGAACTTTTTTGGGCTTAAGTCCGTATCTCTGTTATGCTAGAAGCTCAAAACAAGGACCTTACATAAAAAATTTATAAACTTAAATCTTACACAACCCACATTTTTGTCTTTGTTTTTTTGTTTTTCCTCAAGTTGCGTCTTATTAAATTAATATTTTATTAGGATATTAAGTTACAAAGCTCTTGACTAAGGGATAAGATTTAATAATAATTTAATTTAGATAAATCTTTACCAACTAAGTTTTAAAAAATTTAAATTCTACTCCAACTAAAAGTCTATTATCAAAATTTTCAAAACTTATATATATTTAGCCATTGCTTTTCGATACAATCCTTCTTAACCAATAAGTCATCCTTATAATTAAAGTCTATAATTTATGTTTTAATCTAATAAACTCATCTTACTTATCATTCTTTGTTTTTGAATTTGCATGCATGACATTAAGCCAAAGGAAGTTTACTATAAAAAAGCATAACAATGGACTCCCATTTAAGTTATTGGTTCTCTTATATAAGGTTTTATTTATTTTTCTATATTCTCGATTTTTGAACTCTTTTGTGTATGTTTTGATTTTTGGTTTCGGTTATTGTATTTAATTTGTGAGTGTGTTGATTTTTTCAATTAGACCATAACTAGAAAATATATATATATATATATTGAAGAACTATTTTGTTTATTATTTTTTGTACTGGTTATGGCATAGATTAAAAATAACCCAAATGGGAATTGATCAAAATTATTTCATATCTCATATTAAGAAATTAACACAAAGCACAAAGAGAATTATAAATATATTTTTTTTAAAAAAGCATAAATACTGATAAAATCTAAACTCTAAAAAATATAACTTAAAGTAAATTTTGTTATTAAAATTATTTACTTATTTTATAATTTTTATTATTATATATTTAATAATTTAGTTTTGATTATTTTAAAAATTTTGAGCTTACATATGAATTTTCATCAAGTTGTGTGTTGCAAAGAAATAATACAAGTATATAATTAAAGCCAAAATTGAGAGAAAATCCAATTAGATTCTAAATTGGATTCCAATTGTTGTATAATTTTGCGTCATGTGTCCATCAAAGTTTTTTTAATTTTTGTTCCAGGTGAGTCAATGTTGTAAAAAAGACACATAGTCTAATATAAGTAAACTATCAAAAACCCAATAAACCAAAAAAAAAAAAAAAAAAGAGTAAACTCATGTGTATTTCTAAACAAAAAACAAAAAATTAAAACTCATGTATATATCTATGGGTAACTCTTACACTATGTCTAATTTGAATCCATTTATGTGTATAATTGTACTGCGCATATGCACGGGTTATACACTAGTGAATCAATGATGAATCTGTTCAAGTTTTGTTCATTTTTTTTTTTTTTTTGTTAAGCATGCTTGAGTTTGTTCACAAGCTACTTAATTTATTCTTTTATGATATATAATAAGCATCAAGAGTAAAATTTTCCATCCCTTCAAAATGGTTTCAATTATGAACTGATAAAAATTAGATTCACCAATAAACTACAAATAATAATTTGATATCTTATGAACATATTTATAAACTTACATCCAATTTAGATTCTTAAGTCTATATAAGTATATTTTTATACATGTATCCATATAAACATATGGACAAAATTTTACTTCGAACCCTTTACTTGAAGATTCCTAAAGTCATCATTGTGTATTATTTAAACAAATCACGTGATTCATTAAAAAAATCATGTGAGTAAAAATAAATGTTGATAGTTTTATAAATCGTCACACAAGTATGTTGGAGGAATTTTCTTACTTACCAATTTGGAGATAAACTCTGTCCTAACATCCTAACTCCTAAACATATGATATTATGTATATTTAAATCGAATCTCGTACTCATGATCTTGTTCACAAACACATTATCATATTTGGACATGAATTGTTTAATAGTCGAGCCTAAATTAGAGCTTAAACTTAGTTCATTTGTTAAATAAACGAATATAAACAAACTTTATTTCGAATTAGGTCCAAATTTTTTGTATACAACTCAGTTGGCTAACTACCCTACCTTCACTTTCAATTTGTATATATCAATAAAGTTAAAAAAAAAATTAAAATAACAACGACATTCAATTCAATCTTAACTCTTTCCCCCAAAAAACAAAAATGTTAATAAATTTATCCATCAATCACATAAACATGCATTAAAGGTCTGTTTGAATATCACTTATTTTGCTGAAATTGAAAAGTTTTTACTGAAAGTCTTGTAAATAAACACTAGTAGTTGTATGTTACTATCATGAATAATAATTGTAAAGCCCTCTTTGTCCCATTTACATGTCCATCACAAATGCAGATAGCCGTGGTTATACGTTTATTTCTTGAATGAATTGACATTTCTGATGCGAAGCAAATGAATGCCAAAGATGAACACGTAGAACACTTCTGTGCTGCAATTCATTGAATAGTTGTACGAGAAATCAAATATATTTGAAGATACTAGAACAATAGTGTAGCCAAGCCCAATCTTATTTTGTGTGCAACCCAAGTCTTCTACTTGTACAAGAAACTTATTAACTACAGTTAGTGAATGATTAATCTAGGATTTAGCCTATTATATACATATTCATATTGTATTTAATATTGTTTATTGTAACACAAGATTTGTACTATATTCATACATTAATAAAAAATAAAAAATAAAAATGTAGCTTTTAAGGGTTTCCTCTATGAACTTAAGTCATTAAACTGAACCACGTAACTCTCGTGTGTTTTTGTGTTACTCTATTTTATACTTCCGCTTATGCATCTATTTTAATTAACATATTTAACAAATAAGATGTGTTAAACAGTTCGATCCTTTATTTGTTAAGATAATTACAATATAGCTACATTGGTAATGTATCTCAATTAAAAAAATTAACTGGTTTTTTTTTTTTCCAGACAAAAAAGCAAAAAAAAAAAATTTTTAAATTGCTAATGTGATCGAACTCTATCACAACTTTGCCCTGTATGAATATGGCAGGGCATAGCTTCTCTTACAGTGGCCGTGAAAAAAACAAAAGAAGAAGAAGAAGAAAAAGAAAGAGAGTCAAACGAAATCATCTTATGAAAAGAATAAGATTGACTTAATAATGATAGGAATGAAGTTTTTCTATATAATCAAAAGTAAGGGAATGCTAACTATAGATCTTGCAACTTACATTGTTGGTTTTTTTTTTTTTTTTTTGGTTGATTAATTTGCTTCTCTCATCTGCATTTCTTTGGTGAGTTTTCTCTCTTACACACCCTTGATTCATGGTTGATCACGCTGCTGTTAGGTTAGGTTGATCATCTTTCGCCGTTAAGTTAGGATCTCTTTTCGTCTCGTTTTTCTTTGCTAGGCTAGGTGTCTTTCTCGAGTACTCTGGTGGTCGCCGTCCCCAAGTAGGTTTATTTATGTCCCAATAGTGTCCCTTTAGGCCGGTTTTGCTTGAGCTTTATCCCTTAATTCGTCATTGTTTGATCCGATATCACCTGGCGAGTGAGGTGGTCGAGGAGAGGTTCGTAGGTTCCATGGTGAGGTCAAGTGGGCTGGACATGAGGTTGTCATCTAGCAACGACCATGTGGTATAGAGGAAGGTGTAACGACATCCAGGCCCTCTACTTCTTCTTAGTCTAAGCCTTTCCTAGGGGAAAAGGCTTGTACCTTTGCCCATGGCCATGTGTGTTTATAAGAGGTCAATTTTCTTTGTGGTCTTTGTTTTCCCCTCCACCCCTTTATTCACGAGCTACTAAACCATTTTAGGATTGCCCCTGGTCAGCTCGTCCCAAGTGCATGGCGAACAGTTGTGAGTGTCATGTCCATGAGGGTAGCATGGTCGGTCTTGATGAGTTTTTGTACCTTTATCACTTGAAGCCTTCAACCCACTACGAGTATTTTTTAATTTCAACCCTAGGATAGGAACTCTAGGGTCGTCTGTGATTTTCCTTCTTCCTTTCGTGATTGGAAATCTAGGTACTTCCTTGTCTATAGGATGGGATGGGAAACCGCTTCGGACGAAGTTTGGGGTAAGGTGCCTCCGTTGCCACATACGTGAGAGGTTCCCGCATTTGGTGCGTCTTTTCCTTCTTTCGATTGTCTTCGTTATTTAAGTTTTTACTCGCCCTAACCCCCTTCTTTTTGCTACGAAAACTCGTCAAAGCTTGAAGAGATGATATCAAGAAAGGGTCCAAGCTATTTTAGACTTTTCTATCAAGATCGAGGATTTTGATGAGTTTATGGATCCTCGGTCATCATACAACCATTATTTAGAACCTGAACCTTTAGCCTACTTTCAAAGGTTGCTTCTTAAGGCAGAGAGGAGAAAGCTTTTGGCTTTGTAACCTACAACTCTCATCATTTTTTTGTTGTATCTCGTCATTCTTCGTAAGGCCTCATCTCTAACCTCGTCCAAAAAGTCAACGTCCAACTTACGACTCTCGTTATTAGTTTTCCCATCAAAATGCTCTCTCTCGAGGCTGGACAAACTAACTTCCACTGGGATGACTATACGTGCCAAAAGCTAGTTTGAATGGAGTGGTCCGACAATGTCCATTCCCCATGTTGCAAATGGCCATGACGAGGCAATGCTCGTCATATTCTCTACAGGAATTATATGAATATTTCCAAAGTGTTGGCATTTGTCACATTTTCGGACCAAGGAGTATGCATCTTTCTCGCAATGTTGACAGAAATACCCAACTCTGACGACCTTGTTTACCAATGACCTTGGTCTTGAGTGGTTTCTACAAATCCCTTCTTGAATTTCTTTGAGTGCATAGTCTACTTCTTGTTGGTCTAAGCATCCGAGGTATGGCAGTGCATACCCTCCTCTGTATAATTGGCCATTGAGAATGGTGAATCTCATTGAATGGATCCACGATTCTTCTAGCTTCATCAGGATCGCCTGGTAACTTCCCTCCTTCATCTTAAGTCTATTGCTTTGACGAGGTTATCCGAGCAACCTCATCCGCTCCTGAATTCTCTTCCCTTGGCACTTGGACGAACTTAATTTCGTCAAAATGATTGGCCATCTAGATGGCTAACCTTTGGTATTTTTGCATCTGTTTCTCTTTTGCTTCATACTCATGGTCCACTTGTCCAATAATGAGCTTGGAGTCGCTTTTGATCACTAAGCTCTTCTCGTTCAACTCGAGCTATCTTTGTTTCACTACCTAGAAAAGGTTTGGGGAACACTAGGTAGGGCAGGTTCTAAAGAAGTTAAGGAAGTCCCTCATAACCCTATCCACAGGGATCCTCATAACCCTATCCACGGGGATCCTCATCCCCCCTGTTGTAAAGGTTTTGCGAGTATACAAGATACAATAAGAAAATGTAATATAATGGTAGATTTATCAAAATTCTCATCTAATAAAAAGAAACCGAGTGAAGTTATAACCATAAGTTGCAACCATGTTTTTGTCCATTCTTTTAAAATCAATATATATATAAGCGGAGTCCTCATATGGGAGTGTATAAGGTCTTGCCAAGTGGCGCTCTAATTTTGCGCTTAACATTTTTTACCTCTTTCATTAAGCTTTTCTATATCAATATGTGCTGTGATGGTTCCAAGCATTTTCACTTTTTCATTTTTCTATTAAAAAGTGAGAATACACAATTTGACCGATTTGCCAATATTTCATACTTTTCTCACAACCCATAATTTTGAGAAAAGTTTGTGTTCTAGAAATTTTCTTAGCACAATCCTTCCGATGGTCCCATTATTTTTTCAAAGAAGGCCTTTCTTTTGAAGAAATTGTATTAATGTAATCCTTCTATGTCTTCTATGTACAACTCTCTCTTCTTCCCTTTCCCTTCCCTTACTTTTTCCTCTCTTCTTTCTTTTTCATCTCCCTTACAACCAAACAGGACATTAGTTTCCAAATTCAGCTAATAAAAAAAAATGTTTTGAGTATATTAATAAAAAGAGTCTGAATTTGGTAAGAATGGGGTGTAAAATTCATATTTTACACCATCCAATAAGAGACGTCACATCAGCTTTTTACTCAAAATTCAATACATAATACCACAATTAATAACATCTTAATAAACTCCCTATTTGGTTGAATTTTCAAAAATTATTCAAAATTGTTTTCAGTTTTTCTACCAAATAATTCACTTGCTATAAAAATTAAAAATATTAGATGGGACACATGGCGCAAAATTGAACTCCAATTAAAATTCAATTTAAAATCTAATTGAATTTAGACTCTTTGATTTTTGCACCTAATAATTTACTTGGCACACAAATTTAAAAATTAGATAAGACACGTGGCACAAAATTAGACTTCAATATATAAATGTATAGCAACCTACTATCACTTTATTTAAAACTAGTGTGTAACCCTGTGCATATGCACGGATACATTTAAAAATGATCACAATTACATATATATAATTTAGAATCTAATTAGATTAGGCTCTTCTATTTTTGCTTTCAATAATTTACTTGCCACAAAAATTAAAAATTAGATGGAACACGTGTGCAAAATTTAACTCAATTAAAATTCAATTTAGAATCTAATTGAATTTAGACTCTTTAATTTTTGCACCTAATAATTCACTTGAAACACAAATTTAAAAATTAGATGAGACACGTGACGCAAAATTAGACTTGAGTTTAGAATTTAATTGGATTTTCTCTTAACTTTGGCTATATAAACTTAAATTGTTTTTAGTTATACAAAAAAAAAGGCTCATAAATATAAAATCATTCAATTTTTTTTTTTTTTTATGGTTTATTTATATTGACTCCTCATTTTTACACTAAATTAACTCATTTGACACAAAAATTAAAAAACGTAGATTAGATGGGACACATGACACAAAAATTATATTTTTTTATGGTTTACTTATATTGGACTCCGCTAATTTTTACATTGAATTAACTCACTTGGAGCAAAAATTTAAAAACTTAAATTAGATGGGATACATGGCATAAAATTAGACTCTAATTTAATTCCAATTTGAAATTTAATTGGATTTTCTCTCAGTTTTACCTATTATTATACATATAGATTACATGTTGTTCATGAAATCACAATCCCATAAATGACCTTTTTTAGGAGCCACTATCTCATCAAAAATACTATCTCATAAAAAAATAAAAATAAAAAGTATATTTGCAATGTATTTGGAATGGTGAGTCCATCGGTATTTGGAATCAATGTTTTTTTTTTTAAATAAAAAAACCCTTAAATTGGACACATGGCACAAAATTAGACAAGAATTGGAATCCAATTTAGAATCTAATTGGATTTTCTCTCAATTTTGACTTTAATTATATATATAGACTGGTTATTAGCTCGTGCGTTGCATGATTTTTTTTGGTATGATCTTTTTTGGTAAATATTACGATTGGAGAACATTTTTTTTGTTATAAAAGCTTCTTTCATTTTTTTGTAGTGATTTTAAAAAATATAATGAAGGGTTTTATGATAAATTTTGTTAATTTTATGAAATACATTTATATAATCCTACATATGTTCAACAAATTGGATGTATCCCAGGGATATTAGGAATTCCACTTATGTTTGGCCACACGAACGATTGGGGAAAAAATTGACAACTCTTATCACCAATATGCTGTGATTGTGACTGTTGCATTTCAAAATCCTACATTTTATATACAATATAATTGCATTTCAGTATACTTAATTTAAACCTATTAGCAACATCTTGATAATAGAAAATAAAGAGTCTTACATTAAAGTTAAAACTCTCATGCATTTCAAGCATACCAAAACCAAATCCCATGGTAGAATTTATATTATGCACATGTCCAACCTTGCCAGAATCCTACAAAAGCACAAAGTACAAAAGTTAATAATAGTAATAACAATGATTAATTATCCAAAAAAATAAGTAAATAATATAATTATAGCCTAACCTTCTCACAAATTTCCTCAAGAATTGAAGTCTAAACTTGGTTAACTACATTCCCTTCGTTAATTATAGTCTTCATTTTCTTTTTCTTTTTCTTTTCCTTTTTTTTCTTCACAACTTGTTCAACCACTGACATCTTCCTTTTAAATGATGGTCGCCCTTTTTGAGAAACAACCACTGGATCAAGAATTTTTCTAGCTTCTTTTGATGTTACAACACCATTGTCACATGAGGTGGAATCATTCTGAATATCTATAGAAATAGGCTTATTGCTACCACAAGCATTTCCCCCTTCCTTGAGCTCCCCTTTCATTTCACATATTTGTGTCATCACATTCTTATATGCATTTTCAAAATCCGCTACCAAATTAGCAACCTCGTAAAAGGCATTACACATCTTTTCATAGCAACATGCTTCAGGTTTCAAAGACCAATTGTCATAACTTATTCGAACTTTAGTGTGCCTTCTTTTGACATTTTTATTCCATCTATTTAAGATGTACTTGTCTGGTATTTGATAAATCTTCCTATGAATAAACACCAATATTTGATGCCTGCATACTATCCCCTTGAACTCAAACAGCCTGCATTTGCAGTTAACTTCATTTATTATCCTCATTAAAATACACATGAAAAATTACGCTCCGCTAACCTTCTCCACGTGATATATCTTCACGTACTTCATACTACGAAAAGTTGTCATGTTCCCTGCATGAAGACAAACCGCAACAAATACTTCCAACCATCTCATTTTGGAAATTTGTAAATTTTTTCAAAGTGTAAACACTCTGAAATTGTTTCTCCATATCATAAATAGTTATACAGGAAATGCATGAATTGAAAGAATTAAAATCTTCAACAATTTCATTATGCACCTTTGCTGCCAAAGCATTCTCATATTGTTCAACAAATTGTTTTAAAGTAGTTTTCTTATTAATGTATTTATCAAAGAAAGCATTCATGCTTTCACTTCGCTGCGTTGTTGACATTCCCGCCCAAAACATATCTTTCACAAAGGCAGGCACCCAACGATGCCGCTCATCATACAACCCAAGTAACCATTCATTGCTTTCAAGTTGATATTTCTTAATGAATCTGCCCCAACTTTCTTCAAATTCTTCTTTTGTCAATGAATCATGAACAACATTTTTCATACAGAATTTTATTGATTCATTGTCTTTGAACCCTTTAAATTTGTCGGGCAACTTATTCATGATATGCCACAAGCACCATCGATGTCGTGCATTAGGGAAAACAATCTCTACCACTTTTTTCATGGCTTTGTCTTGATCCGTAATAATTGCATTGGGAGGACATTCAGACATGCACGCAAGCCAAGATTTAAATAGCCATATAAATGAATTTGTATCTTCTCTTAAGATCAATCCACATCCTAGCAATGTTGATTGCCCATGATGGTTCACCCCAACAAATGGAGCAAATGGCATTTCATATTTGTTAACCATATATGTAGTGTCAAATGTAACTACATCACCAAACTCTTTGAATGTTTGTCCTACTCCTTACATCAGCCCTAAATACATTTTTCAACCGACCATCGTCATCAAAATCCATTGCATAGAAGAATTCAGAATTGTCAGCTTGTATTTTCAAAATGTAATGGTGCATTGCACTAGCATCTCCTTCCCTAAGATGTGAACGTCTGACTTTTTCCATGTGATTTCTACAATCCTTTTCTAGAAAAGACAAATTCTCATGTTCCCCTGCTGCAACCACAAATGAATTAAAACTCTTGTTCATTCTAATACCAGCTTTGTCGTGTAATTCAAGCTTTTTTTTCACATGTGGTTCTATTATTCTATTGCATTTGTAAAATCTGGTCTTACTAGGACTCAATCCATGATTATGGTCAAGTACCATGGATCTAAGTATCCACTTTCCATTTGGGCATAGAGACAACCTAAGTTGAGCTTTGCAATCTGTTTTTGTTTGAGGTTTCAATTGAACTGGATTGGTAGATCTAGTCCTTTTAATTCCAAGACAATTTAATCTAATCCTTGGCTTTCAGATAACTACAAGCAATGGTCACATACCTCACCACCCCATCATTCCCCTTTTTAGAAGTTCTTTTAGCCACCGCAAAACCTTTTTCTTTAGCATATCTTCTATAATATATCACGGCATCATCAATGGAGTCAAACATCATTCCCAACTTAGGGTCTTCTGCTTTGTTTTCCACACCTTTTGTTTCTACCATTTCATTCAACTCCACTATTTCATTCTCAATTTTATCTTCATTCGACTCCACCTCCACCATATCATTCTCGATATCTTCATTTGAATCCCCTCCACCATATCATCCTCAATATGATCTTCGTTTAATTTCACATGTGAGAAAACATTTGATATTTCATCGCCATGCCTATACAATATAATTCATAACACATTATCAAAATATAAAGTCACTTAATCATAAGAAAATTAATAATTCTAAATATTATAATTTATCCTTTCAAAAATTTTGTGCTTCATATAAATGTGTTATTCACATTTATTTTTGCAAAGCAAGTGATGAATTACTTTTATTGTCTATAGCCTCGGCCATTATTTCAAAAGAAAAAAAAATCTCATTTCCAAATGCAATAGAAAAATGGAAAACCCAGTTATTACAGGCAACAAATTCGCAACTTCAAGATTGCATTTTTTGTTGATATTTCAATTTAGATTTCATTGAAACAGAATAGAGTACAAGGAGAGTATATAAAGCAGTGGAGGACCCTAAAACAAGGAACCTCCCAGCAACAATTTAGTTGAGAACATAACAAACAATTGACAAAGTAAACTAATATCACAACAGTACATAGTGAACTAACAGAAATGCACAATAATTTTTACTGAATGAGAGCAATAATACAGGGGAAAACAAAGAATCAAAGAGTAACAAAGAAATCTAGAGAAAATACTAGGAAAAGCGGAATGAAAAATCACCTCCTTGGATGGCGGATGGTGATCAACTCGAGATTTGGAAGAGAACTTTTTTTTCCACAATAGATGGAGTCGATACGAACGATGGTTTTCGGGTTTGGGGAGCAGTGGGTTTTGGTTTTTCGGTGAAGAGGTTATGTTTTTCACGGTTGGGATTTTATTTTTGGTGTAGGATGGTGTTTTCCGGAGTGAGTTTTTCATTTTCGCACCGTAGTTCCAATACTCCAAAGAATCGCAATATGTTTTGGCGCTCAAGCTTTTTTTTTTCGCATATGGGTTTTGGGAGGGAGGGAGAAGAAGACTAAAGGAGTAATGTTTACTGTGGAATTTGTTTTGGCACTCAAGCTTTAAGTGCTTGGGTAATTCTGATGTTGTGGTATGTTGGTGGGCCCAACCGCCCAAGGAGATGAGGTGGCTTGCCACATGTGAAAGTTGTGCAAAAAGTTGTGGGAGAGGGTGTGGCATCAGAATTACCCCCAATTTAAAATACGCGTTTGTATTCATTTGGATTTTTTTTTGCTAGTTGTTTAATTATTGCAAGTACTATTAAAGAAAGAAAAATTATTATTATTATTTTTGGGTGTGAGACCACCAAAAAAAAAACTCAAAAAATTTCAAAATTTGACCTTTTCTTTGGTTTGATGAACGCTTGAATTTTATCTATTTATTTATTATCCTAATAGATCTTGATTAATTTTCATGTATATTAAACTCTTTTTTGATTATTTGATAATTACAACAGTCAACAAAGAAGGAGAGATTCGATAATTTGATAGTTACAATGTTGAGCTATAAACACTTCTTTTTGGTTTTTTGATCATAATGAATGTTGATTAATTTTCAAATGAATTAATTTTTTATTTTTATAATTCAATGGTTATAACGAGAGAGGGTAGATTTAAATTTTGAATTACAGTATAAAGAACTAGCTGCAAGTCTAAATCGTTATCATTTCACCTTACATAACTAGGTTTGTATTGAAACTGATTTAAATCTATTGATTGGAATTGAAAAAATTTCCCCCAATGATACATTGATACCATTTTCAAAGAAATAGGTGATATTTATCAAAAGAGAGTCAATGACTGATACCATGCATCTCATAACTGTCATGGCTCACCTCAAAGGCAGACCAAAACTGCCACTGCTCATAAGTCATATCAGGGATTTAATTTTTTATTTTTTGTTTTGTGAGAGAGAGAAACTTGCCTCTAAATTGAACCTCCGACGAATAGCAGTACGGCTATTAAATGAAAACCCCGCGAGGCAGTTCCAACTATAAACGTGATATCCCATCAAACATAGACCAGCGTAGGTTAAACAGTTACATGCAAAAATCCCAGGGTTAGATCCAACTCCAAGTCTCTCGGCATTGCTTGCATACAGCACACAAGGAGCAAAATTTCCAAGAACACCTACCCAACATCATATCGTTAAAGAAAGAAAGGAAGAAAAAAATGTTGTACAAAATGGCAGTTGAAAAGCATATCAATTTGCAAAGAAAACCACATAATCCAAAATTGTTGACATTCCCAAAGCATCAAGTTCGCCTCATGTAATATATTATTAAAAGGATTGCAAGCTTTCTCATTTATCCTACAATTAATCCTGAATTTCCAATTCTTCATGTCATTTTCAAAAATATAACATGGGATTTCCTAGAGAATCAAACACAAAGACAAAAGATATAATCCGAACTTATCCTTAACACATAAAAGAAGAAGGGATTATAACAACAAAGGCTGTCCAAGCAAAAATTACGATCGTTGACTCCACAACACTGATTCAAATCCCATTGCATTGAAAAAAAAAGCATTATAAATTTTTTTAAAATTATAACTTTGCCAATATTTTAGCTTCAAAAGCATAATATTTGTCCATCCGAATTTCATGATATTCATGGGTTCCAATTAGCTCAATTAGTAAAATCTCTTATGATTGTATAAGAGATCTGGGGTTCAATCCCGCCTATACCAAAAATTAATTGGTGTCTTGGTCCGATAATAAAGAGCTAACATTAGAAGAGGACGTCATAGGTTGAAACTTTCAAAAAAAAAAAAAATCATAATAATCAAATGTTATTTACACTTCTATTCATAAATTCAAACATTTTATAAGAGATAGTTATTAATCCACAATCAGAGACGGACCAAGGGGCCCGGCCCTCTAGGCCAAAAAAAAGGATGGCCCCCTTGGCCCAAAGAAAAACAAGAAATTTTTTTAATGATTATATATACACACACACACACATTTAGAGTTGTGCCTACACTGTTTGTTTCAATGTAAAATATTTTCCAATTTTACAGTGTTTGTTTTGCAATAAAATATTTTCAGTCAACCAAAGCAAATTTATGTAAAATATTTTACACTTAGGCTGCGTTTGGCTCTATGTAAATCAATTCCAAGTGTAAAATGAATGCAGGAAAAATGAATTCTTGTAAGGAAAATGAAATCCAGGTGTTTAGTTCTACAATGGAAAATAGTCCGGAAAACTCTTTCCCGTGTTTGGTAACATTCTGAAAATGCTATTTTCCTACAAATTTTTCACATTTTCTCAACCTCCAAATGAATTTTATAACAGAAAACTTCAAAATATACACTTTAATACAACCAAAAATCAAAATAAAAACATTGAGCAAGAGGAAGAAAGATTGAGATCAGAGGGAGAAATAGTGACAGATTGAGGGAAAGAGAGATAGATCGGGAAAGAGAGGGATCAGAGTGGATGGAGAATGGCGGCGGCCAAATCGGATGGGTTTGGGGGTGGAGTGGAGTGGAGTGGGTTGGTGATCGGTGGTGGTCGGATCGACGACGTTAAGCAAAAGGGAGAATGAGATCGATGTGTCGAGAATGAGCTCGGTCTTGGGTGGGTCGAGAATGAGATCGGTCTTGGGTGGATCAGTCTTAGGTGGTGACGATCTAGATGGTGGCGCCGATGAGCTTCAAATGACGACTATGATGGCGACTCTCTCTATCTCTCCACTTTTTCGATCAGTAAAATGTGGTTTGAAGGTAAAACAACTAATGCAATGGTTTCAGTTTGACCATATTTTCGATTGATGCCAAACACACACAAGAGTATAAAATATTTTCTTAAACTAGTTTTCATGTGAAACAAACGCAGCCTTAAAATTTTGGAAAAAAATTTTACATTTGCTCAATCCTTCGCACCCCAATACTTATCACTCCCACTCCCGCACTTTCGCTAAAACTCTCCCTCTCGTATATCTCTCCAAAAAAATCCAACCACTCTCTCGATTTCTCTCCAAAAAACCTAGCCACCTTTGGTCCCTTCTCCCTCCAATCTTCGGCTCCAAGGTCCAAGGCATCACCAAGTCAACTCTAGCTTCCGTCGGGCGCCACCCACCGCCGACAAAACTAAGTACTTTTCTGCCTTTTTAGATTAGATTTCTCCTTTTCTTTCGTTTTTCTTCATCTCTAACCCTTCTCTGGTTTTTCTTAGGTTAAATTTGTTTTTATTATTATTACTATATATCTGTGTGTGCTATATGATTTTGTTTCATTTTGGCTTTTGTTCTTGCTTCTTGTTCTTGGGTTTTGGTTTTTGATTTTTAGTTAATACTATGTGCATGCCTGTTTGAATTTTTCAATCTAAAAATGGATTGGTGATTAGTGGGGTTAGAGTACAACTAATTTAGGCAAATGGTTTTTTTTTTTTTTTTTTTTGAAGCATTTATAATAGAAACATTTGCTTTCATTTATTCTTTGAGTTTGTACGTTTTGTTAGCAACTAGATGTGTGTTATACAATTGGTTTTGCATTGTTCTGGGTACAATTGTTAAAATGGATGATTGCTTGATTTTGGGTTTGCCATAAGATATAAAGCTAGTGGTTTTTGTAACAATTCTGAGATTTTGGGTTTTGCTATATGATGTATATGATTGGCCACAGGAGTAGGTTATAATTGATTTGTTCTTAATGGCATAAACTTCTCTCAACTGTGGTTTTATGTTCATTTCTTGGTAAATATATGTAAGGTGAAGGATTCATTGGTTAAGGGTAATGTGGTGGTGATATTTTAAAGGATATAGGGCCATTACAAAAATTATATCGAATGTTTCATACTCGATTCTCGATATATTTTTCTTAGTGTGTGTGTCTACTTCTTTTTGCATATTTGCTTTATGTGCCGGACCTTTGTTTTAGTCATTGATATGGTTATTAAAATATGTAATAGATCCGATATGAATTCAATGTTTGATTCCCTTTGAGGCCATGTTTGCACTTTGTCTTACAATGTAGTGTATATGCATTGATAGGAGTTCTCGTATACTTGGCCTATTCATTGGGCGCTGTGACTTTAACATAAGCAAAAAAATTGCTGATTCGAATTGTGGGAAATAGGGACTCGATGATTGTTTAAAACAATTCCCCATAACCATGTTAAACTAATGACCCTGAAGCACTATATATTTGTATCAAAGGAGTCAATTCCGCACCGCACCGACTGGTACCGCCATAATATACCATACCGGTAAGCAAATTGGTACGTATAACCCCCTATTTCGCATCGAAAAATACCGCCGTATCGCCAATTTCAATCGATCTAGGCCAGTCAAGACAATTTTTTTTTTTTTTTTTTTTTTTTAAGTTTTGTAATTTTTGAATTTTCGTTAGGGTAGAATGGTAACTTATTTGTATTAACTTATTAGTATTATTTGTTTTCTTAGTATGCAATGGTAACTTTTAAGCTTTCTATTTTTTATATTGTGTTTTTTTTTTCTTTTAATTGATACTAAAGTCTAAACCATGAATAATTAGTTCTGAATTGAGGAAATGTTTTATGGTAAACTTTTATATTTATTATAATATATATATACACACACACACATACATACATACATACATATAAATATATATATATATATATATTTATAAATATAAAAAATAGCGGTAAACCCGAAACGGTACACCGGTATCCGAAATATATCGTAGAGATGGCCAAACAAGTACAGACCTCCCGGTGCACGGTATTGACTCCCTTGATTTGTATATGAGATCATAATCATGTTAATCAATTTTTGTAGAAAATACTAATAGTTCTTATCTTGGTCAATTATTTTTGTTTAGTTTTATTTGTTTTCTAGAATGTGTGAAAACTATTGATTACATCAAAATAATGAATATGACAAAGACCATTGTTCACTCCTGGGTAAATTCGGCCCGTTGTAATTCTTTGGAATAAACAATCGGTTGCATAGCGAGTAGCACACAAGCAAATTCAATTTTTCTAACTCGTTGAGAATACAATTCTATATCATCAAAGGTAGCCGGATCACATTTAGTTCAAATTCATACAAGAACTTCTAATAATAACATAAAGTATGCATCTATAACCTCAAAAACCAATTTTCTCTTAGATGCAAAGGTGAACTTTCCATTAATTGATACAACCTTTTTTTTTTTACTATACCTTTTCCAATTAACCTGACCCCACTCGCAGTATTGGCATTAGTACTGATCATTTTCAAAATTTTGTAGTGGATAAAATTTGTTTGTCAATCGTGGTCATCTTCAAAATTTTGTAGTGGACAAAATTTGTTTGTCAATCGTGGTGATCAGAAATCCCATTGTGCAACCAATGGGTGTGGCTTTTTTTTTTTTTCCCCATCTGCCAAGCAACTTGGCTGTGGAGGTGGAAGAGCAATGAAGGAAAAAGAAAGAGAGAAACGTGCAGTTGAGGAGAAGGAGAGAGATCTATACCTTGTTTTAGGTTTAGAGATAGGTATGAAATGTAATAAATAATGGATAATTAATGAGATCTTAATTAGAATATTACCATTAATGAGTGTCTTTTTGACCATTGGATCTACTTAAATCTAATCGTTTAGAAAAGGAAGAGTTACACTAGGTGTAACTTGAACGCATCTCATATATATATATATATATATATATATATTAAAGTAGCAAAAGTAAGAGAGACTTACAAACTTCAAGATCGCTGCTCAAGAACTCGTCGTTGCGACTGAGACAAGCGCAGATGCTGGAGTTCCATTGAGAACGGCCCATGGGCTCACCAACCACGCAGCCACTGTTAACGAAAGCCCATCGGCAGTCCAAGCGTGCCCGCCAACAAATCTGGCTGCCGGAGGCTTTGGCATCAGGCGTAACCTTATCAGACTTATTAGTCTCAACTAGCTTGGTGGTTTTCTTTTCATCTTCTTGTTGTTCTTGCTTAGCCAAGAGAGGGCTAGATTCGTCGTGATTAGCAGAAGCCATTTGATCTGTTCTTCGAAATTGATTTCACGACAAGAGAAAGAGGGTTTAAATTTTTTTTTTTTAAACCTTCGGATTTGGATGTTTTTAAATTTTGATTTATACAGTTTTCCGAGGTAAACAACAAAAATATAGAAACAAAATAAAGCATTGCATATGCTTTGTTTCTAGTTCTCGGTAGGTCCGGACTCTCGAACAAACCGCGAAAACCGCATACTCGTACGTGTCTGTCACACGTTAGTTACCTCTCGAGGACATACGTTACCTCTTTGAGTCTTTTGACTCACAAATGTAATTGTTCTTGCAAAATGATGACGGATTTAATAATATATTCAAAATAAAGTTTTTTGAAAAAAAAAAAAGTAATTAACGTTTTAATAATTTTTTTTTTCATTTATCATAAAAACGATTTCAAAACTTTTCTAAAATGGATTGTTAATCATTACCTTAAGGACACTCGTTATGAATATAAAAGGAATGAATATCATTTTTCGTGTCTCGGAAGTACTTAAGAATTATTTTAAGATTATAATGAAATAATGCTCCCTCATCTCACATTTATGGTAAATCCAACTATAATATAATGAGCAAATTTTATCATAAATGTAAGAGGAGAGAGAACTATTCACCATGATTAAAGAATGCCTAAAAATTACTTACTTTAAGCCAAACATTTTCCTTCGTAAAATTGTCTTTTCAAATCCGGTGGAGATGTTAACCAGGTTATTCCTATCTTGTGCATGTGATGACTTACTATAAGCCAAACATTTTCCTTCATAAAATTGTCTTTTTCAATCGGGTGGAGATGTTAACCAGGCTGTTCCTATCTTGTGCATGTGATGATGTGAATCTTGTAGGACTTACAACAATGATGAATGGTTCAATTAAGAGGAATAGTTAACTGCTTTTGGGAAAATGCTAGGGACACAAAAAAATCTCATAACTATTGTCACAACTTGTCATATGACAAGTTGTGAATAATGGAGGCCAAATGGTGGGTCTACACCTTTACCACTCATAACTAGCCACATGGCGAGTTATGACAAAAAATGAAATTTTTATGTCCCTAGCATTGCTCTTGTTTTTTTTGGTTAATAAATTTTGGCATTCATGATATTTTACCTCTTTTTCTTCTTTTGGTTAATAAATAATTTTTTGTCTTTACCTATCTATATTTTCTGTTTAAGAGCTGATAGTATTAGAGGTGTAGGTAAAGTTGGAGCCTTAAAAATAAAACACCACCAAAACAAAACATATAGGTAATTAAAGGCAGTGTATGTATATAGGAAAAAGTTTACCAAAAAAATTAGTTAGCCTGAGGTTATAACTTTTCTCAATAAAATAAATATTGTCACATATTTTAAAAATCTAACCAATAAATTGTGTGTTTATTACGTTCTTAATACACATGTCAAATTTTGTATCAATCGAATATTATTTATTATATGATCTATAAACTTATATTTTATGGATAATTTTAAACAACAAAAACTTGTAGTTTAAACAATTTATTGATAACATAGCTATTAATTTTTAATTTTTTAGAATTTTGTAAGTATAAAGGATAGAAGAAGAAAAAAATGTACTCCAATGGTAAATTTGTAAAAACTTACCTCTAATAAAAAATATGAGCAAGTTTATAATACTAGGCTACAACTAATTTTATAACTAAACTTTGTCTAGAAAAAAAAAATGTTATTTAGATCTAATAATGAAGAATAATTGAACATTTAAAACATATATATAATCTATTGTCTAAAAACTATAACATATTCTAACATTCTTTTAGAAAAATTAAATAATTCCATCTTCGTTCACTAGCATTAGCAAACGAACGTGGAGACTGCTTCCTTTAGCACTTTCGCTTATTAATAAAAATTATTTATATTTATTAATAATATACTTTTCACCGTTTCCATAACAGTTTAATGATTTTATAGGTTGTCTTTTTACCGTGATCAATCCGCGGTAGAGTATTATAAAATAGCGTTTTTTGAGAGATTTAGATACACAACTTTTGTCCCACAATTTTATTGTGGTTATGGCTTTTAAATAGTAAAGAAAAAATTATAAATTTATATATAAATTATTGTCCAATGGCCACCACTCATGATCAGCGACTTCAGCAAATTATAAAAAATATGTAATTTATCTTTAATATGCGAAATTGATACGTTTCTTTTGTTTCCCAGTTAATATTTTCAACAATTAACAACTTGAATCAATAACCTCAGAAATCAATCTTTATTTTAGCTGTAACCTGTAACAGGAATTTGGTGTCATGTTATTGATGCCTTCTGACAAGCCCCACTTGAGCATTAGGAATATACTTGGTAAACAAGTTTTTTTTTTTTTTTTTTTTTTTTTTTGAGAGAATTTCAACCTATGTCATTTATTCCCGATAATAGTTATTTATTATCAAATCAAGACACCAATCGATTTTTATGTAGAAGGGGATTAAATCTCAGATTTCTTTTTCAACCATAAAAAATTTACCAACCGAGCTTCTTTGGAACCCACTTTTTTTTTTTTTTTTAAAGAATCAAAGGGAAAAACTCTAATTGGGTGAGCTCGAGTTTGATTCAATTGGGCATGAATTAATTTGATTTCAGATTTAAAATGAATTGGGCATGAATCTAAGGCTGTGTTTGGTTCGTGTAAAAGTATTTCCGGAAAATATTCTATTTTCCGGAAAGGAAAATGTTTTCATGCGTTTGGTTGCATTTCAAAAAATGTTTCGGAAAATATTTTTCGATGTTTGGTTGTGTTCTTGAAAATAGCATAGAAAACACATTTTCACATTTTCTCACATTTTCTTGGTTACCAAACGATTATATAATATCATTTATTCATCAAAACACAAACAAAACCAGGAAAAATATCATCAAACCGGACAAACGAAGGCGAGATCGCGATCGGCGCGATCGTGATCGGAGCGGTCGGGCGATCGCGATCGGGCGGCGCGATCGTGAGATCGCGATCGCGATCGACGATTCGTCGCGATCGTGATCTCTCCGATCGGGCGATTTGCGATCGGCCGTGATCGTCGATCGCGATCGACGCATCGCGATCGTGCGAAGATTGAAGCGAAGATCGCGATCGGAGCTCTCGCACTTGATCTCGCTCGTTGGCTTCGATCTCGTTCATTGGCTTGATCTCATTCGTTGGCTTGATCTATTCCGCACTTGATCTCGCTCGTTAGTTTGTTGTGTTCTTCGATTTTTTTTTTTTGTTCTTTCTCTCTCGCTCTCGTGTTGTGTTCTCTGTTTTTTTTCTCTCTCTCTCTCTGCGTTTTGCAAGCCACGGAAATGAATTGAAGTGAAAATGAAGGCAGAAATTCATTTCCGTGGTCAAGGGTGAAAATTTCGGTCAATCAGAAATCAATTTCCAGAAAATAATATTTTCCGTGATGTACCAAACGCAGTGATTTTCTCGAAATTGATTTTGGAATTGGTTTGAAGCCGATTCAAACGCACCCTAATCTGGAACCACTTTTTGAAAAGTGGAACCATAAATTCATTTAAAAGTCCAACTTCAAAAAGCTAATCGAACCCTTTTTTTTTCTTTCTTCCTTTCTCCCTTTTCTCTAAGCACTTCGTCCCGCAACACCCATGCAATTCTTCACCCCGATCTTCTTGATTCTTTTCTTTTTCTCTAAATTCAACCACTTACAAACGGGATGATTCAGATCGGGAAGATTGGATTAGAGCAAAGCAAACGCAGATGGGTACAAACTCCATTTGAAAGATTTTGCTATATTATGATGTTTTTTTGTTTTGCATTTTGAGGAATCCTAATTTGCAAGGGATTGATTTTTTTTTTTTTTTCCTTAGCTGATTTGGGAATTTGTTATAGATTTTTTGTGTTTGGATTTGGAAATTTGTTATTGAGAGGAATGAGGAACTGTGCATGAGACGAAGACATGAGCATCCTTTATTCTTCGGGTTAATTTGGTAATTGCCCAACTCACCCAACAGATATATCAAAACGTGCATGGACTTTTGGCAAAATGGACTCAAGACCTCCTTTCAAGTATTGCACGTTCTCTTCACAAGTATAAAACGCAACTTTTTTCAAAAAGTTGCGTTTTATACTAACCAAACGCACTTAAAGGGCTGGCTTTTTTCAAAATGTGACTTTTGGGCTGAAAAAGTTGAAACAAATAGGCACTTAAAGGGGTTACAAAACTGCTATGATCTTTTCCAAATTTTGACCGATCAAATCAATCTAATATGACCAGTTTTTTTCCACATACAAAAATCTATATATCTATATCATATCATTATATATACCATATAATAGCTTAGAAGTTGAGGTTGCATTAAGTAGCTACCCCAACTAATTATTAAATTAATTATATATTTTTATTATGATATATTTCCTCAATTAAGGGATAATATTTAACAATGATTTAATTTAAGTAAAACTTTAGAGAAATACTATGTTTATAATATTTTCACAATAAATCCTAAGTGACAAATTGTTACTTTTGGTTGTTATTATTGGGTCAAAAAAGTAATCTCAATAGTAGGTTCAAATTTGAACCAATAATAATTAACCACCTATAATTTATTGAAAAAATATTGTAGACGTAACACTTCTCAAAACTTTATTATTTAAATTTACCATATAATAAAAGTTGAGCTTGGAAGTTATGGTTGCACCAAATGGCTACTCTCACTTAGGGGTGTCCATGTAACCCGTTTACTAGACCAAACCGAGAAACCCGCCCAAACCGACCCGCCCGCTCGCCGCCCGATCCAACGACTCTGGCGGTCGATGGCGGGTCTCAACCCTCTAAACCCAATTCCAGCGTGTCGAGTGGCAGGTTTTCTCCTCTAAAACCATAGCCACCCGACTTGCCCGACCACCACTTCAGATGAAAGCCTCCTCCGTTCAAATCCGACGACGATTAGCCATCTTTCGCTTAGATCCGGTGATGATTTTTCTCAAATCTACTTAGATCCGATGATTTTGGCTTAGATCTAGCAATATTTTTCAAAAAATCGCTCGGATCGATGATGTTTAAGCTCGGATTGGTGACGTGTAAGCTCAATTCGGTAACTTTGGCTTAGATCCGATGATGTTTAAGCTCAGATTGATGACGTTTTGCTCTCCTCAAACCAAATCCGACAACGCTTCATTCTCCTCAACCAAACCGACTGATTGTTTTTTAGAATCAGATCCGACTCGACAAGTGGTGATCGGCGGTCGGTTGCGGGTCTAATTCTCTCCCACCCATCTTGAGCGGGTGAGAGTCCGGGTTGGGCACAAACCCAACCCAGCCCAACCTATGGACAGCCCTACTCTCACTAATCACTAATTAGTAAATTAATTTTATATTTTGTTAAAATATATTTCTTTAATTAAGAAATAATATTTAACAACTGTTTAATTTCAGTAAAAGTTTACCATTTAAATTTCAACAAATTTAAATTATATTCAAATTAAAAGTCTATTATAAAAAATTTCTAAACTTAAATTTCACACAACAACCCATGTTTTCTTTCTTAAAAAAATAAAAATAAAAAAATAAAAAACCCTTTTGACTAAAGGATAAGATTTAACAATAATTTAATTTAAATTCTATTCAAACTAAAAGTCTATTATCAAAATTTTCTTTTGTTTTTGTTTTTTTCCTCAAGATCATGATTTAACAATAAATTTAAACTATTTTCAAATTAAAGTCTATTATAAAATATTTATAAACTTAAATCTCACTCAACTCGCGTTTTTGTCTTTGTTTTTTTTCCTCAAGTTGCATCTTATTGAACTAATATTTTATCAGGATATTAAGTTACAAAACTCTTGACTAAGGAATAAGATTTAACAATAATTTAATTTAGATGAAGTTTTATCATCTAAGTTTTTAAAAAATTTAAATTCTATTCCAACTAAAAGTCTATATCAAAATGTTCAGAATTTATCTACATTCAACTTTTCGATACAATCATTCTTAACCAATAAGTCATCCCTATAATTTATGTTTTAATGTAACAAATTCATCTTACTTTTTGTTCTTTGTTTATGAATTTGCATGCAGGACATTAAGCCAAAGAAAGTTTACTATAAAGACGCAAAACAATGGACTCCCATCTAAGTTATTGGTTCTCTTATGTAAGTTTTTATTTTTTTATTTTTTTATATTCTAAATTTTTGAACTCTTTTGTGTATGTTTTGATTTTCAGTTTTGGTTATTATATTTAATTTGTGAGTGGGTTGATTTTTTCAATTAGACTATAACTAGAAAAAAATAAATAAATAAAATAAACCCAATATTGACAAATTATTTTGTTTATTATTGTTTGTACTTGGTTATGGTATAGATTAAACATAATCCAATTGGGAATGATCAAAATCATTCTCGTATCTCATATTAAGAAATTAGCACAAAGTACAAAGAGAATTTTAATTTTTTTTTTTAAAAGATAAATACTAATAAAGTCAAAGCTCTAAACAATCATAACTTAAAGTAAATTTTTTATTAAATTTATTTAATTATTTTATAATTTTTATTATTATTTATTTAATAATTTAGTTTTGATTATTTTATAATTTTTGAGCTTACATATGAATCTCCATCAAGCTATGTATGCACGGAAATAATACTAGTCTATAATTAAAGCTAAAATTGAGAGAAAATCTAATTAGATTCTAAATTGGATTCTAATTGTTGTATAATTTTGCGTCATATGTCCATTTAAGTTTTTAAAATTTTTGTTCTAGGTGAGTTAATGTTGTACAAAAAACAAAGAGTTTTTTTTTTTTTTTTTTTTTTTTTTTTTTGAGAAGGAAAAGACAAAGAGTTTAATATAAATAAACTATCAAAACCCCAATAAACCAAAAAAAAAAAAAAAAAAAAAGTAAACTCATGTGTATTTCTAAAAATAAATAAAAATCATGTATATATCTATGGGTGGTAACTCTTACACTAGGTCTAATTTGAACCCATATATGTGTAAAATTGTGATTCTTTTTAATTGTACCGTCTATATGCACAAGGTTATCTACTAGTAAATAAATGATGAGTCCGTTCAAGATGTATTCATTTTTTTGTTAAGTGTGCTTAAATTTGTTCACAAGCTACTTAATTAACTTATTCTTTTATTATATATAATAAGCATCACGAGTAAAATCTTCCATCCCTTCACAATGGTTTCAATTATGAACTCATAGAAATTAGATTCACCAACAAATTACAAATAATGATTTAGTGTGTGTTTGGATTCCAAGTCTGCGTTTCCCAGTGCGTGCGTTTTGTTTTTTTTTTTTTTTTTTTTCACGCGTTTTGGAGTATTATCGTTCTTGTTCAATGAACAAGAACCGCAAATGTTGACTTTCTGTAGTGAACAATGCACATATGCACTGTTCACGAACCCATAAATTTCATTTTTTATCAATTTTTTCATTAAAAATGGGTCCCACAGCACTATTCACACATTTAAAAATTATTTTGCTACAAGTGTTTTTCAGTTTTCAGTTCAAAGAAAATAAGTTCTATCCAAACACACCCTTAATATCTTATGAACTTATTTATAAAATTACATCAAATCTAGATTCTCAAGTCTATATAAATATATTTTTATACATGTATCTATATAAACATATGGACAAAATTTTACTTCCAACCCTTTACGTGAAGATTCCTAAAGTCATCTTGTGTATTATTTAAACAAATCACTTGATTCAATATTAAATAAATCATGTGGCTAAAAATAAATGTTGATAATTTTATAAATCGTCACGTAGTATGTTAGAGGAATTTTGTTCACAACACATCATCATATTTGGACATGAATTGTTTAATAGTCAACCCTAGATTAGAGCTTAAGCTTAATTCGATTGTTAAATAAACGAACATAAACAAATTTTTTCCAAATTGAGTCCAAATTTTTCGTATACAACTCAGTCGACTGACTACTACCCTACCTTCACATTCAATTTGTATATATCAATAAAGTTAAAAAATAAAATAAACTAACAATGACATTCAATTCAATCTTAACTCTTTCCCCCAAAAAAACATGTTAATAAATTTATCTATCAATCATAGAAACATACATTAATTATTTGGAGGGGAATCAGCTTCGCTGGCGCAAGTCTTTTGGTCCCATCCGAAGCCGCCTAATCAACACCAGTAGTTGTATGTTACTATCATGAATAAACATTGTAAAGCCTACTGTCCCATTTACATCTGTCACAAATGCAGATAGCCCTGGTTATACGCTTGTTTAATGAATGAATTGACATTTTAAAAGCTAACATTTTCCAATGTTTCTGATGCAAAGCAAATGAATGCAGAAGAAGAACACGTAGAACACTTCCGTGTTGCAATTCATTGAATAGTTGTACCAAAAATCAAATATATTCGAAGATATTAGAACAATATATAGTATAGCCAAGGCCAATCTTATTTTTGTGTAACTCAAGTCTTATACTTTACGACAAGCTTATTAACCACAGCTAGTGCATGATTAATCTAGGATTTAGCTTATTATATATCTTTATATTGTGTTCAATATTGTTCATTGTAATATAAGATTTGTACTATACTCATATATCAATCAAAGATGCAACTTTTAAGGATTTCTTACGTGGACGTAAGTTATTAGACTAAATCACATAGTTCTCGTGTGATTTTGTGTTACTCTATTTTATACTTCCACTTCCGCATTTATTTTAACATATTTAACAAACTACATATGTGTTAAACAGTATGATCCTTTATTTGTTAAGATAATTACAATATAGCTACATTGGTAATGTATCTCAATTAAAAAAATAATATTAACTGTTTTTTTTTTTTTTTTGACAGAGAAGCAAAAAAAAAAAAAACTGCTAATGTGATCGGACTCTATCACAACTTTGCCCTGTATGAATTTGGCAGGGCATAGCTTCCTCTTGCAGTGGCCGTGAAAAAAAAATTAAAAATAATAATAATAATAAAGAAGAAGAAGAAGAAGAAGAAAGAGAGTCAATCAAAATCATCTTATGAAAAGAATAAGATTGACTTAATAATGATAGAAATGAAGTTTTCTATATAATCGAAAGTAAGGGAATGCTAACTATAGATCTTGCAACTTACATTGTCTTTTTTTTTTGGTTGATTAATTACATTGATATACAATACAAACTATGGCTATTAAGCTAATTCTTCTTAAAGCCAGAACTACATAATAGTAGTTACAATTATCAAACTCCAAATAAAGCACATGGTTTCTCAAAAAAAAAAAAAACAAAGATCACACAACCCTCATTTAAATTGCTATATAGGTAAAGCATAACAGAAGATTGCCATATATTACATTCCAAGCTCATTCTCAACTGAATGTAAGAGAGAAACTGAGCTGTTTTCAATTTGACCAAAACTAAAACAACCTCCCTCACAACTTATTATCCTTGAATTTTCTTGACCTGCAACAAAGAAACAATATCATAAGAAATGGTGAAAGTAATTTAAAAGCTACTAATTATTTACCACCTCCAAGATCCACAGAACTAGTGAACTTGTGTGAATTAGTCACTGACAAAAGCTGTACATTGAGCCTCTCTAGAACCCTACCCTCAACATGATCCACATGAAATTTTTGTATAAATTTTTTCCAACTAATTATACACAAGCTTGTGTAAAAATTCACGTTTTCATGTATTTTGGTTGCCAAACATTGATAAGTCAGAATTAGTGTTGTGCCACAAGAGAAAACCCCCATTATTGCTCATGTATCACTACATCGAGCTCATTCTTTAATGATAAAATCCAAATTAGAAATTATGCATCATGTGGACTTACTTTTCTTCCTAGACTACCTCCCTTTAAGCCCTTAGATTTAGGAGCTGCCACAGCAGTTTCTCGATGAGTCAAAGGCTTAACGTGATGATGTTCAGGCGGAGGAGTTGATGAGTGGGTCTCTGGACCCCTATAATCGATTTGGTACACCTCCAAATCCAACCGATCCGATTCCCCTATCATAAACCAATATCAAATCATTATGTCACATAATTCTTTTCAATCTTTGTTGTACTATGCAAGTATTCAAGAAAAACATGTTGAGAAAGAGAGCGAGAGAGAGAGAGAGATGCTAACCTCTTGATAAATAGGGCACAGTGAAAAGGAGGAAGAGAAAAAGATGGTGGTGGTGCTAGACTTGAGCTCCATGGCATGCCAAAACTGAGTTCGTCAAAGGCTAAATCTCAATCATTCATACATGTATATATATAGAAGGAATGAGAGGGATAATTTATGTCATAAAATTCATGAAGTGTTCATGAAATAAGCAAAAGGGCAGGTGAGGTGAGGTGAGGTATTTTTCAGCTTTTGGCAAGTGAAACTGTCGCCATCCACACAACAATAAGTTGCAGGGAACCGATGTGGAAATGTTGGGTTGGAATATTTATGTTAGTGTAACCATGTATATGTAACTTATACCTAAACTTTTTAGCTTTTAGCTTTTTTGATTATGTGTTATTCTCTTGCTCCGGACAGCTCCATGTGTATATAATTGAATTGTCCTTTAGAGGGATGTCCCATTTAGCTCACTTGGCTGGATTTCAATTTACTTACACCTACTCTCTTTTATTTTGTTTCTTTTTTCTTTTTCTTTTTTTGGTCTAGAATTGATTTGGAAATTTCAAAAATAAATTATGGAATTCATGTCTACCCACTTCATAGCACAAGACAATGGGGAGGTTGTGCCTGTTGTATCTTGCAGGGAAGAGAGAGAGAGAAAGAAGAAATTACTACTAGAGTCCTAGACACACACCCCTTATTTTATTGTAAAAAATGTGCATGATCATTAATCCTCTAGGTCTTGCATACAGGCATACAGCATGTTATTCAAAGCCACTGTGCAAGTCCAATCTAGGAGAAATTATACAGTTTTCTAGTGAATTACTTCACTTATCCACCATTTTACTAAAAGAATCTCATTTGTTTAAAATTATTGAGTCAGTAATCAATTTTTGTTTCAAAAAATTTCTAACTCAACAATTTTAAACAAGTATAATTTTTTAGTGGAATGATGATTACCAATGTCACTTCTTGTCCACCATACGAACCTTATATCCAGACCCTTGAATAATGTCAAAGGTCAAAAATGTAAGCTGTCAAGCTTTTCGGAAGTTTGCCAATTTTGAAAACCCCAGATAGATCTATAGACTTTCCAGAAGGGGAGATAACACAAATAATAATTAACATTTTGAGGCTCCACAGAACATATTGTGCCTTGAATGCTAGAACTGCTATCAATTTTACTACAATAAAAACTTATAAATGACGGGACAATAAATGAGATTGGTCCATCTTCAACATAATAATAAATAAGTGTACAAACTTTTTTTTTTTTTTTTTGAGAAGATGATTAATAACGTATTAGTTTACAAGAAAATTTGTAGTATTCCTCATATCACAAATTATGTCGGCCATATATCTTTCTTTTCTTTTCTTTTTTTCTTTTGTGAGAGAATCGGCCATATGTCTTGATAGCCATACAGCGAGCCTGGCATTTTATTGCCAAAGTATTACGCTTTTAGTCTAGTTGTTTGAGTTAACAAATTCTTTCAATGCCATATCTGTTGGCAAGCTTAATTTAATTACACTGCATCCTCAATGATTTTGGAGTGAACAATGCCTAGCATAGTCCAAATGCATATTCTATTGGGGAAAAGTTAACAAATGCTCTGAGGGCATTCGTTTAGTGAAAAAAAAATACAAAAACAAAACAAAACAAAAGGACAAAAAAAAAAACAACTAATTTTTTTACCGTCTTTATATTTTTTATAAAATTTATATTAAAACTTTTGAAAAATGGTCAATTAACAAATGCTCTAAGAACACCCGTTAACCGAACTCATTCTATTATAACAAATGTCATTTGTGGTTAATAGCCTGATAACTTAATTAGTTGGCCCATTTTAGTATTTTCAAATTTCAAAGAAGCATCCCGTGTTCAAATCTCCCCTCTTAAATTATTAATGTATAAAAAAAGTCATTTGTGAAATTTGTACAATATGATGCTCTGTTTGTTTCGATAAAAAATCTTATATAAAGATAATTTTTCTATATTTTCTTGTATTTAGTAGTATAAAAAATGAGTCAAATGAAAATTATCTTCAATTAACAGATAATGTATGACTTAACTAAATAAAGGAAGTTAAAAAATTATTTTATAACTCATTTAAAATTGTTATCAAACATAATAAAAAAAATTTATAAAAGATATTTTTTTTAAATAACTTATTTTCTAAAAAAACATTTAAGTTAAAAAAAAAGCTAAATATAGTTTATGACACACATGTAAAATCAATCATGAAATGGCTCACGCAATCATGAAATGGCTCACGCACTCATAAATGACACGGTCATGCATCTTATCAGCCAGATAAATTGTCAGCAACTCTGCATCACAGAACACTATTCCCCAACATTAAGAGTGGTCACAACTCACATGTGAAGGTCCAATCATTTTCATGGGATTTATTAGGGGTTCTATATGTTCAAGATGCAATGCGATCATTAATTGAATATGGATATTTTTGAAGATGGGTATTTCTGGTAGTAATTTCCAAAGATATTGCAAGATTGCTATGTAGCTTGAGTGAGGCTTAGTGAGTTCAATATTATAGAGCTTTAGAGGTCAAGATTGCCAACAAATTTGAACGTGGATTGCACTACACTTGCTCACATGCACTGAGCAAACAAGGCCATGTATAAGTGAGATACTTGATAGGGTGACATCTACAATACCAAAATTACATATTATCATTTGATTGAAGTACTACTAGGTTACAATATTATTTGATTGAAAATTGTTAATATATAAACGTAAGAACAAGAAACAATTTACTATTTGTTGAGTAAAATGTTTAAACCCGTTGCCGATATGATATTGGTGATGTATGAAAACTACATGCCCATATGCATGTTACCATTGATGGGTGTCCTGTTGGGTCCAACATCAACAGCTGTCGTAGCTGGACTGGAATGGGGTCTTTCTAGAGTTTATGATCAGCAGATTGCCATTTGCCAGTATGACTGGGACACTGACAACAAAGCCTCAAATCTTTTCAATTCCTGCAGTAAAATCGCAGACAGCGGCTTCAAGTGCTCATACTACTTTTAAGTGTGTGTGTGTTATAATCACTTGCTTTTCGTAAATCTGATCACATTCATCATAGTGTTAGAATTTTCATACTTCTACTGTGTTCTGTTGGCATTTGGGCCCGTAGGAAGGTCCAAATTGGCGCTCATGTGGGCAGTCTATTGCATTAGGGTTTTTGATGTGCACATATATAAGAGCACATAATCCCCAATTGACTAAAGAAAAACATCTTCCATAAAAAAATAAATAAAAATACATTTTTACAGATTTAATCATTCAAAGATATAAACATAAAAATCAAACAAGCATATTAGAACCCTAAACACTAAACTAACATAAAGAAAATAAAACAAGCATCAAATATAAACAAATAAACATGAAACAAAACAAACAACTATACTAAACTAACATTAACTCAATAAACATGTCAATCTTGAGAGGAATCATGGGAGAATGAACTAAAGAAACAAAAGAGAACAAAAATAAAATATACTAAGCCACGATCAGATCAATAAACAAACAAAGATCATAAATTCAAATAAAATAAGTAAGAACACTTAATATAGTATTAAGCAAAGAATGATGTGAATCCTATGTAGCAAAGTGGAAAATCATGGAAAAGAGACTCACCTTGCTTTAGAATCACAGATTTGAGATTGTTTAACCGACCCCTCAATGCCTACAACACAAAAATTAGATGAAGAAGACAAAAATAATCAAAGAACACCACAATTGTTAGTAATCACAACTCAAGAACAAAAAGTTTTGAAAAAGGTTTTGAGAAATCAATTTAGAAAAATAGTTTCTGCCTTAAAACTAACTAAAAAGAGGTTTTTAATTATGTAAAAAATGTGCTAAGGTGTTGCTCTAGGAGAAATTATAGCGTCCTATGGTGGACTACGTCACTTGTCCACCATTCCATTAAAAAACTTCCACTTGTTTAAAATTGCTTAGTCAGTAATTAATTTTTGTTTAAAAAAATTTTCTAACTAACAATTTTAAACAAGTGGAAGTTTTTTAGTGGAATGGTAGACCACATCACTTATCTACCATTTGGATCTTATAATTTCTCCTACTCTAGGGTTTTGAAAAGAGAAAATAGGGTTTTAGAGAAGATGAAAGCAAAAAAATAACTCTCTCTAGTTAGGGTTTTAATTGGAGACATAAGATGAGTATTTATAAGTTAAAATTAGGGTTTTTAGGGCTTTTTAATGATCTTTGGAAGTTTTCAAGGGTTTATAGGCCGGCCCACATCAAAGCATGATGTTTTGGGCCCTTAAAATGAATTTTTAAAACCCAGAAAATCGGACTGCCCAGTTTGCCCAATTTCAAATGGTCATAACTTACTCGATATAAGTATAAATTAGGCAAAATTTGTATTCGAATTGAAGCCCAGGATGTTTACTTTCCAATGAAATAAACCTTACTCAACAATTCTTTGTGGATTAAATTTTATGGACAAAATAGTGAGCAAATGTCATTTTCCCGTATCGATTTCAAAACGATTTGAGCACTTTTGAGTTGTGATTACTTTCAAACTATTGTAAACTCTTTAATTATCCTTGATTGACATATGTCAAACTCATCATTGGGACAAAGGACCAAAATTTATTAACAAGGTACAAAATGAGTTGTGTACAGGTAGCATCTCCTTTTTTTTAAAGTTCCTTCAAACATGTTCTTTGAATTCTTTAAAGATTTCAATAGAGTAACAGTAGTTTCTCCCAAAAAAAAAAAAAATTAGAGTAACAGTAAATCTTCAAATTTTCCTTGAATTCTTCAAAGGAAGTGACAGGTGGGGCTTCCTTTGAGTAAGTTACTATTGAGAAAGTCATGAATCGACAAAAATGATCGGCATTGACCTTTGTGGCTTTCTTCAATAGATCTTAAAGGATTCTGGTGTGCTTTGCAAATGAGCCAGGCTCTTTCTATTTATAGAGGGAATAGATGGCCTTGGGATTAAGTTAGTATAAGTATAAAACTCTTACTTGCTTAATTTTCATGCACATATGTTGATAAGGTTGTGCAATGCAAGATGGATAAGAATTGGAATCAGAAAATTGAATTAAGTAGCTGAATTTTTAGCTTTGAACATGTCGTAGTATTTTGAGATGATTTTAGTGCGGTTTTAAATATAACTCAAAAATCTATAATTTTGACAGAAATGTTGGCTTCCAAATTCGCAGATTCTATGTCGAATCACCTCACAATGTGAACCTAAATTTTGAAAATGATTTTCTACAATTTTGAATAATATAAGTTTTTGAGTTCCATCCAACTTTGGGGCCTAAAATTTAGCCATTTTAGGATTAGATGAAGCTAGTGGATATTTTGGAAGTGACTTATTTTAATTTAAACACTTATCTATAAGGGTTTTAACTAACGCTCTGTTTGTTTATTTGGAAAACTTTCTATAAAGATAGTTTTCCACATTTTCCAGTGTTTGGTAGCACAAAAAAAACCTGGTCAATGGAAAACTATCTTTGGTCAACGGAAAACTCTAATAAAAATAAGGCTTATTTTCTATAAACTGTTTTCCAATTTTTTTTTTTTGGAAAACAATCTCTTTCTCATACGTTGCATCTCCTATAAATATTATCTTTGTTTATAGCCGTGGGAAACATAATTTTTTGGCGCCTTCTCTCTCTCATGGTAAGTTTTCTCACTTTTTCTCTCTTCCCTTTGCTTTTTCTCCCCTCACACCCTCACCGTCACTAACTCTGGTCTTTCCTCTTTCCATAGATCTCTCTCTTTGCTTTGAATTTCAAGCTCGATTTTCTTTTTTCTCTAAGAAATTTTCGGTTTGATGGATTCCAGGCAGAAGTTACTTCTTTTTTGTACATAAAGTGCAAAAAAATAAAAAAAAATTATACAAACACCAGAAAACATAATATGACAAAAAATTATACAAACACGAGAAAAAGTTAGTTTACATAATATACATGTTTTAAATTATACAAAAAATATTTTAAAAAAAATTGCATACCAAACACCAGAAAACATTCTTAAGCGCATTTTCAAGTTCGTTACCAAACACTGAAAAATAAGACAGTTTTGTAGAAAATGCTCTTTGAAAAATGAACCATTTTCTAGAAAACGTTAATGCTGAAACAAACAGAGCGTAAAACACTAAAATTAAGACTATTTATCCATTAGAATTAGCAATCTTATGTATGATAGTGCATCCCTGTTCTAAACCTAGGCCAATCGGATTATGACACACCATTAATCAAATTTAGTTATTTAAATGACCAATCATAATTAATTAACCATAATCACATGTGTCAAGCCCTAGACAAATATGAATGCTTTAATAGACTAAATTAGAGTCTTGTGATGAATTGGGAGAATATTGTTCAAGGTTTCCAAGAGAATAAATTGGAGCACAACTACAAAAACTAGCCGAGCCGCTAACTTCCTTACTTGAGAGATAATATCTTATAAGATAGTATCGTAAGATTACCATCTCCCAACATGTGAAACCTACCGTTGTATGACTCCCACATAAAATGGTCTCATAAGATATTCTTTGCTTGGTAAGAAGGGATGTGTCATCAACTGGAACCTTTTACCATCAAGACAAAACTACTATTCAAACTTAGTGGGGACTAAAATTCTTTGATTGAGGTTTTTAAAATTTTGGATATCAATACTAGAGGTTATGAATGCAGTATTATCAAAGTTGGTTTTTGAATTATTAGTAGCCCACTCTGTCACTCGGTTCAATTCAATGCATCAATGAATCCTTTATTATCTAAAAGGATCAAAATTATAAATAAATAAAATATTGATGGTGGACATTTGTTTTTGGTTATAGACTTATTGCTTCAAAGACTAACCCCATCGCGGCCCATGAGTTGATGGATCACGTGGACATAACCTTGGACAACTCTCACCGACAAGTCCAGAAAAAAGGCTAGCCTTTTTTCAAACAAAAAGCTGTGCACCTGTTTTTCTCATGCACCAAAATCCAAATCCTTTTTTCTTTCCCTGAATGTTTTTACTGGTGAAGTCCATCCCTGGTTCCACTAGATCCATATTTTAACTTAAAATGATTGCACGATCTGTCTTCTGGGAACACTGAACACTAAAACACTGCTTTGCAGCAAGCAGCCTTTTAATCTAATGGCTCACTTTTTGTACCATCCACAATCTCAGGCCAGGATACAACGTTATATAGTATAGAATGTAAAATATTTCATATTTGGTAGCACAGGCATCAGTACATTTTTTTTTTTTTCTTTTCTTTTTCTTTTTTTCATTTTTTGAGTGGAAAAGTGACATTTGGGGGTGCTGTGAATTGTGATTTCTTCTGGGTCCTACTTTCCTGAAAGCCTGACCATTTAGTGCAATAGCTAAGGCACTAGTTCTGTCCAGCACTACTTTCCCCTGGTTCCTATGCAAAACTGCCTCACCACCACCACCCCCCCAAAAAAAGTGTTTTTCTTTCAAAAATCTGTTCAAGGAATACCACATACATTTACAGTACAGATTTCTTTTTCTGAATAAAAAAGGAGTTTGTGTATTCATCAACCCCACACTACAATGACCGTAAGATTAATATCACGTATATCACTGGGATTTTGATGACGCTATTGTTGAGGACATAACACATTTGTTGAAACGCTACTACTTAAACTACTAAACTTCTACTCAGTATTATGTGTGTTGGGAAATTGCCTCAAATTCCAATTGTGACTTGGAAAGTCAATTAGGTTTCCTAGTTGAAGAAAGAAAAATTAATTTGGGTTACCTTGTTATAGAAGGAAGGGTTATTCCTTAGTGTGGAAGTAAGTCTATTCCTTATTAAAGAGGTGATGTGTTCCTATTCCAAGAGAAAATAGACTCCTTATTAAAAAGGTAATGTATTCTTAGTCTAAGAGGGAATAGCAAAAGGGTCTTATAAATAGACAATACTACAAAAATTTGATGGTTTTGACCCAAAGGTCCTCCTTATAGGGAGAGGGAAAATAAAGTGTGAAACCAAGAGAGAGAAAAAGGACTTTCACTTGGGAGGTACACAAGAAGAAGGAGAGAGTAAGGTACTATCGCCTTCGAGAAGATATAAAGAGAGTATGTGCAAGAACAAAGAAAGAGGAAGCCAAAAAAAAAAAAAAAAGGAAGGAAGAGAGAGCAACCAAGAGGAAGCCGCTTAGAGAAAAAGAAGACAGCCAAGAGAGAGCTGTGGGTGAAGAAGAAAATGAAAAAGGAAAGAGTAAAGTATTATCGCCTTTGAAAAAGATAATTAATGTGTGTGTGAGAGTAAAGAAAAATGATAGAGATTTTTCTTTAGTCATGAGATATATACAAAAATTAATGTAATTGATTTGATAATATAATAAAATTATTCGAAATTTGTCTCGTCTTTTTTTTTCCTTAAAAAGAAAAGATTTTTTATATAAATATTTATGTTATTGTATATAGTAATTATTGTTTTAAACTGTTAATATTATTAATAATATTATTTAAGACCCACCAATGTGAAGCACCAGGCCACACCCACCCAGTACAGCTTCTTGATAAGATTACACGTTGTGTTGCATTAGTAGAGTTATTGTGCTGTTGCTGTGACAGGGCAGTAGAGTACGAGATTTATAAACAGATAAACTTGATTTTGGAAAACAACTTGATCGCATGGGGTAATTTGCTATTTGGAACAATTTATCGTCTCTCCTAACCACTTAATTTTTCAATTTCTATGCGTCCATGATTAAAGGGGCGAAAAATTGGACTGCAAATGATGAGATTGTTAATGGCCAAACTGAAAATGACAAGATCGGATAGAGAAGTCAATGGAGCCTGCAACCTCCGGTCTGACATGCCGTGCGATGGGTCCCATATGGACAGAATGTTTGGTAGTAATACACTGCTTATACCTCAAGCTAATCTAATGCACTTTTGTTTAGTGAAAATCTATAGACCACAAGCAATTTGAAAAACTTTTCACAACTGCTGTAAAGCAATATCATTTGTAAGAACTTCTAAAAGCTTGTTAACCCAATTATCGTAAATGCCAACTTAATTATTGTGAAAAATACTGTTTATATGTGAATGTTAACTCAATTATTATGAAAAACATTGTTTATGTAGCATTGTGGGTTAAATCCACGGCTCACTTTGCCAAACTTATCAAGTTACCATAATTTGAGTCCTAACATTGAGAAATTACACTATCCTCTAGATCATGTTATTTGTCTATCATTTCACTAAAAAGTTCTTACTTGATTAAAATTATTGAGTAAATAATCAACTTTTGTTTAAAAAAAAATTTAATTCAACAATTTTAATTATAAATTTTTTTAGTGAAATAACAAACCACGTCACTGACCTACCTTGTACCCTATAATTTCTCACAGACATTAGCCTAGTATTTCATCTTTCCAAGTTTCATCTTTCCAAGTCCATCCTTGTACCCTATAATTTCTCACAGACATTAGCCTAGTATTTCATCTTTCCAAGTCCATAAATGCACAGAGACCCTGTGTGCCTGAAACTTGGCCCAAGTGGCAGCTTCTTTAAATATTTCGGTGTAAGTGTGAGTTTGGATGACACTGACCACTGACCACTGGACAGGTTGCTATGGGGCCTTGGTTTCAGAAAATTGTTTGCTTAAAGCAGATCAGGCTAAAAACCATGCTCAATTACATTAACTAGACAAGCTCGGGGTAAGGACCACACTAATAAATGTCCTAGTTTGTAGTCATAGTGAGAAAAATTATTACAATTTCATGAAACGAAATTCTCAAAACATGTGGGTCTCATTAGTTTGAGGGTAACTCATGAGACAGTCTTCTTAGCCACTTTCTACACGATGCAGTAGCTGTAAATTAACCCTCTCAAAAATCATGCTTGTTCAACACAGGTTTAAGTACTTGTTGGGCTTAAAAAATAATTGTTGAAATACAATTTTAATTTTTTTTTAAGTAAATTTAAGATAAATAGATGTGAGATGTCCCAACGCTGAATAAACTTTTAAAATAAAGTAAAATAAAATAAACTTATGGCAAACATGCCCTGAACCAGGTTTCAATCATCTCAACCTAATCTTTGTAAAGTGGTCTGAATCAAAGAAATTTAGCTCAAAAGAAAATTTTCCACCCTATATTTCTTATCTAATGTGAAATGGATGATGGATTATGTTCCCTAATCATCCTGAAATGAAATGTCCAAAAGCTATAAGACAATAACCTGTTCACGTACCTTTCACATTTTAGACATTAATCATGCACCTTTAGACCATACTTTTTGATCAACAAATCTTTAAAAGTTGAAAGTAAACAGTTGGTCAAAAATCTTAATTGCAAATCTCTGAAAAAAAAAAAAAAAGAGAGGCAAAGTGGCAAAACTAGCCCCCATTAAAAAATTTAGAATCATGTTTAAAAATTATTCTTTATACTATAAGATTATCCCCTATATATCAAATAGTCAGAGATATATTACAATAAGATGTGGGGTCACCTCATAAAGGTATTATACTGATAGGCTTTCAACCAATATTGAAGTTGGTCAGTTAAAAATTTTAGAATCATGTTTCATATTTATTATTCTTTATACTATAAGATTATCCCCTATATATCAAATAGTCAGAGATATGAACATGTATTATGTGGAGGTCACCTCATAAAGGTATTATACCAATAGGCTTTCAACCAATATTGAAGTTGGTCAGAGTATCCAAAGATACTTATTATATTAATCAAAATCCCATTACCCCAAGCCAGTCCATAAAGCAAAAGCAGAAAACACTGAGAACAGTCCCAAACTTCTCGTTCCATGAAATTTGTTGAAAAACACAGACTGATTTAAATGGCACAAACAAATAAAAAGTAATAAATACAGACAGCTACCCATGAGGAGTGGCAGAGCAAAGCAGAGCAGATAGATAGATATAGATGAACACAACTATTTCATTTCTTTCCGCTTTCAGCGTACGACCAAACTTAACTTTTTTTTATATTACCATAGAAACATAGAGATTCTCTCCTCTATATATATATATATATATATATATATAGCTCCACATGTAATTTTTTTTTTTCAATATAAAAAAAAAAAAAAAAAAAAAACAATTCAATTCAGCTGCCCAAAAATATTTTCAATTCAGTAAAAAAATAAAAATAAAAAGGGGTAGAGATTATAATAATGGATTTAATCACAAAACAGGTTGTGAGTTTGAACTAGTGAGACCCAACCTTCTTCTTTTCCAGAAATTATATTCTGGAACAAGCTTCTCTCCGGTTCTTGCTGGTTCTGATTTACACCTTGTGAGTATAAGAGGCCCTACAGAGACATCTACAGCTTTCAATTCTTCAACGTTTGAGGAGCTGAGGAATCCTTCTTTAATTGAACCTTCGAATTCTTTCAAAAACTCCAACTTTTTCTCGGTTTCGGGAGCTATCCTCGATTCTTGATCCGAAATTGACTCGCTTGCCGATGTGGGTTTCGCTGTATGCTCCGCATGTTCCTCGTCTCTGTTGTTTTCTTGCTCTGTTCTTTTCCTCTGTTCCTCTATTTCCTCTGTCCCGAGCGGTGATTCCCAGAATCTACTGGCCAGAGATGAAGATCTGTACGGAGCAGATCTGCACCTAGTTAACAAAAAGCATTCTTTGGTGGTGAACATGAATTAGACACAAAGACCTTAGCTAGAACTTCTTTTTCAAGATCTTCTTGTTCTTGTTCTTCCTCTTCCCCATCTTCTCGCTCTGAAAATTCAATTTTATTCCCAAATTTCTGTTCAGATTTTGGTGAATCTTGTCGAGTTTCGCCTTTTCGTCGAAAACCCACTTGAAAAAACAAGACCCACTTGCGCCAAGCCGGCCCGCAACACCTTGTTTTCCTATTCAAGGCAATATGGCGGCATAACAGAGCATTTTGGAGCCATTTGCACCTGCGTCTTGTCTTGGCTCCGACACGGCGGTTCCGAGCCTTGCAGGGTTGTTTGTTGGAGGAGCGGCGGACCCGGACTTGGCCCATGCATGTAACCTTTGGAGAAGTTGGTTCTTGAGTTTCAATGGCGGCGTTGGAGTTCCTTTTGTTGCGAACAAACATTGGGCTTGAACGTGCCCTGCCTCTGCTTCTGCTCCCCACATTGGTCCTCAGAAACCTCATCAATGGTGGTGGAAACTTCTCAGTCCGACCCGGACTCGATATGGGTTTTGTGGATAGCTTCATTTTCAAACAAACAAAAAAAAACTCTCTCTATTTCAGTATTTCTCTCTCTACCGGACTCTGTTTTTTTTTTTTGTTTTGTTTGAGCTTTGTTTATGGAAGAGAGAAGAAATGGGGTGTCTTAACTCCTATGTTATAGCTATGTGTGGCTTTTATCTCTCATGTGTTGTGCACTTGCGCTTGTGCCTAAGAGATTTATCTTATTTTATTTTATTTATATTATTTTATTTAATCTTTGCACGGATGGGTAGGATCCACTGTTAAGATTTTATCTATATTTCGAGGTTGTAAAATAAGTCTTGTTGTGTTTGTTTTGTTGTGCAGTCTTCTGTTTGGCATGGCTGGCACTTGTGGTCGGTTCTAGACTTCTAGTAGGAAATTTCTTCCAAAATTGTTTACCTCCAAATTTAGTTTTCCTTCCTTCTAGTTATTTAATTTTTGAGATGCGATAAGTTCACAATATTTTTATAATATTTTTGTTACAAATTATAAATGATATGTTGTTATTGATTTTCATTTGAATCCAAGATTTAAATTATTTTGTTACCCACTCGTAATAACTAATAACAACTCACCATTTATAATTTATTGTGAAAATATTATAGAAATAGATTTCTTTTCTTTTCTTTTTTATTCGAAACGTAAAAAACGTTAAGAAAATGTCAATGAGTTGAATTATAAGACTCTTATCTATTACGTGATAATTTAATCTTTATACGAGCATCTAGGACTATTTACACATTATCTACTTATCCCCAAAAAAAAAAAAAAGTAGATAGTGTGTAAATAGACCAAATTGGATTAATATTTTAATAATCTTATGATTTAGTGTCGGTTTGGTAAGATTATTTTTGCCAACTTATTTTTTCTACTATTTATGAGTCTTATTGCATTTGTTAGTACTATTCATGAGCCCATTGTACTAATTCAATTAACTTTTATCTTTATCTATAGTACTTTCAACAAAAAGTTTACAGTTTCAACAAAATAAGCAAATCCCAAACAGACCCTTAGTATTTAAAAATTTAGACTTGCTCAAAAAAAATAAATTAGACTTAAATGGGAAAATTAGACTTGCTCAAAAATTAGACTTATAAGTTTCACCATAATTCATTTTAGTTTTATGAGTTCCAAGTTTATTCAATTAAAACATTTTCAAATTTATTTAATTAATGTCTTTTCATCATCTTCAGTTAAATTTTTTATTAGAAATTTTTGGAAAATATTTTCAATCATTAATTGGATTCTTTTTTTAATTTGAAGAAAAAAATTAAAAGTTTGGACAATTAAGCAATATTAAACAAAATTTGATTGAGAGACCTTAATTGAATTTACTTAAAACTTAGAGGATTAAAATAAACCAAAAAAAAATTGAAATAAATTCTATTTATATTTTAAGTGTGAGTTTTGTATTTTAGCCAAAATTTTAATATACTTGGAATTGAATTTTTTTAATTTGAAGAAAAAAAATTAAAAGTTTGGACAATTAAGCAATATTGAACAAAATTTAATGGAGAAACCTTAATTAAATCTACTTAGAACTAAAAGGACTAAGATGAATGAAAACAAATTTTGAATTAAATCCTACTTATATTTAAATGTAAATTTTACATTTTAGCCAAAATTTTAATATAAATGGAATGACTAGATTGGTATGAAATCTTTATTCAGAAACTGCAATTTTGTTTTTATTGTTTTGAAGCACAGTTTCTGACTTACTGCTATTCTGGGGGATTTGTTGTAGCGTATGGAGTATGACAATTGAATCGAGTAAATATTGTAGAGAGAATAACTGTTAGATCTTGTTGATTTTGTTTGGGTTTTTTGTCGGTTTTATTTATAGTAATAGTAACAGTGATACCATTTTGAGCCTAGGAAAAGTGACTGATTGTCAACTTTTTTTCAGGCCTCAAGAGTCAGACTCTGGGTTTGTCCACTGAGTCACTCAACAATCCATGATTGGTTTGTGATTGATGCACTTCTGTTACTACGTCATGAAGTAATTAACTTCTTTAATCTTTCTTCAACAAACTAAACTGCGTCTTACTTAATCAAGTAATATTCTTTTCTTTTTCTTTTTTAATCAAATATTATTTTTAGCCATCATATTGAATGATGTTAATTTACCCAACCTTCTTGAGTTGAGCCTGAAAGATTCTCCTATAATCCATTTATGTAAATGTTTAAGGTTGTTTGGGAAGAGATTACCCAACCTTCTTGAGTTGAGCCTTCTTGAGTTGAGCCTGAAAAGATTCTCCTATAATCCATTTATGTAAATGTTTAAGGTTGTTTGGGAAGAGATTACCCAACCTTCTTGAGTTGAGCCTAAAAAGATTATCTCCATTTAAGTAAATGTTTAAGGTTGTTTGGGAAGAAATTTGTAGTAATGTTATTTAAGTTTGAAAATATGTGTGAAAATACGTGTTGTAGTATTTAAATAACAATTTTTGTCGTTTAAACACCATTACTTAATCAAGCAATATTCTTTTCTTTTCTTTTCTTTTTTAATCAAATATTATTTTTAGTCATCATATTGAACAATGTTAATTTACCCAACCTTCTTGAGTTGAGCCTGAAAAGATTCTCCTATAATCCATTTATGTAAATGTCTTAGGGTTTTTTAGGTAGAGATTTCTAGTAATGTTATTTAAGTTCTGTAAAAATTCGTGTGAATGAAAATATGTGTGAAAATATATATTGTAGTGTTTAAATAACAATTTTTTGTCATTTAAACACCGGGCCTAAGTTCCCCATGGAAGAAAATCTCACTATTTTAGTAAGAAAATGCTAATGAATGTTCTTAAGGTAATGATTAATAATCCATTTAAAGAATGTTTTTATGGGGAAAAAAAAGTAATTAATGTTTTGATAACTTTTTCTATTTCCCATAAAAGTTATATCAAAATTTTACTAAAATGTATTGTTAACCATTGCCCCAAAGGTACTCATTAGCATGACCCATTTTAGTATTACAGTGCAATATTATATTTATATAATAGTATAAAATAAAAGAAATTATATTTTTTTACCATTAGAATTGTTTTCATTTAGGTCGTAAGACCGATTCTTATGTTAACCCTTAGGAGGAATTCAAAATATAAATAAAAAATTATTTTGTTGACACTTAACAATTATTATTGAAAACAAAGACAAACTTGAAGAGCAACAAAAAAAAATCTCAAACTTTAAAGGACAAGTTTAATTTATTCAAAATAAAAAAAATATATTTTATATTCATTTAACTTAAAAAATAAAAAATAAAGTAGTCTATAATATACTAAAAATAAAAAGAAACTCACATACCTCTCTCTCTCTCTCTCTCAATGTAGCTCTTGCAAACCGATCACCATAAAACCACTTAATATGCATTTACTTCCTCTCTTTAACCATTACCATAAAACCACTCATACAAATACTTCTCTTTCATCATTGTTTTCACTCTTACTTATAAAATCATTTGCATCAATCACATTTAAAATAATAAGTTTATTTCATTTTTTTTAATATATGTTATGCTTTATATACAATTTATGTGAACAATTCTATTAATTGATTCTAAGTGAATACGTCTTTAATCATAAAAATTAAGAGTATTGAGTCATTTTATTGTTAAACTTTTTACTAATAATAAAAAATTAAAATCTCACAAATAAACATAAAATATCTCGCTTTCACCTTAACTTATCAATTCATGGTCAAAACAACCCTAACTTATCAATTCATGGTCAAAATCCAACTCACTTCCCTTAAAAATTAAAAAAAAATCCAACAATTAACTCTTGAGCTATTTAAGTTAGGTTCTCATTAATATTGACCCACCTTATTCAGGAAAGAGTTAAAACTATTGTTTTTTATATAAGTTAATCTAATATTTCTTTTGAGATAAGCAGAATTATAAAAGTTCTATCCACTTTTCTTCTTCCTTTTCAAATTAATTCACAAATAAAAAATCTCTTGAGCTATAACTTGACTAAATAAGTAAATAGTTTGGCAATTTCCTCAACAACAAAAAAAAGTAAATGGTTTGGCAAGTTCAATATGCAGAATTTATTACTTGCTTGGATAAATTTTATTTGCTACCTAATTTTATTTATCAGTTTAAACTTCAGAGCTTTAAGTGAAGGCATTAAAATCAACAGTTAAGACTCTTCCCTTCTACTCAAAAACAGCAGTTGCTATACCTACAAGGTAAAAGCAGTGGTTAAGTCTCATAATGGTTTGATCAGTGCCCAACAAGCTAATTCATTTTTGCTTAAGATGTGGGTCTTGCCAGGGGGTCATGCTGGGGTCTTCATTCGTCAATGATCATAGGTTGAAGGGTACTAGACTACTAGGGTAGAACCTAATTGGTTAAAAACCTTTGTGTATGTTTTGTAAAGCCTAATTTGATGAGAGTTTTAAACAAATAAATTAATTGATTTGATATCTCAATTAAATTGCAACAAACGGCACATTACCACCACTCATTTGTAAATTTTTTTTTTTTTTTTTTTTTTTTTTTGTATAGGTTTAACTTTTAAGTATCAACCAGCATATAACTCGTGTATACGCTTGGAAATGTTGAACAATATTAATAAAGAAGAACAATATGTGTATTCATTTTGAATTTTTTAAAATTTAAATTATTATTATTATTCAAGGGAAAAAAATGTAGATTATTGTTCTAAATGTTGGATAAGGAATTTGATAGCGTGAAATACTATGGTTGATAACAATCTCTTAAAAAAAGTTCTGAAGTAATGAAATTGTTTGTTTATCAATTGGGATTTGAAATAAAAACAAAATTGAAATCCACATTTAAAAGTATCTCATTCCTGGTAATGCTAAAGTTTTGTATTATGTTTATGTATGCAGTGATGAAAAAGTGGTCTTAAAGTCTTACATATGAATTACTTATAGTCATATATTAATGTTAATGTTTCTACAATTTGTTGGATCTATTAATTGTAAAAGAAAAAAAAAATATAGTGTCGCATCTATTAATCAGAAAAAGAAAATGTTATAGTGGAATTATATTGAATTATACGAGAACTTGTTGCATCTATCAATTGTAATAGCAAAAATGTTATGGTGGAATTATATTAGATAACATGATGTTAAATCACAAATTTGCAAGTTATCTTACCACTCATTCTTAATCTCTTGTACACAATTGCAATGTTTGAATTTCCCCCTTTACTGAGGAAAATAATATGAATTAAGAGTTTTCTATCTAATTCTATCTGACATGTGATCTGTTTAGAATGTTATGGATATTTTATCAAGCCTTTTTATTAGTTCCCTCAATTTTAGCGTGTAGTAAATACCTATGCACCAATTTTTTTTTATGAAACATGGTAAAAAATTAGACCACGATTGAAATTCAATGGATTTTCTCTAGAAAAGAATAGATTTGATGTTCTTATAAAAAATTATAGTTTACAACATGTATCTAGAAAAAACCACTTGCTTTTGCAAAATCTAAACATTCATAAACTTTAATAAGCTAATATATACAACAAATAGCATTACAAAACAAAATCATTGGTTTTTTTTTTCTTTTTTAAGAAAAGAAAACAAAATCATTAACAAACCAAAACTAAACTTAACTAATATAACTATTATATGGATCGATTGAGGTGAATAATCACTGTCTTTCTTACTTTTCAAAAACCAGAAGAGAACAAATATTACATATATGGGTTGCTTTTTATCTACTCTAACCTCTATTACCAAAGTGTCGGACCACAAAACTTTCATAAATACGATAGATAAAGTTTAAGCCAAAATAAGATTACCCATCAAGAATTCTCTTAATTTTTTCAACTTCTCATTTATCAACATCCCAACCAAAGGGTATAATGAATATATATATATATATATATATATATATATATATATATAGAGAGAGAGAGAGAGAGAGACACACACACACACACACACACACACACACAATTAAACTGAAATGAAAGAGAACAAACAAATAATTATAGAATAATTTTCTAACTTGCCTAATAAAGTTAGAAATGAAACGATTTGAGGACAATCATAAATACAATACACGGATACACAAAATTAATTTAACCAAAATACCCAAAACAAAACTAAAAAAGGTAACAACCCAAAAACCTTAATCAAAACCAAATCTGTTGAAGTGATACACCATTACTTTCAAATCTCCTCCAAACTAAATGAATGCCACAATAGCAAAAACAATCAAAATCTGATTTTTTTTTTTTTTTTTTTAAATAGTTGATGGATTTGTTGTGGTCGAAGAAGAATTAGAAGATGTAATTGGTCTCTTTCAATTCAAAGATGTTCCACCTATAGATGCCAACATGTAGGCCCAAATCAATGAGATGTTAATCTAATAATCAAACTCAAAAAAAATTTATGTTCATGACTTTGATTGGATGACTAGTCGAATGCAATAAAAATATTGTATAATAAAATATCTTGATTGAAGAACAACTACCAATTGTGTGAAGAAATCAACCGTGGTAAATTCTGATGGCTAGCTAATCCCCAAAGTGCATTCATCTCTAGAGACATTTGAGTTTTCTTCAATAGAGGAGTAAATTTGGGTTGAATCTACCACTGCATTCGCTTGTTTATAAAAGCAAAGCCAAGAATTAATAGGGGGTTTTAGGAGTTGAGAAGACGACCAAGTGCAAACCGCCTAAACGTCAAGGTCATTGAGTCATAAACATTGTATTGAGATTCAAAATATTGTATTGAGATTGTACGAGAGTAAATGTTATCTTATTATGTTCACCATCCTTATCTGCTCTTCCAAGACAAATCCATAAGTGATTTATTCATAATGGACACTTGGAAGGATAATTATGGTGTGATCTCCACATAAGTGATTTATAACTCTAATTTAGAATTCTAATTTGAGTTTCTCTTAGTTTCACCTATTATTATATGTATAAATTGAATTAATTGACTATAAATCAGTCAAATATTAAAAGTTAAGGTTCATTCATTTAGTTTTATTTCGAACGTTAGCCGAACTTGAGCTTTTGAGCATTAGTATCCGGCATTCTAAAACTCCAAATATGCTAAAATTTAGCATCATACCCTATAAATCTTGCATTACCCACACTTCTAATTCTAAAAAAATTTACCATTGAGCTACAATACTATAGGGTCTCATTTTTCAGCCTAATACCACACGGTGGGTGGGATCTTGGACCAGCGGGCCCAATACAATGAATTTGTAGAGAGTGGGCTAAAAGGCTAGGCCTTGGTGAACGGACAGTCATTAGTCATGGTGTTCATGATGATCGCACTGAGGTGAACTGAGCTTATCCAATAAGACTTTATCCTCGGCACGACCTGGGTAGCTCCGGTTCTTGGACCTCATCCGTGTCCCCTTTCTGGACTGCTTTTTCCTCCTTTTATACTAGCTTTTTCCCATCCTTCGAACGTCCACATGTAGGTTTGATTTATATAGGGCTGATACTTGTCCCATCAGCCCATACCCAAAGTGGTTGGGGTGGTTGTAAAAGTTGGAAAGTATGGCTCTGTTAGGTGCAGAGTACTTAATTGCAGTAATGACAGTCTTTCCCTTGTTCTTTGTCATTTTAGTACTTTTCTAGTTTGGTGAAATGACCCGGAATGTCATCACCAGGACCAAGTTGCTCCCTTTGCCCTCGGCTACATTTATGGCCGAGGAGGGTCCTTCCCATGGCCGAGGAGGATCCTTCCCATGGCCAAGGGGTGGGCCTTCCTTGAATCGGGCCCTGGGCCCAATGCGATTACATTGACATGGGCTTCCCGATTTTATACCCCCCCCACAAATACCATCCTACTTTTATTTGGTACTATAACAAGATGGTATTTTTTTTTTAAATAGTTTTTTTTTTGGGTTTTGGGTATTGAGTTTTATTATTTTATTGTGTAGATATATTATTTTAATGTGTTATATGGTAAAATAAAGCTGGGATGTTAGGTGTATTGTAAAATTACATGATATAATAAATAAAGTAGCATTTGTGATAGTAAAATGTGATATTTTTCAAATCCCAAATGCTAATGCTCTTACCAAACAAAATTACATGTCCAGACTTAATTAATTTTCTTGTCAAATAAACTCGAGCTTATTAACAAGCTATTTGTTTAACTTATTCTTTTGCATTATATATTAAAACCATGACTTAAATTTTTACCCTTCACAAATCTATGGACTTTTATTTCAAATGATTGTTTCTATTATCAATAATTACAAATAATAAGTTTATTATATAGACCTATTCACAAATTTACACAATCCAATTTCAAAGGTATATAAGTATATTGAGTCTTATGTTCAAAAGCTTGTTCAAGAACATATTATTATTGTTGAGGGTCATTTGTGAGAATCCATGCAGAAAGAAGAAAAACCCAATAACAAGGGCAGCAAAGAATTGGCAAGCAAATAGCAAAACCATTAGGCCCAAACGGCAAGAATAATGGATCACAAGCCCATGAAATAAACAAATGGGTCTCGAAGAGGCAAGTGGGCTTAAAGAAACCCGGAAAGAGAGAAATAACATACCCATGGGCAATATATGATGTAGAAAAGTGAGAAAGGGCCGCCGCAGGTCCAAAGTAATACAAACTAAGAAAGTAAGGGTTTTATGGCAGGCCCATGAATCCCAAGGATGAGAATAAGGTAATTGGGCCAGGGAAGCCCAATGAAGTTAGTAAAAGCCCATGGGAATGCAGAGTTAGTAAAAGGGTCAAGGAAGCCCAAATAAAGCAAGTGGGCCAAGAATGCCCAAGAGAAAGACAAAAGGAACACACGAGCCCATAAGTAGGAAAAACAAGTAGCCATACCAAGTCACCGGAGGAAAGAGTAAATGGTTGGCCTAAAGAGGTCCAGCAGGATTGACTCATTATAGCGGGAATAATGAAGAACAATATGGCAGAAAATGAGGGAAATCAAGAAGTAGGTCAAAGAAATATAAGGTCCATCATCAAATAAGGCTCGGCTCCTAAGAGGAGCGGGAAATCAAAAAGCAGCCCACATAAAAGGTCAAAGAAAACGGACGGCAGGCTATGCGGGCAAGCCTCCGGACCAAGACAGACAAATGGGCAGGAAACAGATTTTGAACACATATGGAAGGAAGGCACGCGCAAGGCCCAGGCACCACCCGGCTGCACCCAACCAATACAGAGTATGGTAAGGTCGGGGGTCAGAAATTTAGAAAGCATGGTTTGGTGGTGGGGAGAGGGGAAAAATCTATTTTTAAGGTTCCGGCTTAGGCTCTTTCGGGGAGGTGTCCTGTTGGGATGACTTGCTACCCAAAAGAAGCAAGCTTAGTTGGAACCACTAGGTGCATGCTATGAGGGATAGAGAGAGAGAAAGAACCCAGACCGTAGCAAGAAAGGGTGCCACGGCAAACAAGCAAACAAAATACCCTTCTTTGTCTAGTGATGGGGGTTGGCACATAGATTTAAACAGTGATGGTCGGCCAGTACACCCGGACCGGACAAAGGAGGTTAAGGGCTAAAACAGTAAAATTCGGTTAAAGCAGGCACTATAAAAAGAGGGTCTTCTTTGTGAAGCAAATACGAAGCAACAACGGGAACCTTGACTAAGAAATAGGAATTTGAAAGAAAAAAACCAAGAAATAGAAAAAGAAACGAGTGGGAAGGAAAGAAAGAAAACAACCAGAAAGAAAACAAAGTGAGAATTAGAACGGCAAACATGCAAAGAAAGAGATTGATTCCCTCTCTCCCTCACGAAGTCTTGCTCTCTGTTAAAACCACAAGGAGCCTCTGTGCATAAACCATTTAGGTTCGTTTCTCTCAGAGCAGTTAATCTCCACGGCAGGACTTTTTCTGAGAGATTAATTGCATTGAGAAAGAACATTCTTTCCTCTCTGGCTTTGCTCCTGCGGACCAAATTTAGTTGATTTCCTAACATTCTGATTAACCCGTACATATTAATACTTGTTCATTTTCGTTCTGTTCTTTTCCTTTTGCAAAAGTGATTATTATTATTGTAGTTGTGTTTGAGGGTTGTTTGGTCATTTCCCACTGAATGGCCAGATATTTTATTTATTTTATTATTATGTGTCATCGCCACAACTTGTGCAGAGAAACAGACTCTCACTGCTGCAAGCACGTTCCTGGCAACCCTAGCCTAGTTTGCGCACAAGCCGGACCACCGGTCGCAACTCCCTTATCCAAAAAACTTGTGCCTAGTGCTGCAGGAAGCAGCCCAACACCGCTAGCATAGCCCACCACTTCACAATTATATTTGAGATTGACTTGTTTAATAGTCAAGTCTAAACTTAAACTTGAACTTGACTTGTTTGTTAAGCAAAAAAAATAAACAAGTTTTATCCTAAGTCAAGCTTAAACTGTTTATAAATAGTTTAGTTCATTTATAGCGCTAAATTTGATTCCACGTTAATTTATTTATTTATTTAAGTAGATAGTGGAATTATATTAGGTGAAATAAAACCACAAACATGAGACGCCATAAAGAAAGCCATTAGAGTTTTCATATTAGCTTGCGTAAAATTTATTCTTTATTTTAAAATAAAACCTTTTTCTTTACTCAAAAAAAGGAAAAAAGAAAAAAAGAATCCACTTCTTTTTATTTTAGCTAACCATTTTCCCAAACATCTGCGTATAAATTCTCTATTCTAAACACTATTTTATTTAAATATTTTCTTTTTCCTTTACTTTCCAAAACACCAACTTTTCCACCAATTTTCATTAATTTAAAATTTTAAAAAAAAAAAAAAAAAAAAAAAACGAGTAAAATACATGTTTGGGAAGCCAGTGTGCTATTGTACTATCACTGATTAGACCATAATCTTGCAAAAACAGCCGGAGCAACTAAAAAACCGTTCCACTTATAGTTGGCGAAATGCGAAGCAAGTGTAATTGTTGGGGCCTAATTATCAGATCAAGACGCTTGTAAGCTAAGATTTAAGTCCTGCAAATACTAACTAATCATACCTTTTAAGATCATGTTTAGCAAAAAAAAAAAAAAAATCATACCTTTTAAGATTATGTGTAGTATCGGTTCTTTATTAAAAAATAAAAAATTACCAACTAATCAGCTGGTCTTTCATAAAATATTCATCCGTGTCATTTTTTTATTTATGGATTATATTAACTAGTGCTTTTAGAATATTAATTAATAATCTTGTGGGGTCCAATAGTTTATGGGCCCGGCCCGCTCCCTTATGAGGAGTCCACCGGCCCAAGCTGAAGGAGATCGGGGCCCAAGCTTAAAACTAGGAAACATAAAGTGGCCCGAAGACACGGTAGAGGACGGTTTCGTCCTCGGCAGGTCCAAATTATCCTGGATTGAAGTGGGACACGAGTAAACTAGAAAGGTCAGAAAATATCTTGGAGAAGTTGTCTTTAATACCCTTCCACGACATGACACTGTCCCTAACAGAGCCGGGATCTTAGGCTTTATGGATCATCTCCAGCAATTTCGGGATTAGGCGATGGGACAAGTATACGTCTGGAAAAATCGACCCTACACGTGGACGAAGGACAACGAACGTAGGCTAGTATAAAAGAGAATGTTGTGTGACCAAGAGAGGGGGCTCCCATCTCACCTCCGGAGAAAAACTTGAGGAAGGAGAATGCCCGGATGATATATGCAGGCCACCACAAAAAAAACCACCGGCGGGTAACCGGGGACAACATCAATGCTTCTCGGACATGATCCGAGGAGCCAAGTCCCTCAAGTTATAAGGTTGTAAGGCCTGAATATCCAGCCCAAAGCCTTTTCTCATATTGGTTCACCTACTGTCCGGCCCGAAATAACGCCCCGTGACCCAACGCTGGCCTTTCAAGCCCACTCTCTACAAATATTATTGTGAGGGACTCTCAGTGTGCGAGCCCAACATCGTTGTCGGGCCGTTAAAGATCTGTGTCCCTACAATTGGCGCCGTCTGTAGGAAAGGCTTGCGCGTTAGCGCAGGTGGCGTTTGAGTCAACTCCTTAGCAAGCGAAGATTCGCGGGATTTCCTCCATCTCCGGCGACATGCGATTCTTTGCTCCAACACAAACTTACGCTAGGGGCTACGCCCTGCGGTGCCAATAAAGCGGGCAGCTCTAGGGGCTTCCGGCCTCGAGCCAAATCTCCCCGTCACGGCCTAGGGGCTGACCTTCGAAAGACAAGTACGAAAAAGTTTTGGACAGAACCAAGGCCTTGCATGATCCTCGGACCCAAGCCTGTGGGGAAACCAAGTACAAAGAAGAAGTCTTACAAGTTTTGGACAGAACCAAGGCATTGCATGGTCTTCGGACTCAAGCCTATGGGGAAACCAAGTACAAAAAAGTTTTGGACAGAACCAAGGCATTGCATGGTCTTCGGACTCAAGCCTATGGGGAAACCAAGTACAAAAAGTTTTGGACAGAACCAAGGCCTTGCATGGTCCTCGGACCCAAGCTTGTGGGGAAACCAAGTACAAAGAAGAAGTCTTACAAGTTTTGGACAGAACCAAGGCATTGCATGGTCTTCGGACTCAAGCCTATGGGGAAACCAAGTACAAAAAAGTTTTGGACAGAACCAAGGCATTGCATGGTCTTCGGACTCAAGCCTATGGGGAAACCAAGTACAAAAAAGTTTTGGACAGAACCAAGGCCTTGCATGGTCCTCGGACCCAAGCCTATGGGGAAACCAAGTACAAAGAAGAAGTCTTACAAGTTTTGGACAGAACCAAGGCCTTGCATGGTCCTCGGACTCAAGCCTATGGGGAAACCAAGTACGAAAAAGTTTTGGACAGAACCAAGGCCTTGCATGGTCCTCGGACCCAAGCACGTGGGGAAACCAAGTACAAAGAAGAAGTCTTACAAGTTTTGGACAGAACCAAGGCATTGCATGGTCTTCGGACTCAAGCCTATAGGGAAACCAAGTACAAAAAAGTTTTGGACAGAACCAAGGCCTTACATGGTCCTCGGACCCAAGCCTGTGGGGAAACCAAGTACAAAGAAGAAGTCTTACAAGTTTTGGACAGAACCAAGGCATTGCATGGTCTTCGGACTCAAGCCTATGGGGAAACCAAGTACAAAAAAGTTTTGGACAGAACCAAGGCCTTGCATGGTCCTCGGACCCAAGCCTGTGGGGAAACCAAGTACAAAGAAGAAGTCTTACAAGTTTTGGACAGAACCAAGGCATTGCATGGTCTTCGGACTCAAGCCTATGGGGAAACCAAGTACAAAAAAGTTTTGGACAGAACCAAGGCCTTGCATGGTCCTCGGACCCAAGCTTGTGGGGAAACCAAGTACAAAGAAGAAGTCTTACAAGTTTTGGACAGAACCAAGGCATTGCATGGTCTTCGGACTCAAGCCTATGGGGAAACCAAGTACAAAAAAAGTTTTGGGACAGAACCAAGGCCTTGCATGGTCCTCGGACCCAAGCCGTGGGGAAACCAAGTACAAAGAAGAAGTCTTACAAGTTTTGGACAGAACCAAGGCATTGCATGGTCTTCGGACTCAAGCCTATGGGGAAACCAAATACGCAAATGAAAAACCAAATACACAAAAGCATGATCGGAGTACCCTACTTCCCGTTCGATAGATCGGATGGATTATGAGGAGGTCATCATTCTTGGGCGGCATTTGCGCGTTTATCACAAGAGTAGTCAAGCTGCTACCCGGTCAGTTTCTAAGTTTGATTTATTACAAATTATCGATATAATGCCGATAGTCTTTGATAAATGAGAGTTGATTAGATTATGCTTCAAAGTAATTTTGTTACAAATATTCTCAAAGCCACACATACATAGAGCACATTCGTTCACAAAGTTATATTGCCCAATAGATCAACGCTTAAAACATGTAAATCAATTTCTATTTTTATTACAACGAAGAAATAGTACGATTGTACAATGAAAAGTGGAATCACCTACGTCAAAGCTTACTACATAAGCAAGATAAAGAAAAATACAAGAAAATTTGGAGAAAGCCGAGGAGGTATGTCGGAGGATAGGTTGGCTCTGACTCCGAGACCTTATTCTTCCCCGCGCTCTTACATGCCCATAACTCAGCAGTGACCAAAGAAACCCAGCTTGAACGACACCGTTGAAGGAAAGGTGCGGGGAGTGGGAAAGCGAGGGGCTTTCTCTAAATATTCCTTTCTTTGCTAAGCAAGAGGCGCGATGGCGGAAAATCTTTCTTCCGACATACCAAAGTCTTTGGCATGAATAGAACCCGCTTCGGATTTTGACTAAAAGAGGGAGAGACGCCGTTCCCCCCTCGGTCGAGATGGAGTACTCTCCTGAACTTGTGCTTCTGTGCCCATACCTTCTTGTTATAAGCCTCATAAGGACACGGCGCCTGCGGCGGAGAGAGTTCTTTCTTCCCCACCCTCGCCTTCAACATGTTATGCCAAGAAAGGAGAGCTCCGGATATGGGAAGTATGATGTGAGAGAAAACTAAAAGGATGGGTGTATATATAAAGCAACCCTCTCTCCCTCCTATTTATTTGAAAAGACAAGATGATGGCGAGTCAACTCACGCGGCGTCCCAAGGAGCACTACGGACAAAATGGTCTTGGCTCAACTTCCAACGTCAAGCTGCAGACCCACGAGACTCAAGGAGCCTCGTAAAGGCGCGCCTCGATCTTTGGGGCGTCGGAGAAGTCTTGCATGGCCGGAGGTTGCAGAAATATCTCCTAATCCGCGGATTAATTGAATTCGCGGCCCAGGCCCGCTTTGCGTGAAGGCCCGGGGACACCTGTTTAGCGCCTCGGGAAATCTTTGGATGAAAGGGAGAATCGAACTCAAAGTCTTGGACAGAACCTAAGGCTTGCATGGTCCTCGGACTCAAGCTAAAAGGGAAAACCAAAATCGATGCAGACATTAGTCTTTTGAGAACCTAAGGCTTGCATGGTCCTCGGACTCAAGCTAAAAGGGAAAACCAAGTACTTGATGCGGACATTAGTCTTGGACAGAACCTAAGGCTTGCATGGTCCTCGGACTCAAGCTAAAAGGGAAAACCAAATGCGATGCAGACATTAGTCTTGGACAGAACCTAAGGCTTGCATGGTCCTCGGACTCAAGCTAAAAGGGAAAACCTAAGGCTTGCATGGTCCTCGGACTCAAGCTAAAAGGGAAAACCAAATGCGATGCGGACATTAGTCTTGGACAGAACCTAAGGCTTGCATGGTCCTCGGACTCAAGCTAAAAGGAAAACCAAATCGATGAGACATTAGTCTTGGATGAACCTAAGGCTTGCATGGTCCTCGGACTCAAGCTAAAAGGGAAAACCAAATACTGATGCAGACATTAATCTTGGACAGAACCTAAGGCTTGCATGGTCCTCGGACTCAAGCTAAAAGGGAAAACCAAATCTTGATAAAGACACTAGTCTTGGACAGAACCTAAGGCTTGCACGGTCCTCGGACTCAAGCTAAAAGGGAAAACCAAGCATTGATAAAGACACCAGTCTCGGACTCAAGCCTAAGGGAAAAACCAAGTACATAAGATAAAATGCATAAGTCCTAAACAAAACTCATGTTTTGCAAAGTCCTCGGACTCAGGCTTCTTGGGAAATCAACTGCTCGGATGTAGAAGTTTCTTGGCTCAAATACTGGAAAGGGTTAAGGTTCGCATGTTATGGAGACGGCGAAACGACCTAATGATCGTCAACCTAAGGAGGTTGTTCATCCACAGGGTAACATATCCTCGGATAACTACTTCTTACACCTTATCGAGCATTTAGTCCCCATCGCGGCTGATTCTAAGATAAGTCTCGTCTCTCACTGGTCGGATTGTTATGTCGAATAATGATTTTGTTAAAGTTATTGTGGCATCTTTTTATTAGCAAGTATTTTGGCCCTAATTATCATTGATTCAAATGCTACACTATTATGCCGAAAGCAGTATTTTCACATTTATTAGAATATATAAACAAGACATACAAAATAGAGTAACAATAACTTTTATTAATATGAAAAATTGTTACAACGTACAAGGAAGGGCTTAAGCAAGCCTATACAAAGAAGGAACTGCTAAAGCAGTAACAACATCCGTAATACAAATAAATAGACCATCAAGTGCCTTCTGAACTCGCCTTCAAAGTCTCTCTAAAATCTCGCCTCGATCTTTGCTCATATCAGGAGAAGAACCTTATACAAAAATAATGAAGGAGAAGGAAGAAGAATTGGAACACATGGAAGCACTTGAGCAAACTCTTGTTGTTGAAGAATGCAAGGGAAAAAGAAGATGGAGGACATGAGCGGGAAGGAGGAGAAGAAGAGGGAAGCAATGAAAAGAAAGTAAAAGAAGCAAAAGAGGGAAAAGGGGAGCCATATTAGGTATGCTCATGAGAGAGCGGATGGAGATGACAAGGGAGGTTTTCGACTCAGTCACACCGGAAATGGGATGTGACGAGAACCCGCTTCGGATTTTGGCTAAAAGAATGGGGAGGCAAATCTTGAGTCTCCGCCATCCTTGCCCCGACCGGGTCATCTCAAGTTTTGTTAGGACATGACATTTACGGGAAAGAAAGGCCTTGTTCATGGCGGATTCTTGTAGGGGATGTATTATTGAGCATTGAGTAAGCTGGATGGAGGAAGTAAATTACGAGAAGAGCCTCGAGGGATTCGGATATAAGAGAATCACCTTTTGTCCTCTCTCTTTATATAGAGGAGGGGAACAAGGGTACGTAACACGTTCGATATCCAAGGAAATCCCCAAATAAATGTGCGTCCGTTTCGTTCCTCCACGTTATCGATGAACCGCTTGATTTGGGAAGCCTCGTAAAGGAAGATATTAAAGGCACATTACGAATAACCAAGCGGTATAAACGCATCACGCGCAAATCGAGGGAAACATCGTAGACCGGCGCATTCCTTGGGGAGGTGAAAAGTCGCCGGCGTCGATCAAGGGCCGAATTTAATGAGCCGCCATAAAGGCTCGGTATTATCAAAACCCACCTTTCCAACCAAGGAGTTGGACGGCAGGGTTTTGAGGGGCTATTGTGGGGCCCAATAGTTTATGGGCCCGGCCCGCTCGCTTATGAGGAGTCCACCGGCCCAAATCGAAGGAGATCGGGGCCCAAACTCAAAACTAGGAAACATAAAGTGGCCCGAAGACACAGTAGAGGACGGTTTCATCCTCGGCAGGTCCAAATTATCCTGGATTGAAGTGAGACACGAGTAAACTAGAAAGGTCAGAAAATATCTTAGAGAAGTTGTCTTTAATACCCTTCCCCGACATGACACTGCCCCTAACAGAGCCGGGATCTTAGGCTTTATGGATCATCTCCGGCAATTTCGGGATTAGACTAATAGGACAAGTATCTGTCCTGGAAAGATCGACCCTACACGTGGACGAAGGACAACGAACGTAGGCTAGTATAAAAGAGAATGTTGTGTGACCAAGAGAGGGGGCTCCCATCTCACCTCCTGGAGAAAAACTTGAGGAAGGAGAATGCCCGGATGATATATGCAGGCCACCACAAAAAAAACCACCGGGCGGTAACCAAGGACAACATCAATGCTCCTCGGACATGATCCGAGGAGCCAAGTCCCTCAAGTTATAAGGTTGTAAGGCACGAATATCCAGCCCAAAGCCTTTTCTCATATTGGTTCACCTACTGATCCGGCCCGAAATAAGGCCCCGTGACCCAACGCTGGCCTTTCAAGCCCACTCTCTACAAATATTATTGTGAGGGACTCTCGGTGTGCGAGCCCAACATCGTTGTCGGGCCGTTAAAGATCTGTGTCCCTACAAATCTATTTTTAAAAAGTTTTAATATCATTTTTATAAAAAATAATAAAAACTGTCAAAACATTAACTCATAAAAATTTTCTTTAAATGAATTATTAATCAATATCCTAAAAACATTCGTTAGCATTTTTTTTTTCCTTGGGATTGTTAGCTTATTATGATACTTTCAAGCTCTATAACGTTTTCCTTTGATACAAGTATAACTTAAAAATTTTATTCAAAAAAAAAAGTATAACTTAAATTCATTAATCTTAGCAAAAAAATAAAACTTAAATTCATTAACTTATTTAACTTAAAAAATATGAAAATTTTTAACAATTAAATCTTGTAATTCAACTAGTTAACACTTCCAAATATTTCCAAATAAAAAATTCAAAAATTTGTAACTATCAAAAAATATCTAATAGACAAACGAGAATTTAAAAATTTATACATAAAGTGATTTAAGAAATACACCGGCTTATATAAACTTCAAAGTAACGGACACCAACGCCAATAACCATGGCTCCCTTAATCATAAACAGTAAGAGGTGTTTATACTTTTAATATCAATCAAGACTAATTAACGAATAGCTTTAGAATATTTATTAATTAACTATTTTTTTTAAAAAAAAAAAATTGATATCATTTTGCCGACCTCCGTTAACTTTCCCATATTAGTACCCACCAGAAAAACAAACAAGAAAAAAATCTAGGTGTAATTATTTATTAAAAAAATAATATTAATGAGGAAACTTCATTTTCATAGGATGGGAATCTTCACAGGATGGGAAACAGCAATTCTCCAAGTCCCAACCCCACAATGGCTGCAACTTTCTTCTTGTGTCTCCCTGACTGAGCAACATCATAGCACTAGTTATTGCTACTTTCCACTACTACCCCAAGTGAACTCACACCACCTAATGATAGGTCAGTGCATCTTAGGAAAATACCAGTGATGTGAATGGAGTACCTACTCATATTCTTCCAAACCACAAAACAAAAAAGTCAACTAGGCTTTCAGGTTTCCTTGCTGGCACTCAAAAAAGAGCTTGACTAAGAGCAAGAAGACCAGAGAAGTCAATAGGGAATCATATAGTGAAGAGAGTATAGCGCTAGACACTAGACTTAAAAATTAAGATCATATATAAAATTACTAAATTACATGTGCAGATTGCAAGAGAAGCAAACTACTACAAATTTTTTAATATTATACTATCTTTTGGGAGGGGTGGGGTGTCAAGCTGTTTTTTTGTTTTTTTATTTTGGCCCAAAGAAAGGAACAAGCTGATGATATTTGGTAAATAGGCATTGTGCAAATAAAGGAGGTGCTAACATTACTTTCTTTACCTATATATAATACATTAATCATCTTACATAATGACCACACAATGCTTAGTCCATAGGTCTTTTCATCCCAACCATTGATTTATTTGATTCAGATTCAGTCTGGTTCTTGTAATCCCATTCACTGGTATGCTTTTGTTCCTCAAGTGCCTCAGTTTCATCATCTAGGAAACAATGCCACCAAGTTCAGTCATTTGAGTTAGTGAGTTACTACAATAGTTGCAGCTATTAAATACCAAAAGCTTCTTTTCACAATTAGCTTAAATGAAATGAGTTCAGTCCTACCGGAAACATTTGACAGAGAGAAATTAGTTAGGCGTCTAACGCAGTCCTTCAATGCTTGGAGTTCAGCTTCCTTGAATTAAGTTTGGATTGGGCTGAATGCAATTCAGATTCCAGCTCTACAATTTGGTTTTCCTGCTGTTCAATGAGCAAATGGCAAAGTTTCTGATCAAGTTCAGCTGGCACCACTCCATCAAACTGATTAGAATGCAAATTCTGGCCCTCCACTTCATGTAACTCCATATCTGAAACTTCAGTCTGGGAAACATTTTCAAAGTCAATCTGATAGAATTATCTAATTTAAAAAGATGAATGGTTTAGCATAAAGGAGCAAAAATTGACTCATTTCATGAATTACCATGCCCACAGGCATGTGGCATTCATCTTCTGCCAAGTCCTGTATGGATGTATTCTAACATGCATAAAGATAGAACAATCCTATGTATCGTTTCCTGCTCCATGTACTAAAACTCTATATTCTTTTGGATTTTTGCCAAGTGAAAGTTGAGAGGGATGAATAACTAAACTCGATATTAGAAGTGGAATGCATATTAGTTTTGGTGCACCATAATTGATAGCAGTTGTCATAATACTTGACATTATTAAGTTTTTAGTCCAGCACTCTTACATGTGTACATTTAAGTATAAAGTGCATCACAGACACAAAAATTCCATATCTGGAACTGACACAGAACTCAATTTAATAGAATCAGCATGGAACTCTACGTAAATGTAAATGGGAAGATGAACGTGTAAGTATGAATATCTTTATATGTTAAATAAATCTAATAGAAGGGCATAAAATTAAAAATACTTGTAAAAAAATCTCACCTCACGGTCCTCACCCAGAATTGGTCTCATTTCTTCTTGTTGAGAAGCTTCCATGATGCACCAAGGAAGTTTTTGCAGTTCAGACTCAAACTCAGCTTCCAGTTCATCCATTTCAAGTAGCCTTGGTTCTGGCTCTTCAGTAAGAACACTACTTGCATATTCACCATCATCAATAACAGGGACACCAGAAATTTTGAAATTTTTAGGGTCTACATTCTGTGTGTTAAACTTATTTAACGCAAGTTGAGTATGCTTGCTATTATTTTTCCTTGACTTTGCATCAGCTTTACTAGCAGGACCCGAAATATGCAGATGATGAGATGATTTTCTCTTGTAAAGCTCAGTTTTTAATTCCTGAACAACTTTTGCAGTCTCGTCCACAGCCATATTCAGCTTACTGATCTCAGTTTTCCCTGCTGACATCATGTACATGATCCCAACACCAAGTCCCCAGCCAAATAAAGAGCTTTCTGTAAAGTAGAGCATTAGGTGATTTCAAAGTTAATATTAACCAAAAGAAAGCACAAATTTAAAAACAAAAAACAAATACTGCAATTTAACAATAGACTTAACAAAATGAAAACTGGTGCATGTCCAGTTGTCCACTAAAAAGCATGGATAAGGATTTGTCTACAAAACAAACAAAAATGTTAATAACAATTGATTTTCTCTTCTTTTTTTTTTGGGGGACCCATTTTTTGTCTAGTTATCACTTTGGAGTTGGTCCGTTGGACCCCTAGAGCTTCATTACAGGACCATAAACAAAGTTGATGGACAATTAGTACAAATCTCTTTTGAAGCAATCAATCGTATGAAAGATTCTTCATGCAAAGATGAGGGTAATAATATACATGGTTTAAATTTATGGCACAAATGATTAGACATCTAGGTCACTTGAATTCTCTAGAAATCACAGAGGATGTGGATTTGAAGACTAAACATAAAATCATGGAGACAGCCTCTTTAGTAAAATGTCTTTACAAAGACACATTTTTTCTTTTATAAGTAAATAAAGACTTTATTGAAATCTTTACAAAGACACATGACCCTACATATAATCACCCTGCAATTTTTAATATGGAGCAATCATTTTTTACGTTTGTGTTATAGGAAGTACGGAACTTCTTTACCTCAAGGCATCATTTTTTCTTTTATATAAAGTATAACAAGACTGCTTCCAAATCCCATGCCCCATTTCTAAGTAAATGATTGCTTTTGGATAATTTCTTTGCACGTAACCTTATCTATGCGTCCTTAGTATCAAACACTACACCCAGATCACAGGAAAAGGAAGCTTCAAAAATTCAGTTTCTATATGTTAGAGATATGTTAGCCCAATCCTACCTTGCATGCAAGTCAAGTCTTCTACTTATCTTACAAGCTAATTAACCATAGTTACTTAGTTAGAGCAACCGCATCAGCTCATGCAAACTTTCCGTCTATTTTGCACACAAAAAAAACTACTTTTTTTCTATTTTACATATCCATTTTTACAAAACACCCACAGCAGTCTGTCTATTCTATACATCTATTCAATAAAACATTCATTCTTTTACAAATTTTTATTATTTCCTCATCCTACCTTGCATGCACAAGTGCATAGAGATTGTGCATTTATGCACAATCTTACACTTTTTTTGCTCAAAATGTATAAGATGAACTACTTTTTGTATTTTGCAAGATAATGCACGATCTGATGCGGTTGCTCTTTAATGTATGGTTAGTCTAAGATTTAGCCTACTATATATACCCATTTTGGGTTTATTGTAATATAAGATTTGTACTTTGCTCTTATAATAAAGATCTATAAACGTAAGCTGTCAAGCTGAACCACGTAACGCTCTTGTGTTGCTTCTAGTTTCTACTTCTGCTTCCACGTCTATTTTAGCATATTTAACACCATAGAGCTCTATGTTGCTATAAGGAAACTCCCATTTCAATTCTACACATGGAATTTAGTTTTCTATGGATTGAATTGTAATTTTCTATTTCGATTTTTTTATTATTATTATTGGTAGTCTGCTGGTTCAGTGTACTTTGTTCAGCTTAATAAAACTCCTTACTAGCATTTTTTTTAAAGCTCAATTCCAATTTGGGGAAAAAAATGTCATAAACAGTGAGCCCAATTACAATTTACAAGCAACAATGATACTACACTAAAGAAACAGTAAAAAAGTGAACCTTAATTGAAAAACAACAATTTGGTGACCAACCTTTAGAATTAGAAGAAGACGATCCAGACTTGTTAGCGACATTCTTGTTAGTCTTCCTTCTCTTTAAGGAAACAGCGAATTTCCTAGCAGAGCTCTTCCTCTGAATCTCCTTCACTGCCTCTCCTTTCTGTTTCTCCACACGGCCAGATCTGTCTCCAGCCTTCTTAGCAGCCCCAACCAGTTTACGAGAACCGGGTTTCTTCCGCGAGTTGCTGGATCGGGATCGAGACCCCGAACTCGAAAACCTAAAGATACCATCCCGTTCTTGTTCCTCGAAATTACAATCAATCGGAGTCGGTGGAGGCGGAGAGTCCAATTTGGAAGCTTGAGGGTTGAGGCTGTGGGGTTGTTCGGAGGGATCGGAATTGGCATTGGGGTTAAAGAGGTGTTTGGCGACGAGGCTTGTGGATCCAGCTACTGCTGCAGCTAAGAGAACCTGCCACATCCGGTGAGAGAAAAAAGAGAGAGAGAGATATCAAACGAAGTTTCTGTTTTTGTGTGTTTTGATAGTGAATTAAGAGAAAGAGAAAGAGGGCGTTGAAGAGAGTAGAGAGAGTATTGAATAAGGAGAGAGTGAAGGTTTGGTAGGGGGGGAGGGAGTACTGTACTTGTCACGGTGACACCTTTGGGTTTTTTGGTTTTGTTTTGTTTTTTCCCGCTTTCGGCAATTTTTCTAAATGGGAGAAAATAATAGGATCCGGGATTTTGATTTGAACAATTTTTTGAATTTTGCTTGGTATTCACGTGTACGGCGCCCTGCACGCTGCAGCTTGCAGGAGCTCTCTGGTTTGTACATGGGCTAAAGCCCAATTACAAGAGGAAGGAGCATTCCAACAAGGTGTGCCCACTAAACACAAAAAAAAAAAAAAAAAACAAAAACAAGATTCACGAGGTGTTTCATATGCTAAAAGTTTTAGCATTTTTATAGTACAATTATATTGATAGAATTGTACTGTAGTATGTTGTATAATTAAATAACAAATTTTTAATTATCTATTAAATAACAATTTGTACTAGTAGAATTGTACTGTAAAATTACTATGGTATAATTTTTGACTGCTATGGTATAATAGCTGGGTTTTTTTAATTATTATTTTAATGTAGTGTAATGTTAAAATAGAATATATGGTATATAGCGTATTGTAAAATGATGTGCTAAAATTGATAAAGTAGGTTTTGATGTGATAAAATAGCATTTGACACAGCACACCTAATGGGAATGCTCGAAAAAACTTAGGTGCCCTCTTGTGTAAGAGAAGAGAGCATTGCTCTTGAAGCATATAAGAATTACCGAGGTCTATTACATACTTCCTATTATATAAAGGATAAAGTTTAGTTACAAAATTTATTGTAGTTTAAGGTTACAATCTTACTCAATAAAATAAACATTACAACATATTTTAAAATTTTGACCATTGAATTACACGTTCTTTACGCTCTTAATACACATATCAAATTTTGTGTCAATTGGATATTATTTACTATATGGTGTATAAACTTATATTTTATGTATAATTTTAAACTACAAAAATTTGTAATTTAAACAATTTATTGATGACATAGCTATTGATATTTAATTTTTTAAAAATTTTGCAAGCATGGAGAATATAAGAAGAATATGTAATCCAATAGTAAATTTGTCAAAATTTACCTCCAATAAAAAAATATTGAATGAAGTTGTAAACTAAGGCTATAATCAATATCCCCCTCAAAAAAAAAAAAAAAAATCTACAACCAGTATTATAGCTAAATTTTGTCCTTACACAAAAAGGTGTGTAAAATTTTTAAAATTAAAATGTGCGATTTCAGATTAAATTACACACAAATTTGTGTGCACCAGTCATTTTTCCATTAAAAAGAAAATAGTCAAATTAGTTAATAATTGCTAAAATTTTGAATAAAATATAATTTTTCTTTCTTTAATCTATTGTTTAAATACAAAATTTGATAATTATGGTAGTTCTACTTAGTAGACATTTATTATGTTTGTCAAAAAAAAAAAAAAAAGGTAGACATTTATTATAATTTTGTTTGTGTATGGAACTTTTTTTTATTAGAGAATATAATTATGGAACTATCTAAAGAGAATATGATTTAGCATGATTTATGGCAAACTTAATGGAAAAATTTTGTCTTAAACATGTTTGGAGCCTTAGGTTTCAACTCCCAATAGAAAAATGACATATGTTCATGTTATGTGCAATGCACATAATTCACTTGATTGATTTAAGTGTGGTTAAGTGAGTCGAGTGCCAATCTAATACTAGTTGTTGCTAATACAATTAGTTAACTCACTAACAAGATCATCCCTAGTATGGTAAATAAGAGTGGCTGCCCAACTAATTAGCAGCTTCTAATAGACAGATTACTGTAACTAATTGTTCTTAAGATATAAGGTTGTCAACTTGTTGCAGTTGCTCTTATGTGATCCAAATGACTCGGCACCATCTTAGACTCTTGGGCCACCCTCTAGAGCCCTTAAATGAAGTCTCTAGGAAAATCTGACTCGAACCGATTCGGTTTTGACATCCTTTGTCACAAACTTATTGGTATCGAGCTCCTATTTTTTCAAAGTGGGGTCGGTTTTCTCTCCTAGATTTGACTTTTCCTTAGTGGTCACGGTGCTTTTTAGGTGGGTCAAATTGTAATACTCTTCTTAGAGAGTATAGGAATTGTTTGCCAGATTGTAATGATATTTCTCATTAGCTTTTGGATTGGTTTCAGTGGATTTTCTCTGAAAGTCTGGTCTCTGCCAACATACTGTTATATTTTTCTTGTAAGTTTTTTGTTTTTTTGCAATAAAATTCTACCACTTTATCTAAAGAGGAAAGACACCCTATTATTTCAAAGTATAAGAACAAGTTGATTTTGACCCAAAGTTCAAGGGTCTCTTTGAATTTTTCTATTAATTTAAAGAGGAAAAAAACAAAGAAGAGCGTATCATAAAGGGGGGGAAAAAAGTAAATGGGAATGAATAGAGGCATATGCTAGAATGAATAAGTAATACTAATCAACCAGGTTTAATATCTCATATTTTAGTCTTTATCTTATATTTGAAACATGTTTTATTTTGGAGGGGAGGGGGGTGTTTCTGCTTTATGCGTGTGTTTGTTTGTAAAATAAAATGTTAATCATCCCACACTGCTTAAAAGAGTGCATTATATGTAGTATAACTTACCTTACTCTCCTTTAAAAATTATTATGATTTTTGAGCGTGTATTGTTGTGCATATTAACATGTAGCATCTAATAAACTTTACCTAAGTGTTACCCACAATATCATAGAGTTTTCAACAAATTTTAATTTAATTTAAAGTTCTTTGACTGAATCACACTGAAAAAAATAAAAAATAAAAAATCGTCAACTCAAATTCATCAGTGAACAAGCTCGTATCTTTGTTATTATTCCACCTCCCTCCCGAATGCATAGCTATAGCTTACATGAGAGTGAATTACATGTATAGCTAGAATTACTTAATTTTCTATATACTTATGCTGTGATAGTCCAACTAGGCTTGCAAGAAATCTCGACACAAAATGAGTTTCACTGAGATGCAATACCAACCTACCTCATTTTGCTGCTGTAGCTAGTTATTAGATGCAGTTAAATTGATGACAAGAAATACATGCAACTGTTATCAACGACCAGGTTTATAGAACTCTTTGTAGCCAAAGTGTAATGAAAAAGATAATACCCAAGCAAATACTTCCCTTCAATGAGTTGAAACAATTTTTGAACGATCCAAGTGATTGCTAAACATGTTAAATGTTGGAAGTTTCTACATGTATCCAAAAATATATATTTCTACAATACTTCTTCAGCATGGTAGAATTTATGCAAGAATTAGAATATGTAGTCTTTACAAACATAAAACAATCTAGACTCCAGTATTGATCCCTCAAACAGCTGCCTTTCCTCGCCCCCAAATGAAGTGATCAAACCAAAAGTAACATTTATTGAATCATGTCATTCAATTTACCTGACAAGAGAAACAAAGAAGAGTGATTTCAGTGATAAACATATATCTAGATCCAAAGAATTCTTTATCCTCAAAACACATGGTACAACGGAAATTCATGAAATAGGAAAGACTTTTTCTTGAGAGCTTCAAAATAACAGGATCAATTTAACTTGTTACCCCTGCCATATATTAAAGGAACTAAAAATAGTCAGATATTCTCCAAGCTTTCCATTGTTAGTTCTAGCTAAGTTGGGTTGTAATCAAGAAGAGGCTTTTGTATGTTATTCTAATCCTCCTTCAGTAATTCAACCTATTTGGATTTTGAAACCTCGGATGTAATAACTTCCCAAGTTATTCGGGGTTCTCTGTTTAGTCTCTATCCTTTTCTACCAAAAAATGGGGGACATAATATTGCCCAACCACAAAGTCAGTTAAAATAAATAAATTTTCACTTCGTTCTCATCTTGGATCTTATGTTTAGTTTAAAGCATTATTTATATCCTCAATCTAGTATAGTACCTTTAACTCAAAAAAAAAATACATAAATATATACATATATATATATATATATATATATGAAAATACTACTAATCTATATATGAAATAGGAGTATGATTTTTGAAAATACTACTAATCTATCCTCAATCAGCATTATCTATAACTAGTTAGAGGCACATGCTCTATTTATACTCATCTTGTTTCCCACATCCACTTCAACATCTGTCATCAAACTATGCTCTTTCCATTGATATGTTATTTCTTAACCGTCCAACACAGAGCATTAACCCAAAATTCTACTCATGCTTCTTCACCACATTTACCCTTTACTGTTCACTCCATGAAAACGTCCTTCAAATGCTCTTGATAACACCCCCTCCCCCCCCCACCCCCAAAAAAAAAAAAAAAAAAAAAAAAGTCCTTTCTTGTAGGATGGAAATGTTGCTTATTATCACCTTACTTTTTGGTATGGCATGAACTTGTTTTTTTTTTTTATAGGTAAGAAACATCTATATTCAAAAAACTGCTAAGTGCAAAGAAGCACTAGTAGAAAAGAAGCACTAGTAGAACAAACGTACAAGAAAAGACAGAAAGGTACAAACATAAAAGAAGAAAAATACTAAGAACAAACGAGAAGAGAACTAAGGAAAAAAGGAAGAGAATCACTAGATGTGAGTCCCCAAGTCCTAGCCCAATCAAAAAGAGAACTAGAAAAGAGAGCGAGCATTTGGTCATCGGATCTATCCAAATCCTCAAATGTCCGCCAATTACGTTCCCTCCAAATACACCACATCAAACACAATGGAACTAAATTCCAAATGTGAGATAAATGTTTCCCCAACCAATTCCACCAACCAAAAAGAAGATCGGACTCCCCACCGTAGGGGACCCAAGAAATCCCAAAGGTTCTATAGACAAAGCACCACAGCCAATAAGCTTTACCACAATGTAACAACAAGTAATCCTTTGTCTCCCCACAACAACGACACATAATACACCAATCAACGAAGTCAAAGCCCTTAAGCCTCAATTTATCCCCTGTAAGAATCCTATCCCATGTCATTTGTCCAAACAAAGAAAGAGACATGCCAGGGTGCCTTAACCTTCTAAATACCTTTCCAAGGAAAAACAAAGGGACAAGAACCATGTAACTTGTGATAATATGATTGGATAGTAAAATCCCCGTTCTTTGTCAAGTTCCATCTCATTCAATCAGCATCGGTGACAAGAGGAGAATTGGATTCAAAGAGATGAAAGAAATCATTCACCACATCTACGTCCCAATCATTAGGACCCCCAATGAAACGAACATCCCAAGTTCTCCTATTCCCCGCTCCTTGGAACAACAAAGAAGATCCTCTTTGTTTGCAGCAAAAGAGTACAGGATTAGAAAAACCAAATGTAGAGGAAGATCTCCACACTAACTATCTGTCCAAAATTTCACTCTATCCCCCACCCCCACCTTAAAGTGGACATTTTTGCGAAACACTTCCCATCCCATCCGAATACTTCTCCTGAGACCACACCCATGAACACCCCTTCCCAACTTAGAGGTCCAACCCACCCCCCCCAATTCTTCCCCAAATTTCAAGGCTACCACCCTCCTCCATAGCCTATTCTCCTCGATCCTAAAACACCATAGCCACTTTCCAAGTAAGGCTTTATTGAAAGTGGTCAACTTCCTAATACCCAACCTGCCATTAGCAATAGGCACACACACCTTATCCCAACCCAACAAATGTGTCTTAGTGTCACCCCACAAGAAGTCCCTTTGCGACTTCTCAATTTTGTTCGCCACATGTGTAGGAATGGTGAAAAGAGATAAGAAATAAGTAGGGAGGCTAGAAAGTGTGCTTTTAAGCAATGTCAGTCTGCCACCTTTTGAGAAGTACAACTTCTTCCACCCTTCTAACTTTTTTCAATTTTTTTCTAATATAGGGTTCCAAATAGAGGGGGATGGCATGAACTTGTAAGAGGATAGAACACCCATTTTTATGCTTTGTACTGCAGTAGGCTTATTTCAATGATGCCATCAAACATTGAAAAGACCATATCTAGTAATACCATTTTTTAAGAGTAAGTTACACATGCACTAAGTGGTCTTGAGTGTTTACCTCATCCCCTTCCCTACCCTGTTTTGGTATGTGAGGAGGAATTATTATTTGAACTATGACATGTTTACAATATCCAAAAGCACCAATTGAGCATAAAATCATATTATATATATATATATATATATATATATATTAAATGAACATTAAATCATTCTTTAGATATTTGAGCCTTTCCATTTTAGCTACAACATAAATGGAAAAGGATCACCTAGAAGCAGTAGAAAAATTGAGGTGAGTTCAAGTTCCACCATAAGTAACTTCACAAGAGTTACACATTTTCTAAACCGTGGATTTCTATTAGAACTAATGGTTAGAAAAACTCTGCTACCTAAAAATATTTATTGTTTGCCACCTCAGCTAACCTATTTAATTTTACAGAGAGAAAGTGATACCTTGCATTAGTTTTTTTTTTTTTTTTCTTTCTACTGTTTCTCTCTCCTTATTTATTTAGGGCTTATTAAATGTTCAAAGAGAAAAGGAGACCAGGGGAATGGATTTAACCATGTCAAAAAAGGCAAGGATGAACGTCATGACCTGGAAGAGTGAAGACAATCCTGGTGAGCCAACGGGCATTGTGTTGAGCATTGCCTAGTCGGTTTGGCTGCCGGTCTATCTACAGAGACTCTGATTTTTTATGTGATGAGTGGCTCAAGAATGAGTGGGACAAATTAGCCAACGACATTTCCACGTAGGAGATGACCCATATTACCAAGGGCCAATATCACTATTGAAATTAAACGTCAATTGCTCCCTTCTATGTGCTAGTGTAATTATCTCTTTCACTTGTCTCCTTAAAATTATTATTTTGAAATTATAAGTAATTTATGATTTCACTTATCAAAAAAAATATTAATTTGAAATTATCCTTTCAAAAGCAAGGATTGCAACGTCAAAAAAGAGAGGAATGGATTCAGCAATGTCTTATACAGCTACGCTGTCAAAGCTTGAAATGTGACTTAACAAAGATTGGTTTTGCAATATGAGAAGCGAGATATACAAGGAAAATTCTTCAAATCAAAGAAGTTGTTTATGAAAGAGGATGACAAGGAAGGTTGACATTGTTAAAAGCACACTCTTAGGTTTATCAACATATTATCTCTCCTTATTCATCATTCCCATTTTTGAGGCAAGTAAGTTCGAGAGATTACAGAGAAATCTCTTGTGAGGAGTTCAAGTCCTCTTTGGTGGCATGGGATGTTGCTGTTCACCCAATGCTGCAGGTGTTGGGGGTTACAAAGATAGGGAGCTTTAATTAAGCCTTATTAGGGAAATAGTTATGGCGCTTTGGCCCTTTGGGAGAGAAGGACACTTATGGCAAAGAGTGATGACTACGAAGTATGGGGTGGAAGGGATGGCGGCTGGATTTCAAAACCAATTAGAGGGTCTCATGGGTGTAGCCTATGGAAAAGTTTTATGACAGGTGAGGGCAGTTTCTTTGATGTGGGGCTGTGGGGGATGGCACACGAGTGAGGTTTTGGCATGATAAATGGTGTGCAAAATATTCTTTGAGGGACTTGTAGCCTTACTTATACGCTTGTTAAGTTGACAGAGATGCCTTTTTTCACTCAATTTTGGAGAGCCAAATGAATTTTGGAAGGGGGGGGGGGGGGTATGTGGTTATTTCTTCCCTTGGAAGAGCATCTGGCATGTCCAGGCCCTTAAGAGGATCTCTTTTTTTGTTTAGACAGCAGCTTGGGGGAGGATTTTAACCTATGATAATCTTATCAAGAGAGGTTTCTCTTTAAAGGTTGGTGTTACATGTGCTCTGGTGTAGTGGGAAAACAGTGGACCATTTGTTGCTCCATTGTGAGATGTTGCTTACATTATGTGCAATGTAGTTTCTAGAGCTTTTGGAATTCATTGGGTGCCACCAAAGACGGTAGTTGATATTTCATTTAGGTGGAGGAATTGTTAGTTGACCTTCCTAGAAGCAACTCAACTTGAAACAAGATGAAGTGCCAGGATTAGGTTGTGCAAAGTCTTCAGGTTCAATAAAGTTCACATTGGTGTTCCTTTCTCTTTTTTTTCCCACCAAATGACCATGTATATGCAAAATGCAGAACCATGTTAAAGTAATTATAATCGATAGAGCTAATAGGCTCTAGCTCAATAGCACCTTCTCCACTTATAAGAGCAAGATGTAGGGTGAGATCATGGGTTCAAAGCCTCTAAATGCAAGCTAAAAAAAAACAAAGAAAAAAAGTTATTATTAATGAATGACGTGATCAGGTTGTGTTAAGATGTATTTACCTCTGTATTTTTTGTTTGTTTAGGTAATAAAGGTTGGACCTGCCTAACAGCATTCGCAAGCCCAGGTTTATCCCATCATCAATTAATTCTCTAACCCCCTATCCCCACACTATAATGATGTCTATGATTTGGGAGAAAAATAAAATATATTTATGAATTGACCCTTACTTTAAGACAGATACAAATCAAATAAAAAATTATTCAAGCTAGAATTGAGTTTGCTTCTCTAGGATGCTTCTCCTCAAAAGTCTCTACACTATTTTCTTGATTAGGGAAAAAACCGTTCTTTCATTGCCGAACCAATATCTTCCAAAGTTCACATATACACAGGTATAGTAACAAGTAAGATAAATCAAAAAATAAAATGTTCTTCTTTCACTGCTCATCTAACAACCCCAAAAGTTCCTAGGAATGGGGCATACACATTATGAAAAGGAGAAAACTCTAACACAGCCTTAATTATACCAAGAAATAAAGCAAGAGACTAATAAGAGGAAAAAATTCCAAATCAGCAGTCATCTCAAAAAAAAAAAAAAATCAAATCAATTAATCCTATGAGCACAAAAGCTAAATTATCGCAAATATTAAAGTGAAAAGCATGCTTGGATTGTTGCAAATAAAGATGGAACGTTAAGGGGCAGGATGGGATAACCTAAGACCATAAAAGTTTGTCAAAGTAGACGATCAAGCACCACCATAGGGATTTACAATCCTTCTATTTAACCCTTCACAAATATGACTTAATTCCCTCCATTTTACATTTTGGGATGAAAAGACGATAAACAATTTTCTGATGAGTAACAACAATAAACTATAAAAGAGTAAAAGTCTACAACTTTGTTTGCTCAGCAAATTACATGCCACCTACAAAAAGCCAATTTTACCAAAAAAATGTGTACAATATTCATGAAGAATTTAATTATCAAAGAGAGAGAACATAATCAAAGTCATTTGTTATATTAATTTCTCTAAATAAAGATCCCTTGAAGAACAGCTCAATGGCTAGGACAATTATGTTATTTGGTAGACACAGGCTGGGAATACTAAATGTAAGATATTTTCATTATATTTAGTTTCCATTTATGAGCTTCCTTTTCAAAGTGCACTACCAAAAAGCTTCAAAACTGGATATGAGTTGAATAACACATTAGAAACAAGATTGCAGTGGAAAGGTCTTAACCGTTGGCGCATGATCATTGACATAATGAGAGCACCATTAGACAAGGATTAATTCAATTTGTAATTGAAGCTTGTTTTTCTTAAGACAAACATAGGGAATCCTCTTTTGAATGCGGAAATAAGCAAAACCTACAGTTCTCAAAGAAACTAGAAAGCCAAAAGCAATATTATTGATAGTAAAATTCAAGCTATCCTGTCTTACAAAGTTGTCATAACTTCTATTTATTAGAAGATTGAACTATAAAACCTTGGTCACACTTTTTAAAGCTAAAAAGACTCAAATATCTTCAAGTGACCCCCCCCCCCCAATCATACTCTTCCTGCATCAAACGTGCATGCTCAATAGTTTCAACCCAATGTGATACCCCCATCAACCCTAATTTTCTCTGTATTATTATGTATAGCTTTTCCCTCCCTATTGCATTGTTGTCATGAAACAATGCCAACCCAGATATGGAAATACTTCTATCATAAGTTATATCACTCTAGACTGAATTCATTGTTGAACTAGACTTGCTAATGTACTCCCAAACAATTTGAAATTGAGATTCCACAACATCGGAGGATCTGCTTTTTGACCTTACTATAGCTGAACGCTTGTCCCAAAAGCTTAAACTGGAAATGGTGAATTTAATCACTTAAACATCATCCTATTACCCCTTGATACGTGGGGCCCAACATGTGGGATTTTTTTCTTTTTTCTTTCTTAAATGGGAATTAGAGTGGAGACATAGTTTGACTACCGCTCATCCCAAGCACTTAAGCTGTTAGGAAATGGTGAGTTTAATCACTCAACCATTATTCTAACAGACTATACCAATGAATTCTAACTCAAATGGCACCTTTTCCCCTTGTAAGAGAAAGAGAAAGGTGGAGGATGAGGTCGTGTGTTCAAAACCATTAGGTGCCTATCTAATTACCAATCAAATTCCCAAATAGGCCAACCTCATTGATTTATTCTAAACAAACAATATCTATCTACAGAATTTGAAACAAATCTAACACAAAACTAGCTTTAATCACACATGTAAACGTCCAATGTCTAGATTATCATTAAAAAAAAAAAGTGAAAGAAAGATTGAATTTCCAACATACCCAGATGAATTCCACGACTCAATTGTTCTTGGCAGCCATGTTTTCCTAGCAGCTCTGGCATTATCGTACTCGAACTTCAACACATTGGGTATATGAGACGTGTCCTTGACATAGAACATCCTCCCAAACGCGCTTTCCTCAATGGCCGGAAAGTAAACAATGAGCACAGAATTCACAAACCAAAACCACACCGCCCCAAGAAAAGCTCCCAGAATAGCCCCAGCAAAGACCTGAGCAACTGTGTGGTAACCCAAATACACCCTCGAATACATGGTGAGAAACGCCATAGACCAAAGCCAGAAATGCACGGCCCACTTGCTCGTCGTGCGAAACAGCCCATACCCTTTATAGGTCATGAGCGAGAAGTAAACGGAGAAGAAGAACATGTACTGAGAGTGACTCGAAGGCCAGCCGTGCGAGTCGCACATCTCGAGGAGAGCACAGGTTTCGGGGCGAGCCTGCTGTACGGAGGTTTTGATGAGCTCGTTTACGAATTGGGAGATAATGAGGCCGAGAGCGAAGAACATGCCTTGGAGTTCACGGCGGAAGATGAAGTGGGAGATGAAGCCGCCGAGGCTGATGAAAACTGGGACCAGGGAAACCCAGGCTAGGAAGTGACCCAGCTGATCTCCTCTCCGGTACCGCACGTGGACCAGTGTCACGGCCTTCAGTGGCGGTGGAGGCATCGTCGCGTGTGAATGGTGCATAATTCTGGGTTTCAATTCAGGTGGGAAAAATGGTGGTTGAGGAGGGAGGATTTTGGTTTGTTGATGGATTATTTTTTGGTGTTTGTTTCTCGGGAAAGCGTTGACGCTTAGAAAGGAAAAAAGAGGCTTTATGCAAGACCTGCACTATAAAGGGCCGTTCACATGAGGGCCGCGAGCCCACAACACAAGCGTGATTTTCATGAACGGCAGACCTGCCTGGTTATGGATCGTTTGATGATCAATTTCTTTTTCTTTTTCTTTTTCTTTTTTTAGAGGCATTAGCATTATCCGTGGGACCCACTGGATATACATAATATCCAAACAAGCTCTTAAGCCCCATTTAGTACAGTAGTCTAAGAGAGATTTTCAGTTTTTAAACAATATTACACGTATTTTTACACACTTTTTTACCTCCATGTATTTTCAAAAAATACAAACAATGTTACTAGAACAACATTACCAAACCGACCTTTAATGTTTTAAGAGAGATGCTACGTCACAACATTTTCACAACAAACAATAGTATCGTTGCTTAAGTACCAAACACCTTCTTAGGGTTTGAACTACTAATATTGAGGCATCATAAAGAGTGTCATTTCTACTCAATTGTTACATGAAATATAGTAACAACAAATTATTGAAAATTATGTTCAAAAAAAAAAAAAAAACATAGACAATAACATAAGAATATGAAATAGTCTAATCCGCGCCTCAATCTTGGTTCATGTAAACCATTTTTGTGGTATAACTTATCATATCTCCAACAAAAATTGTATATAGTAAGTTGCAAAGAGGTGGGTGATAGAGATTAAGGCATGGATTTTATCACTCTCTTGAGACAATTCGCACACTCTTGGCAGTATTATTGGTATGGAAAGGTTATTTGACATGTCATCCCCAACATACAATAAGCCCAGACACCTGCTATATAGCTTACAAAATTGCACAGATTTACAAGGTAGAAACTCCACAAATAATAAGGGTTTTTTTTTTTTTTTTTTAATTTTATGAATGGAAGGTAGTAGGAGTAGTGTTGGTGGCTTTGGAAGGAGTTTAGGAAGAAGCTTACCTTTTTGGTGATGAGAAGAAGTCATGTAGTTGTGCTATTTATATGCCTAGTAGGAAGGAAAGAAAACTAAACCTTTTCAGAGAGAGAAAAAAAAAAAAAAAAAAAAAAAAAAAAAAAAAACCTATTTCTCAACATAAAGTTTCTTATGTATTGGCGTGTGTAACATCTTTCTCACAAGTGAGTATCAAGAAAAAGGAGAAGAAGAAAATTACAAATCACGTGCATATATGATTTACAACTTACTGTTGAGGGCCATTTGTGAGAGCCCGGACAAACAGAAAGAAAGCCCAATAATAATAGCAACAAAGAATTGACAAAATAGATAGCAAAAAACCATTAGGCCCAAACGGCAGGAATAATGGATCATAGGCCCAACAAATAAACAAATGGGTCTTGAAGAGACAAGTGGGCTCAAAGAAGCCCGAAAAGAAAGAAATGGCATCCCATGGGCGGTGTATGAGGTAGAAAAGTAAGAAAGGGCCGCCATAGGCCCAAGGCGATGTAAACTAAGAGAGTAAGGGGTTTATGGCAGGCCCATGAACCCCAAGGATGAGAATAAGGTTATTGGGCCAAGAAAGCCCAATGAAGTTAGTAAAAAGCCCATGGGAATGTGGAATTAGCAAATGGGTCGAGGAAGCCCAAAGAAAACAAACGGGTCGTGGATGCCCAAAGGAAAGCCCAAAGGGATATAGGAGCCCACAAGTAAAAGCAAAACAGTGGCCATGACAAGCCACTAAGAGAAGGAATAAACAGTTGGCCCAAAAGAGGCCCAGCAGGATTAAGTTATTATGGTAGGAATAACAGTACAACATTGCAATAAATAAAGAAAACCAAGAATGGGCCAAAGAAATGTAAGGCCCATCATCAGACAAAGTCCAGCTCTTGAATAGAGCGAGAAAGCAAAGAAAAGGCCACATAAGAGGTCAAAAAACACGGACGGCAAGCCTCCGGATCACGGCAAACGCATGAACAGCAGATAGATTTTTGGACATATCCGAAAGGAAAGCACGCGCAAGGCCCAGGCACCACCAGCATGTACCCAGCCAATATGGGACGTGGTGGGGCCATGGGCCAGAGGTAAGAGGTAAAGGGGGTATGGTTTGGTGGTGGGAAGAGGAGAAAAGACCTATTTTGTGGCTCCTGCCCAAACCCTTTTGGGAGGTACGTCTTACTGGGATGACAGACCACCCAAAAGAGGCAAGGTTGAGGGGGGAACCGTTAGGTGCATGCCTTGAGGGAAAGAGAGAGAAAGCATTTATGTCATGGCGGGTAAGAGTGCTACGGTGGAGTGAGGAATGAAACAAACCTGCCTTTGTCCGGCAAGGGTGAGTGTCACACACTTTTGGTGGTCGGTAAGTACGCCTAGACCAGACAAAGGCGGTTAAGGGTTAAAGTGGTAAAAAACTAGTCACGGCAGGCACTATAAAAGGACCCTTGCCGTGTCCTGAAAAGAGGATCAAAAAACAGAGTATATTCACGGAGTAAAAAGAAAGCAGAGTAAAAGAAAACAAGAGAAAGAAAAGAAAAATATAAGAGAGAAAACAGAGGAAAGAAGAGAGGAAATTGAGGAAAAAAGAGAGATAACACAATGGGCATGCACCAGTAGGTCAATTTCCCTCTCTCCCCTTTCAAATCCTGCTCTCTTCCAAAACATAACAAGGATTCCTTTTGGGCATTAACCATTCAGGTCCAACTCCCTCAAAGTCATTAATCCCCACAGCAGGATCTTTTTCTGGGAGATTATTTGCATTGAGAGGAGGCGTTCTCCTCTCTTTGGTTTTGCTTCTGCAAACCAAACTTAAAACTTGACTTTATGCCCATTCTTGATTAGTTCATATTATTTTCTTTCTCCTTTACTTTCTCTGTAAATGACATTATCACGATTGTAATCATGTTTTATAAGTAGGGATTACTCGGCAATTTTTGTTAAATAGTCAAAGTACTCTGTTTTGTTATTATTATTATATCTGGCTGTCATAACTCATTTGAAACAGTTACGCTTGCCGTAAGCCTACTCCTGGTAGACAAGACATAGTTCGTGCACAAACTGGCCCAAGTTGAGTTACGATTTGATTGGTCTCAACTCCCTTACTCAGAAATATCCGGGCCCATTACCGTAGGAGGCAGCCCAGGTCAACGCACAATACGCAAAAAAAGGCCTCTCCACTTACAAGTATGAATCCCACATACACATAAAAGAAGCTCCATATATCATTTATACAAATAAATAGGGCAAAACTTGGATTCAATACCTTGAGTGCACTAGATCCGTTTACAACAATGACACTTGGTCAAATTTGAACACGTGTTGTGGTCATAATAGGGTAATGAACCCAAGACAAGTTCTACATTATATAATGCCTTATAAAGTGTATTAATGGTACATTATATAATGCCTTATGTCTTATAACTTCAAGTCTTCAACCACTCTTATACTTTATTATTAATTTTTTTTTCATCTTTTGTGTTTGTAGTTTGACTTCATTTCACCCAAATCCCTAGATCAAATAGTCTTAAATACATTTCTTAAAAATCTACTATAATTTTATTTTCCTTAAAAACCCCACAAGAATTATATTGAAAATGAAAATTGGATTATGTATTTAACATGTGATCAACAATATTTGAGGTATTAAATTTAATTCTCGAAGGAAAATATTGTAATTCCACTTCTACTATATAAGACTTAGAAATTAACTTTAACCAATTAAAAACCAACTTTGCCAAATGCCTATTATTAGTTTTTTTTTTTTCTTCTTCTTATTTTTAAGGGGAAATTGCATTTTATCCACCTGTGGTTTGGTCCGTTTTAACAATGCTCATCCATGATTTAAAAGTTGTCACTTAACCCACCTGAGGTGGCCTCCGTTAGACCCCCGTTACCCACCTCTGCCATTTCCGTTAAAAAATCCCCTTTACTATATAAGCCAAAATTAGAACCCAAATAGAATCCTAAAAGAAAGAACAAGCTCTCTCCCTCTCTTTACCTTAGAATCCCTAAAAATCTCCAAACCCGTAATCCCTTTCTCTCTTCACTTAGATTGCCAAAGTGAAATCTGACACTTGCAAGCAAGAAGGTGTATTGAAGCTTGGGTTTTCCTCTATAGCAACTTTAGCCCAGTCTGCTTCACACTCTCCATCAAAGTCGCCAACACAAGCACCTGCTCCTAAAACTTTAGCGTCGTCGCCTACAGTTAGAAAGACTCTAGTGTTTACTCCGTCTCTAGCGGTGGTGAACTCTCCACCATCTCCTCCTCTAGCTTCTTCTAAGGCTCCGGTGAGTCCTCCATCTTCGATTAGTACTCCACCTGCTAAAGCTCCCGGACTGGCTCAGAGTGGTGCCGTTTTGAACAAATTTGGGTTATTTCTTTGGATTTGTGGTTGTAGCAATATTGACCCATTAACCCACAAATCCATTAAACCCAAAAATTTTGAACCTAGCAATTTAAACAGATTGCTGGGTTTTTTATTTTTTACTTGCAAATCTGGGCTTTTTTTAGAGAACCCAAGAAAAGAAAAAGGGTTAAAGTTTTATTTTGTGATTGTTTTATGAAGAATTAAGTAGTCAATTTGAGCAGATTGTTAGTTTTTTTTAGAGAACCTAGCAAAAGAAAGAGGGTTAGAGTTTTATTTTGTGATTGTTTTATGAAGAATTAAGTAGTCAATTTTTGGATTTAGCGGTGGAAGGCTAGCGAATCTGTGGGTGTATGTTCACATGGATTTGTGGGTTTGTTTGTGATTGTAGGTGTATTGGTTTTCTTTTATGTTTTATGTGAAGAAGAAGAAGAATGAGAGAAAAGAGGAGAGAGACATAAAATATAATGAAAAATACACATTTACCCCTATTTTTAACAGTGAAAAGGGAGAGGTGGGTAATGGGGGTCTAACGGAGGGCACCTTATATGGGTTAAGTGATAACTTTTAAACCACGGGTGGACATTGTTAAAACGGGCCAAATCACAATTGGGTAAAGTGTAATTTCCCATATTTTTAAAATAAAAATTTGGACCTAATGAGCAGTAATCAAAACAACATCACTTTTATATTGACTTTAACTTATCATTATTGTTACTTTTATATGTATCAATCTTCAATCATAACGTGTGGCAGTAGTAGTTGTGGGAATTTTGGGCAAGAGACTTGTAATTCAAGTAGCACTTTATAATTCTTGTTCAAATAATCAATTCTCTATTGTAACCAATGAATTATTTTAAAAAGTGTTTTTTTTTTAAATTTATAAATTTGTATTTTTATAATTCAATAGTTGGAGGTTGAGGGTATTTGTACATTATATGTCTTTGTTTAAAGTAACAAAATGTGCCAATTAGTTGAATTACAAACTTATAGTACACTTGGCAAGCTGAAGAAGATAAAAAAGAAAAAGAAGTGATCCTAGTCTTCCTAGAGTCATTATTTTCACTTTTCACAATGTCTCTAACCACTAGGTAGGGTGTTTATATTGTCAGCCTTGTAAGGGAAATGATTTGAGTTGCGGGTTAGAAAAAATACATATTGTAATTATTAAAAAAAAATAAAAAAGAGTAGGTTGCTTCTTGTAATATCAAGAAACCACAGGGGAGTTTTTCCGAATTTATCATAATAGAGATCAATCAATCACGGTCATACGGTCATAGTACTAAGTACTAACGGCGAACATTGGCGCTTGCCCCGCGTGAGACCTATAAATTAAAATCGCTCCCAAAAAATAAAATTTCCCAATCTCACAGATTTTTCCGTCACGTTCAAAATCAAAAACCCCCCACCAAAACTTTACATTTCTCCGCTCGAACATTTTCAAAGTTACTCTCAAAGGTCAAAGCTGTTTTTTTTTTTTTCTCTCTCTACAATGGCCGATGAAAGCTTGGCTTTTCACAGAAGAGACCCTATAAAGTCCTCAGGTACACATATTAGGTTATCGTTTTGCTCTACTTTTAACCGTTGAAGAAATTAGCTCTTAAACCCTCTTCGTTTTCACACTCTCTCAGCATTCAAACGAGCTATTAATCAATTAATTGTTCAAGGAAATAACAAACACCGAATTAGGTTTGTTTAATAAATTTATTTGATTGTTGAATAAGCATGTAATATTTGTCTAAGGGGTTGTTTGGCATGTAATTGGTTTTTATTGTTTTTTGTTTGGAATGGTTCAAAAAAATCGAACTAGACATGTTAAAAAAAAAAACTAGTCTATTTTTTTTTTTTGTTATTTCAAATATTCATTCCCTCCACAATTGTGTTTTCAAAAATTTGAAAAATTTTCATGTTTGTTAAATTGGTTCTGATATGATTTTAGACAAACTTGATATAAAATAAAACGAATTTCAAATTTGAAATGGTTTTATTTTTGGTGCAGCTTGTGTATGAACTGGTTTATAAATTTGTAATTTACGAAACACCCCGAAATAGTTTACCTTATTATAATATGAGGCTGTGATGTTTGCATGTGAAAATTGCTAATTTATGTATCTGGTGGTTAGTTGGGAATGTTGCTGCAAATCGAAGACGGCAAAATGCGGTTACTGTGGGAAAAGAAAGGAGGGAATCATTGGTGCGGGCAAAGCGGTTATGCAGAGTGGGGATTAGTGGCGATGCTGATGCTGATGTTTCTCTTGATAGTGAAATGATGATTGATGAAGAACAATCAATTTTGGAGGCTCAAACTTCTTCGGCAGTGGAAGGGTTGAAGTCTGCTGTGGCATACCAGTATGTCTATCTTAGATTTTGCTTGAATAATATGTCAACCTTTTTATTTTTATTTTTTTTTATGATAAGTAATAATATGCGAACAAATTTAAGTTCTTATTCTGTACTGATTTGAATATGTCCAGTGTTAAGCTTTGGTCTACTTGTATGTTTTCGCTACGGCTTTAATTGAGAAATGAAATTGGCATGAGTTGGAATTGTCTGAAGTTTTTATTGGGAAAAAGAAAAAAGAGACTAGGAATTGTCTGAAGATTTTTTAGCATAAATCATATTCTATCGTATGATATAACAGTTGGTTCCTCATGAAATATAATGAAATGTGAGTATTTTTACTACTTCTCCACCTTGCTTAGTTGTTTCCCAAATCCTATACATCTTTTCATATTCTTGTGTTTCATCTATGTTTCTTTGTCTATATGCATGCAGAAGTTCAGGCTTCTGGCAGTGTCCACTTTATTATAGAAAATGACCAAATATGTTGTATGATTGCTAGGGGGAAAGGTGCAATGCAGAAGAGAGTGGGTGCCCTTCGTGATTTAAGGCGTTTATTGTCAAAATCTGAATTCCCTCCTGTTGAAGCTGCTCTTAAAGCTGGAGCAATACCCATACTAGTGCAGTGTCTTTCATTTGGTTCTCAGGATGAGCAGGTCTATCTCATTCCACTTTTATATATTTTTTGCATCAAAATATAATGCTAACCAGTATCAAGTTGAAAGGAAAAGGGAAGAAGAAAATCCAAATCTCTATTACTGTTAGGTTCTAATTATCTAGTAGTGAGCCTTTCCAAATTTCAAGTGTTGAAATGATGTTCAGTTGTTTTTAGGACATGTAATATTTGCTTATAAATTTTTCTGCGAAAGTAGTGCATCAACCATGGATGCGCCATTAAGGATGGGTGACTGAGTAATGAAATTTGGAAGTAAACATACTGATTATTCTGCCCTCTTTGTTATATTGCAGTTGCTTGAGGCTGCTTGGTGCCTCACAAACATTGCAGCAGGAAAACCTGAAGAAACAGAAGCTTTGTTACCTGCATTGCCTTTACTTATTGCTCATCTCGGAGGTTGGCAAGGACCTTATACATTCCTTTTGATGTCAGAGAATGTTTTCTTCTCTTTTCTTACAAAACACAATAACAAAAATTGTGAAAGGAACTTTTGATCCCGTGGTTTGTAAGCATTGTGGGATGATGAAGTGATTGTGAATACCATATATTAACTTTGAATATAGAAACCATGAGATTTGAACATTGGTAATTCATGAAAGACGTTGTGCCATAGATTGTTACTTCACATCTGCAATGGTTCTAGCAACACTGGCAGTTGATTGTCTAGGTTGTTTATTTGTAACTGCTTGAGCTTAGTCAGCAATTGTGGATGGCTGGATGCTGCTAACTTGGAGCACATAGAATCACTCTGGCCTGAAAATCATGGTCTGAGTTGTTTAAAAAAGAAAAGCTGCTAATATGAATCAGAGCAGTTTTCATCTAGAATTTCAAAGTGAGAGAATTAATGGCGATCTGTATACTTCTTTAGTTCCATTTTCACTTTTAGTGTTCCAGAGTATACTCTGTTAATGCTTTTATGGTTGAATCTGCCACTGTATAAAGATCTAAGATAAATAATTGTGGTAGTGGCTGGTCCTTGTTCTGTTCAAGGACCTGTGTCTTTCTCAAAGACATTCTTTATTGTCTCCTCTTTTAGTGATTCTGCTTATTGTTTATCTACTATATGTGTATGATTTGTTTGTATATTTAATCATGCTTGAAACTGTCTTAAATCATTTGCTGCTTTTGGTTCTGAATTTATAATGTGTTGATGGTGCAGAAAAGAGCTCCTTGTCTGTTGCTGAGCAGTGTGCATGGGCATTAGGAAATGTTGCTGGTGAAGGAGAGAAGCTGAGAAGTGTCTTGCTATCACAAGGGGCCTTACTACCTCTTGCAAGAATGATGCTGCCAAACAAGGGTTCAACCGTCAGAACATCTGCTTGGGCATTGTCAAATCTAATCAAGGTTTTAAACCTTCACAGAATGACAAACATCATGCATGCCTACATACATACATATATCAAAGACATTTTTTGCAGGCCACACTCTTTGTGTACACATATATACATGCTAAATATAGGAGATATTCTTTGCAGTCACCACTCTTTAGTGTTGGAGATGGCAATGACCTGGCTGCCCATTTGCCTTGTTGATCATTCTGCCTGCCTCACCCGCCTCTTTCTAATCATTCTTATTAAAAGTTTGACAGTATTTTTGATATTTTGATTTTGTTTTCATACTGGATTCACCATTCTGATGCATTTTTGACATTTCATTCTTCTCAAGCAAATGTGGTTTGACTTTCTACATTATATGAATACAAAGGCTCCGTATATGTATTACTTTCATAGTTGTTCATTATGGAAAATATTTAGTGTGCATGGGTGTGGGTGGGCGTGTCAGTGTGAGCTCTTTTTCTCAAATTTCATTTACATCATGACTTCAGTCTGCTTGAGTGTAGGGACCAGATCCTAAAGCTGCAACAGAACTCATCAGAATTGATGGAGTGCTGGATGCGATTGTTCGGCACTTGAAAAAAGCGTAAGTGGAGGTTTATCTCTTTTGCAGTTTTCTTAGTGAATTAGAGTCTTCTGGCTTTTATGTTATGAAAGACGGTGCAAGCACATATTCTTCATTTCATAGGTAATTAAAACAGATGCTTCCAAGGCCCTAAATTTTATATAAAAAAATTGTCCAGTCAGTCCTTTGATTTGTTTATGAATACAAAATGGGCTGGTTGCTGACCAGTTCAATTTAGTTGTAACCCTTTTTAATGGTCACCTTCTTACTTGTTGGTATCACCATGTTGTTGCACTACGTAATAATAGAAATTGAACACACAATATAATTCAAAAAAGAAGAAGTTTAATAAAACATTATTGCTTCTGCTTCATGCTCCTTAGCATACACATTCTTTTGCATTTTCTATTTTTTTAGAAATACCAATAGGGATTTCCTGCCAAAAAATGGCTAGTTATCAGTGCCTATTTGTTATGGTTTATTGGTTAGCTTATTAAGTATAAGTTTTTGAAGCCTTTATTTAAAATATACAAAACAAATTAAGCTAAAATGGACACTAATGAAGTGTTTGGTTTGGGGAATCTAACGTGCCCTCTGGCATCTAGATTCCTAGGAATGTGATGCCAGGGGATTTGGATGGCTGGGAATGTAATTATGTCCATGTTTGGTTTGATTATGAATATGATAAGATTTTCAGAAATATGAGATCCACGTGTTTGGTTTATTCTTAGGAATCCTATAGGAGTTATTTATTCTTTCTAAAATATCCTTAGATTTGTTAAAAGTTAAAACTGAAAACAATTTCAAGCTTATTATAATCACTTTTATGTGGCTTCTTACTAATGAATAATGAGAAAAATAATATGAGCCATAAATCAAGTCAAATCTCCCAAAATGATAGACTAGTATTTCCAAGTGACACATACAAGACCAAAATAATTATTTTAATTTCTTTTTGTTCATGGTTTATTAGGACATCATACCCTGTCAATTAATATTATTTATTTTCTTCAAACATTAAAATGGTTCCAAGTACAAGATAAAAATAAAATTCTCTTTGTGGGTGTTCCAAATGTGAAGAGAGCAAAGAGATAGAGGAGAGGTATTTGATTAGAAACTAGTGTTGTTTTAGTTAGGCAAAGGGTATTAATTTAGGGAGTATAATGGTCACTTCAAAAAAGTACTACTTTTCCAAGCCATGGAAATGTGGAAACCCACCTTTTTAAGAGGGAATTCGCATTCCCACAAAAGTGAGATTATATAGGAATTTGGATGCTTGTGGACATTTGGATTCCCTTGAGCTATTTGCAACCAAACATGAGAATTTGAGGGATTCCCGAGAATTCAAAAATATTACTTGAACCAATCAACTGGGAAGTCTTCATTCCTCTTGGTGATATTATTATGCAACTTTCACAGAAAATTTTATCATGTGTCATCACTTTGCATTGAAATAAGGTTATCTCATTGCTCCTGAAAATCTTATTTTCTTGGATTATTATTATTATTTTGGGTTGAAGAGGACAGATATCTAATTGTAATTCAATTCCTTCTCAAATTCAGGGATGATGAGTTGGCAACTGAAGTAGCATGGGTAGTTGTGTATCTCTCAGCCCTTTCAAACGTCGCTACCAGTATGCTGGTGAAAAATGATGTCCTTCAACTGCTTGTTGATAGATTGGCAACATCAAATAGCTTGCAATTGCTCATTCGGTAGTAAAATAATGCTTTATTTGTTTGAACTTATTCTTTCTGCAAAAAATGCATTAATTATTTATTTGGAAACAGCTCAGGAATGTTCGTTATATGATGGTTAATGGTTTATATTCATATCACGTTTTTCATGCACTTTCTAGTCTATACTTGTCCAAGATTCTCATATGGTAGCTATTTCTTGTGTTCTCAGTCTCATGGTACGTATTGATAGTACAACATGAATTTGTATTGGCTACATGAATGTGGATGGGGAAATGAATGAGAATGAATGGAATTGACTTAATTTGAGGTAGTCACCCTCCAAGAAGAAGAGAAAAGGGAGAGAAGAGAATTTGAGAGGAAAAAGTGAGAAAGTTTGATCTTATTTCCTCAATGATGAAATGCTATGTATTACAAGCTTAATGATGCACATTTTTTTTTTAACAATCATCTCTTCAAGATTTGAAAGTAAGCTTTGAGTGGTACATCTAGCTATATTGATTAAATGATTTCTAAAGTGGTTGTTGTCTTGTTGCGGATTAATATTGACAAATTGTATTTCATTTAGGTGCTGCGAAGTCTAGGTAATCTTGTGGCTGGTGATTCCCACACAATTTATGCTGTTCTTGTTCCTGGACATGATATTACAGGTTAGTGAGTCATGTTTTCTGCTTGTTGGTAAACCTCACCATCTATTTCGTGCAAAAATACTTGCGTTTATTCTTATTATTATTTTACATCATTTCAGACAGTGTCATAATAGTCCTAGTAAAATGTTTGAGGAGTGAACACCGGGTCCTGAAAAAGGTATGTTAGTTTGTGTTAATTTTTATGATTCTACCTTAAATCACTCGTTCTAAGTGGAAGCTCTATCATTTATGCAGGAAGCAGCGTGGGTGCTTTCTAATATAGCTGCTAGTTCTGTTGAACACAAGCGGTTGATTAATTCTAGTGAGGCAGTGCCTTTGCTATTGCGCCTTCTTTCCACAGCACCATTTGACATAAGAAAGGAAGTAGCATATGTACTGGGCAACCTATGTGTTGCCCCACTGAAGGTGATGGAAAACCAAATTTGATCCTGGAGCACTTGGTTTCACTTGTTAGTGGAGGATGCCTGCCTGGTTTTATTGATTTGGTTAGATCTGCTGATACCGAGGCTGCAAGAGTAGGACTTCAATTCATGGAGCTGGTAAGCAATCTGATTGAGCATCTATCAATTTAGTGTTTGTTAGAGGATCTTGTTTATCTGCTATCTAGGATAATTGTTTTCTATGTATTTTGGTTTTATTTTATTAGTGTTATTAAGGCTTATAAATCATGTAGATTGAGAAAAATTAGTTTTCTGTTGCTTAATAATTTGGACTCTTTTTATTGATAAGAAATAATAATTTGGACTCTTTTTCCTTGTTTTGTGAACACGGTACATGCATGCACTAGCACCACAGTCATGAACTTAGAGAGTTACATTTATTTGTAGTCTTGATTTTGCATATTGCTTTGAGTTGGCAAAATGTGAAATGATTATTCTACAAATGGATCAAATTGGCACATTTTTACAAAAAGTTTATGATTTAATTTATTCTTAGCAGACGATCTGTCAGACACATCTGCATTTGCCTGTGGTTTAACATAGAATTTTGAGGAGCTAGGCCTGGTGGAATTGACATAAGGAGATGGGCCAGATGGCTCCATATTCCCTGATCATCTTGTGTTAATCTTTATGTGAGGTAGGGTTTGCTATATAACCTTGGGAGCTGACATATGGGAATGGTTGATGGAAAGGGTACCTTACCCATAGAGGAAGGGTTGCTCACTTCTTTTCTATGGGTGTTTTTGTGGGCAAAAGGCAGAAGGATTCACTAAACTTTGAACCATTTTCAAACAGACCACCTGTAGTTTCAATTTTGTGTTATTCACTCACGAGGTTAGGGAATTGGTAAAGTTGATCCTTTCGTCTCACTTCAATTAATTGAAGAGGGGAGAGAGTGATCACATGCAGGGCACCCGGTCACTTTATCATATAGTATGCATTTTAAATAATGTTAGCTCTAGGAATTGGGTCTTATCGATCTACTTTATTTCATTTGATTACTCATGTTTTTTCAAAAGAATTGTTGTTTTTAGGATCCTGATCAATCATCCATTCATTGAAAATTTTCATTTTAAAAAAAAAAAATTATTGCAGGTGATCACTTTATTATATAGAATTCATTTTAAAATAAAATTTTCATTTTTAAAAATCCTCCTCCTCCTCCTCCTCTGTCCATATATTCCCTCTCTTACACAGGCTCACATGGGCATGGCCAGCTTTGACCCATTCCTCACCAAGCTTCCTTATTTCCCCTCACTGATCTCCTTCCCCCACATCTAACTAATTGTTACTGCAGCAGCAGATATTCTGGTGTGTGATTCTTAACCAAAAAAAAAACTTTAATTTGAAAAGAAAAACCATTAATCCCTAATTTGTTGGAACCTTAATTACTTTGCCCAAATGACAATTTTCTTCCAACCTCATCCCCTTCTCGATCTATTATAATTTCAGAGCCCATCACAACTACATAACCCTATGCTACTCAATTTATATCCCCACCACCCATGTATCGCAGCTGAATTCCCTATCAGTTCAGTCCAAAATCATTCGTTTAAAACTATCAAATCAATTCAGCCCTAGATCCCACAACAATTCAATATTATGCCCCAATCTTAATTCCATGGGCTCTTCTTCTTTAACCCTGTCTCCATGGCCACAGACGCCACCGCCAAGTTCCATAAAGCACACTTCTGCCTGATCCCACAGCCCCCAGATTTTCACCCCGAGCTCACTGTCTCAACATCATGGCCATGCTGCGGATCAACACCATTAAGTCCCATATGCAAGCTCTTCGGTCATGCTTGATTGAGTCAGTGTTCTAGTGAGCCCATGGGTGTGCGTGAGAGAGAGAGAGAGAGAGAGAGAGAGAGAGAGAGAGAGAGAAGGCAGAATGGGTCAAAAAGAGGGTGATTTTGGTGCGTTACTAGTGAGAGAAGAAGAAAAATGAAAGAATAATAAATTATGTTACATTTTATTTTAAAATCATTTTTATATAATAAACTGATAATATGCTAAGGAAGTAATAGAGAGTATGATTTCGAATATAATAGAATGACAAAAAAGAATACTTGTGGCCAACTCCCAAAAAACTGGACTATGGTTTGATTGTAGTTGTAAACTGATTACGTGTAATGCACATGATCACTTGCTGTCCATTTCAGTTCACTGAAGTGAGGTGGAAAGGATCAATTTTACCATTTTCTTAAAAACACTTAATTGAAACTTCATAATTTTGAAAATGGCTCATAGTTCAAGGGGTCTTTTTGCATTTTACCCCTTTTTTGGGGGCTGGGTAGGCAAGGTTCAGAAAGATGTTGCATGATTACTCAACAAGGATGATCACTGTCATTTTTTCCCCTTTTGCTACATTAAGTTGGGGGTGGGTATCAAACATTGGATGTCATCATTGGAAATGTCAGGAGGTACCAAGAACTAAGGGATCATTGGCTGCTCACGGGCATATTTTGTTACTTGTAGTCTCCTTTTTTAATGTGTTTTGTTTCATCAATAAACACTTTTTTCCTGTTACGATGTTTGATGTTTCAAATATTGTTTTACCAAATCAATATTTGGGTGAATTGTTGTATAAGAATAGTGATTGCTTTTTTATGCTTTTGCTCTTGACAATTTCAAAAAAATTACAAGCCTGATGACATATTTATCATGCAAGCAGGTTTTGAGAGGCATGCCAAATGGTGAGGGCCCAAAACTTGTTGAACGAGAGGATGGGATTGATGCAATGGAAAGATTTCAGTTTCATGAAAATGAAGACTTGAGAAATATGGCAAATGGTCTGGTTGATAAGTACTTCGGGGAAGACTATGGGGTTGATGAGTAGGGCAAGTGACGTGGTGATACAAGAGCGAAAAAAAGGGGCAAGCGTCTCCCATGACTTCTGGCTATCATCTTCTGTCCCTGTATGCTACACATCCTCTGAGGATTCTTTGCCAATCCTCTCTCTGCAAATTATGAGTTGGCTTAAGAATTTATTGTCCAAGTGAATAGAATTTGGCCGGGATATGGGTTGGTTTAAACATGTAATATAATGTGTGTTTATCACCAATAAAAAAAAAATGTAATGGGTGTGTAGCTGTGTGGCCTCTGTTTGTCATTGTTGTAAGGAACCTGTTGTTCTAGATGTTATATTTTCACATGTATCTTGTATGGGTAAATTGTTTTGGATTGCTGTATGGAGATGATTATTTCATTCTGATAGAGCTCATTGAGTTATTTTTTTCTTTTTCATTTTTTTTGCCACTTCCTTTTCCCAGAGGATTTCAGGGTTTTGTTTATCCGTTGATGGTATGTTAATTTCGGGACATGGACCATTGTATTTCGAAAAATACTTTTTTCTTAAAAAAAATATATATATATATATCTTATCTTGGTAGTTGGTAATAATGACAACACATTATGGTGGATGTCTCTTGTAAATTGCTCTCATAGAGATGGGTTTCTTCATTCTTTTCTTCATCAATTCTAAATATACATAAGTGAACAAACTTATTAAAAAAAAATTGTAAAATATGAACGATGACCATATTTTTTGGTCAGTTAAATAAGGTGGTTGGTTTGGGATTCAAAAAACATTTCCAAAAGAAATGGTTGTAGGGTGACTTAAAATTACAAAGTTAATTGTACTCTAGTATAAATCAGTATTAGAATTCGTAGATGTTATTCTACATTTTTACATCTATGAAAAATTAACTTTTTACTATAAAATTGACAATTTGGGGTTCGTCTTCCAAACTATGTTTTCTAATTAGGTGTGGGGCTTATGTGTCAGTGAGACATATGTCTCATGCGGTAGTTTGGAGTTTAATGGTCATAACAAAGTGCAACAAATTTTTATCTTATACAATTATATACATTTTTCTAAAATCCTTACAAGAAAATATGATGTCTCTTTTATTTATTTTTTTATTCTATAGAATCATTGTAAAACCCAACTAAAGTAGAGAGGAGATGATAATTTTTTTTTTTTTTTTTTTTTTTTTTTTTTTTTTTTTGAGAAACTTAAGTAGGAAAAGGAATTTGTTTGGATTAAAAAAGACTTAGAACTGGTAAAACAAATTAGAGTTAAATAGGAAAAAGAAATTGTTTGAATTAAAAAACACTTAGAATTGGTAAAAAAAATAAAAAAAAAATTAGAAGGTTTCCTTGAGGTTACAAGAAGCTAGTCGATAATTTGTAAGTTTTGTGAATTTCAATTAATTGAAAAAGTTTCTTATTGTGTCAATTGAAATAAAATTTCTTGTAATCGGTCAAATAATGGACCCATTATCGAATTTATCCTACATTAAAAGAAATTCATTAATATCTTAACTTGATGGTAAAGAATAATAAATTAATCTGCAAATAAACAAGTTTTCTTGCCATTTTGATCAACTTTATCTAATGTAAAAAGCAATATAATAATAATAAGTTTTATGATAACTACTTTTTATCATCAAATTACGAGTTTGATAAATTTTTTTTTCTTGTACGAGATTTAAACCTCAAGGTTAGACCCTTTATAGTGGTACTTTGGTTATGTAATATATATATATATATATATATATATAACTGAAGCCTCTGAAACTCTCACAATTTTCCACATCATCACAATATTTAAATTAAATTATCATTTTATTTAAATAAAATTATTTTTGTTTAGTCCAAACTTAATAAGGAGTGAAATTCTATCTCTCTAATAAGTCCAACTTAAATTCAAACTCATCATTATCATTTTTTTCAAACAAAATTATTTTTGTTTAATCCAAACTTAACAATCAAAATAATAATAATCCCTTAAATTAAAATTTGATAGGTTTTTTAAAAGAAAAATTAGAAAGGGATAATGATAAGTTAATGAATAATAATCATAACCTAAAAAATAAAACTAGGCAAAAAAATTAATGAATTTTGTAGGGAAAAAGTAATGAATAATTTCATGATGGTTTTCATTTCAAATTATATAGATTTGATAAATTTCAAATTAAAATGTTACCAAAAATGATAACCTTGGGAGATTTAAAAAATAAAGTGGTTGAGAATTTGAAAAATATAATTGCTAGAAATGAATAAATGAAAAATATTTACAAAAAAGAAAAAGAAAAAAATTTACCCAAGACTTGATTCCTTGAAAATAAAGTACCATACAAAAAGATAAAGATAAATCACTGCACAGTCCACACTCTAAATACTAATTACTATTTTAAATATTTATAATCCACTTAATAGTATAAAATTTACAAAAGAAAAAAAAAGTGAAAAAAAAAAATTACCCAATACTTGATTTCTTGAAAGTAAAGTACCGTACAAAAAAGAAAAAGGTAAAGATAAATTATTCCACAGTCCACAATTTAAATACTAATTACTATCTTAAATATTTATAATCCACTTAATAATATAAGATTTACAAAAAAAAAAGTGAAAATAAATTTACCTAGTACTTGATTTCTTGAAAGTAAAGTATTATACAAAAACTAAAAAGTTTATGTGGGGGCCGGCCCAAAAACAATGGGCTATTCCTAACTCAGGCCCATCCGAGGAGCGTCCTGTCCGAGGAAGAGTCTCGTAGGCAACATTATCCGATCCCGGTAGCTTCAAGGAAACCCTTCCGAGCAGCAATTACTCCTCGGACATCACGAGGCCCGGACAAGGAAGCAGTGCTCGGCCATCTTGGCTCACCGTCCCCAAACATATAAAATGAATTAACTTCAAAATATCTCGCATGAAAGCTACCACCGCATTAATGGCACCCCAACCACCCTCCCGGCCGCATTAATGAGGAAGTGACTCTGAACAGATCCGCCTAGGTCTCTCGCAACTCACAAGAGGGTGATGATGGCGCGTCGATGGGACAGTGCTCAAGTGGATGCCTAGATGGTCAACAGGTGTAAGGGTGAGATGAAAAGAAGAGAGCTATATAATGTAGTGGAGTCCCTCAAAGAAGGGTGCGGGAGAATTGTAAGGGTGAGAAGAGAAATAAAATCGGACTTGAGAAATCTTTCCGGACTTTCTTTCTTCCTTTCGATGAAAAAGTATCTTGCATGCATTAGACCTAGAATTTTCACTGAAGCCAAGTTCTTTAACCCATTCTCTACAAATATTTATTGTGGGTTGTGCTTTGGGCTCGGGCACGATCAACGGAAATCGGGCCAGGAAAATCGTGCAACCACAGTTTATATTTAAATAAAATTATCATTTTATTTAAAAAATATTTATTTTTGTTTAGTCCAAACTTAATAAGGAGTGGAACTCTATATCTCTAATAAGTCCAACTTAAATTCAAACTCATCATTATCATTTTTTTAAAACAAAATTATTTTTGTTTAATCCAAACTTAACAATCAAAATAATGATAATAATCCCTTAAATTAAGATTTGATAGGTTTTTTAAAAGAAAAAAATTAGAAGGGGATAATGATAAGTTAATGAATAATAATCATAACCTAAAAAACTAAAACTAGGAAAAAAAATTAATGATTTTTATAGAGAAAAAGTAATGAATTATTTAATGATGGTTTTCATTCCAAATTATATAGATTTGATAAATTTCAAATTAAAATGTTACCAAAAATGATAACCTTGGAAGATTTAAAAAATACAGTGGTTGAGAATTTGAAAAATATAGTTTCTAAAAATGAATAAATGAAAACAATTTACAAAAGAAAAAAAAATTACCCAGTACTTGATTTATTGAAAGTAAAGTATCATACAAAAGGAAAAAGATAAAGATAAATCACTCCACAGTCCACGTTCTAAATGCTAATTACTATCTTAAATATTTATAATCCACTTAATAATATAAAATTTACAAAAGTTAAAAAAAAAAAAAAAAAAAAAAAAAAAAAAAAAAACCTAATACTTGATTTCTTGAAAGTAAAGTACCATACAAAAAGGAAAAAAAAAAAAAAAACGATAAAGATGAATCACTCCATAGTCTATAATCTAATTACTAATTACTATTTTAAATATTTATAATACACTTAATAATATAAAATTTACAAAAAAAAAAAAGTGAAAAACAAATTTACCTAGTACTTGATTTCTTGAAAGTAAAGTACCATACAAAAACCAAAAAGTTTATATTTAAATAAAATTATTTATTTTAGTCCAAACTTAATAAGGAGTGAAACTCCATCTCTCTAACAAGTTCGACTTAAACTCAAACTCATCATTATCATTTTTTTAAACAAAATTATTTTTGTTTAATCCAAACTTAACAATCAAAATAATAATAATCCCTTAAATTAAAATTTGATAGGCTTTTTAAAAGAAAAATTAGAAGGGGATAATGATAAGTTAATGAATAATAATAATAACCTAAAATATAAAACTAGGAAAAAAATTAATGAATTTTGTAGGGGAAAAGTAATGAATAATTTCATGATGGTTTTCATTCCAAATTATATAGATTTGATAAATTTCAAATTAAAATGTTACCAAAAATGATAAGCGTGGGGGCAATTCGATCAATAGGCCCATTAAGGTCAGGATTGTTGGGCACGTGGCCCATCCGAGGATGCGTATCCGTCCGAGGAGGCCAGGTCGATCATAATAAGGTTATCGAAGGAGGTGGTAATCAATATTACGAGGGTGAGGTGTCTTTGTATTCGACCGAGGACGCCATACTCCTCGACTTTGTGCGTCCGAGGACGAACAGGGCGCGGCCTTGTGGCGGTAGGGCCTCGAGAATCATGTCACCAATACAGATAGGATCACAGACTAAGGGTAAAAAGAAAAAGATAAACAAAATATCTGTAACCACATTTTTGCCTCTGCATTAATGACTTCTCAACCAACTCTCTGGCCGCATTAATGTAGAGGTGATACTGAACAAAGAAAGAGGCGGCTAAGTTATAGGAGGTGCTGGATGGGACAGAAAGGAATCCTCCGAACCCAACTTACACGTGTACGGTGAGGATGGAAAGCAAAAGGTGGTATATAAACTAAAAGAAGAACATGCAAGGGAGAGATCGAAACAGAAAAAGAAAAGAGAGAAAAGCACAAACAAAAGGGAAGAGAGCAAAAGTAGAGAAAAGGAATTGTATTGATCGCTAAAGAAAACGATCGTTGTACCAACTTTAGACCTTTAATATACATGAGGGTAAATCTTTTTAAGAGACCACAGTTAACCTAGTTCTTGACACCCACGCTCTACAAATCATATTGTGCAGGCCTTTTTACGTGCGAACCCAACCTTTATTACGGTTCGTTACGAATCGTGTCCTTACAATAACGTTGGGAGATTTAAAAAATATAGTGGTTGGGAATTTGAAAAATAATTGCTAGAAACGAATAAATGGAATAATTTATAAAATAAAATAAAAAATTTACCCAGTATTTGATTTCTTAAAAGTAAAGTACTAAACAAAAAGAAAAAAGGAAAAAAAAAAGATAAAGATAAATCATTTCACAGTCCATACTCTAAATACTAAGTACTATCTTAAATATTTATAATCCACTTAATAATATAAAATTTACAAAAGAAAAAAAGTGAAAAAAAAAAATTTACCCAATACTTGATTTCTTGAAAGTAAAATACCATACAAAAAGAAAAAAAAGAAAAGATAAAGATAAATCACTCTACAGTTCACAATCTAAATACTAATTACTATCTTAAATCTTTCTCAAAAAATTACTATCTTAAATATTTATTATCCACTTAATAACATAAAATTTACAAAAAAAAAAAAGTGATAAAAAAATTTACTTAATACTTGATTTATTGAAAGTAAAATTCCATACAAAAATAAAAAACTTTATATTTAAATAAAATTATCATTTTATTTAAATAAATTTATTTTTGTTTAGTCCAAATTTAATAAGGAGTGAAACTTTATCTCTCTAACAAGTTCAACTTAACTCAAAATCATCATTATCATTTTTTTAAAACAAAATTATTGTTGTTTAATCTAAACTTAACAATCAAAATAATAATAATCCCTTAGATTAAAATTTGATTGGTTTTTTAAAAGAAAAGTTAGAAAGGGATAATGATAAGTTAATGAATAATAATCGTAACCTAAAAAATAAAACTAGTAAAAAAATTAATGAATTTTGTTGGAAAAAAGTAATGAATAATTTCATGATGGTTTTCATTCCAAATTATATTGATTTGATAAATTTCAAATTAAAATGTTACCAAAAATGATAACCTTGGGAGATTTAAAAAATACAGTGGTTGAGAATTTGAAAAATATAGTTACTAGAAATGAATAAATGAAAAAAATTTACAGAAGAAAAAAAATTTACCTAGTACTTGATTTTTTTTAATTTTTATTTATCCAGTACTTGATTTCTTAAACGTAAAGTACCATACAAAAAGAAAAAAAAATATATATATAGATAAATCATTTTGCAATCTATACTCTAAATACTAATTATTATCTTAAGTATTTATAATTCACTTAATAATATAAAATTTACAAAAAAAATGAATTTTTTTTTACTCGATACTTGATTTCTTTAAAGTAAAGTACCATACAAAAAAAAAAATAAAGATAAATAATTCCACAATCCACTATCTAAATACTAATTACTATCTTAAATATTTATAACCCACTTAATAATATAAAATTTACAAATAAAAATGAAAAATAAATTTACCTAATACTTGATTTCTTGAAAGTAAAGTACCATACAAAAACAAAAAAGTTTAGAAATAATAAATATAAAAATTTTTAAAAATATAGACAATTTACGTTTTTTACTAAATAATATTCTTACAAGACTTTTTAAAGGATTAAAACTTTGATTATTAATAATATTTATATTATATAAGTAAGAACTATCTTATACATTTTAATATATACCTATATATATTAAGTATATTTATGTATATGCATTGCTAAAAACAAACAAATTTAATCCAAAAATCTGGTAAGAGAAAAAAGTTTCCCTTAAAATAAAATTAAAAAGAAAATTCTTTTAACCAATAAAATAAATAAGAAAAGAAAAGAGTAAAGAGCAATCACATAATAGAAATTGCGTAGCTCTAAAACCTCTGAGAAACCCTAACGAGCAAAACTTTGAGAGATCTTCTCGTCCTCAAACTCAATCATGGAAAAAGACCCATCTTTCTTGTTCTCTGGAATTCACTTCAACAAGAAGAAGTTCTCCAACGATTTCGCCAAGTTCCAGGTAATTATTAATTATTATATATATATTATTACCGTTTACTGTTCCCTGTTTGGTTTCTGAGAAAGTTGGGGATGATAAATCTTTTAACATTGTGTGTTTCATTTAGGAGAAGAAAGGGAGTGATATAAACGAAAGTGAAGAACCGAGAGAGGATTCAAGTTTCATTGAAAGTGGAAAATCCGAAGAGAAGGAAGGAAAGCTCTCTGTCAAGAAGCGGAAACGAAAGTCTGTGGGTTCTGGTAATTCTTTTCCTTAATTTTCTCATCTGGGTTTGATTTGAAATGCATTCAAATTAGCGTTATAAGCTTCTTTTTTTTTTTTTTTTTTTTTTTTTTTTTTTTGTGTTGGCAGGGGAAACGGTACAAGGATTTGATGTCTTTAAGAGTTCAAAATCAGCTGTAAAATCTGTAGAAGTGAATGAAGAGAACGATGAAGCCGAAAATGGGCCCTCTAAAAAAATAAAGGAATTGAATAGGCAACTAGAGGTTTCTTCTTATTCTATGTTCATTTGCTGCTTCTTTTGGTGATATGTCTATTTTGTTTTCTTTTTATGGTTTTGAAGTCCTGTTATAATTTTGACTTCTTTATTGTTTTTCAGCGGGATTCGTTGTCGCGTAAGAAGTACAACATTCATGTTTCTGGGAATAATGTAGCCACCCCACTTCAGAATTTTGATGAATTAAGCTCGAGGTATTCTTTATTATTTATTTTATAGATGTTGTCGCGGTTTATGTTTGCTGCACAAAGTTACCAGCTTTCTTCTTTCTTGCTATCATCATTGTTACTCGTACAAATATGTTAATGTCCTTGTTCTTAATTTCTTTTTATTATTTTATGAGTGAGTTTGGCCTCTGGAGGAGGGTGAAGGGGAAGGTTTAAACCTGTAACTCTGCTTCATGAGACTTGGTTTGCAACCAAGTGTGCTAGGAAAATCACCATTTTTTTTTTTTGGGGGTGTCTGTCAAATTTTACCTCATACAAGTAAATTACCATTGTAATATGTTATATAGAAAATCTTAGTTTTGTGTACCTCTCCCTCCCTCCCTCTCTCTCTCTCTCTCTCTCTCTCTCTCTCTCTATATATATATATATATATATATATATATATTAATGCCACTTCCATTTCTTACAGCATTAGGTGTTCTGAAGGGCATTCTGTTTCCAATTACATAAATGTTTAAAAAGTATTATTATTGCAGTTACTTTGTATTTTGTTTTTCTTTATGCAAATTGTTGTTGTTATAACTATTACTTAAAATAAGAATATATGTGGTTTGTTTGCAGATTTGGGTGTGAGCCCTATTTGTTACGTAATTTGAAAGAACAAGGATTTAAAGAGCCAACACCAATCCAAAGGCAGGCTATTCCGATCCTTTTATCTGTATGGTCCTCTATTTTCGCTATCTTTCACTTTGGCTAATTTGCCTTCTTCTTTTTCTTTAACTTTCGGTTATATACAAAATTAAGTGTGTAACATAAGCTTCATTAAACTTGATGAGTTGATGACTTGGTTGTTCTGACTGTTGTTAGCTCTCTTGTCATAACTTCATGTTAGGGCCGGGATTGCTTTGCGTGTGCTCCAACTGGATCTGGTAAAACACTGGCTTTTGCATGTCCCATGCTTATGAAACTTAAGGTATTGTTTTATGCCTTTTAACAACTTTTTCAAGAGATGATTTTGGAGTTTCCCTAATGAGCTTTATTCATATTATCAGCATGCGTCTACTGATGGCATCCGAGCTGTTATCCTCTGTCCTACCCGAGAGTTAGCTGCTCAGACAACCAGAGAGTGCAAGAAATTGGCTAAAGGGAAAAAATTTAGCATCAAATTAATGACAAAACAGCTAGTAGGAAAAGCTGATTTGTCAAAGTTGCCTTGTGATATACTCATATCAACACCACTTAGGTTAAGATTGGCTATTCGGAAAAAAAAGATCAACTTAAGTAGGTGTGTGATGTTGATATCTTGTTTATGCTTACTAATTCATGCTTTTAGATGGTTTGGTAAAAAAATCCTTTGACTAGTTTAATGTAACCTTTAAATGCCCTCCAATGTGGCCAATTAGCTCTAGCTCAAATGGCACTTCAGGACCCTTAATAATGAGATGGAGAATAAGGTTTTAGATAAGACTTGTAGGGTGCGTGTGTAATTTTCTAATAAAAATATAAACTGCTTCTAATGTGAAGAAGATTCCTCTCTTTTGACACTATGAAGGCTTGAAACAAAAATAACAGATTTAATGTTAGTTCAGTTGAGAAAATGATGGATGTTTTATTTCTCCCTGCTGATTTTCTGTTTAAATATTAAAAGATAAAAGGAACATGGGTGGAATTTTTTACTATAGAGCAATTTTATAGGAAATTATACATTGTAGACATCTATCAGTTGTAAAAAGAACGGTTTGAAATGCTTTCAATTGATTTTGGTGACATGCAGGGTTGAGTATCTTGTCCTGGATGAGTCTGATAAGCTATTTGAGCTTGGTATGTTGAAGCAGATTGATTCTGTGGTCAAAGCTTGCTCAAATCCTTCAATAATACAGTCCCTGTTTAGTGCTACATTGCCTGACTCTGTTGAGGAGCTTGCACGCACAAGAATGCATGATGCTGTTCGAGTTATTATTGGCAGGAAGTAAGATTGACCTACTTTATTATGAAGCTGTGGAGGATTCTTTGAAATGCATCTCTGTTAGTTTCCTAATAATTGATATATATACTACTTTTTTGAAAATATGAACAGGAACACTGCTTCAGAATTGATTAAACAGAAATTGGTTTTTGCTGGAAGTGAAGAAGGGAAACTTCTTGCTCTTCATCAAAGCTTTGCAGAGGTATGCCACATTCTGCTTTATCTCTCAGCATGTTTAGTATCTTTAAGAATGTTCTTTGCTTAAAAATGATGATTTTTTTCAAAAATTAAACAAAATTTGACTTAAAATGCCTATTAAGGCAGCAGATTGTTCAACAAGAGTATTTTGATCTTCCTGACCAAACTGCTTGTTGTATCTTGTGCTTGTCAGTAGAGTTTGAATCCGCCCATATTAATCTTTGTTCAAAGCAAGGAGCGGGCAAAGGAACTATATGGTGAACTGGCATATGATAAAATCAGAGTTGATGTAATCCATTCTGATTTGTCCCAATTGCAGGTAAAATCCTATTCCCATTATTTTGTTATAAGATATAACTTGTACGCATTCCTAAACTCCCTTGTCATTCTCTTTATAACTGTTTCACTCTACTGGGGCTTTGTGTCTTCTTTTTCTGTAACCTACTAGAATGGCCTGAGAAGTCATTAAACTACATTTTGGTGCTGAAGTCACATAGAACAGAATTTCCTCTTTTCTTTTTTAAGTTATCATGTTTTTGAGTTGTAGATTCTTTTATGTTCCAACAGTCATAGTAGACTTAATACTAATTTCTTAAACTTAATACAGCGAGATAATGTTGTCGATGACTTCAGAGCTGGCAAAACATGGGTTTTGATTGCCACTGATGTTATTGCCCGGGGTGTGGATTTTAAAGGTGTCAACTGCGTGATCAATTATGATTTTCCGGACTCTTATAACGCATATATTCACAGGATTGGTATGTGGCTTATCTCACTGCTCCTAGCTGTGATACTACTAATCTATGTGTATGGTTATGATGATGATTGTCAATAAACATTGCCCTTACTTCATGCACTTTTCAAATAATTCCTTAGCCCTTAGATCTATTACTTACACGTGATATGACGAAATGCTTATCACTAGAATTGTAAGATTGCTTTGAAATGATTGAAAAAGTTGCATGCCTCTGTGTTGGGGGCAAATGACTTTTTGTGGTCCCCATGACCAACTTTATCACTCTTCCATATAGGTCGGACAGGCAGAGCGGGGAGGACAGGAGAAGCTATTACTTTTTACACTGAGGCAGATCTTCCCTTTCTGCGGAACATAGCTAATTCGATGAAATCCTCAGGTTGTGAAGTGCCATCTTGGATCATGGCATTGCCCAAACTGAAATGGAAGAAGCACCGTCCACGAAGAGATTCAATATCAACCCAATCGAAAGATTAGGAAGAATAAAGAAATATCTCAAGGAGTTATCATTTGTTCATGGTTTCAAAATTCTAACATACGGAAGATTTTCCAAATTTTGTATTTGCAGCTTCTTCCAAATTTTGTATTTGTAGCTTGATATCTTCAGAAGCGTTTATCTTTTATCAATTAATTTTGGTTATGACAGGGAATGATATTTATATCTTTGTTTCATTGAAGAGATGAAAACTATGTACAATAATATGATTTTTTTTTTTAATACTTATTAATAAAACCATATTATTGTTCCTTCTGATGGAATCAATGGTTTGATGCACAATAGTTAACCCCTGTAGCAGGGCCGGTTTTTTATTGGATAATTTGGGGTACTCCACATGGAAATATTAAATAAATATTTCTAAATTTAGATGATGTTTATGATCATCATTATCAATATTTGTTTTTAGGCAAATAAAAGCTAACCTCTATGATTGCAGTGTATGCATCTGAACTATAATTCTATAAGTTTCTTCATGGTCGTGTTGTTGGACCCCTAATGCCTATTACCTAACACTGGCGAATTAAAATCCCCAACCCCTTATTTGCTGTGAAGCACCCGAAAATGATGTTTCATTTTTCATTGGGTTTGGATTATTGAGTTTTAGTGCCGAGACAGAATTCTGCTACCCCTTGGAAAAAAGGATGCATCAATTAGTGTGTAGTTGTTCTTGATTCTTATTTAGTTCTGCACCCTGACTAGATTGTATTGGCAGAAACCATAAGGCTAACTAGGTCCTCTTCATTGCACTGAGGTTGAGGATTCAGATAACCCACTTAGTGCTAAGACTAGAGAAGCCCTTCTTGCTATCACAAAGGCAACTGACCTGGGTTTCAAGTAACCTTTGCTTGAAGGTGATGCCTTATATGTGATTACTCCATTGGACGATTGAAACCTGTATTGCAAAAGTTAGATCACGTTTATCTTCCTGTACTTTTTGGCAAGCCAATCAAGTAGTAACATTCAAATTATTTCTCTCGCGACAAGGTTTCTCTCCAAATTAAGTGGCAAATGGGCTGATTGTAATTGGGTAGGAACTATCCTCATCTCGGCTATCTCTAGTGTGGTGCTGGATGCTGTTGCTGTTGCTGTTGATGGGGATAGCCGGATAGATCCTATCCTTTTTGTGCAATAAAGCTCCTCATTATTATTTAATCGAAAAAAAAAAAGAAAAGAAGAAGAAGAAGAAGCTTTCTATTACCCAACCTTCCAATTTGCCAAAAGAATGAAAGATAAGTATACAGTAGACTGGTAGTTGTTGGATTGAGAGCCTTGTGACCATTTTATGGTTTAAAGCTTGAAGTTTGACTAGGACTGGAGCTTGGGCCTAAATGGGTAGATAATTGAGGGATTGTGAGAGTTGGGCTAAAGATCCGCTGCTTTCAGCCTTGCAAATTTTGACCCTTCTAGTTCAAGAGTCTAGACGAACGAGTTTCTCTACCATGGCATTCTGTGAATATTGCCAATTGATTAAAGCAAAGAAACGAAACCTTAAAATCCAAAACAATTAGGTAGGTCCATTGGGGTTGGAATTGGTTTTTTTTTTTTTTTTTTTTTTACCGTTTAGTTATTTTTGCGTGCATGTGTGGCCTTAGTATCTCTATGCGTCAAGGCAACATGCCAAAGCTAACAAGGTCAGGACTATAATCTAGGACCTAAAAAGGGATCATTAGGCCTTAATTCAGCTTTGGGCTTTCAGACATATAACAAAATTCAGGGAAAGTCACATTGTGATTGTTATAAAACTAAAAAGGAGCTTTATTTCAAGAGCTTTATTCTTAGAATTTGTAATAGGTGAATTCGAATTGCGGCTCATGTACAATATACTGTAGAAGACTTGGAATAATTTGACTAAAAAGAGTGGCTTCGAATGCAAGGCTATGAGATTTTTTTGTTAACAGTGGCAAGCGTGAACCTGAGCTTTATTAGTCCAGTGTGCACAAGCCCTAGCATAGTTTCCTTTTAGGCCTAATTTTAGCCCAAATTAGCTTAACAATATAAAACAAATCCAGCCTATTACAATCTTACATAAATCTTCACCCACACCCTTAGAATATTCTTTTGGGCCCACCTTGCAAAAAAGACACAATCATTTGCAAAAAAAAAAAAAAAAAAAAAAAAAAAAAAAAAAGAAGAAGAAGAAGAAGAAGAAGGAAATGCTATATCTACAATATTTTTATAACATTTTCACAACAAATCCTAAATGGTAGGTTGTTATTGATTGGTATAAGTGGGTAAAAAACTAATTTAAGTTGTAGATTCAAATTAGAACCAATAACAACTTATCACTTATGATTTGTTATGAAAATATTGTGGACATAGCACATATAAAAAAAAAAAACCCACAATCCGTGATAAAAATTAGCCAATTTGATGAACACAAATGGTTTGGTCATACACATTATCAATGATAAAAACGTTTCTTTTATTAAGACTTAAGCCACACACTCCAGAAAATTACAAAGTTTTACAAGTCAACATGTTACAAAACAAGAAGTAGGGTTGCCAATCTCACATATCAAATTTTATTCAACACAACAAAACCACAATACAAACCATACAATATACACACACAAGATGAAACCATAGGGAAACACATGCAGTCTTTAGATCACACCTCCAACAGTCACCAAATTATTTCATTGAGAGAGTCCACTGCACTAATCTGAAAATGGTGGAAAAAGGGGGTGAGCTAACAATTGAACAAGAGACTACATCACATGATATTGTCAAGTGAAAATACACATTATAATTAGGGGTGGCAAATGGGTGGGTTTAATTTGGGCATAATTGGGTTGGGCATATAAAACTCATTTACCCATTTAAATCCCATTTAACTAATTGTTTCTAACCCAAGTCCAACCCAACCCAATTATTATGGGTAAACCCTAACCCACCCAATTACCCAATTATCAAAGTTACCAAAATGCCACAAAAGTGAAAATGACCAAAGTACTCTAAAATCTTCAAAAATGACCAAAATACCCCCACAACCCAAAAAATGTCCAAAATACCCCCTAAAACCCAAAAAATGACCAAAATACCCCAAAAACCTAAAAATGACCAAAATACCCCTAAAACCTAAAAATGACCAAAATACCCCTTAAACCCAAAAATGACCAAAATACTCTTGAAACCCAAAAAATTACCAAAATACTCCCAAAACCCAAAAAATGACCAAAATACTCCCGAAATCCAAAAAATTACCAAAATACCCCCAAAACCCAAAAAATTACCAAAATACCCCCAAAACCCAAAAAATGACCAAAATACCCTAAGAACCTTAAAATGACCAAAATACCCCCCAGGACCTAAAAATGACCAAAATACCCCTAATACCTAAAAATTACCAAAATAATCACAAAACCTACAAAATAATCAAATACCCCCAGGAATCCAAAAAATGACCAAAATACCCCCTGAAACCTAAAGATTACCAAAATACCCCCAAAACCCATAAAATGACCAAAATACGTCAAAACCAAAAATTACCAAAATACCCCCCGAAACATAGAAAATGACCAAAATACCCCCAAAACCCAAAAAATGTCCAAAATACTCCCGAAACCTAAAAAATTACCAAAATAATCTCAAAGTCTAAAAATTAACCAAAATAACATCGAAACGTAAAAATGACCAAAATACCCCCGAAACCTTAAAAATGGCCAAAATAACCTCAAAGCCAAAAAATTGACCAAAATAACCTAGAAACCAAAAAATGATCAAAATACCCTCGAAACCTAAAAAATGATCGAAATACCCTCGAAACCCAAAAATTAATCGAAATACCCCTTGAAACCTAAAAAATGACCAAAATAACCCCTAAACCTTAGAATGACCAAAATATTCTCGAAATCTAAAAAATGACCAAAATACCCTGAAACCTATAAAATGACAAAAATGCCCCTTAAACCTATAAGTTGATAAAAATGCACCCTAAATCTAAAAAAATTACCCAAATCCCTCCTAAAACTAAAAAGTGACCAAAATACTCCCTAAACATAAAAAATGACCAAAATACCCCCTAAACCTAAAAATGACTAAGATAGCTCGAAAACCTAAAGAATGATTCAAATATTCCCAAAACCTAAAAAGTTATTAAACAACCTCCAAAACCTAGAAAATTACAAAAAATGGCCCCAAAATCTAAAAGTTAACGAAACACCCCAAAAACCTAAAAAATTAGTGACATTCCCTCAAAACCTACAAAATGACCGAAATACTCTTAGAACCTTTAATTTAATGAAAATACCCTCGAAACATCCAAAATACCCCAAACCCCTATTTTGGTAATTTTAGAGGCTTCGGGTGTATTTTGTTCATCTTATAGGATTAGTGGTATGTTGGTCATTTTAGATATTTTTGGGGTATTTGGTCGTTTTATAGGTTTAGATGTATTTTAGTCGTTTTAGGGGTTTTGTGGTATTTTTGGTAATTTTAGAGGTTTCAAATTGTTTATGGCCATTTTAGAGGTTTTGGGTTTATTTGGGCCATTTCAAAGGTTTAGGGGTATTTTCGTCACTTTATAGGTTTGAGAGTATTTTGGTCATTTTTTAAGTTTCATGGGTACTTTAGTAATTTTTTAGGTTTAGGGGGTATTTTGTTCATTTTATAGTTTTAGGGGGGTATTTTGGTCATTTTTAGGTTTCTAGATTATTTTGATCAATTTTTAGGCTTCGGGGTTATTTTGGCCTTTTTTAGGTTTCAAGGGTATTTTTGTCATTTTTTAGGTTTCTGGGATATTTTGGTCATTTTTTAGGTTTTGAGCTTATTTTGGTCATTTTTTAGGCTTTGGGGATATTTTGCCCATTTTTTAGGTTTTAGAGGGATTTTGGTAATTTTTAGGTTTTGGGGGTATTTTGGTCATTTTTACGTTTTAAGGGTATTTTGGTCATTTTTTTGATTTCAAGGGTATTTTGGTAATTTTTAGGTTTCAGGGGTATTTTGGTAATTTTTTGGGTGTCGGGGGTATTTTGGTCATTTTTTGGGTTTTAGGGGGTATTTTGGTAATTTTTTGGGTTTTGGGGGTATTTTGGTAATTTTTAGGTTTTGGGGGGTATTTTGGTCATTTTTTGGGTTGAGGGGGCATTTTGGTCATTTTGAAGGTTTTGGAGTTATTTTGGTAATTTTTAGGCTTTAGGGGTATTTTGGTCATTTTTTGGGTTTTGGAGGTATTTTAGTAATTTTTAGGTTTCGAGGGTATTTTGGTCATTTTTTGGGTTTTGGGAGGTATTTTGGAAATTTTTAGGTTTTGGAGGTATTTTGTTAATTTTCAGGTTTAGGGGGTATTTTGGTCAATTTTATGGTTTTGGGGGTATTTTGGTCATTTTTAGGTTTTGGGGGTATTTTGGTTATTTTTTAGGTTTTGGGGGTATTTTGGTTATTTTTTAAGTTTAAGGGGGTATTTTGGTCTTTTTTTAGGTTTTAGGGGTATTTTGGTCATTTTTAGGTTTAGGTGTTATTTTGGTCATTTTTTAGGTTGAGGGGGTATTTTGGTAATTTTAGTGGTTTTTGGGCATTTTAGAGTTAGATGATTTGTAGAAATGATAGTTAGATCATAATTGGGTACCCAATTAAAACCCAATAAACATTAATGTTAATTGGGTTTAATTAGGTTAATACCCATTTAACCCAATTAATAATTGGGTGGGTTTGAGTCTAATTTAAGTGGGTGGGTTTGGGTGGACAAATGGGTTTGGGTTGATTTTGCCACCCCTAATTATAATAGACAATGTATTAAATTTTACAAAATATTTATCAATAGTATGAAAGTAATTTAGTAGAAACAATGAAACCTATTTTGGACGTGAACATTTAACTGTACAGTGAAAAACATAAAACTTGTTAAATAAACAAATGCTTTCTTAAAAGATTTACCCAATTTCAATAAGCCACAGTTCAATTATAGGAACATTACTTCATCATTGGTTAAACTACTTATAATAACAGATAGTAATACACTTAAAGAGTAAAGTTGTTTTTGGCAAACAATTTGTCAATAACAATAAACAAATAGTGTATAAAATATTAACCATCGAAGACATTCTTAATAGTCAGTAGGTGAATCTCATGGCAAACAATAACCTCAATGAGGTAACATATAACAATAACTCAGGGGAGAAAATAATAACATTAGTTTTGAAGAGCAAACAATAACAATAACAATGCACCACTCCGCAATAAACAATATTTTATCCAAAGACCAAATCTTAGCATTGTGTTGTCAAAGATTAAAGTCTAGACAGTTATTAGAAAATGTTTTCTTTTCCTTTAACAATATCATAATATATATATATATATATATATATATATATATATATATATATATATATATATGATAAAATAGATAACTATGTATGGAAAGAACTTTTACACAAAAGATTCACTATTTAGCAAATCTTCTTTTCAATTATACATATATATAATATAATATCTTGAGAGGAATCATTATCTAAACCATCAAATATCAGTAATGAAACACATCATGGCTCTCAAAATAAAGTTCTTTTTAAGCCTAAAACCAAACACTGCGTGACCCAACAAATTTGGCCTAACATAATTGATTTCCTCATCACTTTGGCTTTAAATTTAAAATAACAAAAAATTTCCAAAAATTATGATCTTCTTTAGGTTTTAAGTTCTATGTATTAACTAAATTCACCCCAAATTTCATGCTAATCTCAAGTTATGATAAAATTAAGTCAGTATATCCAAATTTGAAATGAAGAGAACATGCATATCTCAAATTATGTAACTCTTTGGGATGAATGAGAATAAATTTTATTCTAACATAACAAGAAAACCACAATACAAGCTACACAATTGACAATACACACTAAATGAAGCCATCAAAAAGGACATAGCACAACAAAGGATCCAGTTGAGAAGATCAGGAACAAAGCCCAGTTTTGGGCCCATAGTACTTAACAATCAGGACTGAAATGCACTACTTAGTCAAGTTTGCACAAGCCCTAAATTACCTCCCCTTTTTGACCCAATCCTAGCCCAAATTTAATTCAGACTTAAAAAGATGACAAAATCTAGCAACTACCTTACAATCTTACATAAATCTTAGCCCTTCAAAAATATTCTTTTGGGGTCCACTTTACAAAAAGAAAAACCAAAATCTTTTGCAAAATAAAAATTAATAATTAAAAAAAAAAACCAATCCGTAATAGAACTTTGCCAATTTAGATCAATTCAAATGGACTGGGCATACACTAGGACAATAATCCAATAATATATATTGGCATGCATACATGATAAAAACATTATTTTTATTAGGAATTAAGCCACACGCAGCTAAAAACAAAAACATTACAAAACAAGAAGTGATTTTTTTTTTTTTTTTGGTTGAGAAATTTACAAAACTAAAAGTAGATCCACCAATCTCACATCTCAATTTTATTTTTCTTTTTCATTTTTTTTGTTTTTGGATAGGGATGAATGAGATTAAGGCAGAGTTTGGATTCAACTTTTCCGAGTTTGCGTTTGCGTTTTTGTGTCTTTTTTTTTTTTTTTTTTTTTTTCTTCTGCCGTTGTTTTTGACTTTTCAGCCTATTCACTTGTACACTTTTCATCAAACTCAAGTCTGTTCACAACAAAATAAGCCGTGGAATGCACACCAGTGGGTCCTATTTTTCGTTCACGGACCCACAAACTCCACTTTTCAAAGAACTTTTTCATTAAAAATGGGTCCCACGATACTATTCACACATTTAAAAATTATTTTTGCTACAGTGTTTTCAGTTTTTAGTTTTGTTTCAAAGAAAATAAGTTCTATCCAAAATTCCAAACAGACCCTAAATTTTAATCAACATAACGAACACAACACAAACCATAAAAAGGGCCGACTGAGAAGATCAGGAACAAAGCCCATTATTGGGCCCATAGTACTACATCTACCAGGAAAGTATAACGGCCCCAAGAAAAACTCGTCTCCCTGTCAAAAAAACACCTAACCATGCTACCTTATTGAACTGAGTTTAGAAGGAAAAAAAGAAAAAGAAAAAAGAAGCAGCATGGAATTCTAAGTAATAGTAAGAAAGAGTACTATATGCTCCATTTCTAGCAGATGTAGAAGCTTCAACAGAGGCTACAATAGAGTTGTAAGATTCAGTACCCATTTTGTTGTTGGTAGTGCCGTCACCGCCGTCTTGCTGCCAACCACCTCTTCTGAAACATCTTATACACTCGCGGAGTTTAGCAATGAGTTTAAGAATTAGAATCAGGAGGGTCACGATTTCCGTAACTTCTTTAACGCTCAAACGCAAGCTGTTGCAAAAAGAAATTGTGTCAATGTTACAGGAAAAGGAATTCACACACACATATAACTTTAGCTAGCTAGTGTTACCTTGCCATAGGAGGAGACGATTGCCTAGAATTGTCAAAGTATAGGAATTAGGAAGAGCGAGGGACGTTGTGCTGCCTTGTGAAAAACCTGTAAACCGAGTGAGGAGCAGGAGAAGGAATGAAGCAGTTCGAGGATCCAAGTGATGCATGAGATGCATTTATACTTATATAGGAATTGGACATTTCCCTTGAAATGGAGTGTGTCCATTGGATTGGTATTAAATAAATGAAAGGCTAGGATGTGTGCCGCTTAATGGCTTTTATAAAATAATTTAATGGTACAAAACTACTGACGTAATGCTTTTATAAAATAATTTAATGGTACAAAACTACTGACGTAATGCTTTTATAAAATAATAAATTATTTTATCATGCTTCATTGGCACTTTCAGTAGATGCGATTTTCTTAAACTTCTAGTTAGTCATAGTATTAAACAAAGCATTCAATACTTTACTATTGAAATTCGGTTTTAATTTTGTAGGTGGATCAATAGGTTTGGTCCATCCAATAGCCAGCTATGCCTTTTTATCCAAGGACTACAAAAAAACTTTCATGCGTACTTTCCAATATGCATAATTAGTAGCATCAGACAAAGGAGGTATAACCAAGGATTGTCCACAATCCATGACAACGAGGGTCAATGGATCACACAGAAAAAATTAAAACCTAATCAAAGAGTGCCCACTCTTTTGCCACTTGTTGGGTTAAGATAACTTGACCCCGGTTAATTAATTCAATTACTCAAGTTGATTAATTATGTCAAATTACATTTACATGCAAATCATGGAGGCACCAACAAATTAATAAATAAACTAAATGCAACAGAAATTAAATTGACACGGTAATTTGTTGACAAATGGGGAAAACCTTTCGCAAGGCAAAAACCCCATCAGGTGAATTTAAGTTCGCCACTCCAAGAATCCACTAATCAATAATCAAGCGGTTACAAGTATGAGGAATCTTACCACTACCCTGGCCTATCCTAAAATACCAATTTACAATTGAACCTTCAATCCAATACCCAATTGGACTTGATCTTGTAGCAACTTTCTTTCCTTTGATGCACAAATCTCCAATCTGTGACTAACCCTTATGCACGGATCCCAAGACATGACTAACTCTAGCAACTTGAATGATTGTTGTCATTTGCAAAGTTCTTCACTTCAAAAACGATAAAGATCGGGAAGCACTTGGTTACAAAATCCTATGATGTACAAATGCAATAATTTCTCGCAGAGAAAATTAAAATTTCGGTCATTGTATCCGTATGTGACGACTCTTAAAATAAGCCTTATATGTGTCTAGGGTTGTGAGAAAAGAAAGCCTAAACAAATACATCAACATAGACCGAAATTCAGATTTGGAAATCCTGAATTTGTAAAGCTCGATGGATCGAAGTGGTGTCGAGCTACCCAAGAAATCTTGATAGCGACTTTTTATCGAGCTATTTGTCGAGCTTGAGTAAACCAATTTTTCTTCACTTGTTTCTTGGATCAATTTTCATGTCTTTAATATAACTACTTGATATGTATCAAACCCAACTTAGATCTACCTAATTTACAACTAAAGTGCATTTTGTCGGATGATTAGCCAATTACATAAAAAATATGACCCTAACAAAATAAAATATATAAAAACTCAAAACTGTACCAAAAATTAATAGCCTTTACACTTATCACAAAAAAGATTATATATAAAAGAAAAAGAATAATAGCACTTTCATGTTGTGAATCCGAAACAAATTAATATAACACCTTAATTTGGGCCTCCAAAAGGAATCATTGGGCATAACATAATTTCTTCCAAAATAATTCATTTGACTCTCATTTTTTACATGTTAGTCATTAGTAGGGACAGTCACCTTGTGATTGTCACTTTAAGTATAAAAACTAAAAATAGCTCTATTTCAAAAGCTTTAAAGAAGAAAATTCATAATAGGTGAGAAATATACTTGATTTTAATAAATAAAGTTTCTAGCCAACCTCAATTGTGACTCACGTACAAAATTGAAGACTTGGAATAACTTGACTAAAGAGTGACTTCAATTGCAATACTTTGAGATTTGTTTGTAGTGAAAAATGCTAGTGGTACAACTTTTGCCTGACTTGTTTGTGTGGCGAGTTGTGAGTGGTCTAGAAAAAATGGTGATTCTATGTGGGTTCACTACTCCAACACTCATAACTCATCACATATACGAGTTGTGAAAAAAGTTGTATCATTTGTTGTGATTCTAGCATTTTTCTTTGTTCATTAGTGGTGACAAGCGTGAACATGAGCTATATTTAGTCCATTGTGCACAAGCCCTAAAATAACATGAACAAAATTGAAGACTTGGAATAACTTGACTAAAGAGTGACTTCGAATGCAAGACTTTGAGATTTGTTTGTACATAGTGAAAAATGCCAGTGGCACAACTTTTGCCACAACTCGCTTGCGTGACGAGTTATGAGTGGTCGAGAAAAAATGGTGAGTCTATGTGGATTCGCTACTCCAACACTCACAACTCACAACGTAAATGAGTTGTAGAAAAAATTGTGTCATTTGTTGTGATTCTGGCATTTTTCTTTGTTCATTAATAGTGACAAACGTGAACATGAGCAATATTTAGTCCACTATGCACAAGCCCTAAAATTACTTGAACAGAGTTTGCTTACAAACCTGGTTGTAAACAATGGCTACAACTTTACTCAATATATTTTTATTAAATAAGAATTTTGACAAATCAACCATTAAGTAACGTTTTCTTCATATACTCTCTATACTTGCAAAATTTCTAGAAAATCAAAGATCCATAGATATGTTATCAATCAAATATTTAAATTTCAAGTTTTTGTAATATAAAATTATCTATAAAATATAAGTTCATGGATTGAATCTTGAATAACATTCTATTGACGCAAAATTTCACATGAGTGTTAAAAGCATAAAAAACATGCAATCCAATTGTTAGATTTTCAAATTAAGTAACCATGTTGATTGTTTAGTGAGAATTATAATCATTAATTACAACGAAACTTGGAACCAAACTTTGTCCATATACGTCCCTTTATAGGCCCAATCCTAGCCCAAATTGGCTTAACAAGATCATAAAATCCAGCTACTACCTTACAATCTTACATAAATTGTCATCCTACCCTTGGAATGTTCTTTTGGGTTCCATCTTACACATACACGCACGCACACACATAAAGGAAAAAAAAGAAAGAAAAAGAGACAACATCTTTTACCCAAGTACAAGAAGCCCACAATTCTGTGATAAAAGTTGGCCAATTTAGATGAACTCAAATGCTTTGGTCACATGCTAGCATAATCAAATAATAATAGTATACGTTTTCAGTAAAATAAAAATAAAAATAATAATAATAATAACAATAATAATAATAATAATATATGTCGACACCTCCATGCATGATAAAAACGATACTTATATTAAGACTTAAGCCACACCTAAGAAAATCACAAAGTTTTACAAGTCAACACATTTCAAAAAAAAAAAAAAAGTAGAGCTACTAATTTCATATTTTAGACAATTTTTTTTTTTTTTTTTTTTTTTTTAATTTAAGGAATGAGATTACATTTTATTCAAGGCGTAAGAGCACTAGCATTGGGGGTGTAAACACCCCCCAGTTGTTATTTTACAACCAAAACGTCAAAAAATATGCTCCATTCAGGGATGGGTTTATATAATCTTTTAGAGCATTAGCAGTAGTGAAGCTAAATAGCTATATAGTTATTTTAGTTTCACCAAAAGACAAAAATACATCTTTGCAGATAGTTGAGCTATACCTAAATTTTTTTAGCTTCTTGCTATAGTGCACAGCCATAAATAGCTTTCTTCTGTTTTTTCCTTCTCATTTTTTTCCTCTAGTGCCTCCTTCATCTCCTCTTTGTTTTTTGGCCAGCTCGTTGATCGCGGTGGTACTCAAGTCAATCGGCCTTGATTACGGTGGCCGTGGGTCAAGCGATTTTGGTGAGCATGGGTTAAGCGGTTTTTGAGGGCCGAGACCCCATCTCCCCGATCCCCATTGCCGATTTGATACTCAAGCCCCATCGCCGCCGAGTTTTCGCTAAATTTGTGTATGTGTGCTGAGTTTGTGTTTGTGTTTGTGCTGGGATTGTGTTTGTGTTTGTGTTTGTCTTTGGGGTGTGGTCCGATTGGATTGTGGCCTATGGATTAGTGGGTTTCGTGGATGTGGGTTGGTGAATTGTGGCCTGTGGGTTGATGGTGGTGGGTTGTTGATCCGTGGGGTTCTTTGTGGTGTGTTGGTGTGATTGTTGCGGTGGTGTGGTGGTTTGCTTGCTCTATATCAGAGAAAAGAGAGACGAAGAGGAAGAGAGAGAAAAAGATAGAGATGATGATGCTGAATATTTTATTGGGATGTTTATATTATTTTATTGTGTTGAAAGCTAAAATAGATTTCTTTGCTTTGCAAGATGTTTTGTAAAATGAGTAGGTAAAATAGATAAAGTAATTTTTTATGGTGCTAAATAGCTAAAAAAATAGCTCCACCGCTGTGGATGCTCTTAAAACCTGTGAACAGTATTTTTTTTTTTTTTTTGAGATTCAAAACCTATGAACAATTGGTTCTTATATATAGAACCAACTGTAGCAGGAGATGTAAAACAAAATATATTATTTTAAATAAAAATATCTGAAGTTTCTTTCTCTTTCAATCACACACCATGGTACTCTTAGTCTTCACCTGTAATTCTCATTTCTCTTCTTCCTTTCTTTGTTTTGGTGTCTCTCTCGGATTAGCCTCTCTCACAGATCGGCTTCAATGGCGTGGTGGGGGCGTCGATGACATGCAGGCTAGATTGGCATCAACGACTGGAAATTAGCCTGTGATGATGATTACTCCAACGGGAACGTTGTCGTTTGGTGGTCATGGCGTTGAGTATTTGATTTCTTCGTCGATTTGAACAACGAGCGGTGGCTCTTCTTCATCGTCCTCCACTTGATTTCTCGATTTGAATAGTGAGAAGTGCTCTCTTCCTCTCACAGTTTGTTCTGACGAGGATACAGTTGAAACAATTGGGATTTTATGGTTGATTTTGGGTGGTTGTGGGTTGAAACTTGAATCGGTGGCTGCATCCGTGGTGGGTTGCGATTTTGTGGGTTGCTGTTGGGTTTTGGGTGATGTGGTGGTGGCGTGATTGTGGTGGCATGGAGGTTGTGGGCTATGGGTTACATAGGTTGTGGGTTTTTGGGTTAGTTGATGCTAGGTTATGGGTTTTTTATGGGTTTGTTGAATGGTGGTGGAGAGAGAGAGAGAGAGAGAGAGAGAGAGAGAGAGAGAGAGAGAGAGAGAGAGAGAGAGAGAGAGAGAATAAATTTGTATATTATTTGATGGTGTAATTTATATTATTTTAATAAATTGTATATAAAAATAGAAACTGGGATGTTGGGGGAGTTGTAAAATGAGATAGTAAAATAGATAAAGTAGGTTTTTAGGATGTAAAATAAAACTATTTTAGCATCCGGATACTAATGCTCTAAATGCACTTTTGGTCCCTACATTTTGACCCTATTTCTATTTTGGTCTCTACTTTTTTATTTTACCGTTTTTAGTCTCTAAATGAAAAAAAGGATTCCATTTTAGTCTTTACCGTTATCCACTTAATGGAAATATCCTATATGGAAAACGGAGTGCATTGTTACCATATTAAAATCGACGGCGTGGCGAATGACCGACGATCTCTCTTTCACAGATGAGAAAACCAAATATCTGCGTCAATATACCCACGTCACTAATGAAGGTAGGAAAGCTATTCAATGCAGTCAATGATGACTCAAACGGTTACAAAACCAATTGTACAAACTGTTGGAAGCCCATCAAAGCCCACATTATCGAACATGAGGCGTTACCAATAGAGGCATTAAAATCACAATAACAACCACAACGGCTAGGAGCTGTGGAAACATATATAAAGGCCTCACAGCACCAACACAAGGTACATAGACACACCTAAAATCACTCATAGTTATTCTGATATTCTTCTTAAAAGGCTTCCTTATACCGACTTTGGCATCAGAGACGTTGTGGCGGGCATCACACCGGTGATCACCTTGAGGGAGCTATCTTTTCATATTTGCGGGGACATAAACGAGGACTCAACTCCATTTGAACGCACTTACAAAGGCTGACGATTTGCACTTTATCGGTTTGGCGTCGTGCGTGGGGAAGACATTTTCGTACTTAAGTTCGAAAGCGTAGTTTCCAATTAACTTCTACATTCAGATGGAGTCCAACCAAGATTTTGTAGCATTAGCTTTGCAAGTCCAGGTTCTTGCGGCTACTATTGAAGAGCTCACCGATTTAATCGGAAATGAGGCTACTACTTTAGCAGGGGGAGAACCGGTCTAGGGCCAATCAAGAGGATGAAGGAGATAGCCCTAGAAGGAGTGACCGTTGAGGCCCGATTTCTCCGGATGAACAAAACTCAGATCTTCTTCGGGAGATGAGAAAGGAGATGGATAAGTAGAGGAACGCCATTAGGGAAAAAACAGACCGAAGCCTAGATAGAATGGTTAGGGCAACAGATTCACCCTTCACCATAGTAGTCTTGGAATGCCCTGTGCCATCGAAATTTCACTTGCCTCGGCTTGAGCCATTTAACGAACTTAAGGACCCTCGGGACCACCTCAACACCTTCAAGACAACACTAGGCCTTCAATAGCCTCTTGACAAAATACTATTTTATCCTCTAAAAAACTATTTTATTTATTTTAACATACTATTTTACAAATCACGTAACATCTCATTTTTTATTTTTCACATCACAATAAGCATTATTAATTTATTTATTCATCCCTCTCTCTACTACCAAGCAACTTTTCCTTTCCTACCCAGCAAAATCACCCACAACTCATAGCAAAAACAATTAAACCATCACTACAGACCTAGCTAACCACCAAGCCCCACCACCATAGCCCTAACAAACCATCTAGACCCATCACCATTCACCCAACAAACCACTGAAAACCACCATAGACCCAGCAAACCCAACAAACCCATACTAAACCCACCAAATCACCACCATAGCACAGTCGACCATCACAACAAACTACCAAACCCACAAAATCAACCAAAACCCAAAACTACCGAGACCCAATTTTGTTGACCCAATTACAAATATGCAAATCCAAACCACAATCAACCACCGCCATTGTTGCTAATCTACAACTCGGAGGACTCACCACCTCTACGATCTTAAACCAAGCTTGGCCATTATCGATCTACACCTATGGCGAGAGAGAGAGAGATAGAGAGGTGAGAGATCGAGTGAGAGTCAGAGAAAGAGAGGAGAGAGACAATAAATTATATTAAATAATTCACTAAAACTTGCTATAGTGAATTTTTATAAGTTAGATATCGCTTTAGCAAAGTTATAAAAAATTAGTCTAAAATGCAAATTACACCGTATCAATTTGATTGAAATTTATTTCAGTCTTCTAACTTTACATTCGTTCAATTGAATCCTCTAATTTCCAAATTTATTTAATTTAGACTTTTTGTCCAATTCCATTAAAAATTGTCATTAAGTATGAAATTAACTAATGAAAAAAAAAATTGAAAAAAAAATTCTAACATAAAAATTTTATAAAATATTTTTATTAATTTTATAGATTTTTTTCAAGTGAGAAAATTATTTTTTTAAAGGAAATTGTTAACAAAATTGGATGGAAGGATTGAATTAGATAAATTTGAAATTTAGAGAACTCAATTGAATTAAAGTAAAGTTAGAGGACTGAAATGAATTTCAATCAAACTTAGAGGGTGCAATTTACATTTTAGCCAAAATTTTAAATTTAAATATATGGGTGTTGAAGCTTTTTGGTGGTTGAGTACTATAAACTAACAATTTGGGAGATTTTGCACCCCTATATGCTAATGCTCTACCAATCGCATCACAAACCATACAATACACACACCATATGAAGTCGATCAAGAAACACACCACATAACATAGAGTTTGGGTGAGAAGGTAGCAACAAAGCCCATTTTTGGGCCCATACAATAATGAGGTTCGGCCTCACCAATAGCATTTTGGGGTCAAGATGAAGACAACTCTGTTATGTTGATTTTAACACTTTTCGGATAAGGGGGGCCTGGAGGTGGGCTTATTAGGAAAGCTAACAGAGAGTGGATTAGAAGATACGCTCGAGTGATTGGGATTACTATTGAGTGTTGCAACGGAGTTGTGGGCCGTAAGAGACAACATCAACCTTTGCCTTTCACTAAACTTGCCAGCTGTGGAGATTGAGTTGGATGCTAAGGTGGTGGTGGATCTATTGAGCAAAGCTGCTGCGTCTTTTAGGGTATGTTTGGTAGACTGTAATAGGTGTTGTAATATAATAGTTATTCCTATGGTTTAGTTATTCTTTAGTTTGGTTATATTTTTATTACAAGGAATAATCATTCCTTATGAATAGCTATTCTTCAAAATGAGAAATAACTATTCATTTTTAAATGTTGTATTAGCTATTCCATAGTAAAAGTAATAATTTCAAAACTTAATATTGTTGAGGGCCATTTGTAGAGGCCCAGGCGGATAGAAAAGTCCAATAAAGAGGGCCATAAAGAATTGACAAAATAGATAGCAAAAAACCCAATAGGCCTAAGCGGCAGGAATAATGGATCACAGGCCCAACAAATAAATAAATGGGTCTTGAAGAGGTAAGCGGGCTCAAAGAAGCCAGGAAAGAAAGAAATAGCATCCCATGGGCAGAGTATGAGGTAGAAAAGTGAGAAAGGGCCACCGCAGGCCCAAGATAATGAAAACTAAGAGAGTAAGGGGTTTATGGCAGGCCCATGAACTCCAAAGATAAGAATAAGGTTATTGGGCCGGAGAAGCCCAATGAAGTTAGTAAAAAGCCCATGGGAGTGTGGAATTAGCAAACGGGCCGAGGAAGCCCAAAGAAAGCAATCGGGCCGTGGATGCCCAAAGGGACATAGGAGCCCATGAGTAAAAGCAAAACAGTGCCCATAACAGGCCACCGAGAAAAGGGATGAGCGGCTGGCCCAAAAGGAGGTCCAGCAGGATTAAATCATTACGGCGGGAATAACAGTTCAACGTTACAAGAAATAAAGAAAATCAGGAGTGGGCCAAAGAAATGTAAGGCCCATCATCACATGAAGCCCAACACGAATGGAGCGGGAAACCAAAGAAAAGCCCGTATGGAGTGTCAGAAAACATAGATGGAGAGTCTCCAGATCACGGTAGACGCATGAGCAGCAAACAAATTCTTGGGCATATCCGAAAGGAAAGCACGCACAAAGCCCAGGCATCACTAGCCTGTACCTAGCCAATATAGGACGTGGTGGGGCCATGGGCCAGAGGTAAGAGGTAAAGCGGGTATGGTTTGGTGGTGGGGAGAGGGGAAAAGGTCTATTTTGCGTCTCCTGCCCAAGCCCTTTTAGGAGGTACGTCTCTTTGGGATGATAGACCACCCAAAAGAGGCAAGTTTGAGGGGGAACCGTTGGGTGTATGCCTTGAGAGTAGAGAGAGAAAACATTTATATCGTGGCAGGAAAGAGGTGTTACGGTAGACGGAGAAATGAAACCTGCCTCTGTCCGGCCAGAGTGAGTGGCACACACCACTGGTGGTCGGCAAATACGCCCGCACTGGACAAAGGCGGTTAAGGGGCAAAATGGTAAAACCTTGGTCACGACAGGCACTATAAAGAGGCCCCTATCGTGCCCTGAAAAAAGGATCGAAAAACATAGCATTTTTTCTGAGTGAAAAGAAAAAAACAGAGTAAGAAGAAAAGAAAAAAGAGAAGAAAGAAAACAGAAAAGAAAAGAGAGGAAACTAAAGAAAAAAGGGAGATAGTTCAACGGGCATGCACTAGTAGATCGGCTTTCCTCTCTCCCCCTTCAAATCCTCTTCTCTTCCTAAGCGTAAACAAGGAATTATTTTTTTGGGCAATAACCATTCAGGTCCAACTCCCTCAAAGCCATTAATCCTCACGGCAGGATCCTTTCCTGAGAGATTATTCGCATTGAGAAGAGGCGTTCTCTTCTCTTTGGCTTTGCTTTGGCAGACTAAACTTAAAACTTGATTTATGCCTATTTGATTAGTCCGTATTATTTTCTTCCTCCTTTACTCTCTCTGTAAATGACATTACCACAATCGTAATCATGCTTTATGCTTTATAAATAGGGATTACATAGCCATTTATTTAAATAGTCAAAATACTCTGTTTTGATTATTATTATTATATTTGCCTGCCGTAACTCGTCTGCAATAGTTACGCTTGCCGTAAGTTTACTCCTGGCAGACAAGGCATAAGTTTATGCATAAACCGGCCCAAGTTGAGTTACAATTGGACCGGCCCCAACTCCTTACTCGAAATATTCGGGCCCATCACAGGAGGAGGCGTGACCCATTACCGCAGTGAGGGAGGAGCCCAAGCCCAATACACCATACGAAAAAGGCCCCTACATTAAATTGGCAACTCGGGAGTTGGGAAGCGAAACAGGGGGCAAAGGAAAAGAAAACAGAGCCCCTCGCAAACAATGCCACCAAAGTCCGGGCGACACGGAATATTAGTGCCGTACCCTCACAAGCGTAATCCAAGCCAACAACGCCTCACCAAGAGCAACTTAACCAAACAGAAGGTGCCAACAGAGCGGGGGTTGATCCTCGGCCTCAGACAAGAGTCCTCGCGGACAATGTCAACACCTTTATCAATCATCGCAATTATTGCAGCACTCGCAGCAACAAATGATGGAAGAGATCCGCCAAATCAAGCGAGACAAAACAAAAGAGAAAGGCAGCCAGCATGACCTGGATCATGTGGCAGACAGAGAAGAGACACTGGTAGGAGGTGGCCCATGAAACGCAGGATAGCGTTTCATTACCATGGTTGAGGTAGCGGCTCTCTTGGAGCAAGAGAGAGCGAACACCAAAGGAGAGGTTTTACGCACGAAGACCTCCCTATCCTCTAAAAGTACTAAGCAAACCGTATCCCAAGAGGTATGAACCAAGGGCCTTTGCCCAGACGATGCGAGGAAGGGAAGTGCGGTAGAGCACGTGAGCAAATTTATTGACACCCTTGGCCCTTACGCGTGAGACAAAGACTTATGTCTCAGGGAGTTTTCAAAGTCACCGTGCGACCGGGCATACACTTGATACATTGGCTTAAAACTAGGATCAATACTAACCTGGGATGACATGGTGGATGTATTTTGCACTAAATACTTTCACGGGAAGAAACGGTAATGCTTGCAACGCTGCAAGCAACCAAGCAAAGGAATGGAGAGGATCTGATGGAATACATCAAACGGTTCAGGGACATAGCACTTGATTGCTATGACCATTGTGAAGAAAGGACGTTAGTAGAAATGTGCATGACCAATATGATTCAGGAGTTTAGAGTTGTCTTAGAGAATCTGAAGATTTCCTAGATCGCATGACTATTGCGTAAAGCTAGAAAGACGGCTCGGTCCGTGAAACCTAGTTCAGACAAGAGAAACGCACTACAGGCTATGGCGGTGTCCACTGGAAACCAAAGAATGAAAACAGAGGGGAGGGAGTATGATACGCCCCCACCCTTACCATGTACTCCTAAAGAGATGGATGTGCTACTTGACAAATGGATAGCGGACAGGATCTTTAAACCCAACCAGGTTTCTAGAAAACCTACGGAGGAAGAAAGAAGGGATCCTCACTTCCGCCACTTGCATAACTATGTACAACATCCCACCGAGAATGTTGGGCACTCGCAAGCTAGTGCAACGCAGGATTAAAGAAGGCACATTAGAGCCGACCCAACAGGAAGTCCAAAGAAACCCACTCCCAAACCACAAGGGAAAGGGTGTAGCAAAGTGGTGGTGATATGTGTAGACCCGGGAGAAGACGAGGAAGAAAACTTGGCCCCGCCTGCCGCGGTGATTACCACTCTTTAGTAGAGTGCCAAGTTCAAAAATCTATTTGACCAGCTGGGACTTACAAAGCAAAAGAAAGAAAAATAACCACAGAGGCCTTGGTAAGCATCGCCTCCGGGGCAGGGGTGGAGTGCTTGTCGCCAGAGATGCCAGAAGACATAGCCCTCCTGCAGGAATCAACAGAAATCACGTTTAGTAGTGAGGATATGGAAGTGGGGCACCCGGATCATAGGAGGCCTCTCTATTTAGCAGCGTTTATAAATCAAATACCCATCAAGAGGGCCCTGGTGGATACGGGTGCTTTCGTAAACCTCATTCCGTTGAGCACCTTGCAAGCCGCAGGAATTTCAAAGAAAAAGATCCAAGGATGCCCGATGGAAGTAATGGGGTTCGGTGGAAGAGGTGAGTACACCGCGAGCCACATTGATTATGGTTGAAAGTAGGCCCTATAGCCTCTTTAGCTCGCTTCCACGTGGTCAGAACGGAAGTATCTTACCATGTGCTTTTGGGAAGACCCTGGTTACACAAACACCGATTAGTCCCGTGCACCTACCTCCAATGTGTAAATGGAAGATTGAATGGCGGGATGATACGCATAGCGGCGAACCCCTCGCCGTTCGAGCAGGCAGAAGCCTACTTGATGGAAACTGTGTTTTATGACCAATGGGCTCCATCCGGAGAAAATTCGGTTGCAAAGCCACGAGGCACCTTTGTGCCTAGGTGGGAAGATGTTCAAGATGACCTTAACACGATTTAAGAGAGCTACCGGCGCGAAAGAAGAAAAGGAAAGAAGCGCTTGCCGCAGAGCCAAACGAAATACCTCAGTGCATCAGGGTCCGAGGCCTTGATGATAGGATTGTCTATAAATTATGAACGTGCGTGGGGCCCACGGGTGAGATGCAAGTGGGTCCCACCCAAAAAGGGCAACACAAGAGTTTGGCGTGTTGCGTTCTTGTCAAGGAAGTTTGAGAAAAGAAGAAGAAAAGGATGAGGCGATTCGGCAAAAAAGGACATCCAGGTTATGGCAGAGGAAGAATTGGAAGAGGTTGACTTAGGGTCCGACTTGCAAGAACCAAGGCCCATCTCAATTAGTGCAAGCCTGACAGAAAAGGAGAAGTCAGAACTCATCTTTATTCTTTGAAAAAAGAATTCAAAGACGTTTTTGCTTGGGATTACAATGAAATGCCAGGGCTCGATCCCGGGCTTGTTGCGCATACATTGAATGTGGACCCAGAGGCCAAGCCGGTGGCCCACCTGCCAGGATATTTCACACAGAAATAGAAGGGCAGATAATTAAAGAAGTGCAGAAGTTGCTAGCCGTAAGATTCATCAAGCCTATACAGCATCCTCGCTGGCTATCTAACATAGTACCAGTAAAGAAGAAGAATGGCCAGATAAGATGCTGTGTAGATTTTAGAAATCTCAACAAAGCTTGTCCAAAGGACGAATTCCCATTGCCGAACATGGATTTACTAATAGACTCATGGCAGGAAGCGCCATGTTCTCATTCATGGACGGTTTCAATTGGGTACACTCAGATCAAGATGGTGCCAAAGGATGCAGAGAAAAGCGCCTTTAGAACACCCATGGGCAATTTCTACTATACTGTGATGCCCTTCGGGTTGAAAAATGCTGGTGCAACTTATCAACGAGCAATGACGGTCATATTTCACGACATGATGCATCAGAAGCTAGAAGACTATGTGGATGACATAGTGGTTAAGTCAAGGAGAAGAGAAGAACACTTTTGGGTGTTAAAAAGAGTATTTGAAAGATGCAGAGCTTTTAAGTTAAGAATGAATCCCCTCAAGTGCGCATTCGGAGTATCCCTCGGGAAATTTTTGGGTTTCCTGGTTCATAGCAGAGGCATAGACGTGGATCCGGCCAAAGCCACGGCCATAGCAACTATGAGACCTCCTGCTACAGTAAAATAATTGAAGAGCTTCTAAGGAAAAGTCTTATATATCCGGAGATTCATCCCTGGGTTGGCATCAATCACCTCCGCCTTCACCAAGTTGCTTAAGAAGGGGCAAAGTTTTGAATGGGGGGAAGCGCAGCAGACGACCTTCAAGAGGCTACAATAGATAATGATGAACCTCCCCACGATGCATGCCCCTATTCATAAAAGACCACTACTACTCTATCTGGCCACCAACTCGTAAGCCATCGGCGCACTAATCGCTTAGGAAGATGGAGGTGGTATCAAGCGACCAATATACTATATCAGCTGCGCCTTAAAAGATGCAGAAACTCGTTACCTAAGGGCGGAGAGAGTATGTCTAGTCATTGTATACGCTTCACAGAGGTTGCGTCACTATTTATTGGCCTACGAAGTGTGGCTGATGACTAAGTCACATGCCATTAAAGCTCTGTTACAACAGCCGATTCTCTCCGGCAGGATATCCTAGTGGTTGCTACAATTATCACAATACGCCTTGAGAATGGGGACACCTAGAGCAGTGAAAAGTCAGGCTATAGCAGATTTATTAGCGCAGTTTCCAGGAGAGGAAGAATTCCCACTGGATGATGAAGTTCCAGGGGAAGTAGGTATGAGAGAAGAAGTCGGGGAACAGTGAGTAATGAAATTTGATAGGTCTTCTACTACCCATTCCGGAGGGGTGGGAGTAGTTCTATATCATGAAGAAGACAAGGCAGTGGCACTGTCATTTAAGTTGGAATTCCCCTGTTCAAACAACATGGCGGAGTACGAGGCCTATCTAATCGGGCTTGCCACAGCGCTCGAAATGGAAGTCAAACATTTGAAAATACTGGGAGATTCGAACTTGGTCGTCTACCAGGCCAAAGGAAGTTTTTCCTTAAAGGAGCCCAGCCTAGCCCCATACGAGAGCGATGGCCCAGAGAATGGAAAAGAAATTCTCAACCTTTGAGATAGAACATGCTCCGAGAAACGAAAATCGGTTTGCGGACGCGTTAGCCGCATTGGGTTCGCAAATAATCTTCAAAGGGAATAGCACTAATATAGAAGTCAGCAAGAGGGAAGAATCCATCATTGAAGTGTTAAAGGAAAAGTTCCGAGAGGAACAGAGCGAAGGGGATTGGCGAATCCCCATAAAAGAAACCTTGGTGAAGGGAGACGATGCAGAATCAAGATATTAAAAGACTATGCCTTGGTAAAAGAAGAGTTGTACCGCAGGATGCCAGGTGGGGTCTTATCCAGATACGTGGGCCAGGAGGAAGCCTAGAGAAAATTGAAAGAAATACAAGACAAGACTTGCGGGTCTTCTGGGAAGTCGATTTTACCGCAGACTCCAGAGGGCAGGCTTCTATTGGCCAAGCATGGGTAAAGACGCAGATTAAGTCCAAACCCAGTGTGGGACCTGCTAGCTTGCGTGACAGGAGGAAAGTTACACTGTGTTCATTAGCGAGGATTGGAGAAGCCCTTTCATGCAGTACCTAACTGAAGGCGTCCCGCCACAAAGGCACGATGGATGGTACAAGCTTAAGAGGTTGGCAACACGCTACTTCTTGCATAACATGGTCCTTTTCAAAAAAGGATATGATGGAGATCCTTTGAGGTGTTTGGGCCCTGAAGAGGCTAAAGAAATGATAAAAGAAGTACATTTAGGAGAATGTGGTGAACATCAAGGGAAGAAAAAACTTTACGGATGCCTGCTGCAGATGGGCTATTCTTGGCCGACCATGAAGAAAGATGCGGCAGAATTTGTAAAAAAGTGTCACGATTGTCAAGTACAAGCCAATTTGATTCATACCCACCCACAAGGCTTGCACAACATGGTCACCCCATGGCCCTTCCACACTTGGGGGCTAGATTTGGTAGGGCCGTTAACCCACCATCACGTGGATACATATGGATATTAGTGGCTACAGAATATTTTACTAAGTGGGCAGAAGTAGTGCCACTCCGTAAGGCCACAGGAGGAGCAAAGTGGCAAACTTCATCAAATAAAATATAATTGTGAGGTTTGGGGTGCCCCACAGGATCATTAGTGACAATGGCACACTATTTGTCAACAGTGATGTAAGGAGAATGCTAGAGTTCTACCAAGTCAAGCACCACAGGTCATCACCCTATTACCCTCAAGGGAATGGGCAGGCAGAGGCAACAAACAAAATTCTCATAAAGATCATCAGCAAGATGAGCCAAGAGTATGCGGGAGGATGGGCAATGCACCTGCCGGATGCTCTTTGGGCCTACAGAAAATCACTAAAGTCAGCCACAAGCTTTTCACCCTTTTCCTTAGTCTACGGAACTCAAGTAGTGAGTCCGGCAGAAATAATGACACCGTCCCTAAGGGTTATGCAGATGCGAGAAAAAGAAAAAGAGGGAGAAGTCTTCGCGGCAGAAAGGTTTGAGGACCTGGAAGAACTTGATGAAAAGAGGGAAGAAGCCCAGGAACGTAGTCGAAGATATAGGCAGAAGATGATTGAAGCTTACAGCAAGATGACCAAGGAAAGAGTGTTTGCGGAAGGACAACTAGTGTTAAAAGTGGCAGATTACGTCAGACGAGGTCTGGCAGGACCATCCAAGTTTGCACTAAAATGGGAGGGACCCCTTGTGATAAAGGAAGCGTATCAAAGTGGGTATTATCGCCTAACTCAAATGGATGGTAGGGACTTGATGGATCCCATCAATGGAAAATGGCTGAAGTGTTATTTTGTTTAGAGAAGAAAGTTATGTGGTTGTCCCCTTTCCTTAGTTTTTTGTTTATGTTTCCTTTATTTTTTCTTTTTATTCCTCCAAGTGACTATGTCACAGAAGAAATTGTAACGTGCTTTCATGAGTATACAATGAAAAAGTACGAAGTATTAGCATCATGTCATAGCAATAGTAAAGAAAAAGTAGCAAAGTGTAGCATTATTACAAACCCAAATCGTGGCAAACACAAGCCAAGTAACTACTATAGAAACATATAAGTGTTCTGTGTGACATAACAAAAACAGAGAAACAGAGAAACAAAGAAAAGGAAAGGAAACGGTGCCATCATCAATGAAGTCCGGAAATGAGACTCTGATCTCCAAAGCGACTAGGCCCACTAATGCTGGAAAGAAGACGCTCATGGCGACCCTCCAAATCTGCCACCTCTTTCTTCAAAAGCTCAAGACGGGCATCTATGGCATCAACGGCTGGCTGGACTTTCCTCATGAAAAAGGTTCGGGCAACCTCACGTAGATGTTCAAGAACAAACTCCACGGCGAAACCCACACCGATGAGCTCTTGAATCACGGCCCTCCATTGTAGGATCCTCCCGGCAGAGAGTCGATGAAGTTATGCTCGATGTCATTCAACACACACCCTAGCATTTTCAAGAAATGCTCCCTAGAGAAACGACCAAGGCGAAACTCCCGCATATAATTGCCGTGACGGTTGTCGACCATCACTAAGTGTGAGACGCAGTCCTCGGGGACTTGGAAGCCATAAAAGTCTACAAAAGGAGGACCGGAAGCCCAAAAGTCTGCCGGACCAAGGTCGTTAACCTCCGGCTGGTCAAAGCGAACAAGGAAGGATGCAGCATCATCCGGGACGGCAGCAGAACTACTACCCGCCTCAAAGCGAGAAGGGATAGTAGGAAGTGGACCTATCAAAAAAAAAAAAAAAAGAAGAAAGGGAAACGCAAGGCAAAATGAAAAAAATGGCACGGGAAGAGAAGACTTGCAGAAAAAGAAGATGAAATAAGAAGAGAAGGAAAATTGCCAAAGTTACCAGGAATAGGTGCTACGGGTGCGGCGGGAGCGATCATTCCCACACCTGCTGCAATTTCTGGCCCTCAGAAGTCTCTGCAAGCCGGGAGATAAGTATGCGAATGAAACGCAAATACAAAAAAACAAAAAAAAAAAAAAAAAAAAAAAAAAAAAAAGAGAGATAAGGGGAAGAAAGATACATACCCATGAAGTCAGGCTCGAGCGAAGCACTCCCCTCTTCATCAGAGTCGAAAATTCTCTTTTTCAGCACGGGTGCATCATCAAGATTCTCAAGAATGTCATCAGATCCCTCTCAAGATAAGTCCGTATCAGGACCACGGGTAGCGGAGCTTGGGATGGAGGAAGGAGTAACAACAAGCGAGGCACCACCCTTTACAGCCTAGGAGATAGCCGCAAAAGGGTCACTAGTCGAAATCACAAGCGGCAGAACGGGAGAAGTGACCTTGGTTTGAACAGTGGCAGGAGGAATGGCTCCCTCGAAGGAGTGGGTCTCTCGGCCGACAAAGGTGTAGTCTCACCAACCCCTTCGACATGAGTACCCTCTCTAGGTACCGGCTCGGCAGAAGGGGTGGGAGTTTTGGCAGGAGTCTTGTGTGCGGCAGTAGAAGGGGCAGGCGTTGCTAACACTGCCTCAGCCCCATCAAAAAAGCCTTCCATAGGTACACCCATGGAGGCGGAAATCTCCTCGGCAGTGGGGCAATATATGGATAGAGGCTTAAGCTCCTCTAAAAAAAAAAAAATTCGTTAAGTAAAAAACAAAAGACCCGTGGCAAAGGCATACGAAAAAGAAAGAGGAGAGAAGTGAAGAAAAAGGACTTACCTCAGATTTAGGCTCATCAAGCAAAATGGGGCGGGTAACGGATGAATCTTCCTTATGCTTGGACTAAAAGGAAAGAAGCAGAGGAAATTAGCGAGTTAGCCGCAAGAAAGTTAAGAAGTTTTGTTAAAAAAAAGGGGGAGAAGTAACTTAAGTCTTAATAAAAGAAACGTTTTTATCATTGATTATGTGTATGACCAAACCATTTGTGTTCATCAAATTGGCTAATTTTTATCACGGATTGTGGGTTTTTTTTTTTTTATATGTGCTATGTCCACAATATTTTCATAACAAATCATAAGTGGTAAGTTGTTATTGGTTCTAATTTGAATCTACAACTTAAATTAGTTTTTTACCCACTTATAACAATCAATAACAACCTACCATTTAGGATTTGTTGTGAAAATGTTATGAAAATATTGTAAATATAGCATTTCCTTCTTCTTCTTCTTTCTTTTTTTTTTTTTTTTTTTTTTTTTTTTGCGCAAATGATTGTGTCTTTTTTGCAAGGTGGGCCCAAAAGAATATTCTAAGGGGGGTGGGTGAAGATTTATGTAAGATTGTAATAGGCTGGATTTTTTTATATTGTTAAGCTAATTTGGGCTAAAATTAGGCCTAAAAGGGAGCTATGCTAGGGCTTGTGCACACTGGACTAATAAAGCTCAGGTTCACGCTTGCCACTGTTAACAAAAAAATCTCATAGCCTTGCATTCGAAGCCAATCTTTTTAGTCAAATTATTCCAAGTCTTCTACGCTCCGTAGCTAATTTTCTGGTTGCATTAATGTGGAGAAGACCCCTGAACAGGACTATGTTGGTCGTCCCAATGCATAAGGTAGCCTGAAGGGGTGTCCGATGGAACAAGCACTCAAGTAAGGGAATGGATGGCCAATAAGTGGAAGGCCAAGATTGTTTAAAGGGGACTATATAATAGGAGAAACTCCCCATAGAAGGGGGACGGGAGAAAAAAGAAAAAGAGAAGTACTGTAGCAATTAAGAACAAAACTTGTAATCATACTTGCAAGGAATATATAAGAGCTAACCTCCTCGGACTCGCGTCGAGGACTGTTTTTCTAAACTCAATCCAACTATCTTCTTAGTTCCTGTGAGTCGAGCCTACTTTACTTGTGATCCAATTCACTTTGACCCAGTTTTACAACCCACACTCTCTATAAATTCATTGTTCTAGTCTTTTTGGGCCTCACTCCATTCGATCTTGGGTTGGACTCCAAATTTGGCTCTTACAAGTAATACTTATTAGAACATACAAACACAAAAGTAATATATAGAGTTTTTTAAATAGGCTTATAATATATTACATAAACAGAATACCACTATAAAAGGGTCTAACATTTGTAGTAGTAGCTTGGGGTTATAAATTCTATTCAAACTAAAAAGTTTATTATAAAAAATTTCTAAACTTGAATCTTACACAATAAATCACATTCTCTTTCTTAAAAAAAAAAAAAAAAAACCGTTTTGACTAAGGGATAAGATTTAATAATAATTTAAATTGTATTTGTGGGGCCCGGCCCAAAATAATGGGCTAATTAAACTATGGGCCCGTCCGAGAAGAATCCTGTCCGAGAAGAAGTCATAGCCCAAACATTATTTAAACCCAATTGCGGTAAAAGAAACCTGTCCGAGGAGTAACTCCTCCTCGGACATTACGAAGTCCGGATCAAGAGCTCGCCCCAACCATTGCAGTTCATCCTCCAAGCATATAAAAAAGAATAAAACCCAAAAATATCATGGAAAGCTGCCACCACCACATTAAATGTGTCACAACCACCCTCTTGGCCGCATTAATGAGGAAAAGACCCCTGAACAGTGCTACCTTGGCCACTACAACTCACAAGGGAGTGATAAGGGTGCTTGATAGGACAGGTGCTCAAGTGGGGGCTTACATGATCAACAAGTGTAAGGTTCAGATAAGAATGAGAGACCTATATAATGTAGTGGAGTCCCTCAAAGAGAGGGTCGAAAAATGTATGATCTGTGCCCAGGAAATAGAATCTTCTGTTAGACATCCATTCTTGTGTTTTTGTTTTCGCAATAACATTGTCCATGCATCGACCGACTAAGTTCACCGAGGCTAAGTTCTTTGACCCATCCTCTACAAAGATTTATTGTGTGTTGCGCCTTGGGCCAAGGCCCGATCGTAGGATTTGGACCAGGAAAATCGTGCAACTACAATTGGCGCCGTCTGTGTGGGAAGAACTAGGGTATCGGCTAGCATAATGGTCGAGCATGGCGTAACTAGGTCCACACCAGGAGAATCCTCACCAGGCTAACTCCCAACAGACACAACCCGTTGAGTCCCAAAGGAAAAATAACCCTGCCAACCCAGGCGGCAGAGGGAATCGTGAGGGAAGTGTGCATACTATCCGGACGAGCCAGAGTCACACTCAGACAGGTAGTCACGTGTCCCCAGGGCGAAATAGTCATCAGGCCATGCGGCGAGAGATAGATGACACGAAAAGGAAGTTGCGGCGTGTGCAGCAAAAACGATCTCCCTCTGGCTCAGACGAGTCCTCTAATGCGGAGGATGCGAGTTACCGACGGAGGTCGAGGACCCCCCCAAGTGAAACCTTTTCTTACGAAAGGGAACCACGCCTGTACGAAAATATGAGAGCCCATCCAGCAAGGGTTTGGGAAACGATGCTATGAAGAGGGCGCTAGACCAGGTTTCAAGGTCACCCTTCACGTATAGAATCGAAGGGGCTAAGCTGCCTCGACGCTTCAACCAACCGGCGTTCGCCATCTATAACGGCCGAGCAGACCCGGTAGAACACGTGAGTCAGTTTAACCAAAAAATGACAATCTACTCGCAGAATGAAGCCCTAATGTGCAAAATCTTCCCATCCAGCTTGGGATCAATGGCGATGAGGTGGTTCACACCACCAAGACCAATTCCATAGGCTCATACAAGCAGCTCACTCGGGCCTTCTGCTCCCGCTTTATTACAAACACCAGAGTCCCTCAACCCCTCGGTTCGCTATTGTCCTTATCCATGCACGAAGGAGAGACCCCGAAAGCATATTCGGATAGATATTGGGAGGTGTATAACGAGTTAGATGACAACCATGATGATGTTGCTATCAAGACATTCAAAAGCGGTCCCCCCACCGAGCATGGATTAAGGAAATCCCTCACTGGTAAACCGGTTGCCAACGTTCATCAGTTGATGGATAGGATCGACAAGTACAAAAGGGTAGAGGAAGATCAGCTGCAAGGAAGGGGAAAGGAGAAGATCACTCCTCCCAAAGCAAATGATTTTAGGTCGGAACGATACAACCACAGCCGGCCGAGGAGAGATTTTTCGCGACAGGCTAGACAGAGCAATCTGCAGACGGTGAATGCCGTATTCAAGGAGCCGACAACAAGGTGTCTTTGGAGAAAGTGAGGAACGAGCCCTATTTTAGATGGCCGGGAAAGATGGCTGGAGACCCTTCCAAACGTAACTTAACCTGTCCGCCACTATCATCGGGACCATGGGCATACCACCGAGGATTACAGGAATCTATGGAATCACCTAGATCGGTTGGTCCGAGAAGGGAAGTTACGTCATCTTCTACACCCCTCAAGCGGCCATCCCGGTCAAGCAATACAAGAGTCTCGAAAAGATGTGTCCTTAAGACCCCCCACCAAACGATACATGTCATCCTCGCCGCACCAGGAAGAACTGGGCCACCCCTCCCCAGGGTACGGGCTGTTGATCGGCTACCCTCCGAGGACAGGCAAAGGGAACCCAAAAGGTCAAAAAAGGGAAGCTCTTTGATATTGGGATTCTCGGACGAGGATAAGAGAGGAACTATTCAACCTCATGACGATGCCTTAGTGGTTACGTTAAGAATTGGAGGCTTCGATGTGAAAAGGGTGTTGGTAGACTCGGGAAGTGCGGTAGAGATAATGTACCCCGATCTATACAAGGGGCTGAACCTGAAGCCGGAAGATTTGGCAGCTTATGACTCCCCCCTTCTCGGCTTCGAAGGGAAGATTGTTACGCCAAAGGGGCAGATCCGACTACCCATACAGACTAGGTTGGAAGTGGTGGAGGTAAATTTTATCGTGGTCGACGCTTACTCACCCTACACCGCGATAGTTGCCAGGCCATGGATCCACGCCCTAGAAGCCGTATCCTCCACACTCCACCAAAAAGTAAAATACCCATCTAGAGGACAAGTAGAAGAGATCCGAGGAGATCAGGCCATGGGCAGGCGGTGTATGGTGGCCGCCATCTTACATCGGCCCCGTGCCGAGTCCTCGGCCCCCGAGAGCTTATAGCAACTAGCCGCCTTTGCAGGTCAAGGCGATGGACTAGCCGAGGAGATAAGGTGTGAAAGTTTAGATAAATTCGCTGTCAACAACGACCCGGAGAAGTTTTTTTAGGTCGGCTCCGAGTTGCCTTCTCAAGAAAAAGAGGAACTGGTCAGATTTCTCGGAGGAAATGTCGATGTGTTTGCATGAGACTCCTACGACGCCCCGGGAGTTGATCCTAGCCTTATTTGTCACCACCTGAACGTTAACCCCTCTTCCACTCCGAAGAAGCAGCCACCCCGACGCCCCTCAAAGGAACATGCTAGTGCCGTAAGAGACGAGGTGGCAAAACCGAAAAAGCAGGGGCTATCAAAGAGGTCTTTTACCCCGAATGGTTGGCAAACACGGTGGTGGTAAGGAAGAAGACAGGGAAGTGGAGAGTCTGCGTGGACTTCACGGACCTGAACAAGGCGTGCCCAAAAGACCCATTTCCCTTACCCAGAATCGACCGATTGGTGGACACAACCGTGGGTCACCCTCGAATGAGTTTCCTGGACGCCTTCCAGGGCTATCACTAGATACCCCTCGCATTAGAAGACCAGGAGAAGACAGCTTTCATGACGCCCGTCGGAAACTATCACTATAAGGTGATGCCGTTTGGACTAAAGAACGCGGGGTCAACCTACCAAAGGATGATGACCAGGATGTTCGAGCCACAGCTGGGAAAAATCATTGAGGTCTACATAGATGATATGGTCGTAAAGAGTAAAGTGGTGTCCGAGCATGTGAAAGACCTCGAAACAATCTTTGTTGTCCTAAGGGAGCGCAAGCTGCGGCTCAATGCTTCCAAATGTTCATTCGGGGTCGGGTCTGGGTAATTCTTGGGGTATATGGTAACCCACAGGGGAATAGAAGTAAGTCCCGATCAGATCAAAGTAATTAACAGCCTGCATGCTTCTCGGAATCCGAAAGAAGTGCAGAAGCTCACGAGCATGATCGCGGCGTTAAAAAGTTCATATCACGATCGGCGGACCGATGTCGACCTTTCTACCTCTTGATAAATAAGTGGAAAGGGTTTGAATGGTCGGAGGATTGTGTTTGGGCCTTCCAGCAGCTTAAGGAATACCTATCACGACCACCCATCATGTCCAGCCCCGAGGAGACGAGGTACTGTTTGCATACGTCGTTGTAGCCCCCATCTTTGTCACTGGCATCGATACGGGATGATAATGGGGTGCAACGACCGGTTTACTATGTAAGCAAGTCATTACATGAGGCTGAGGTGTGATACCTACCCTTGGAAAAAGCAATTTTGGCGATAGTGCACGCCACGCGGAAGCTCCCTCACTACTTTCGGGCGCATACGGTCATCGTTCTAACTCGGCTCCCCCTTCGAGCGATGCTTCGAAGCGCCGACTACACAGGAAGGATCGCCATGTGGAGTGCGCTATTGGGGGCCTTTGATATTAAATATATGCCCAGAACCTCCGTCAAAGGTCAGGTCCTCGCAGACTTGGTCGCGGAGTTTCTTGAACCCTCTATAGAAACAACAACCGAGAAGAAAGACATGGATGGAAAATCGGTTGGTACAATTTCAGCAGGGAGGACCTTGCATTGGAAGGTCTACGTGGATGGCGCGGCCAACCAGAGAGGATCTGGAGTTGGGATAGTTTTAATATCACCGGACGGTCTGCCATTGAAAAATCATTGAGGCTCGGGTTCTCGCTCACGAACAATGAAGCCGAATACGAAGCCTTACTTCAAGGGATGACGATGGTTCAAAGATTGGGTGGAAGAGTAATAGAAGCTTTCTCGGACTCCAGGTTGGTCGTTGGCCAAGTGATGGGTGAGTTGGAAGCCAGAGATGTTAGGATGCAAGAGTATCTAGGATAAGTTAAACGCTTACAGACGAGTTTTGAATCCTTCAATCTGACGCACATTTCCAGGAGTGTAAACACCCATGCAGACTCGCTGGCCACTCTCGCCACGTCCTCGGCGCATAATCTACCGCGAATGATCCTTGTCGAAGATCTAGTCCAAGCAAGTCCCATTAGAAGAAACCCGGCCTAAGTCCATCGGGATCGTAGAAAAGAGCCCCAATCGGATGGATCCCATAAAGAACTTCCTCCAAGATGACATCCTACCGGAGGGAAAGTTGGAGGCCGAGAAGGTACAGAGGAATGCTCCTCGGTTTTGGCTATCGGAGGACTACAAGCTATATCGGCGCTCCTACTCTGGGCCATACCTACTCGCATACATCCAGAAGAGTCCGAGTCTCTACTTGAAGAGTTACACGAGGGGATTTGTGGAAGTCACACCAGAGGAAGGTCGCTAGCACACAGGGCACTCACCCAAGGATACTGGTGGCCGAACATGCAAAGAGAGGCCCAAGAGTACGCCAAGAAGTGTGATCAGTGCTAGAGATTCGCCCCGAATATCCACCAACCTGGAGGAGTCCTCAACCCCCTCTCTAGCCCCCGGCCGTTTGCACAATGGGGTCTTGATATTGTCGATCCCTTCCCCAAAGCTGCGGGAAACAAGCGATACATAATAGTTGGAACCGATTACTTCACCAAATGGGTGGAGGCTGAACCTTTGGCCAACATTAGGGACGTGGATGCCCAAAAATTCATCCGGAAGAACATTATTACCCGCTTCGGAACTCCACACACACTCATCTCGGACAACGGTCTCCAGTTCGACAAAGCAAGAACTTTAGGGAGTATTGCCGCGAGTTTGGGATTATTAACCGATACTCCACTCCCGCCTACCCCAAGGAAATGGGCAGGTCGAGGCCGTGAACAAGGTCATAGTGAGCGGACTCAAGAAAAGACTGGTGGAGATGGGTAGAAAAGCTCCCACACATCTTATGGACCTATCGGACAACGCCGCGACGGTCAACCGGTGAAACCCCCTTTTCGATGACTTATGGGGCCGAGGCCGTGCTCCCCATTGAGAACAACTTTCCCACACCGAGGTCTAGCTCATTCACCCCAAACAAGAACGACGAGTTATTGGGAAGAAGTCTAGACCTAGCCGAGGAAAGAAGGGAAAAAGCAACGATCCATATGGCCTATTATCATCAGAAGCTAAGACAAGGATATGATGCCAATGTTAAACTGCGACCTTTAAGTCCGGGCGATCTCATAATGAGAAAAATTCTCGGCAGCGCAAAAAACCCCTCTTGGGGCAAGTCAGCCCAATTGGGAAGGACCAGATCGCATCACATCCGTGGTCGGGATAGGCGCTTATTATCTAGAAGATTTGGATGAAAAAACTATACCTCGACCATGGAATGTAAATAACCTAAGAAGATACTATTATTAATGAAAATGGCTTTGCCCATGTTTTGTTTCGTGATTATCCTGTGCCCACCGGTCTATTTACAACTGTTCATAGTTTTAAACAGAACCTAAATCCTGCATGGCTCCTCGGACCATAGACTTAGGGGAAATTATTACTTATGGCAACTATTCGTAGTTTTCAACAGAACCTAAGTCCCGCATGGCTCCTCGGACCACAGACTTAGGGGAAATTATTACTTATGACAATTTATCCAAGTTTTAAACAGAACCTAAGTCCTGCATGGCTCCTCGGACCACAGACTTAGGGGAAATTATTACTTATGGCAACTATTCATAGTTTCAAACAGAACCTAAGTCCCGCATGGCTCCTCGGACCACAGACTTAGGGGAAATTATTACTTATGACAATTTATCCAAGTTTTAAACAGAACCTAAGTCTTGCATGGCTCCTCGGACCACAGACTTAGGGGAAATTATTACTTATGGCGACTATTCATAGTTTTAAACAGAACCTAAGTCCCGCATGGCTCCTCGGACCACAGACTTAGGGGAAATTATTACTTATGACAATTTATCCAAGTTTTAAACAGAACCTAAGTCTTGCATGGCTCCTCGGACCACAGACTTAGGAGAAATTATTACTTATGGCAACTATTTATAGTTTTAAACAGAACCTAAGTCATGCATGGCTCCTCGGACCACGAGACTTAAGGGAAATTATTACTTATGACAATTTATCCAAGTTTTAAACAGAACCTAAGTCCTGCATGGCTCCTCGGACCACAGACTTAGGGGAAATTATTACTTATGGCAACTATTCATAGTTTTAAACAGAACCTAAGTCTTGCATGGCTCCTCGGACCACAGACTTAGGGGAAATTATTACTTATGGCAACTATTCATAGTTTTAAACAGAACCTAAGTCCTGCATGGCTCCTCGGACCACAGACTTAGGGGAAATTATTACTTGTGACGATTTATCATAGTTTTAAACAGAACCTAAGTCCCGCATGACTCCTCGGACCACAGACTTAGGGGAAATTATTACTTATGACAGTTTGGGAAATTATTACTTAAGGGAAATCATTTTAAGGCATGCGCGTAGACTAGCACCATTGCAACCCTCATTCAAATTCGCTGCACATCATCCTTTTTATCTCGACCGCTTATATTTATTTATGTTGTTGCAAACGTTAAAAAAAAAAAAAAAAAAGGAGTGGTACTAGCATACATCCATTGAAAGCAAAGCAAATACTCTATATTAATATTCCAAGGTCAATACAAAGAGAGGTCCTTACAAAAGAACGCAAAAACAGGACGACTCTTATCCAAAAAAAAAGGGGGAATACAAAAATTAAAAGCCTAAAAGCTAAGCCTTAACAGGAGGATCTTTCTTCCGCTCTGGTTGATGAGGAGGATCTTTTTTTCTGCTCTGGGCCGAGGAGGAGGAGCCTCGGTGGTAGAGTCCGTGGCAGGATCATTCGCTTTATCAAGCACAAGGACGGCATCAGGCACCGCCAGATCCTCGCTCCGAAGCCACTTGGGCGCCATCAGGATTCTCTCGGATCTCCCGAGGATAGAAGATATTCTCAGGCGGTCTCGGCGCCGAATCCGCAGGAATTCCTGCAGCATCAAGGGCACGAGCCCATGAGATGCTGCAGTAGTCCCCGCACACCTCGGGGATCTCCTCGGATAGCCTGGCCTCCGTTTCTTGGACCCCGAGCTGGCGAGAAGCATTCTTTTCGGCCTCTCTGCAGCCTCTCTGATCAGCTGAGCCTCCTCTTTGACCCGCCGTAGCTCATCCTCGACTTTTTGTAGGGCAATCTTGAGATCCAAGATCGCCCGCTTCTCGGTGGCAAGGTTGATCCGGGTCGCGTATAGCTCTTTGCGTTGATCCTCCGCCCGGGTCTCGGCACTTTTTAAACCGGCCTCTGCACTCTTGCGCCGTTTCTCCGACTCCTTGAACTTCTCCGTGAGTTCAAGGTGATCGTGCTTGAGGGACCCCAAGGCTTTCTCCATCTCTGTCCGAGACTGGGTCTCGGCCTCGGCCCAAACTGCGATTATCATGACAAAACTCCTCGCCCACAAATACCTGCTGAGTAATCTGCGAACAAAACAAGATTGGTTTAGAATTTAACAGGGTTAAATAAATTAATTTAATAAAATAGTAAAAGGGTCACTTACCATCGTGAGATCCCTTTTGAGGGATAGGAAAATCTCGGGCCGAGAGAACCGCCTGTAGGCCTCCATATCCCGAGGAAGGAGTAGGGGTTGCTCCAAGGCATCAGCCACGTGCCCTGCTCGGCCCCGGTTATAGTCTCGGATCGACGCATTGTAGGGGATAGCAACCCCATCTAGCTCCAGCTTGGGGCTCCATGTACGCGGGTAGCGCGCACCTCAAAGACGGTTCTCCTCATCCCGGCTTTCACGGAGTCACCCCTTCTGCTCCTCGACGCCTGGGTGGTTTTTTGTTGCTTGGTCGGCTGGCCAACCACCTCACCCTCCTCGGGAGCGGCAACCGACCTTTTCTTCTTCAGGTCCGGATTAACCTTGAGGCCATGGTCCGAGAGATCCCGAAGGACCACAGGAGGAAGGGTCTGGGCCTGTGGATCGAGTTGGTCCTTTTGATGACTAACCTTTTGATGATTGACCTTTCCCTCGGGAGGCCATCAACTCCTGTAAAGTTTTTCCCTTACCGGCCATGGGGTCTATCTCTTCGTCCGAAGGGTCGTCCGAGGTGCTATGATTAAGGGAGCGCCACCGCGCGAGTGTCGATCCTGCTCTCCTTCAGGATCCGAAAGCTCAATCAAGGGGGCTTGCTGAACCTCCTCCTCAAAATAAAACTCGTCTATCTCTTCCTTAAGGGAAGGACGAGATGATTCGGTTTCCCCTTCAACCGGAACTGCAACGTCAGGGTCGTCTGGCGAAGGTAGTTGCTCTGCTAGCAAGGGATCTCGAACGCCAGGTAGCACGACCGGGGAAGATCACGTCGAGCTAGGAACCGGGGTTTAGACACGTTAATCCTAGCCAACCTCGGACTGCCAGCTCTTATGGCATGACCGATAGCTTGGAAAGAGCGGCTTAGAGGTTGATAGCCCAGAACTGGATGAGCTGCACGAATCGTCCGTCCTCGCAGCGTAAATTTTCGACCTTAGAAGGTAGTTCAACGCCGGCATGTTCACGAGGCTTAGCCGAGGAGCGACATGAACTTTATCCGCAAACATCCAAGAGGAGTAAGATTAGTTCACAAAATTTTCCAATTGTAAAGAAAGCGAGAAAAATAACCCCCCAATACTAAACCCTTTCCCGAAAAGGATTGGCCCTAAAGACGCCGCACCTGGGATTCCCGCCCGAGTTGGACAATGAATACCATCGCTCCACTCCCCTGAAGCAATAAGGAAATCCTTCTTCACAGTCTTATTGGAGACTGGGAGACAAGAGATCAACCTAACGACCTCGGATCGGGATTTAAGGTAATACCCTCCTTTCTCGATGTGGTGACACTCGTACAGATGAACCACATCGTGCCAGGTAAGGCCTAGATTCATTCGCTCGTCTAGGACGTCTACACAGCCTAGTATCTTGAACATGTTTGGGGCACACTGATGCGGCGTCAACCTATGGTTGAACAGGTATTCCCTTGTAATCCTACGCATGGGAAGTGTCATCCCTCCCTCTATGAAAGCAATCATGGGGATAACAACTTCTCCCTTGCCTCTATCTGTCAATACTCCTTCAAGAGGACAAGATCTGCAGCCCCACCCCCGGGGGAATGTGGTATTTTGCCCTAAAGGCTTCCATAGCGGCCGGAGTACTTACTAGTTTTTTGAATCTACCCATCCGAGCTGAACTGGAGGAATGAAAATAAAGACCGAGGAGAAAAGTAAAGTCCGAGGAGGGAATCGAAACGGCGAAATGAACGAAATTTACCGATACCTTCACAAAACGCTCAATGGGATGCTTGGAAATCTCTCTTGGAGGAGACGCCTCGAAAAACGGCTGTGGAGGCTTAACGGACGCAAGTATTCGTAGATCTCTGGAGTTTGATGGAGTTCTCTGGAATCCTCTGGAGTTTATGAGATGCCGATAAAAAGAAAACTGAATCTCTCGACGCGTCTTATATAGCCGGGAGGAGAGAGAAAAGATCGCTCCCGCCTAAAAATTCGAGAAAAAATGCCGGCCGTCCGATCCACGCCTCACCGTTGGATGAAGGGGACATAAAGCCTCCGGGAGTAAATGACCGCGCCTCGTAAATTGTAGCACGTCCAAAGTAAATCGCCGCACGCACGCGCCCCAAACCCTCCTTACTTCCACCCTCACTAACGTCAAAACCCCACTTTTCTCCTCGGAAGGAAATAAAAACCGGAGTTTTGAGGGGCTATTGTGGGGCCCGGCCCAAAATAATGGGCTAATTAAACTATGGGCCCGTCCGAGAAGAATCCTGTCCGAGGAGAAGTCATAGCCCAAACATTATTTAAGCACAATTGCGGTAAAAGAAACCCGTCTGAGGAGTAACTCCTCCTTGGACATTACGAAGTCCGGATCAAGAGCTCGCCCCAACCATTGCAGTTCATCCTCCAAGCATATAAAAAAGAATAAAACCCAAAATATCTCATGGAAAGCTGCCACCACCACATTAAATGTGTCACAACCACCCTCTTGGCCGCATTAATAAGGAAAAGACTCACGAACAGTGCTACCTTGGCCACCGCAACTCACAAGGGAGTGATAAGGGTGCACGATAGGACAGTGCTCAAGTGGGGGCTTACATGATCAACAAGTGTAAGGTTCAGATAAGAATGAGAGACCTATATAAAGTAGTGGAGTCCCTCAAAAAGAGGGACGAAAAATGTATGATCTGTGCGCAGGAAATAGAATCTTCTGTTAGACATCCATTCTTGTGTTTTTGTTTTCGCAATAACATTGTCCATGCATCAGACCGACTAAGTTCACTGAGGCTAAGTTCTTTGACACATCCTCTACAAAGATTTATTGTGTGTTGCGCCTTGGGCTAAGACCTGATCAGTAGGATTTGGACCAGGAAAATCGTGCAACTACAGTATTCAAACAAAAAGTCTATTATCAAAATTTTATAAACTTAAATCCCACACGACCCATGTTTTTGTTTTTATTTTTTTTCCTCAAGTTGCATGATTCAACAATAATTTAAAGCAAATTTAAATTCTATTCAAACTAAAAGTTTATTATTCAAACTTTCTAAACTTAAATCCCACATGACCCACGTTTTTGTTTTTATTTTTTTTCCCTCAAGTTGCATGATTTAACAATAATTTAAAACAAATTTAAAATCTATTCAAACTAAAAGTCTTTTCTTAACTAATAAATCATCCTTATAATTAAATCTCACACAATACACCCCACGTTGTTGTATCTATTTTTTTTTCAAAGAGCAACTTATGCTTGTGTTTTAATATAATAAATTCATCTTACTTATTGTTCTTTACTTATGAATTTGCATACAGAATATAATGCCAAAGGAAGTTTATTATAAAGAAGCAAAACAATGGACACCCATTTAAGTTATTGGTTTTTTTATGTAAGTTTTTATTTATTTTTTTATATTCTCAAATTTTGAACTATTTTTTGTATGTTTTGATTTTTGGTTCTGATTATTGTATTTATTTTGTGAATGTGTTGATTTTTTCAACTAGATTATCACTAGGAAAAAATTGGTATTGAGGAATTATTTTGTTTATTATTGTTTGTGCTGACTAGGTAATAGATTAAACATAACTTAAATAGAAATTATCAAACTTATTCTGTATCTCGTATTAAACAATTAACACAAAACACAAAGAGAATTTTAAAATATAAAAATAGACAAACACCAGTAAAATTTAAAGTCTAAACAATCAAAACTTAAAGTAATTTTTTTATTAAAATTATTTACTTATTTTATAATTTATTATTATAATTTATTTAATAATTTAGTTTTAATTATTTTAAAATTTTTGAGCTTATAAATTTTTATCGAGTCATTCGCACAGAAATAATACTAGTCCTAGTGTATATATATAAAGCTTCAAGACTTCATAAAAAAAGAAAAAAGAAAAAGGGTTTCAAGTTTCAACGGCTGAGACGAAGAGTTTGGTTTGGCCACAGGATTAGATAATCCAACGGCTAAAGAGAAACCCTAATCGCACATTGAATAAGAATAAGAGAAAAGATTTTACTACTTAAACCAAAGTAGGCCAAATAACTCTTCCTCTTTCGCTTTCGCTCTTCACTCCCTTCTTAGCTACTGGTATAATCTCTTGCTCTCTCTGTGCTCACAGTTCTGTAATTTCGAATTTTTATTTTGTGCTTAACTGTGATTATTGATTGTGATTATCTAATAATTGGTTAAAAATATTGATCTGCTTCACCATCTGTGTTTGTTTTAATTGACTGCCTAACTTTTCAGCAATCCATGCCTTAAGTCTTCTAAGTGGTTTTTTTAGATAAAAAAGAAAAGAAAAATTGAAGGGGGTTTATTTTTATTTTTAGAATTTATCATGAAGTTTGAAGAGAATTACTGTACTCAAAAGTCAAAGATAAGAAATCTTTAGCTGAATATATTTAGAACAAGGTTTCTTGTAATCAAACGGTTGGATTGCATGTTTTCTATGTTTTTAACAGGCACCCATGTCAAATTTCGTTCAAATAAGATATTATTTAGATCAATAACTTATAAAACATAGTTTTATACCCAAAAACTTATAATTTAAATATTTGATTGATGGCATAGTGGTTGATCTTGAAATGTTATAAGCATGGAGGATATAATAAGAACATGCAATTTAATGGTTAGATTATCAAAATTCACATCCAATAAAAGGATATAGAGAGAGCTTGAAGGGGTTTCTCTTTTTCTAAAATATTAGGAGAGAAATGGTAGATTTTCTATGCAAAAGAAGTCTATAGAGATGGTAGATTTTCTATGCAGAAGAAGTCTATTCTCTCAAGTAAAGGTTTTCCTTATTTATTCCGTTGTCGTCCAGCGGTTAGGATATCTGGCTTTCACCAGGAGACCCGGGTTCGATTCCCGGCAATGGAATTATTTTATATGTTGAAGTTCTATTTTTGATTTCCAAAACTCATTAGGATCTTCCATATAAGTGTTTGTGATTTTAATACTTTGTGTTCATCACGGTGAACACAAAAATCTTTCTATTTCTCAATAAAAGTTCATACTTATATTAAAAAAGGTTTTCCCTGGTACCTGTTAGATGTTCTACTATTTGTATTTTAAGTTTGTAGAGCTTTTGTTCTAAAATCTTTTTTGGAGAAACATTTCTTGAACAGGAATTCTTTTTTGTGGATAAATCTGCTTGTTCAAGGATGTTATGAGAGGCAATTTTTATTTTGTGTTTAATTGTATTATCTTATAGAATTTTTGTTGTTGTTGTTGTTGGTATAATAATGGTAATTGTGCTTTTTTGGAGTGATATCATGCATTAGATTTTAGTTAGCTAGTAATTGATCTAGGATTTAATCTTTTAAATAACCTTGTATTTATTAGAAATTAAATTTTATTTGTTTCATTTATTGATACATGATAATTTAATATGTTCCTTGCTTGCTATTTGTTCTGATGAATTAACTTTTTGCTATTTACTTTAGCTTCTTGCTCAGATTTTAGAATGGGTAAGGAGAAGGTTCACATTAGCATTGTGGTCATTGGCCATGTCGACTCTGGAAAGTCGACCACCACTGGACATTTGATTTACAAGCTTGGAGGGATTGACAAGCGTGTAATTGAGAGGTTTGAGAAGGAGGCTGCTGAGATGAACAAAAGGTCATTCAAGTATGCATGGGTTTTGGACAAGCTCAAGGCTGAGCGGAGCGTGGTATTACCATTGACATTGCACTGTGGAAGTTTGAGACTACTAAATATTACTGCACTGTCATTGATGCTCCTGGACATCGTGATTTTATCAAGAACATGATTACTGGTACCTCACAGGCTGATTGTGCTGTCCTTATTATTGACTCCACTACTGGTGGATTTGAAGCAGGTATTTCCAAGGATGGTCAGACTCGTGAGCATGCTTTGCTTGCCTTCACCCTTGGTGTCAAGCAAATGATCTGCTGTTGCAACAAGGTAAATTTCTTACCTTGTAATTTCATACGTAGCAATAAGTTCTCTACTGATTTTTATTTTGTCTTCGTGTTAGATGGATGCAACAACCCCAAAATACTCTAAGGCAAGGTATGAAGAAATCGTAAAGGAAGTTTCTTCCTATCTTAAGAAAGTAGGATATAACCCTGACAAGATCCCCTTTGTTCCTATTTCTGGGTTTGAGGGTGATAACATGATTGAGAGGTCAACCAACCTTGACTGGTACAAGGGCCCTACCCTTCTTGAGGCTCTTGACTTGATTTTGGAGCCAAAGAGGCCCTCAGACAAGCCTCTCCGACTCCCACTTCAGGATGTCTACAAGATTGGTGGTATTGGAACTGTCCCTGTGGGGCGTGTTGAAACGGGTGTGCTCAAACCAGGTATTGTTGTTACTTTTGGCCCTACTGGGCTGACAACTGAAGTTAAGTCAGTTGAGATGCATCACGAGTCTCTCCTAGAGGCTTTGCCTGGTGACAATGTTGGTTTCAATGTGAAAAATGTTGCCGTCAAGGATCTCAAACGTGGGTTTGTGGCATCCAACTCAAAGGATGATCCTGCAAAGGAAGCTGCTAACTTCACCGCCCAGGTCATTATCATGAACCATCCTGGCCAGATTGGCAATGGCTATGCCCCAGTACTTGACTGCCACACCTCCCACATTGCTGTGAAATTTTCTGAAATTTTGACCAAGATTGATAGGAGGTCGGGCAAGGAGCTTGAGAAGGAGCCCAAATTTTTGAAGAATGGAGATGCTGGTTTTGTTAAGATGATTCCCACCAAGCCTATGGTGGTGGAGACTTTCTCCGAGTACCCACCGCTTGGACGATTTGCTGTGAGGGACATGCGTCAAACTGTGGCTGTTGGTGTTGTCAAGAGTGTGGAGAAGAAGGATCCAAGTGGTGCCAAGGTCACCAAGTCTGCTGCTAAAAAGAAATGAGTGTTTTATTTTAGGAAGTCAATAGCAAAAGAAATGGGTTGGTTTTGTGGCTTTTGTTATTGCAGCCTCTTATATAGGGGCCTTGACTGCCTGGTGGTTTTGAGCACCCAGGCCACCTGGGTGGCTTGACCGTCGGTGGCAAAAGCTGCATCTATCTGGTTGATGCTGTTTTTAGTAGTATAGAGCTTCATAGTTGCAAGTGAGAGAACAAATTGGCATTTAATTTGATTTCCAAATTGTTGGTTTTTAAATGTATTTATGAGACTCAAATATTTTACGTTTGAAATGTCACCGCTAAAGTAGTGGTGATATCTCATATCTGTGGGGACTTTTTGTTTTGTTTTGTTTTTTCCTTCCAAAAAAGGAAAGAAAAAAAAAACAATATTGTTTCTCTTTCGGTTTTTGGGCTTTGCATTATTTCAATAAGAGGGTTCATACGTTTCTGAGGGCAGAATTCTGTCCAATTAATTAGGCACGCGGGCTCATGGATACTATGGAAATTGTAAAATTTTCTAGTAGGAGACTGTGTTCCCTTTGTTAGGAGCTACACAGGGAATGTTTACTTAAGGAACTAGATTGCAAGGTCTACCATAATTTATGTCCTGTAATTCAATAATTTGCGTCCTCTACAAGGTCCATCCCCCCCAGCAGCCAGACATCTTTTCTATGTTGAGAAGGATTAGAAAGGCGATCATCTGTTCATGTACGGTGAAGTGATTCGGGGTCTACAAACAGTTGCCAATCTGGTGAGGCGATTTCTTCAAACAGTTGCCAATGGCCAATTCGATTGACATCTATTGCACACTGGTGTCAGGTGGTTGGTTGAACTTCCAAAGGGTGGCATCTTGCCATGAATGGAAGTGATGAAACAATCTACGAGCAAATCCTTAGAAACAGATTTGCAAAAAAAATTGTGGTAGACTGTCTTGAAGCTCGATGTGGGGTTGGGTTGGGGGGGTTGGTTGGGAAGAGGAGAGCTTGACCTTGCCTTGCTATCTTCGGTGAGCGCCAAGGACAATTTAATTAAATGTAATACTGTGTTGCTCGACGCATTTTCGTCACCTTAGCTAGGTGGAGAGGTGAGTGCCAAGAACAATCTAATTAAACGTAATGCTGCATTGCTCGACGCATTTTCGTCACCTTAGCAAGGTGGAGAGGTCGAGGTGTTGAGCAATGCAATATTATCTTTCACTAGATTGTCTTTGGCACTCGCAGCAGACAATAAGGTTAAGGTCCGTCACATTAAATTTCAAAACCGTGTCGTCATTATTTTTTGTAAAGAGTAATATTAGAGAAATTACAAACTACATAAAGTTTAGAAACTAACATGTTACTAATCACAAAAAAGTTATTTATTATGTTATTTAAATGGCACCGATTATATTCTAGACAGAATGGTTTATAAGATTTTTGTAGCACAATAAGGTATTCTAGAATTCTAACCAAACTTTCAGTCTCAATTAAACTATAAAATTGACTACTCACTCATATCATGAGCTCAGCACCATCACATCTTATTAATCGTTGTTATTACGCAGATCTATTAGGTGCTGATTATGTATCACCAAAAAAGAAGAAAACTGTAATGAGTCAGACATTCCAACCGAATGGGGTGCAAGTATGCCAGACCAATTGGCTGAGAATAAACACTACAAAAAAGTCATTTATCACTTAATTTCAACTTTTTGCCAATATTCTATGCTCAACAAATTCTAGTAGTAATATTCTTGCTTTGAATTAGAACATAATTAGTCAGCATAGAAAAGTGAATTCATATAAATGTTTCGAAAGATTAGCAAAAGTCTCGTAAACCTTTTAAGTTGCTTTCGGTTTCTAAAAATTCTTAACCAAATGCACTTCGATAGTAATTACCATATAAACGGTATGCATCTAGCTCCACGCAATTCTTTATGTTTAAGTTTATTTCCAATTTTCCAGAATCTTCATTTATTTAATTTTATTTTCTATAGGGTTGGTGTAATTTTGGACCCACCTTGTGCAAAATTCTTATGGCTCATATGCAGGTTTACTTCGTGGTTATATGGGTCCGTCCCCAGTCCTTATCAACCTTGTGACTTGTGAGTAATCAATTTATTTTTTGAGAAACAACCTTATGAGTAATCATTAATTAGTTTGTTTGTTTGTGTGTTTTTTTTTTTTTTAAATTTTTTTTATATAAATTTTAAATCTTGGTATTTATTTTTTATTACCTAATGTTCTTTTTGTTGGGGGAGATAATTCAATAGTTGCTAGTTGAGGGATGAGAGATTTGAACACTGAATATGTCTCCATTAGAAATATCATGATGTGTCAACCAATTGAATTACAAGACCATGACAATACATCTTGTAAGAATAATAGACTTCATATATTGCATAAATTAAAAGTTTATTTCCCTACTTACAAGTCCTACCAATCTAATGCACACAGCATGAGTTATTGACTTGTTTCTAGGTAGAATTTGAAGTTCTATACCATGACATATTTAAATCTCAACAAAAATTAGAGCATACTACATGCCTAATTGCCTCATGAATCTTCACATAAATTTATTATTATTATTTTTGTTGAAATTCAGTAATTACAATGGTGTTAGAAACATCAAAATGTGCTAGTTGAGTTACAAGACTTTTGGCGAATATCATGTAAATTTTTTGATATATCGATTACAATTGGGAAGGGAGAAATTTGAACCCTGAATGTCTTTATTAGAAATACGAGAAAATGTCAACTAGTTGGATTATAAAACTCTTGGAGCAAACCGTCATGAAATTATTGTATTGGTGCTTTTTTCATATTCTATATTCTACATTTCTACTCCACATGACATGATAGATCATACTTATGGTTTGATATATATTAAACTTCAAACCAGCCAGTTGATGGGTTCCATCCTAACAACTATACGGTTGGTGCAGACAGCAACTCAAGCTCTCATATGTCTTCCTCTTCATCTTCCTTTTACTTCAAGATATAACTAATGAAAGCAACTCCTTCACCAATGAACCAATTCCATAAAAAAACAATTAATCATTTGAGTGTACCTATCATAGACCTTACCCTTTTATGTAACCAATATGACCTTATCAACATTCAAATATAACTATTGGCCATCGTATACAATATAGTCTTCATTTCTCATTTCTATAACAAGAACACCCACCCAAGTCAGTACTGACTCTGACTGCTATTTCCACTCCAAATTTTGTGATTCCAGTCCTTCTTCAGGGTGTGGAAAAAGAAAAAAAAATGGGGTCTTTGGAAAGGTCAAAGAAAAAAGTTCAACTATGGAAAAAAGCTGTAGTCCATTTTTCTTTGTGCTTTGTTATGGGGTTCTTCACAGGCTTTGCTCCAACGGGTAAAACTTCAATGTTCAATAACCATGTTGCCTCATCAAATAGATCAGAATCTTCACCACAGCCTATTGAAATGTTGCACCAAGCAACAAATATTAATAGAAGTTTGATAGCTGAAGCTCCGGTGACCATTCCTCAGAGGCATAAAGACTTGGAACACACATCACCACCAGAAGAATTACGAGTAGAAGAAGAAAAACAACCCAAGCTGACACCAAGAAGATTTGTAATAATTGTCACGCCAACAAGCACAAAAGATGAGCGTCAAGGTGTTCTTCTAAGGAGGTTGGCTAATACCATAAGATTGGTTCCTCCACCATTGCTGTGGATTGTGATGGAAGCTCAAAGGGATTCAAAGGAAGTGTCTGAAATCCTTAGGAAAACAGGTATCATGTACAGGCATTTGGTTTTCAAGGAGAATTTCACGGACCCAGAAGCTGAAATGGACCACCAAAGAAACATTGCGCTTAAACACATCGAACAACATAGGCTCAGTGGGATCGTACACTTTGCCGGGCTTTCCAATGTTTATGATATCGACTTCTTTGACCAGCTCAGAGATATTGAGTATGTAACGCTTTACTCTTCTCTTATCATTGGTTTAATTTGCAGTTCGCTATAAACTATCATGTTATTTAATTTAATGTTCCTTAAAACTACAAAATTTTAACCGGTTTATTTCGATATTAATATTTTATGGAAAATGATTCATTTTCCAAAAATTATTTTTAAAAAATTATATTATTTTCTTATGTTTGGTAGTAAATTTAAAATGAGTTGGATAATTATTTTTTAACTTTCCTTATTTAGTTTCAAGTTAAGTAAAAATGGTTTTCTAAAAAATTTAGCAGAAAGTAACTCTATTTTATGCCAAACTAAATAAGATAATTTAAGGAATAATTTTCTTTTGACCTTTTTTTTATACTACCAAACACAGAAAAAAAAAATTCCATTGAAACAAATCTTATTACCCAATTAGCTAGTACCTCTAGTATTTTGAAAAGAAATATCCAGAGTTTAAATCCTCCCCCAAATATTGAATTATTAAATAAAAATCTAAAATTTTTTAGATCAACACTCTAATTTGAGGTTAGTAAGGTGATTGGATAGATCAATGCACATTAATTTGTAATGTGATCGATCAACACATTAATCTGTTCGTTTTGATACTGATTTATATGGTCCCATGCATGAGCATTATAAATTAACCTCAAATATAATAATAATAATTTAAAAAGATATTACAAATGTGACCCATAATCTATAATGCATAGCTCTACATTTTGAAAATTGAAACTAGGTTTTTTATTTTTTTTAATTTTTTAACACGTAAAGTTCCTGATAGGCCGATAGAATAAGAATGCCATAAACGGGTCTGTATAAAAGTACAAAAAATATTGTTGGTGAAAGTTTCGAAGTTACTTCCACAAAAGTTTTCAGACAAATTTCTACATTGTTGAGTAAGTCGGACGTTGCAAAGCTTGCCAATTTGTTACGAAAATTGTTATAATTATTATCAATTTGTTTCTTTCACTTTCACTAATGATGGCGATTAGTACCACCACTATCAACATAATAAATAAATATTAAATTTATTTATTTAATAATATTAATATATCAATTTGTAAGATGTATATAATAATTGCATTTTTGGTTATATATGTATAATTTTTTTTGGGTAATCTGCAAATTACATTCCTAAAGTTTAGGGGTATTTAGATTTCATATCCTGAAATTTCAGAATTTAGATTTTATTTTTTGAAGTTTGGAGGTGTTTAGATTTTACACCCAACGTTTTAGAATTTAGATTTTATCTTCTAATTTTTAGGGGCGTTTGGATTTTACTCCCTAAAATTTGGGAATATTTGAATTTTACACCTTAAAGTTTTAAAATTTATAGGTGTAAAATCCAAATATTTCCAAACTTTAGAGAGTAAAATCCAAATTTTGAAATGTTAAAATGTAAAATGCAAACACCCCAAACTTTAAGGGGTAAAATCCAAATTCCAAAATTTCAGGGTGTAAAATCTAAACACCTCAAAACTTTAGGGGTGTAATTTACAATTTATTTTTTTTTTTTTTTTTTTTTTTTTTTTTTTTTTTTCATTAGAAGTTTATTGGCTTAATGTATTACATAAAGGAGGTAATTCTATCCTTTCTATTAAATTTTTCATTCTGTGGCCAAAGGGTATCATTGTTTTTAATTTCCTAATCAACAATTTAGTAAATTTTCCTGGTGTCGGCAGGATTTGGTTATGCCTACTTTTCTCATTTACAAATAGCTTTGATTCCTAGAGCTACATGCTTCCAAATGTTATAGGATGACATACATAGTTGGTAGGAAAAAAATAATGAATACTTCATTTGATAATAAATTTCCAAAACCTTTTGATTTTAATAATTTTTTTTGTTCCAACCAGTTATTTTACCTTGAAAAATTAGTAGGAAGTTAGTTGAATGATTAAGATCGTTAATCTAATTCTCCCCAGTTGCCTTTTCTTGAGATCTAAATTTTTCAACGGGGAAGATATGTAGCTTTGTGTCATACTTCAGTTCAGGTAGTATATTGATTCAGTTTAGGAATATTCTATGGCACTTAAGAAGATTTTGACCCTAACTTTCTAGTTTTTACTTTTTAGTAAAGATTATTTATTTTTTATTTTTGTGGGTGGAGTGGTTAATTATTAAAATTCTTTTTTAACATGTGGAACATTTTCTATCATCCCTTTAAAAGAAGGATACAGTTTGTATCTGTTGTCTTTTTGCATTGAACTAGATACGATTCGGATATGTGACCAATTTTAAATATGTACTCAAATTGTATCATGCCCAGTGCAAAAAAGCATTGGACACAAACTTCATCCTTAAAAGAAAACATTTTTTTTTTCTAGTTTTCGAATTGCAATTATTTATTTAATTAGCATTATGTTTCGATTGGAATACTAACATCATGTTCAAATCCCCAATTTTTGTAACTATTGAATTATGATTTATTTTTTCTACATTCATGGCCCCACAAATGCTACCTTAAAAATGAAAATAATAATAATATTTGCAATACAGGATTTGGTTTAGATCAGTTGGGTGAGATTTTGTGATCTGTCATTGTCTTAATTCTTGTAGACTCATAGTAATCCTCATTCACTGTTGGATAAATTGCAGTGTGTTTGGGACATGGCCAATTGCTTTACTCTCAGCAAACAGGAATAAAGTGATGATAGAAGGACCAGTTTGTGATTCTTCACAAGTCATAGGATGGCATCTAAAGAAAATGAACAATGAATCAGATACAAGGCCCCCAATTCATATTTCAAGTTTTGGGTTCAATAGCTCAATTCTTTGGGACCCTGAGAGATGGGGTCGCCCTTCTGCTGGGCAAAAATACTCACAGGTATCTCAATCTTAACCAAACACTGCAGTTTAGTATTGTTACAAGATGAGGTGGAGATTTGAACCCTGAATGTTTTCGTTGTAAACACTAAGAAATGTCAATCAATTGAGTTACACGACTCTAGGAAATGGAATTTTAAGTCCCGAAATTTTTATGATTTAATAAAAAAAAAAAAAACTACCATTAAAAAACATTTTAAGGTTTATTCTTTTGAGTAGTATTTGACAAATTCTAGTCAATAACCAAATCATAAAGAGATTTTAGATGGGATGTGAGAAATGACCAAAGATACATAATAAAAATACTTTTGTCATGCTTAAATCCAACTAATTCAATCAGGAGCCAGTATTTAATTAATATTAATAATATGATTGTCATACTGTTAGTGTTAGATACTGTTATTACTTGTTATTATTATTTTATTATTACTTACTCTCTCTCTCTCTCTCTCTCAAAATGATTGGGCATTGGGTGTCATTTTGAAAAATAAAGATCGAACTAATATTTTTTTATTAAAACAATGTACTAGAGATTTTTATTCTTTAATGCTAATTTTTTTAAATAGATCTTTAATGCTAAAGTTAAGGTTTGGAATCTCCAAATTGTTGAAGGAGAAAAACTCTTTGCCAAATTGTTGGTATGGGTGACAAATTTTGTTATAGAGTTTTGCAGGGGCTTGGCTCTTTAGTGTTGTCTAACACAATCCAAGGCCCTAAAATTGGTTCTTTTATATTTAAAGTAATTTATCTATACAAATACATTTATGCTTTAGCATCATTTTCTTCTCAATAAACTATAAAGTTAATATTTTCATAATATTCTTTTTGAAACAAACAATAATTTTATAATGAAGCCTAGGTGACAAATTTTAATGGTAAATATGTATCTAAATAAAAACTAATAAAAATTTATTACCTAAAATTTATTACGAAAATGTTATCTAAATACTTTGTCATAACTCTATTTTTTTTATTTCTATTTTCAAAGGAGGCGTGAGATTCTACCGCACCTTCCAAGTTCCAATGACACATGATGCAATCTTGTTCAGTACTTTTAAAATTTCCTTTTCAGAATCTTTTTTATTTAAAAAAAAAAGAAAAGCAATGAATAATTGAATATACAATTAAAAAAAAAGGTAGTGTGTTTATGAAGCTAATCATAACTTTATGGGTGTAACGGGGTCCCACTGTACCAGCTGCTAATAAGTCGTGCTTTGAGTTTTGTTCTGGTTTGGCCAACCTCCAGCGTTAGGTAAAGAGATGATAATTAAAGCTTTGATTGTTCAATTAAATCATTATTACTCAATATGCTCATGAAAATATAAAATTAAGAAATAGATTTATTATTATATGCAACTCCATGCCATTATTTAGCAATTACTTTTTTTTTTTATAGATAATAATCAATTACTAATTACTAATCAAACGAAAGCAAAGAATATGTGTGTTTGTGAGTAAAATATTGATTTTTTTTTTTTTGTCAATGTGTGACAGAATTCAATGCGATTCGTCAAACAAGTAGTTCTTGAAGATGATACCAAATTGAAAGGAATCCCACCAGATGATTGCTCCAAAATCATGCTTTGGAATCTTTATTTTCCAAGTGAGACATCACCAATTAATCATCTTCAAACCACTGCATTAGATGGTACTCAGAGGAAATAAGAGGGATCAAGAAACTGTTAAAAAAGAGAAAAAGGACAGGTGTGATTAAGAGGAGATTTTAAACAGTGGAGCAGTTGCGATTATATACATAGATGTCAATTTTTTTCTTTTTTCCTTTTTGTCATGTATTTTTGTTACAAATTTATAAATTCTTTGTAATAGTATATTTTGAGAGTAGTTTTTGCATGTGAGTATGGCTCAAATCTAAAGCATAAATCATTACAATCAAATGTTCTTTGAATATATGTATATATTTTATATTGCAAGTGAACCAAACTAAATTTGCTTACAATGCAAGTTAATCTAGTTATGAAGAAGCATGGTATGAGGTTCCGCAGTGAAATAAGTTAGAGATTTTTTCCCCCTTTCAGTGAAAAGGGAAATGCATTAAAGAAACAAAATAGTAAATAATACAAAGTCTAGGGTATAAAACATTCTAAGCATTAATTATAAGCTAGTACAAATTAAAGCACGTGAAGGAGAAGATGAATAAAACACAAAAATATCTCTAATAGAGCTTCCTTCTTTTGCCAAAAGATCCGCGCAATGATTCATTTCATGGGGGATATTATAGAAATGAGCCTCGTCAAAAGACTAGAGTAGTGCAATAAAAAACCAGAGCACTATAAGGGTGAGTAATTTTAGTTAAAGAACAATGCGATGTAATGACGCTAACAACAAAATTAGTGTCTATTTTGATGAGCAACTTCCAAATGTTAAGTCGAACATCACACATGGGAGAACCACAAAGGCAAAAATAGTGAGCATTTCCATGTTTAATAGCATCTTCAACAATCTCTTTAAAGGTCTATTAGAAATTACTTTCAATTCTTAATTGGATTTGATTAACGTGAGGTCGGTGTAAGCCTTGGATTGAAGATTGATCTATGCAGGCATTTTGGTTGACCTAGTCATCAATTTTCAAATCCCTCCTCCCAGCTAGTCAGACATTTTAGAATTTGTTTGGATGAGTGATTTCCATAACTCATAACTCATAACTCAAAAATGGTGAGACCCATAACCGAGAAGTCTATTTGGTACCACATAACTCTATTTCCAGTTTTTTGTTTCCATCACTCAATTTTTTTATTTTTGAGTTATGAGTTATGGAAACCGAAAACACATTTTAGCTATTTTCAGTTTCCATAACTCTATTTTCAATGGTATTGTTGTAATTAAACACACATGGAGGGACCCACTATCAAGATCAGCCGCAACTTTTGACTATTTTTTTCTTTCTTCTCCATTGTCTCCATTGGCTGGGTTCTTTCTTTCTTTCTTTTTTTTTCTTCTTCTTTCACTGGTCTCTGATGGCTGGTTTTTTATTTTATTTTATTATTATTTTTTTTTGGGTTCTTCATCACCTCTAATTTTTGGTCTTGAGTTCTTTTTTTTTTTTTTTTTTTTTTTTTTTTTCTTCTTCTTCTTTCACTGGGTTCGGTGAGTTTGGTTTTTATTTATTTATTTATACTGGGTTCGGTGAGTTTGGGTATTGGGAAAAAAAAAAAAAAAAAAAAAAAAAACACACCGAATGACAGGTACGGGGCTCACAAACAGTGTGAAAAATATTGAGTAATGGCAAGTAAGTGATGGTGCCAAATGGGTAGGGTATTTTAAAGTGATAAGTGATAAGTGACGGAAATTGAGTGATGAAAAAAAAAGCATCCAAACAAGCCCTTAGTCATCTTCAAAAATAGTACCTATTAGCTCACTTCATGTGCCTATATGTACCACATTCACTCGTTAAATATGGTTCCTTTTTCTTGGTAGAGTGTCTATCAAGTTGCAGTGACTTATCACTGTTTAGTTATTGTCTATGTCCTCATTGCGATTCCATCTTTTCCTTGAAATTTCACCACTCACAATAACCTATTTTAGAGGGGGTGAAAATTTGTATTTATAGGTGTTGGAGAACGTTCTTGCTAAAGACCCTACAATCCCACACAAAGTGAGGCCCAATGCCTTTCGAGCCTGTTATCTCCATTTGTTATATTTTATTTTTATAAATGACCTAAGCCAATGTACTTTTTATAGAGAAATTAAAGGTATGTAGTATGGAGGGCAAAGAGTGAACACCGTAAATCCAGTGGGGTTGGCCGAGTGATTAGGCACTCGATCTCAAAGTGACTGTCTTTAATTTGACTAGGAGCCTGTTATCTCAAAGTGACTACAATCCCACACAAAGTGAGGCCCAATGCCTTTCGAGCCTGTTATCTCCATTTGTTATATTTTATTTTTATAAATGACCTAAGCCAATGTACTTTTTATAGAGAAATTAAAGGTATGTAGTATGGAGGGCAAAGAGTGAACACCGTAAATCCGGTGGGGTTGGCCGAGTGATTAGGCACTCGATCTCAAAGTGACTGTCTTTAGTTTGACTAGGAGCTCTTTAGTTCAAGTCCAAGCACCACCGCTTTAAAAAAACTCCCTAGGCCAGCGATTTACCCCGCTATGGGCCCACTCGTTGCGAATAGTGATTAGTATCTGATTGAAAGTTTTGAGGAAATATTGTGGGAAACCAAAAAAAAAGAAAAGAAAAGAAAGAGTGAACATGGTTAAAGTTGAACTTCTACAAAAAAATAAAATAAAAATAAAAGTATATATATACACACATTAATTCGATAATTGGAATGATAGATTTGAATCATGTACGATTTCGTTAGAAATATAAAAAATCACTATAAAACTCTTTGCAAGCATAGCCAAAGTTAGTTATGTTTTACTTTTACATAGTTTTATTTTTATTTTTTAAAAATAAAAAAGTTAGGTTTACAGAGTTAAGATTTTTATTTTTTTTTTTTTTTGGCATAAGATCATTAGTTAGAAAAATGAACCATATTGAGCTTAGTTAAAGGTGTGTGCCCATCTGAGGAATTTGATTGAATGCCACCAGAGAGCAAACTCTTCTGTCTTCTCTTCAGGGTCGGTGAGTCCTTGTTTTTCCTTGAAAACAAAAGAACAATCATGTCGGTGGTCATCATAAATATGAAATATCCCATTTTACCTACTACTATTTCTTTTGTAGTTTGATAGGTGCAAGTAATAATGGTGGCACGAGAGATCTTACGAATTTACATTTGTGGTACCACTAAAGTAAGTAAAAATACATATAGCTTGAAGTCCACTAGCACCTTTCTCCTTTTTATCTAAGATTAGATTAGCCAACCTATTTCCCAAAAAAAAAAAAAAAAAAAAAAAAAAAAAAACCTAAACTTGTTTTTATTTTTTATTTTTTTAGAGGTAGAATTTTAACCTATGACGTCTGTTTCTTTATAATTGTTTTTATCATTAGACTAAAACATTAATTGGTTTTCGTTGTATGTAGGGATAGAACCCAAATTTCTTATTCAACGACAAAAACTTTTTATTATTAGTTAAGCTAACTAGAACCCAATTTATTTTTTTATGATAAAAAACTGAATAAAAATGTTATGAAAATAGTGAATTACTCACGGAATCAAATTTGGGGGAACCAGAAAAAAGTTCAATAATATATTTTGTTGACCTTCTTGTTATTGGGTTGCCACAAAACCATGTCTTATTCAAGACAAGCCGAACTACTTTATAATTAGGAACAAGCATCTAAGCCCTCATTTTCAAACCTGCTCCAATAATTGATTAGTTGTTAGATTCAAACCGTTTGGTATGAGATTTTGAGTAACAATTTTCAGTTTTTAAACAACATTACACGTATTTTTATACACTTTTTCACCCACATCTATTTCCAAAAAATACAAACAATGTTATTAGAACAACATTACCAAACGGTTTTGCCTTAAAAACTTGGATATATTATCAGTACCCAACCCCACCACTCTGTTTGTTAATTAATCAGCTAATAATATGATTTTCATACCAATATACAGGGGAAAAAAAAAAAAAACAGCAACAATGAAATGCAGCTTGGTAGAGTGATTGGATTGACTAATTTTGATTATTATAAAAATAGAAGATTTTGTTAGCTTGATGACCAATTAAGTGGGCAATGTTGAGTATAAATTGGTGAGTTCCAATTAGTTCAACTGGTAGAAAAATTTTCTATAAAAAAAAAGGTGGGCAATGTTGGACAAAAAAATAATGGATTTGCACAAGTTGCAATAAGTAATACTCAGAAGGAAAATTACAGTGGTCAACAAGTATTTTTATTTTGGGAAATGTTAATAGATGTTTTTAGGGAAATTGTTAACAATTCATTTAAAAAAAGTTTTTATAGAAAAAGAAAAAAATATATTTTGACAACTTTTTTTATTTCCCATAAAAGTGGTGTCAAAACTTTTCTAAAATGGATTATTAACCATTGTCCTAAAGACACTCGTTAGTATAACCCTTTTATTTTTATTTTTAGTAAGTAAAATTCAATAAGCAAGAACCAAAATCCTTCTCCACCTGTCCTATCACCACAAGCACACAAATGGATTATAGAGATGAGAATGGATCCCACAAAATTACAAAGTAGCCAAAGAGTGGGTAAGATAGTTGAGTTCCATTAAGACAAGGGAAGTATAACAAAAAGACATGGAAGACAGAATAGACTGAATGTCATCTTCTATACCTAATTGTTGTTATAGACATAGTTATTTCTTCCTTATTTTTATTTGAGAAAATGACAGTTTCAATTTATAGTTTGAGGGTAAAAAATTAAATGTAATACTTTAGTAGCCAAGAGCTCTATAGCTCAACTAGTCAACACTTCTTGGTGTTGGATTCAAATCCCATCATTCCCCATTGTAATACCTTGTAAGTAATCAATTAAATGGTAAGGATATGTTCTATTATCTATAAGATCATACTTCTCTATCCTTAATCACTAAAATTATGTTTGAGATTTAATTAAACTCTAAATTTTCAAATAGTAACAAATTAAACATTATAGTTATCAAAAGTAACAAATTAAATCCTGAAATTTTAAAGGGTAATAAACTAAACCTTAAATCATTTTGTGAGGACACGATTTGTAACGACCGTAATAATGTTGGGTTCGCACGTAAAAATGCCCAAACAATATCATTTATAGAGCGTGGGTTTGAAAGGTTAGGCCTTGGTCACAAGACAGTGGATTTTTCGTGGAGTTCATACGTAATTAAATCGTGTTCGCCCTAGGAGTCTTTCTCCCGGAGGCGGGCTGGGAGGCTCTGGTTTTTGGCCATTTTTCCTAGCCTCCTTCTTGGTGCATTAACCTTCACATTATATAACCCTTCTTGGTTGATCTTAGCCCTCCACTTGTTAGTCAGGCAGGTGCCTACTTCTGTACCCGTCCCATCATTTGTCCCTCCTTGCTTTCTATTAGTTGCGATGATCGAAGTCACTCTGCCCGGGCGTCTTTTCTCATTAACATGGTCGACGACGACGGGTGCATTTAATGCGGAGGGGACGTATTTACCCTGAATCAGTTTTGCACCATACCCCCACGTAGGTCCCATTCTACTCGCATTTCCTTCGGGGGATTTTTTGGGGGAGGCCTTCATCGAGACGTTGCTCTTCCCCTTGAAGTCCTGGAGTGCCGAGGACAGGGTCGTCCTCATTTTTGTTACCCTTGATACTTTGGCCTTTCCCCATTCGTCCTCGGCACACACCCTCCTCGGCATGGGCCCCGAGCCCAAATAGAGCGTGGGCCGGATCATAAGTTCCCTGGTCCCACACATTTAATTAAACTATGAGATTTCAAAAAATAACTAATTAAAAAGTATAATTGTTAAAATAATAAATTAAACCTAATATTTTAATAATGAAAACATATTAATCATCAAATCATTTAAGTGGACAAAATTATGCTTAAAATTTAATTAAATTACTGTGTTTTAAAAAGTAGCAAATTAAATTTTATAATTTTAAAAGTAATAAATTAAACCTCTATCTCATTTAAGTGTAAACAAACTATGTTTGAGATTGGGTGAGGCCATCATGCCCATGTATGTGAAAATGCAGTACACAAAGACTTTGTGAAAATTCTTCGTGTCATTGAGGAGTAAAGAGCTTAAGGAGCTGTAAAACTTTTACAGCCAGCAAAGGAAAAGAGAGAGTATCACCAAAAAGATTAAAGATAAGTGAGTGTGGGGAAGACTAGAGTAGCAGCATATTATTGCAAGGTAGTAATAAAGTGTGTGGTATTAGAGCATTAGTATTAAGGTATGCTTTTGCCAAATGTAAAGGATATTTGGCATTTCAAGCCCCAAAATGTATTGTATCAGAAAATGCTATTGCTAAGTATTGCAATTTTTTTTCAATAATGCTACAGTGCAATTCTATCTTTAGAATTGCACTGTAGCACAATTCTTAAAAAAAAAAAAGATAGAATTGCACTATAGCACAATTCTTAAAAAAAAAAACAAACTAATATTTTATTGTGATGGTGATTGGGAGAAAGAAAGAATAAATGATGGTGATTGGAGAAAATATTATTTTATTGTGTAGATATATTATTTTAATGAGTAGAATAGGAAAATAAAAGTTTGAGATGTTGGAAGTATTGTAAAATGAGATGATATAATTGATAAAGTAACTTTTTGAAATAGTAAAATAGAATAGAGTAGCATTTTCTGATGCTAATGCTCTTAGAATTAGGGGTATTTGGTTCTTGCACTTAAACAACAGTTTTCAGTTTTTTTGAAATACGTGTGGATGAAAAAGCGTGTGAAAATACAATACAAAAACTGAAAACTGTCGTTTAAGTTTGTGGTACCAAACATGCCCTTATTCTCTGTAAAACTTTTACTTGCAGTAAAAGAAAATATGAGAGTATTACCAACAAGATTAGAGAGAAGTGACAATTAAGTGAGTGTGGGAAAACTAGGATTAGGAGTATAATATTAAATGATACTAGAATTATTTGTAGTAAAACTTTTACCCGCAGTAAAGGAAAAGACAAGGGAATTACCAAAAAGATTAGAGAGAAGTGAGTGTCCGGAAGAAGAGTAGGACTAGTAGTATCTGATCCCTTTCACCAAAGAAAAACAGCGAGTGTTTGTTAATGAAGTGGGGTCACCCTTTAAGCAAAACCAGCTGGTCTGGTCTACTCTCCCTCATATTCCCTCATCACTCTTTTTTTTCTTCCCAAGATCTCATTTTTTTCCCTTCTTTCTTGTAAACAAGGAGGGTTAGGAGAATCCGTTCTTTTTGTTTGTTTTGTGGATGAAGGAAGCAAAGAAAGAAAGAAAGTGAGAGATATAGATAGAGGGCCTCCTGTTGAATAAAGAGAAGCTCTTTGAGATCTGCCATTTTGTTCACTCAGGTACTTTTGCTTTCTCTTTTCCATGGACCCCAATTGAGCAATAGTGGCAATTTACTTCATTCTGTCTTGCAATGCATTTTTTTCCTTTTCCTTTTATTATTTTTTTGAGATTTTGTGTGTAGATTTTTCTGTTTTGGATAATGGGTTTTGCTAATTTTGTTTAAAAATATTGCAACTTCAACGTTTGAGTGATACAGTATTTTGATTGGAGGCTGTTAGACATGTTGAATTTGGATTCTTTTCCTTTTGCTTGTTGAGAAAAATGTAAGAAGAGAAAATATAGAAAGGGAATGTGTGGTATATTTAGTGTCATTTCTAGAATAGAAAATCGCCTTAAACGGTCAAACCTTTGTCTTACTGTGCTAAATTAACTTTTTTACCTTAGTGGAGTGGAAATTTAATGTTATGGTGAATCGACTCAATTTAGAACATAAGATTCATGAAATTGTTGTCCTTTTCTTCTAAGATTTAGTGTTTTTTTCTTTTTGTTTCGTCTAGATTTCTATTCATTAATTTGAATTCAAGTGTTGCTTATTTGGAAGGATTGTGTCTTAGGCCACTCTTTCCTTACTCTCTTAGATTTTTACATATCCAAAAAATGACATTCATCGTGCTTTGGAATTTGTTAAATTACTTATCCAAAAGGGAATTTAATTGCCTTTAAAATTTTCAAACTTTTGAATGGTTTACATGAAGGATTGAATTAAGGAATGATAAGAAGATGGGAAGGAAGGGAAATTGGTTTTCTTCTGTAAAGAAAGCTCTCAGCCCAGAGTCCAAGGAGAAGACAGGCCAGGTTTGGAGAAATCCCATTATAGTCAATTTGATTTTCTGGAAATTTTGTAAAATTAATTGGGTTTCTCATAGTGTCAATGACTGTTTTGCAGAAATCAAATAAATCAAAGAAGAAATGGTTTGGAAAGCAAAAACACTTGGGTTTAGAATCTACCTCTTCAGAAACTGTCACGGTCCCCCCTCTTCCTCAGCAAGAAGAGGTGAACTTAAACAATGTGGAGAATGAACAGAGTGAACATGCTTACTCTGTTGCGGTAGCCACTGCTGTGGCTGCTGAGGCTGCTGGGGCCGCTGTTGCTGCTGCTCCTGTTGCTGCTCATGCAGCTGCCGAGGTTATTCAACTCCCTACAGTTACTCGGTTTGCTGGCAAATCGAAGGAGGAAGTGGCAGCAATCAAGATTCAAACAGCATTTCGAGGATACCTGGTATGTGTTACCCTGATTTTTTGTCTTTTCCCTTTGTTGTCTTTCTTTTTTCTCTCTCTCTCTTTCTTTTATTATTGCAGCTGTTTGGTTCAATACAAGCTAAATCTTTAAAAGGGCTCCAATATAAGTGGATTTTTCATGCAATGTCCACCAGTGGCAAACCTAGTGGTTTTCTCAAGATGTGCTTGCAATTTTGATTGATTATTTTCAGGCAAGAAGGGCATTGCGGGCATTAAGGGGGCTAGTCAGGCTGAAATCATTGATGGAAGGACCTGTTGTGAAACGCCAAGCTGCAAAAACCCTCAGATGTATGCAAACTCTAGCTCGTGTGCAATGTCAGATCCGTTCCAGGAGGGTCAAAATGTCAGAGGAGAATCAGGCTCTCCAGAGACAACTCCTACAGAAACAAGCAAAAGAGCTAGAGTGCTTGCGGGTCTCTATTGCTTCTCTTTAATTTTGTTGAACTCTAGAAATTTTACTAATCACTTATAGCATATTTCATCATCTAATTTATTGCCTCTGAATTCAGTAATTATATTTGTATGGACATGAAAATCTCAGGGGTTCTTATTGAGATTAGAAATCTGGAAGATAGGTTTACTTTGGGCCCATATCCCTGAAAACTTGTTCTATAAATTAACAATTGAGGGTAGGTTCAAAATTATCCGCAAAAAGAACATCAAAAGCATGTGGAATTTCATTCGGTGCTGACATAGACTGTACTAATGGGGCTTTACCTCTTATGTATTATAGTTCTGTTTCCTCAATGAATCCTTCTTTTTATGGTTATGTGAATTCATTTTTGTTGTAGAAATACCTCATTTAGCTGCCTTTAACTTCTTTAGATATTATAACAGATTGGAGAGGAATGGGATGACAGCATACAGTCAAAGGAACAAATTGAAGCAGGTCTACTTAGCAAGCATGAGGCAACTATAAGGAGAGAAAGAGCACTGGCTTATGCTTTCTCTCATCAGGTGATCTATGTCTCTTATTACATTACATACTTCAGCTCCCTGAAAGATGATATAAATATAAAATGAAAGGACAATGATCATAAAATGCATGGTGTAAGGCAAGAAGAAGAATGAGAGGGAATTAACTTATGCATTTGATTTGCAAGTAATGTTTTAAAAGTGGCTAATGAGACATGGCTCAAATGACACTTCCTTCTCTCACAAGCATGGGCGGAGAGTGAGGCTGTGGGTTCAAAACCCATTAAGTGCATATATGACTTACCAATAATATCTATATTACGTCTTAGTGACCAATATTGCTTTTTATTTCATATTGTAATAGATTCTTGAGGCCTCTTGTATTATGAAGCCTTAGAAGACACCTGGCTACAGTTTTTTGTGAGAGGTTCCTGTTCATAGAGTGAATAAAGCGAACACTGATGGCATTATATTGCATAAATATTTTTATAGAACACTGTCAGGACTCAGAATGCATGAAGGTCTTTACCATATATTTTCTTTTTATCCTTCCTCTTTGTGTTTGTGGATGGATAGAGATGCAAGTTTGGTTAGTTCACAAACTTTTCTGATTTAGTGCATGTTCAATTGGATAACTTGGTGACTTGTAATTGAGGTTGAATGTTCTAACTTGATGTCTATAAAGTCAAAATGATAGCTGATCTAGGCAGAAAAACACTAGTTGGTGACCTTTTGCATGTTTTTCCGGCCTGGTTAGTAAAATTGAGCTGGAATTAGTTGTCAGTAATATATTTGCAGATTATTAACCTTATTTGAAAACACTATGATGCATATCACCTATTATGTACTATACCTTCACATGTGATCTGTGCTTACTATTTTCTAGTCCAATAGTCTTTCGAGCTCCAACTTAAGTTTTCTGAATGTTGAATGAACCAATATCTGAGTCTTGACCCCTGCAATGAATCACTCAACAGCAAACCTTGAAGAATTCTTCAAAATCTGTAAACCCAATGTTTATGGATCCAAGCAATCCCTCCTGGGGTTGGAGCTGGTTGGAACGATGGATGGCAGCCCGCCCATGGGAAAATCGTGGTTTGATGGAGAAGGAATTGAACAATGACCACTCATCTGTAAAGAGCGCAAGCCACAGCCTTATTGGTGGAGAAATCAGTAAGTCTTATGCTCGCTACCAGCTTAATGCTGAGAATAATTCCCCAACAGCCAGACAAAACCCAGGCCATCCTAGCTTCCAGTCCCCTTCAACTCCTTCTAAGTCAGCTTCTTCAAAAGTAGCTAAAAAAGTGAAGGCAGCTAGCCCAATGGGTGGCTGGGCCCTGGAAGATGACTCAAAAAGCATAGTCAGTTTGCAGTCAGAGCAGCAGTTCCGAAGGCATAGTATTGCTGGGTCATCAGTGAGAGATGATGAGAGCCTGGCAAGCTCTCCAGCAGTTCCAAGTTATATGGTGCCCACTAAGTCTGCAAGAGCTAAGTCCAGGGGGCAAAGTCCATTGGGGGTGGAGAAGAACGGGACGCCAGAAAAGGGGTCTTCAGGGCCTACAAAGAAACGGCTATCATTCCCACCCTCACCAGCCAAGCCAAGGCGGCATTCAGGTCCACCAAAGGTGGACATCAGTCTTAAATCAGAAAACAACACAAGCAATGGGGTGGCTGGTTGATCATTTCTAGTCCATGAGGAATCAAGGGAAAGAAATCAAAATGGATTTGGACAGTTTCTGGAGGAAAGGAAAAATAAAGGGTCTATTTGATTTGTGAATTCACTATGTTCTTAAAAGCTTTAATTCATTATTGCTTTGTAGGTGCTCCAATGGGGTTGATATTCTTCTCCATTGGCAGTCATGCATTTTATTCATTCCTAAATTTTTATTTTTTTAAATTTATTTTGGATTCTCTATGTAGTGATGATAACAAAACCTATCTGAACCCAACTCTGCCTCTTGAATATTTTCTTCATGAAAAACGGTTGATGGTCTGTTAAATTTATTGATTCCACGAATTGATGTAATGGATATTCAATTTCTTATTTGCTCAATTGTTGGTGCTTAGAGCTGCTGTCTTTATTGATTTATTTCTTTGTTGTATATTTAGGGCTAAATAAACCAGAAGTTACCATTGATGACTAATTTCTCCAGATGTATCTCCTAGTTACCACCATAACATTTTAAAAGCACAATTTATTTGTGGCAATTTTTTTTAAGAGAGTTTTATCATATAGTACCTGCTCCCGATGATATCATCGGATTAAGACACCAATCAGTTTTTGGTATAGGTGGATATTGAATACCAAATCTCTTATACAACTATTAGAAACTTTACCAATTGAATTAAATGGAACTCACTTATTTTTGATTTTTGCTTATTATGAATGTACATGATGTGGATAATCTCTTTGTACTCCTTTTTTTTTTTTTTTTTTTTTTTTTAAAGGAAGAAAGAATGAGATTCAACTCAATGTAAATGTGAGATTTGGAAGATTTTTAACTAAAATAAGGGAATTAGGGCTATTAGCCTATTACGAGAACATATTTCTTCATGCCCATATTATCTTCCCCTTCACTAAGAATTATGTGGCTGTAGGAAAAATTAATTTGTGGCATCTGTCAATTACGCTGACACACCATCTCATTTTTATATGCATAAGTGCGTAAATTTATTCTCAAAAAAAAAAAAAAAAAAAAAAAAAGCGTAAATTTATATATAATGCCGAAGTTTGAATATGAGAACTTCAATAAACCCTGTTCTCACAATAGTCTGGGAAGAAGAATAAATTTTCTTTTTTGGCTGGAAAATAAATAGATTGCTTCATATATATATTTACTGAAATATCTATTATTAATTTAATTATAGATTAGAATAAAAAATAAGAATATAAAATCATAAACCCTAAACAATGACAATTACCTCCCCATGCTCATGTGCAAGGGTGAACGTACAAGCCTCGGATTGAGCTTGGGGAAGGTTGGAATATTTATGTAGTATATTTAACCAATACAAAAATAAAAATGTAAAATCTAACAAGTATTTCACTCAACTTGGTGCCTGGACCAAAGTACAGTTTTTTAATATATAAAAAAATTATCTTAGGAGACGGTTTTATGAGACATTTCTCTTACAATATGCGTGGGTCTCATATGTTATTATTATTATTATTATTATTTTGTATGAATAAAGATAGTTATATAGATAGAAAACAAAGAAATGATCCAATCCATCTCAATCTTCTGAAGAAAAAAAAAAAAAAAAAAAGAGTGAAGGTAGTAATTCATAAAAAAGTGAGGGAGATGATGGGTATAAATGGCTCAAATAAGGGTATTGGACCATGGGGCGTGCCCAAGGACATCGAAAAGCCCAAGGACAAACTAGTATTAGCGAAGGAAAGTAGGTTATTAGGTTGAGGACGAGAGCTAGTCACGACAAGCAGGTGATATTGTCCGAGGAGACAAACCTCCTTGGGAAGCAGGGTGGAAACTTGAAGCCCGACTACCCAACAAGTACTAGGAAGTGGACAACCATGCTTGGAAGAAGGATACACCTTGGAGAGAGGAGAGTCAACAGAGAATTGAGAAATATCTAAAAAGAAAGCTACTACAATCGCATTAAATGCTCTCCACCTAACCAACCGGCCGCATTAATGTGGAGATGATACCTGAACAGTGATTTCTAACCTTACAATTACCTACAAAGACTTCAGGAAGATGCTGATGGGACAAGTATTAAGGAGATTAGTAATTTGATCTACATGTGAAAAACTAAGATGAAAAAATGGGAGTATAAAAGGAGAAGGATTCTATACAAAAGGGGGCATCAAAAACAAGAAAGAAAACCATTTTGTAACCAAGAACTTGAACATTTGTATAAGTATTAGATATATATATATATATATAAGAACATATCATCCTCGGACTTGACCGATGAGTGTTTTTCTTTTCAACTTATTTGTCTTAGTCATTCTAGCACCAACTAACCAATTGTGATTTACATTTTGACTCATTGAACGTTCAAAACAAACCTACTCTCTAACAAATCTATTGTTGTGGGCTCATTGAACCATTGTCCAAATTTTTTGGACTATGGATCAAACCGTGTCCTTATAGAGATAATAAGACTTTTATTCCAATAAAACAAAACTATAGAGAATGTATAACTTAAAGAACCGTAAAAAAAAAAAAAAAAAAAAAAAAAGGAAAAAGGAGTGGGAGTAGTAATTCATAAAAAAGTGAGAGATAATAAGACTTTTATTCCTATTAGCCCTTATGTTTATGCTCATGCTCATGCTCAAAGACTCTTCTATTTAAAATTGTTGGGTAAAAGTTTGAAGTTATGTGTGCGATGAAAATGTGGGTGTAAGGAATTTTTTTTGGTTGCAATAATGGCAGATGTATTTTTACAAACAAACGAGCAATTTGAAAACCAGGAGAGTGGTCTTGTTTTGTAGACAATGTTTGAGTGGGAGTTAAAAATATATTTTTAACGGGTTGTTTTTTAGTTTTGTTTTTACTTAAATCTAAGGATATAGGTGTATTTTGGAAGAAAAAAATACCCAGTCCAAATAGGAGAATTTTTATTTTTTTGAGGGAACGTAATGAACTTTATAAAAAAATTAAAAAAAAAAAAAAAAAAAAAAAAAAAACGGTAATATCAGCTAGATCAACAAGAAATAAAGATGGTAAAACATCCTCCATTCACATTACAAAGTTTGAAACACTTAATGCAAAATGAGCTAATTTGTGGGGAACCACTAAAAGTTCCTTAAATAATAATATAGATAAAATAAAACTATAGAGCATATGTATAACTCTTTTTTTTTTGGAGGTCCAAGTATGTATAACTCAACTTTTCAAAAAAAAAAAAAAAAAAAAGTTATGTATAACTCAAAGAACCGTAAATACTAAATGTATCTATAAAAGTATGTAGTACGAAGAATTGGCCAATTTTGTGGGCGGTGCTTTACTTTAGTTTCTGGAATCTCTGAGAAGTCACAAAACCAAAAACCCTATAAAGCAAGTGCTCACATTTTAACATAATAATAACAATCAAATCACCCTGCGATTCTTCATTTCTGCTTCTCACTCTTTTTCACATCACACCAAAAATGGTGAGTCCTCTCTCTCTCATCTCCTTTTATCTGCTTTATTTATTTACATATTTTGCGTAATTAATTTTAATTTTAATTTTTTTATTATTGGTTTTTTTTGGGCAAATGGAAATTACCAGTATACTAATTTCTTAGGGCAAACGATAAGGATTCCGATTTTTAAGTTTTTGGGTACGATTCCGAGATCAGGGTTTTTGTTTTTTTTCTCTTGCCTTAGGGTTTAGGGTTTAGGGTTTTAGCTTAACCCTCCGTTTGGGTTCCGAGAAACGATTTAGTTTGGACTCAGCTAACAGAATGGTCGTCTAAACTATGCCTGATGTGAAAGCTCTTTTATTTATTCATTAAATTTATTCAATTTTTTTTTTTGCTTTGTTTGTTTGTTTGTTTATTGGATTAAGAAATTGAGGTGATCATCAGGTCTGACTATCAAAATTATATGAAAAGTTGAAAACTAATGAAGCCCAAGTGTTCAAAAACGTAGGATCTAGACTCGCATTTTAAGGATTTCCTGTTTTTGGAACTCTTTATAAGTTTGTAATATACGAGTATACTGATATTTTGGGTTCATTTAAGGGATCATAAAGTTTAAGAGTGATTTTGATTGAATATGACCATTTTTCATTGATGCTTAAAATGTCCTCAGACTTCGAATTCTGTTACATTGAGGGATGTGGGCTATTAAAGCAAACGAAAAGAGAGTAAGAGTTATGTTTCTTGTTCGTTTTGACAATGATACTTCAATCCTGTGAAGTTCCCCAATGTTGCACTGTCTCTGTTGCTTGCTTCCAAGGCAATATTTATAGCTTCATAGAAAAAAAAAATTATTTTGTGGCCAAAACTGCTCAGTTTGCACCTTTCCAACATTCTCGACCCGCTCTTATGATTTTGATTGGTGTAATTACCTTAGCTTCCATTAATTACTTAGCTGTTCCCCCACATTCCTATGCAAAATCTGAGCCTCTCTATTATTACACCACTTTGCAACATCTTGGAGACCACTAATCTATCCTTGTTTCGAAGAAAATCTAGAGGCCACACCCCTACATTTGACCCACATATATGTGCCTCATTTGTTAAACAACCCAAGTAGCTTTAAGATTTGTTAAGAGTTCTCAAGTGCTCTGCCTTCCCTCTAGACCCCAATCCTCCCACCTTTGTTATTGTTGCCGTGTGATGTGTTTGGAAATTCTGGAAAAACAAAGATTCCCACTTAGACAAGATATGATCGATTTATTATGCTTTTTCTATGAAGAGTTTCCTGTTTTATGCTAATATTATCCATCACACATGTTGCCTAGCCTTCATGATTTACATTTGGCACTTTAAACTCTCGACTAAAAAGCCTAAATATAAAATCTGCATAGGCTGTTCCATTTGTAGCTGGACTTGCAGTTGCAGCTGCTGCTTATGCTGGTAGATATGGAATTGTAGCTTGGCAGGCATTCAAGGCAAGGCCACCAAGACCTAAATTTCGCAAATTTTATGATGGTGGTTTTCAGTCTACTATGACTAGGAGGGAAGCAGCTCTAATTCTTGGAGTCAGGTATATGTTATTTATTTTTCTCCAATGTATGTTCTGTGTCATGTTTGATGAGTTGACATATTTATTGAAATAGAGTATAAACTGAAAGTCCATGTTTCTTGATGAGCTTTAAAGCACATATGATGTTATACCTTTCTTTTAGCTTTTGTGTTATCTTTTATATTGTCTTTCTCTAATAGAGTGAATAATAATGGTCCTTCCTTGGGGTGAGAAACTCATTGAACCTCATTTTAGGATGGTAAATAGCAATGGTTGGGGCTAAATTGTGGTGGTTGTTCATTGCAGTCTCAAGTAGAGCTGCATACAAGCAAGTTTACCAAGCATTCAGTTGTCTAGTGTGGACTTCAGTTATGTCTGATGGTTTTCCAGCTCAGCTCAAGCTCAAGTGATGCTTGAGTTGAAATTGCTAGGCTGTCTTGACTCTTGTGTTCTCTCTGCCTGATTACTTCTACAAATCAAAGCACACAATAATCTTATGTCACTTTCTCATCTACAGTAGTCATTGAGCTTACCATTACCTCATTTACTGAAATCAATCATGAGAGTGATTTTTAAGAAGAATGAACACTTAGAAAAGTATTTTGAAAAAGGGCGAAATTAGCTACTGATAAACAGAACTTGAGTATCATTTCACTGACCTCTTGAAGCGCACTAGGGGAGCTACTTTTACTATTTTTAGGTTGATTCTAGTTTTCATGTTATGAGGTGGATTACTCCCCTCCCCTCTATTCCACTCGTGCGTGCACACACAAAAATCCCCACCCTTGGCTTTTTCCCCTTAATAACTCTAACATCACTTTGGCCTTGCCTCTTGTCTCGCTGGTCACTAATTATTCAGGAAGTTCATTCCTTGGAAGTTGGAAGGTTGTATGGATTTGATTCACTAAAGAATATTAATATACACACCACTTTGTCCAAAACACAAGGTGTGAGCACTGAGCATGTTGAGGAATGGAAAGTCAACTACTGGTTTTCACAAATTTCTAGACCATAACGTAATTAGTGATGTAAACATGTGGTTCTTTCTCCCCTATACGTTTGACATGAAGGCATTATCAGTTCTTTTGTATTTGTTATTGTTGATCCTCTCTACCTATTTGTTTCACAGGGAAGGTACTCCACTAGACAAGGTTAAGGAAGCACATAGGAGGGTAATGGTAGCAAATCACCCAGATGCTGGTGGTAGCCATTATCTTGCGTCTAAAATTAATGAAGCAAAAGATATGATGCTTGGAAAAATCAAGAGTGGTGGCTCGGCATTTTGATGGCACAACCCCTTTCCATATATACAAGGCAATTCTTAAAAAGTTCTGGTGAGTTTTAAGAGTCGTACATGCTCCAATTAGACAGTGTTACATGTTTTTGCAGATGACCCTCTTGGTTCTATAGTATTCATGCAAGACATATAGAGTACAAAAATCAGAATATTGAGGATCTTTTCTTAGTTGATTCTTGATAGCCCTCTAGTTGCGCACAATTTGAAAAAATTGTAATACATTTTGTTATATGAATCCAGCGATTACAAGGGAAATGCTATTTGCAATTCAGCTTGGGTGTCCATGGTATATTTATACTGATGGCAATAATTATGCCGTCAACACCTAATTATGGAACATGGCTCACCTTTTGTTATGATCAGAAAATTTGCCCACCAGATGTTGAGGCAACCGTTCTCTTAGGATTCTCTCCTCTCCCGTGATATGTTTTTACTGCAAAAAGAAATAGCTAGTTATGCTAATGGGTGTTGCGATCACGATGAAGAAATGTATGACAATTGGCAGTCCTGTAGTTGAGTAGCCTTGTAGGTCTGGAATTGACACATTTACATACGACATCTACAATGGAAATGGCTGGCTTACACTTCCGGTAGCACCAAGTAATTGAGTCGGTAGCTTTCTTCACTTTGACATTCAGTTCTGCCATGGCTGCAAAACTCTCTGTTCAGGGATCTGACATGCAGAATTTTCACTACCACCAACACACTCTTTTCTATTCCCGCTCTACAGAACACAATATCGATATTTGCTTGGCGGCAAGAAACCTTCTGGAACGTGTTGGCAAAAGTATGGACTTCCATACCTTTGCAGAATGATGCAGGCTTCTAATGAAAACAAAATTTATCGAGATGGGGTTTTAGAAATTGTAAATTGAGTTTGGACAACATTTAAGGAAATTTTCTCTACGAAATCACCTTTAAATAAATTCCACACCACAAAATACTCTCAATGACAACTTTTCTCTCTTTGCTTTCTCTCTTCACAAACCAATTACTCTTAAATTTTAACATGATTTCTGATTTGGGTCCATTCTCAATGTGAAACTCTCATTTGACGTAAAAGTAAGTTTTCTTTCTTCTTCTCTCACCTAATCATTTGGGGTCTATTGAATGAGAATTTTGTTCATGATTTTTGGGTGTGAATCAAATAAAAGTTACTGTTTTCTAACTCAATATTTGGGGTGCAATCATATGGAACAGTAGTATATCTAAGTTGCTCGTGTATACGGCAAAATGATTCCTTCCAACCCCACATTTGAATATGGAACAGAGTTTCCTATTTGGCTGTCGACAGAGTACGAAACCAGAAGAACAAACATACTCCTTCAACACACAATTTTGGGCCCTCTAGTGCTTTGTTCATTTTACCTAAAAAACCCATTCCTTTCGGTCATTCCAGGTACACTTGTTAATGGCCCACACCCCACATGATACGTTAAGATCAATTATCTCAGAAGCTCACTTCTGCCTCTGGACAAGGTAATGTAGCCACTGTTCTCTGGACCAGCCTAAAGCATGTACCCACTTCAGATGGATTGAGTATTAGTTTAAACTGATTATAGGACCAACCCCAAAGGACAAAAATCAGATGGTGGGGGCCAATTTTGGTTGATTGTTTGCTACTCAGTTCAAGGTTAAAGATAATTTAACTGAGAAATTGTTACAACTAATTAAAATGACAATGCCACTTTTACAGCAGAAAACAATAGGATTTTAGTAAAATTGCTGCCATCATGCGTTTCGACATCTCTCATCACAAGTGCTTATGGTCAAATTACAAATTGGGAAAGTAACTAAAATCTCTTCTTTCATGATCCATGAGCAGTGCAGCTAGGTATGGTATTTACAACAGAACTTCAGGAAAAAATATATATATATATATTGCTAATAAGATATCATTAATAACCATACCACTACAGCAGAAAGCAAAAGGATTTCAGTAAAATGGCTGCCTCTGTGCTTTTCTAAACCTCATATCGTGTAAGTGTTTATCGTCAAATGGGATGAGATCTAAAATCTCTTTCTTTCATGCTCTCCCTGAGCAGAGGAGCAAGCTGTGGTATATACACCAGAATTTATTGTAAAATCTAATATATTAGTTATTTTGTGATAAGGTATCATCACTAATCATTCTGTTGTAGAACCAGCTACGGTTGACACCACTTCTGTATCTCCATTAAATGGAGTTTGATCCATTTCGACCTTCCTGTCAATTGGACCTTTAGAGACTCCAAAAAGAGTGGAAAATATCCGTCTGTGACATTCATCACAGAAAAAGAAATAGGAAAAATGGCCTTCGTTTGGGAGCTTATGCATAATGGCCCCTGGTAAAATCCGGCCTATATAGTCCGTCATTGACGGTGGGACTGCCTGATCATCCATTCCCTACTCAGCATTCATAAACAAAACAAAATCAATCAAAATCTTAAAGCAAGAAGTATAAGAATTTAAATAGCTAAGCAAGTATTCTTAAAAAAAAAAACAAAAAAAACAAAAACAAACAAGTTATGTAAGTATTCTTTTGATATAAATTAAACTTTAGCAAATGTCTTATCCTGGCTACTTTTACAATAAATCAACGGTGGAAAACCAGTCAGTAAAACCACTTGGAGAGAGGAATTGAATGTTTTATATTATTCTTTCGTGGAATTTCCAGAACACGACTTTGGCTGTTTAGGTATCTCTTTAAAGAAAAGGGCACAGTTCCTGATTCATTATCATCAGATCCCTTAAAAGAAACGTTACAAAGTGTTTGGCATTATTGAATTGAATTGCTTTGTTCCAAATGGCTGTGCAATGATGTGTTTAAAATTTTTGTTAACCTTCTGAATAGATCCATAGACTGTTGGGACAGCCAAGAAATAATACATACATGTCTATTATTTGTGTAGTACTTATTCTCAGTGTCCTTATGAAGAAGGTCAACCAAAATTAGATTATAATTGATTTTCAAAACCAAAGAGTTATACTAAAAGCATCAAAGTATTTTGTTTAAAAAAAAATTAACCAAAATTGAAGCAGAAATAAAGCAACTAAAAAGCAAGAGGTAAACCTGCCATATGTGTATTGGGCCTAGGAACCCTGCCAATTCACACTCTGCCTCACTGTACAAGGACTTGAGCCAAGAAAGAACACCTTTTCTCTTACACTTCTTGTGCACCTGAAGATCTGCTAATCTAAAACCCCAATCTGATACCTGTAGCACAGCTTCCTCTATGAATGGTTTTGTAGTTCCCTGGCGGATTGACTCCTCCACATCCCTATGCCAAAATTCTTCAAATTTTGGCTCTTCAATCAAAATTTCATCCTGTACACATCAAGATTTTGTCACACAAACCATCAAAAAAAATATCAAACCCTGCTTTACAATAGGAACTATAGCTTATGAAGGCTGCCACTTGAGATTGTCAAATATAGAAATATTGTTTTGAGTTCTCTAAAATTTTTAATTGAAACAGGACTAAGTCATTCATTTTATAATTTTACAAAAAGTTCAGTTTTGGGAGACACTGTTAATAAATTCATGGAGCATGCTAAAATGAAGGCAAGATTTGTGTGTACCAGCAACAAGCATGGATCCCACCCCAATTCCTTACGTATATATTTTTAAGTTCATATTTGTGGACATGTGAAGTTCTACAGATTTAATCAAAGATGATGACTCACCTTCTTTCCTAGTGACAGAAACAATCTATTATCAATTCGATCATGCTTTCCAGAAAGAAAGCTTCGGCGATAGAAATAGGAGAGAAACTTCGGAAATCTATGAGCTAAGAAATACAATAATCTTCTTCTTGGCACCCACTTTTCCCAAATTCTTTTTATCTCTTCTTTTGTCATGCCTGGTGCATATGGGTTAATCATTGGGGCCAACATGGCCGCACCTGCATATTCAGTGATGACGAATCACAAGTCAAATTATATTTGATTTTACCTACTTATTGTGTTTCCATTAAAAAGAATGGACAAGTGCTAATATAAGAGGGTAGACAACAAATATTATCAAGTTGAATGCCAATTATTTGTTAAAACATATCAATTGGTAGAACCGTTAATACTCTACACTTCAATGCATAACCTCCATCAAACAATCAATTCATATGCACAGACAAAAGTGAACTATAAGTTTATTGGCAGAATAATATTACTATAACCAAATCACATACACAGATAATTCAAATATATAAATTCAGTATGTCATAAGCCCAGAAACCTTGCCATAAGAGTTGGACTATAAACCAATGATCCCTGAGGACTAAATCTGCCATTCATGTAATTTTGGGGCAAGGGTTGGAAAAGGCCTCTGTGCATACTTCAACTAATGTGTCCATGCTGTTCAGAAATTTTTTTTTGTAACTATAAAAAAAAAAAACACTAGGCTTCATCATGATTGTCATATAGCGCAGACCACATCAGCTTTATGCACGTGTCCTTACCGGATACACAAGTTTAACTAGACATTCATTTCTTGATATATGTCAAACATGAACAAACAATCCTAAGGGAAAAGTTTTACCATAATCATCAGCATATGAAGGGTAAGGACATAAACTTCAAATTGTAAGAATCAATAATAAAATTGAATTCACCAATATCACAAAACCAAACAGAATTAAAACATAATGATAAGTGTAATCAAGAAAGAGTTGATGTACCTGCAATTCTATCTGGAATGTATCTGAGAGCAGCCCAAGCATGCATGGATCCACTTGAGTGACCCAGCACCCAGAACTTGCCACTAATACCAACTGCATTAGCTAGGTGCAACATATCGAATGCTGATGAGTTCAGATTTCTGTTGGGATGAGGATCACTCTCCCCAAAACCAGGAAGATCATATGAGACCAAGCGAACACCAAACTCTTCAAGCAATGACATTTTAACTCCCGGTATACCTTTCATACATAAATTATTTAGAAAATAAATGTCAAGTTTCCATTAGTTTGGAACCCACCTTGGCAGATAAAAGATTTATTAGTCTTTACCTGCAAGTCGTGAGGAAAGAAAAGAATGTGGAGCAATTAGGGAAAATCTAGCTCTGTCAGCTGGGACACCTTGCTCACAATAAGCCATGTGTCTACCATCTGGAAGTAGTATGCGGTTAGCACTAGGAGGATGTATTAGCACCATCTTTACTGGTGTGACCAAGCTGTCATTGTTGGTATTTAAACCTATAGCTGCACATGGTTTTAACAATGTCAATTAATAAACTTTACCTATCATATACCACAAAAGAAAAAAGAACAGAAATAAGATTGAATGCACAATTGGGGCATTCTAGTTCTCATTTCTCAAAAGTTTTATACTGTGTAAGAACACTAATTAGTAATTCTGGAAAAACTTTTTAGGACCATTGAGAATAGAAAACAGAGAAATGAATAGAGCAGCACAGACGAGGGATAAACATAGGATGCAGAGCCATCAACTTAGGCTAAATTCCACCACATACGTAACTCCAACACATAGTTAGCCACATAAAGCACATATGATCCAAATGAATTCAGTGATGAACCAACTTTATGGTTGCCATCACTGCCACATTTCTTCACATATGCATATATCCAAGGATGTCATTATGATTACACATAAAGATATCTTATCTACAGTTGCTACTATGGCACCAGAATGTAGTACTTAGATTTCAAGATAAACAGTGACAGAGCGACTAATTGAGAAACATAATCACAACCATCACACTTTCATGGAGCACATATGAATTAAGTACTAAAACCTTATCGACAAATAGAATGGAGTCTTCCCGCTAATATGCCCGAAAAACAAAATCCAATTTTAATATTGGCTATTGAACATGTAGTAGAAATTGTAATTTTTGATCAGGGATTGTATTCCAAATCAGATTTCTCTCTACACATTTTCCATGTGCCTTCTATAATTAGTTAGTTTGTTATCCAGTTGGTTAGTCTTGTTCTCTTGTTTAGTTAGTTTTAGTTGTGTAATTAACACACAATCAATAATACCAAGAAGTTTATTTATCACTCTCTCTATCTTTCAAGAACATAATTGATCGAAATCATGAATCCTCATACTGACAAATAAGGCAAGTGATTTTTCACAAATTTGACCAACATAAACAACAATAAACAACCAAATTACATACAGATCTTAATAATTAGCACTACACTAAACTCAGGAAACACCTAAATTTGATTAACAAATCATATTGCATTGAAATTCATGTCACCTGCAAGTGCAAGAACAAAAACGAAGAATATGACCGACCACGAGTGAACCGGGTCGCGATCCTCGGGCAAAAACTCATTCAAGTACTTCAACCTGCCGGAGACCTTTGCGCACGGCTTCTGAAGCTTCCGACCAACGTAGGAATCCTCACTCAGAAGGCTCTGCTGAACAATGTCCTTACACCCTCTTCCCAATTCCACCACTATTTCCCCCCAAGCCATAGCGAACCCCTTCACCTGATCCTTCAAGCTCTCCGGCTCGACAGCGCGGCTCCGAGGCTCGCCGGACACGACGTACGCCGATGAAACCCCGATCGGCTCTCCGGCGTACCGTATCCCCGTGTCGTCCACCAAGCTCGCCAGCTCTTCATGCCACGTGTTCGATCCTCTCATTTCTGACATTTTCGCTGAAAAAAAAAACACACACACACACACACACTCTCTCTCTCTCTCTCTCACTCTCACACTTCAGAGTTCACACCCATATATATCAGAGAGAGAGAGAGAGAAAGAGAGTCTGAGTAATAATGACTGAGGTAGAAGAAAACAGAGCACGAAGTTCAACTTTCTAAGCGTGAAATTCAAGCTTGATTTGTTAAATCCAAAAAGAGATTAAAAAAAAAACCCTAACCGACCACCGTTCAAAACCAAACAGAAACTGTCGAAAAAGAAAGTTTATAGTACTAAAAAATAAAAAAACACTTACAAATACAAAGTAGACAAAAGGAAAAAGCAGCACTTGCTATATTATCATTTTTTCTTTCACTTTAAGACACTGAAACCGTTGGGTCTGAGAGTACAAAACACTGAGCAATTAGCATTTTATGATGTTTATGCTTTGTACAAACTTATATAGGAATTTGACTAATCCTCTTCGCCATTATTGGACTTTACCAACTCAGTAGTGAGCTGGGAGTTTATATGTTTTTTTTTTGGGTTTGGGTTGGTACGAGAGAGACTTGACGATGAGTGGTAGCCGTGGATGAGGTCATGTTTGAACGGTTTGGATGGGAGCCACGTGGATCTACTACTTCTCAGCCGTGCAATACATTGTTGCTGACGAGGATCTTTGTCAGTGATATGCGGTGCGGCGCATGTGACTTGCGAATGTTCTTTTTCTTTTTTTTTTTTTTTTTGAGAAGAATCTATTTTGGGTTTTTTAAATGGGATTTGACGTGGTTTTGTTTATTAACTTTATTTTACACTTTTCAAAAGAATCCAAAACATACAAGCTTATCTACGGTACAGCTTTAATTATATTCAACTAATTTAAAATGCATAATTTACATGATTAATATAATAATTTTACATAATTTAAAATATAAATAAATTTTAAATTTGATTAATTAAATGTAATATTTTTTTTTTATTATTATACAACTACCAATACAGTGTCATGGCAAGTGCTGTAAAGAGTGGATGTTCTTGGATCTTGAACGTTGTTATTGACAAGGTTGAGAGTTGGATCCGGATTTGTAGTGTAATCGTACGGTTGTTATTTTATGGAAAAAGGTGATTGCGAGTGAGAAGAGAAGATGATTTGCACTTTGCTAAAACAGTGAAAGGAAAAGTAGGAATGATGATGCGGTGAAAGAGTTGCTGGTGAGAGAGCGAGAGAGAGAAATTGGTTGGCTTCGTCGGCAACTGCCCTCTCTTCACTATCACTCTTTCCATATCATAAAAAAGACATTTACAAAATTGCAACGTTATCTACACCCCTTTTTCAACCTTCTTTTCTTTTCTTTACCAAAGAAAAGCATTCAAATTTCAATATTTTTTAGCAAAAATTAGAGATTTTTATTCGGCTCAAACTAATCACAGTACATTAGCTCCAAATGTGGATGTGAATCTTCCAATCATACAGATACTTGCATTTTCATAATATACAAAATCGAAGAATCCTTTAAAAAAAATTATCGTTTGCTTTCTTTAAAAATTTCATTTTAATAATATTGTATACAATTGTAATGAACATGACACACCCTCACATGTGCAATAACTTCCCATTTGGTGGATGATGTTACTTTATAGATGTAGAGACTTGAGTTTGTTGAGAGAGAAGTTGTATAAATTGTGTAATTTGTCCAAATAATTGTCTTAGGGTATTTATACAAGTATGCACCCCTTGGTAAAATACATGTTTGTTGTGAATATATATATATATATCAATTCTAAGAGTCACACCCTTCAACAGTGGTGGCTCCAGAAATTTTTCTCAAGCGTTCTTTAAGAAGTATAAATTACACAATCTAATAAAAGAGATTGATCTTGGGTTTTTTGTTCTTGGGGTCTATTTCGCATTTGGGCTTTGCTATGGTATAATTTTTTTTTTTAGATTTTTGTTCAAATTTTTTTTTTGGGCTTCTTTTTGCTTGAAAGCCCCAATATATTGTTGAGTAGAACAAATTATGGAGCAAAATTTAATTTTATTGGCATAAAAAAAAACTAAAGGTGTTTCCAAATTTTTTTTAAAGGGTAGACAAATATAAAAATTTAAATTATTATATATAATAAATAAATAATTTCAGGTCAAGGTGGTCCTATGACCACCCTGGCCTTCAAGTGCCACCACCCCTGCCCTTCAACTAATACATTTCTATATAAACAAATTTTATGTCTTGTGAAGCAAAATCTTCTACCAAATGGGAAGTTATTGCACATGTGAGGGCATACCATGCAGTAGGAATTGAAAAAGTAGGTAGAAGTACAATTATTGTCACTTCACCTCACCCACCTTAAGATTTTTTAAAAACTTTTGGGACCCCACAACTATTCTATAAAGGAAATAACATAAACTAAAAAAATTGAAAGTCTAATGCTTTAATATTATATGTCCTATATTTTTTTTACTTAAAAAACCAATTAGTACAAAAAAAAAAAAAAAAAACAGAAGTAAAACATAATAATAATTGTAAGGACCCGAATCTTTAGCGGCCCAACAACGATGTTGGGCTCGCACATAGAAAATCCCTCAAAATAATATTTGTAGAGAGTGGGCTTGAAAGGCCGGCGTTGGGTCACAGAGCGTTGGTTCAGGCTGGACTTTAGGTGAACCAAGACAAGAAAAGGCCTTAGTCTGGATATTCAAACCTTATCTCTTTGTAAATTGGAGGATTGGGCTCCTCGGATCATGTCCGAGGAGCACTATTGCTTTCTCCGGTTACCCGACGGGGGGTTTTTCGTAGAGATGCGCATATATTGTCCGGACATTCTCCTTCCTGAAGTTTTTCTCGGGAAGTGAGATGGGAGCCCCTTCTTTGTTATCTAGCGTTTTCTTTTATACTAGCCTACGTTCGTTGTCCCTCGTCCACGTGTAGGGTCGACCTTTCCGGGACAGATATTTGTCCCATCGGTCTAATCCCGAAATTGTTGGAGATGATCAATAAAGCCTAAGAATCCGGCTCTGTTAGGTGCAGTGTCATATCGGTGAGGGGTATTAAGGACAACTTCCCCAAGATATTTTTCGATCTTTCAAGCTTGCTTGTGTTTCACTCTAATCTATGAGACTCTGGGTCTACCGAGGATTAAACCGTCCTCGGCGGTATCTTCGGACCACTTTATGTTTCCTATTTTTGAGCTTAGCCCTGGCCACTTTTAGTTTGGGGCCGGTGGACTCCCTATAAGCGAGCGGGCCGGGCCCATAAACTATTGGGCCCCACATTAGCCCCTCAAAACCTGTTTGTCCAACGTCATGGTTGGACAGGTGGGTTTTGATAATATCAAGTCTTCATTGCCGTTCACTTACTTGAGCTCTTGATCAACGCTGGCGACTCTTCACCTCCCCGAGGAAGGTACCGGTCTACGAGCCGTTTTTCCGATTTTGCGTACGTTGCCATTATGCCGTGTGGTTATCTGCAGTGTGTCTTTAATATTCTTCCATTTACGAGACCTCCCGGATCTAAGCATTCTCGATGGCGTGGGGGAACGAAACGGCGCATTCTTCTCTATGGATTTCCGTGGGGATCGGACGCGTTATATATACCTCTTCTTCGTTCCCTATATAAAGAGAGAAGACAGAAGGTGGTTTTCTCATATCTGAATCCCTCGGACCCTTCTCAGAATTCACTTCCTCCATCCGGTTACTCCCTATTCAATAATACATCCCCCATAGTAATTTGCCATGAACAAACCCTTCCTTTCCCAGAAACGCCATGTCCTAACAAAACTTGAGATGGCTCGGTCGGGGCAAGGATGGCGGAGACTCAAAATTTGCCTCCCCATTCTTTTAGCCAAAATCAAGGCGGGGACTCGTCACATCCCATTTCCGATGTGACTGAGTCGAAAACCTCCCTTGTCATCTCCATCCGCTCTCTCATGAGCATACCTAACATGGCTCCAGTGTGCTAAGAGTTAGGATTGAGGCAGAGACTAAATGCCCCGGCTTCTTCCTCTCTTCGTTCACTGGCGCCATCTTTTACTTTTCTTTCTTCTTCTTTCCACCACCAGCTCCATCCTGGTGTTTTTCTTTCTCCCTCTTTTGCTCCTTTCTCTTTCTTTTCATTTCTTCCCTCTTCTTCTCCTCCTTCTCTTGCTCATGTCCTCCATCTTCTTTTTCTTTTGCGCTCCTCGAACAACAAGAGCTTGCTGAAGTGCTTCCATGTGTTCCAATTCTTCTTCCTTCTCCTTCATTTTTTTTTTTTTTTTTTTATATAAGGTTCTTCTCCTGATATGAGCAAGACTGAGGCAGAGATTTTAGAGAGACTTTGAAGGCGAGTTTAGAAGACACCTGGCTGTTTACTTATCTGTATTACGGATGTTGTTCTTGCTTTAGCGAGTTCATTTTTTGTATAGGCTTGTTTAAGCCCTTCCTTGTATGTTGTAATAATTTTTCTCATTAATAAAAGTTATTGTTATTCTATCTTGTATGTTTTGTTTATATGTTTTAATAAATTTGCAAGCACTGCTCGGCACAATAGTATAGCATTTGAATCAATGATAACTAAGGCCAAAATACTCGCTAATAAAAAGACGCCACAATAACTTTAACAACATTATTATTCGACATAACAATCCGACCAGTGAGGAACGAGACTTACCTTAAAATTAATCGCGATGGGGACTAAGTGCTCGATAAGGTGTAAGAAATAATTATCCGAGGACAGGTCACCGTCCCAATGAACAATTTCCTTAGGCTAACGATTATCGATTCGTTTCGCCATCTTTTTTTGATACACTGGCCTTAACCCTTTCCCGTATTTGAGTCGAGAAACTTGTCCATCCGAGCAGTTGATTTCCCAAAAGCTCGAGTCCGAGGGCTTCGCAAAGCCTCGGGTTTTGTTTAGGACTTATGCTTTTTATTTTACGTACTTGGTTTTCCCTTTAGGCTTGAGTCCGAGGACCATGCAAGTCCTAGGTGCTGTCCAAAACTTGTGTTTTTCTCAAGACTTGGTTTCCCCTTAGGCTTGAATCCGAGAACCATGCAAGTCCTAGGTTCTGTCCAAGGCTAGTGTTTTTCTCAGCACTTGGTTTCCCCTTAGGCTTGAGTCCGAGGACCATGCAAGTCCTAGGTTCTGTCCAAGGCTAATGTTTTTCTCAACATTTGGTTTCCCCTTAGGCTTAAGTCCGAGGACCATGCAAGTCCTAGGTTCTGTCCAAGGCTTTGAGTTCAAATTCTCCCTTTCATCAAGCATTTCCCGAGGCGCCGAACAGGGTGTCTCTCAGGCCCTCACGCAGCGGGCTGGGCCGCGAATTCAATTAGCCCACGAATTAAGAGATATTTTGCAATCTCTGGCCACGCAGTACTCTCTGACGCCCCAACGATCAAGGTGCGCCTTTACGAGGCTCCTTTAATCTTGTGGTTGCAGTTGACGTTGGAAGTTGAGCTAAAATCACTTTGTCCGTAGCGCCCCTTGGGGACGCCGCGTGAGTTGACTGCCATCATCTTGTCTTTTCAAATAAACAGGAGGGAGGAGAGTTGCTTTATATACGCACCAATCCTTTAGTTTTCCCCACATCATAAATCCCATATCCGGTGCTATCCTCCCTTAGCATAACATGTTTGAGATGAGGGTTGGGAGGAAAGAACTCTCTCAACCACAGAAGCGCCGTGTCCTCACGAGACTCATAATAGTAAGGTATGGGCACGGGAAGCATAAGTTCAGGAGAATACTCCATTTCAACCGAGGGGGAAGGGTGTTCATAAATCCCATATCCGGTGCTATCCTCCCTTAGCATAACATGTTTGAGATGAGGGTTGGGAGGAAAGAACTCTCTCAACCACAGAAGCGTCGTGTCCTTACGAGACTCATAATAGTAAGGTATGGGCACGGGAAGCATAAGTTCAGGAGAATACTCCATTTCAACCGAGGGGGAAGGGTGTCTCTTCCTCTTTTAGCCAAAATCCGAAGCAGGTTCTGCTCACGCCAGAATTTGGGTGTGTCAGAAGAAAGGTTCTCCGCCATTATCGCCCGCCTTGCGGCAGGCGAATATTTAGAGAAAGCCCCTCAACCTCTCACTCCCGCACCTTTCCTTCAACGGTGTCAGGTTCAAGTTGGGTTTCTTTTTCTGCTCGAGTCATGGGCATGTAAAAGCACGGGGGAAGAATAAGGTCTTGAGCTGTAGCCAACCTATCCTCCGACCTACCTCCTCGGCTTTCTCTAACTTTCTTGTATCTTTCTTTTTTGCTTATGTAGTGAGCTTTGACGTAGGTGATTCCACTTTTCATTGTACGCTGTACTACTTCTTTGTTTTAATAAAAATAGAAATCTATTTACATGTTTTAAGCACTGATCTTTTGGGCAATATTGCTCTGTGAATGAGTGTGCTCCATGTATGTGTTGCTTCGAGAATATTTAGAGCAAGATACCTTGAAGCATAATCTAACTAATTCTAATTTACAAGCACTATCAGGCATTATATCGATAATCCGTAATAAATCAAACTTAGGAAACTGACAGGGGGTAGCGGTTGAATATTACGTGATAAACGCGTGAACAACGCCCAAGCATGATGACCTCCTGACAATCCATCCGAGCTGTCGAATGGGAAGTAGGGTACTCCGATTGTGCTTTTGTGTATTTTGTTTTTCTTTTGTGTACTTGGTTTCCCCATAGGCTTGAGTCCGAGGACCATGCAAGGCCTTGGTTCTGTCCAAAACTTTTCTGTACTTGGTTTCCCCATAGGCTTTGAGTCCGAGGACCGTGCAAGGCCTTGGTTCTGTCCAAAACTTTTGAGTACTTGGTTTCCCCATAAGCTTTGAGTCCGAGGACCATGCAAGGCCTTGGTTCTGTCCAAAACTTTTTGTTTTTCTTTTGTGTACTTGGTTTCCCCATAGGCTTGAGTCCGAGGACCATGCAAGGCCTTGGTTCTGTCCAAAACTTTTCTGTACTTGGTTTCCCCATAGGCTTGAGTCCGAGGACCATGCAAGGCCTTGGTTCTGTCCAAAACTTTTGAGTACTTGGTTTCCCCATAGGCTTTGAGTCCGAGGACCATGCAAGGCCTTGGTTCTGTCCAAAAACTTTTCTCGTACTTGGTTTCCCCATAGGCTTTGAGTCCGAGGACCATGCAAGGCCTTGGTTCTGTCCCAAAACTTTTTGTTTTTCTTTTGTGTACTTGGTTTCCCCATAGGCTTGAGTCCGAGGACCATGCAAGGCCTTGGTTCTGTCCAAAACTTTTTGTACTTGGTTTCCCCATAGGCTTTGAGTCCGAGGACCATGCAAGGCCTTGGTTCTGTCCAAAACTTTTCGTACTTGGTTTCCCCATAGGCTTTGAGTCCGAGGACCATGCAAGGCCTTGGTTCTGTCCAAAACTTCTGTACTTGGTTTCCCCATAGGCTTGAGTCCGAGGACCATGCAAGGTCTTGGTTCTGTCCAAAACTTTTTTGTACTTGGTTTCCCCATAGGCTTGAGTCCGAGAACCATGCAAGGCCTTGGTTCTGTCCAAAACTTTTTTGTACTTGGTTTCCCCATAGGCTTGAGTCCGAGGACCATGCAAGGCCTTGGTTTTCATCCAAAACTTTTTGTACTTGGTTTCCCCATAGGCTTTGAGTCCGAGGACCATGCAAGGCCTTGGTTCTGTCCAAAACTTTTCTGTACTTGGTTTCCCCATAGGCTTTGAGTCCGAGGACCATGCAAGACCTTGGTTCTGTCCAAAACTTTTTGTTTTTCTTTTGTGTACTTGGTTTCCCCATAGGCTTGAGTCCGAGGACCATGCAAGGCCTTGGTTCTGTCCAAAACTTTTTTGTACTTGGTTTCCCCATAGGCTTTGAGTCCGAGGACCATGCAAGGCCTTGGTTCTGTCCAAAACTTTTCTATACTTGGTTTCCCCATAGGCTTTGAGTCCAAGGACCATGCAAGGCCTTGGTTCATCCAAAACTTTTTGTACTTGGTTTCCCCATAGGCTTGAGTCCGAGGACCATGCAAGGCCTTGGTTCTGTCCAAAACTTTTTTGTACTTGGTTGTTTTTCGAAGGTCAGCCCCTAGACCATGGCGGGGAGAGTTGGCTTGAGGCCGGAAACCTCTAGAGCTGCTCGCGCCGTTGGCACTACAGGGCATAGCCCCTAGCAGAAGTTTATGTTGGAGCAACAACTGCGCGTCGCCGGAGATAGAGGAAACCCCGCCAACCTCTGCTTGCTAGAGGGTTGACTCAACCGCCACCTGTGCCAACGCGCAAGCCTTCCCACAGACGGCGCCAATTGTAGGGACCCGAATCTTTAGCGGCCCAACAACGATGTTGGGCTCGCACATAGAAAATCCCTCACAATAATATTTGTAGAGAGTGGGCTTGAAAGGCCAGCGTTGGGTCACAGAGCGTTGGTTCAGGACCGGACTTTAGGTGAACCAAGACAAGAAAAGGCCTTAGTCCGGATATTCAGACCTTATCTCTTTGTAAATTGGAGGATTGGGCTCCTCGGATCATGTCCGAGGAGCACTATTGCTTTCTCCGGTTACCGACGGGGGTTTTTCGTGGAGATGCGCATATATTGTCCAGGCATTCTCCTTCCGAAGTTTTTCTCGGGAAGTGAGATGGGAGCCCCTTCTTTGTTATCTAGCGTTTTCTTTTATACTAGCCTATGTTCGTTGTCCCTCGTCCACGTGTAGGGTCGACCTTTCCAGGACAGATATTTGTCCCATCGGTCTAATCCCGAAATTGTTGGAGATGATCAATAAAGCCTAAGAATCCGGCTCTGTTAGGTGCAGTGTCATATCGGTGAGGGGTATTAAGGACAACTTCCCCAAGATATTTTACGATCTTTCAAGCTTGCTCGTGTTCCACTCTAATCTATGAGACTCTGGGTCTGCCGAGGATTAAACCGTCCTCGGCGGTATCTTTGGGCCACTTTATGTTTTCTATTTTTGAGCTTGGGCCCTAGCCACTTTTAGTTTAGGGCCGGTGGACTCCCCATAAGCGAGCGGGCCGGGCCCATAAACTATTGGGCCCCACAATAATAATAATAAATAAATAAATAAAAATAAAAGCATCCAAGCAATCCTTTAAGTGTAGGTAGACACACGATATCACTCAAAACTCGAAGTCTCAAACTTTTAACTATGAATTTCAAATATAAAACACTCAAATTATAATGACAAATAGTATTTTTTAGATTATTTTAGATAAACATTAGTTTGTCATGGTTTTAAGTTTTAGAAGGGTTAAATATAAAAATTTTTAAATCCAAACTTAAAACAATTTTTGCATATACTAGTAATATTAATATTTTTTAAAAATAATGTTTCAGGGGTTCATGGTCCCCTTGGTCTAAACAACTCCCCTTGGGTTGCATCACATTACTTGGGTTGAAATCTTTTTCAATTCAATCCAAGATATAAAAGAAAAGAGGGAAAAAAAAAAAAAAAAAAAAAAAACCTAGTCTAATCCGCCCGTTAAATTATGAAAAGCCAACATAAGGCATTCAATTGGGTTGGTAGGTTAAATGCAAACTCTCGGTTCTCGTAGAGTGAATCCAAACAGATCTTTAATTACATTATTTTTTTTTTCAAATTATCTAATTTGAACATATATTTAAATAAGTGAATATAAAAATAATTTTGATAAAATTAGCAAACTAGTACTTATAAATAAGTTATTGAACCAAGTCCAAGACATCTTCACAAATAAGCATTAGAATTGGACTAGCCAGTTAGTCCAACTAAAAATTTGAGTGAAAACCCAATAGATGAGCCCATTGGACATTTGGACCAGTAACTACAGATCCAAAAGAACCGCCAATCCTCAAAGCATGCAGAGAAGTTGTGGAAACCAGTGAAACTACAATCTTATAATCATGTCAAATTTAAATAGAATGGTAAGACATGGAAATACTTGAAAACATTCAGCAAATAAAACAAGATATATTGGGGGTATTACAACTTTTTTACTGCAAGAGGTTTATAAACTGACGTGTGATTCCTAGAAGTTTACTGTTTTTTCTTTTCCATTCTTAACTTCTCAGCCGCTTAAAACTTGCACTAATGATATTGTTCCCTTTCAACAATTGTTAAAACTTGCACTCATGACATTGTTCCCTTTCAACAATTGTTATTTTGTGTCTTAGCAATGAAAAACCTTTTTGTAGAATAATGAGAAATTATAAAGCTAATAGGGACATTCCTACTTCAAGTCGCCAGCCTTGGATAATGATAAGACAATTAATTATTATTAACCATCTTTCATAATTACAAGTTTGATTAGAAAAGGAAAAGGGAATGACACATAAAACAATGTGTACAAACCCTCTTCAAAGAATACAAATCACATATAAAGGGAGTAACAAACTTCAACAAAAGGCATGGAAAGGACGCTGCGTAAGTCACGCATCCGATCAAACAATGAAATAATAAAGCAGATAGGAATGCCTACTTCAAATGACCAGCCTTGGATGATAATAGGACAATGAAATTATTACTGACCATCTCGTTTTTTGATAAGTAAAAGTTTTATTAGAAAAGGAAGTGGGAAGATACATAAAATGATGTGTACAACTTCAAAGAATACAAATAAAAAATAAAGGGAGTAAAAAAAATCAACAAAAGACATGGAAAGGACACCGCCTAAGGCAAGCATCCAATCAAACAAGTGTGCAAAATATGCTCTGAGTACATAAGGACGCTCCTCCATCAAAGACCCACTTGTTCCTCTCAAGCCATAGATTCCACATGATGCATAAGGGCAAAGCTTGCTGCACCTTAGCTGCTCTATAGTGCTGATTCCACTGAAACTAACCTTGCCAAAATTGCAGCAGCTCTCAACTACAGATTTGGGCATCACCTGACTTAGCTCAAACAGAGGGAGGACACAAGATCAAATGTCCGATGCCACACAGCAATGAAGAAGCAGGTGATCAATAATTCCCCTCTATACTTGCACATACAACACCAATCAACTATCAATTTATACCTCTTAGAAGGTTGTCAACAGTTGGGATTTTTCCAAGAGCTGTGTAGTCCACCCGAAGAACACCACCTTCCATGGACCTTGGCCCTTCAGATGCTCTTCCAAGGAAGGGTGCAAATTCCTGTATAATTCCTAAGGGCATCATAGTGCAATCAAACCTTAAATACTCCATTTCTTTACTGGCATCTACACTGCTCTATCAGGACCAGAAAAGGAAGGCAGGTTAAGATAAAGAATCTCAAATCCTGGAAAGGCTGAAGGAATTGAGGATTCCAATGTCTACCCTCATTATTGACCATCTATTTGAAAATCCAATTTGGACGTTTTGAACCATATTGGGGTCACTGTGGAACATTCAGTAAACACCTCCCCTCCCCCACCCCCACCCCCCACCCCTGCACCTCTTTTTTCGGGTTGGCGGAATTCTCATGATTGCCTACATGCAAGAAGGAAACAACAAAGCATGCAGAGAAGTTGTGGAAACCAGTGAAACTACAATCTTTGCTTCGCTGACAGGTCAAACAACTAGAAAAAGATTGAGTATGTTACATGCTATATCGTTGCATAACCCATTACTTATATACTAAGAGTTTTGGTATGTAACAGAAACCATTAAGTGACCAATAATGAGGAACCAAACCTGGAGCTTGTTGACAGCAGTAGTATCATGATATAGGAGTACACGCATGCATTTCTCCAGCAACTTAACACCATCCTCAAAGCTCAAGTTATCATGCCACTCATCACGAAGAATTGGCCTTGCAAGGTGATTCCCAAATCCAGTGGCCACATGGTTGTCCTCAAAATTTACGCCTATCATGCTGACCTGGATAAGAATCACAAATTACAGATTGATTAATATCCTTAAATGCAAATTGCTTACAGTTCTGCAACAAATAAAAGGTATAGTTGAGGTTTACCATGCCAAGGTATTTCTGTCCATTTTTCACTCCACCAAGTATAAGTGAATTCCATAGTGGATTGAACTTGTTACGCCTATTATACATCACTCGGGTTAAATAGCAGTGCACCTCTTTAGGACCTAAAGAGTTCCCGTCATCCCACATGTTGTCATATAGACTGCAAAAATAATCCCGATACCAACAATCACTTAGCAAGAAGTTAAAAACAATACAAGCAAACACAAATACCCAGAAAAGATAACAAGGAAGGGACAAAAATTGTGATGTTCTAGCTTTTGCTACTTTCCAAGTACTTTTTTCCTCTTAAAACAACATGCTTACATTCGCTCATCAAGATAACGGAGAGTCTCCTGAAAATCACTAATTTCTCCACTTGCACCAAGAAGAGAATGTTTTCCAACTGGCTTCAATTGCTCAACACTCTTGTATCGCAGGGTATATCCATAAGAACCTGCCAATTAATCCATATATGATAATGAAAAACCAATAGAAAAGTATCTCGCTGTTATAGATGAGCACAAAAAAGTGCATATCCTCAAATGTTTCTAATGAGTCATGACATCCAAAATCAGAAGTTCTGGAACAAGTTAATAGCAATTCCGGGTCAGGAGAAATACAATATATCTCACAAATAAAGATGCACCTCAGGCAGTATAGAAAAACCAAAACAGGAAGAAAAGAGTTGATGGTAGATGATGGTAACAATGGGTGATAGAACACATCTAGTCACTACTCTAACAAGTAAACAAATTGCCATATGATTCAGACAGAAAATAAATTGCCATGTGCATATCTGGGATCTAAGGCAGAAGAATCAATTGCCCTCAAATCAGCACACACAATGTACAACCACCCTAACCCTGACTCCAAAATGAATTACTGAAACTTTGGAGTGTGTGCTACATTGCCACTCCTTTGAAGTTATCTGTTGCACACTACGCATACCATAGATGATAGTATTTACAAAACTGGAAAGAAAGCACTAAATAATAATAATAATAAAATCCACCAATATGGAATGGTTAGCCACAAGGTAAAAAAAAAACATGGTCGAACAGGGAAATCAAAGACTTAATAAATTCAAGAAACATAACTTCATTAAAAAATGACCAAAAGGGGCACGTCTCCAAAGTACACCATGATTATACAAGAGGGATGCTTAAAAATTAGCAGAAAACGTATCTTCCAAGAGAAGCAATTAATGGAAATCTTTAATAAAATAAAATAAAAATAAAAAAGTCCCAGTGAAGGAAAGTGAGAAATCAGCCACTTAGCAAAATGTAACCATCTTTGGCTAGCATTCATTCTTTGATTTGACATGTTTCACGCATTTTGCAAGTGCCATGGACTGAATGTGTCCAAGCATTTGAAATTAAAGTATATCATAGAGAAAAACACTAGTAGAATATGCATTAACCATGTCAAAAATAGAAGATAAATAGCAAATTTGCCTTTGTGAATATAAAACCAAAACCAAAATTATATTCTTGTTCTTTTTTTTTTTTTTTTTTTCTTTTTCTTAAATTTCTCAGCAGCCAAAGGGGTCCAAGAACGATATCAATCAAGTCATAAATAGAAGGAAAAAAAAAGAATATATGAAATTGCAATTAATTATGAACTGATTTAGTATCTAACCTCCCATGTCAGCAGCCATAAGAATTCTATCCTTGTATTTGATAGCAACTACAGATGTACTAGTGACATATGGATTCCTAAACAAACAAAAAGGGGTTAAAAACCTTTTTTTTTAACATAAAATTTATGTTGTTAAAGATAACAAGCCCAATCCAAGTCAAGGCCCCAATCCTACTTCTACTTGATGTGCAAGCAAAGTATTATACTTGTAAAGCAAGTCTTGTAACCATGGTGAAATGTATGATTAGTCTAGGGTTTAGCCTTCTCTAAATATTCCACATTTAGAGGTAGAGCCTCTTTTACAAATTGAATTTGCTATAACACTCTGCTTATTCAGAGTTGTAAAAACTCAAAGCTTTTAAAGATGAAGAAAACTAAATAGAACTTAGTTTTCTTATTGATGAGTAAAAGTGATTACAAGCAACTAAGAATTGATAGAAAAAATCTAATCCCTTATATACAAAATCTGGAAAAGAAATAAGCAAAGCTAACTAACTTCCTTGATTAAGCAGGAAAACTATTTTAATCTAACCACTAATTACAAGCTAACATGTGGACTTAATTCATAACAGAAATTAGAACTAATTTGTCTAAGCGTTTCACTAAAACAATTACTAAAGAGATTGCAAAACACAGTTGTGTCACCAAGTGTCATCAGGTCCTCATTTACACAAAACAACCTCGTTTAATCTTCAGTCTCACTCAGTCTTCTTTTGCGTTTTGTACTCTGGACTTGTATCTTCATTTCAACAGTAGTTAATATGCCAAAGTTGGTTTCCAAATTTTTTTGAGTCTTCTTTTGCACGCACACTCTCCAAGCAAAAAACAGAAGTCGGCTAGATCCAATAGAGATACACGTAGCTTTAAAACAATGGTCTTTCATGCTTCCAAATCATATCAGGATTAGCATTCACAACAACTGCCCTCCCAAGTACAGAATGTGATCCAATGAACAGTATCTACATGAAAAAAAAAAAAAAAAAGGTTAAGAAAAAATTAAGATATCCAAGCCAACAATTTAAGTAAACTAACAAGTAATAACACCAATAGTGACACCAAGGAATTGTAAAAGGTAATAAAAACTTAAAAGCCATTTCAAGGAAAGATCCTTCACATAAGTTCATGATATTTGCAAACAATTTAAAGCACACAATTCCAGGAAGATAAGGACATGCCTGGTCCTTCTCATATACTATAGCCTACTCTCTTGACATATAAAATAAACATATTGCAGGAACATATTTGCAAGAAAATGTTTCCCGAACAGCCTATTCACTGGGAATGTGACAAGGCTTTTCTAATATTTTTAATTCCTCCTTTACTCTATATTCCTTTTTTTTTTTAGGAAATATTTGAAAACAGAAAATGACCACTCTAAAATTAAAAATGCAAAGGAGTTCAAATCTCAAAAATTCTTGAACGCGGCGAATAACAGATTGGAAGAACATTGTAATCATAGAAAACTGAACTAGATGATCATAAGATTGAATGCCTGTTAGATTGGGAAGATTATTTAACATCTTATGAACTCAACTTACCATCTTCCCGTTACTAGTTTGAATCTCAGCTTCCTCTCCATTTACATCTATTATTTATCCATCAATCCAAACTAATTCTGGATCTCCAACCCAAACGTGAGAGCCAATAACAATGTTCTTTGGCATGCCCTGCAGCAGTTGAAATTTACAATATTATAAATGCTTAAGATCAAAGCTTAAACACAAATATAAATTTTCTCATCATTTTTTAGGGTAAGAATAGAACACACACACTCACAAGTAACATAATAGAAATTTGTTATATGCATATACAAATGCTAGCATTGGTGTGTGCCACAACAGACATTGATGTTTACATTCAATAAAAAGGAAGCTCAAGAGGGATTTCATGTTTTAGCTCATAAATTTCCAGACAAAGAAACCATGCAGATAGAGATCTCAATGGGTATTAACACACTTAGATATAGTTCATTCCAGATTTTATAGCAAAAGTTTAATCCTTTAGTTGAAAAATAACCGAGCATAGATATCATTACGATAATTTTTTATTTATAACATTATCAATCTACCGAGAAATGAGAACCATATGGACATCCCTACTACAATTGGCACTATTGTCAGCTGGCCCCAATATATTAATTTGAATTCAGATGATGTATATATTTCAAATATTCCACACGCACACTCTACTGGTACTGGGCTTCATACCCATTATGAAAATCTCAAAAGCATTCAACAATAAATGAATTAGATTTTTAAAAAAAAAAAAGCAATGAAAGAAATAAATAATTTTTAGTGCTATAAATGAAACAAAGGGATGATCTTTGGCAAAGAAATCACACAAAGAAAAAAAAATTTCATAAAATTGATTACCATATCTAATCACATTTGGGTGGGTAGCTGAAACACTGTTGGTTCACATTCATTCTGAGGCATGTTTGGCTGGAAGAGAGAGAGTCAGAGAGAGTTTCTGAAATTTTTGAATAGGGGTAAGCGTGAAGAAGAGAGAGAGGAGAAGAGAAATTGATCGCTGACGTGTCTAATTAAGCTGTCCAATTCTTGAGCATTAGATCAATTGAATGGCTAGGATTAAAGCATTAGATCAGTGTCAGTCTCAGTTCTTAAGCTTCAACTTCAAAAGCCATGAAAGCTTTATCACTATCAACCTCATCGACTCCACAAAATGAGGTATTTACGATTCATTTCACACATTCACAAATCTCTCCCCAAAACCCTAGCCCCAATTTCTTCCACACAACTCAAAACCCTAATCCTAACCTAATCCAATCCAAGCTCCCATCTTTCAAATCCTCGAAGCCACCAGCTCCATCAGAGCAAGTCTCGGCGATCGTCGATGAGCTCTCGGGTCTCACTCTCCTCGAGGTCTCGGACCTCGTCGAAGTTCTTCGCGATAGATTGGGGATCGCTGAGATGCCGCCGACGATGATGGTGATGATGCCAGGGATGGTCCCTGGAGGACTGAAGGGGAAGGGCGGTTGTGCGGCGAAGAAGGTGGAGGAGAAGGCGGAGAAGACTGTACTCGATGTGAAGCTGGAAGGGTTCGATGCCGCGGCCAAGATCAAGGTGATCAAGGAAGTGAGGACTTTTACTGATTTGGGGTTGAAGGAAGCTAAGGATTTGGTGGAGAAGTCGCCTACGCTTTTGAAGAAAGGCGTGACTAAGGAGGAGGCTGAGTCGATTATTGCTAAGATGAAGGAGGTTGGCGCTAAAGTTTCAATGGAATGAGGTAATGTTGTAATGTAATGTAGTCTTGCCATTTCTGTGAATTTCTGAGCTTTTGTAGGTTGGTATGTGAAATGTGATTGAATTGGTTTCGTAAAAAATGTAGGTGTTAACTTATGCCTGATATGTTGTTTGGAGCTCAGTGCTGCTAAGATACTAATGTTTGAATGAAAGAGTTCTTAGAGATTATGGATAGTGTAGTACGGTTTCTAGACTTTTAATATTTTTTCTCCTTTTTTTTTATTATACTAAAAAAAATCCTTAATTGATAATAATTAAAATAAGAAAAAATTGTTAGGTTTGTTTGTTTACTGAAAAAATCAACAAAATATTGAATTTTGAGTGTTTCTTTTATTTATTATTATTATTTTTAACATTTTTTTTTTTTTTGCCTAGTACATGAATTCAATTTTTGGAGGATTCGGAGGAGAATTGAGACCCAAAAAAAAAAAAAAAAAAAAAAAGTTAGGGAGAATGACTCTATGTATTAACTTAAAAAATAGGATCCTACTATGTAATTTAAATTCAAGTGTTTGCCCGCTTACCATTCAGAAAAGAAAGCAACTCAAAATTCTCAAGAGGATATCCCTGCTAACTACTAAGTAATAGCATACAAATTTCAACCAAAACAAATGACAATAATTTCTCAAAAAATGCAGAATTTCACACACTGAAACATTTCTTTTCATGACCATACTTATCCGTTTAGGAACCGATGCCACTTTGAATCATGTCAATCATGATGTGAGATACTGGAATTTGCCAAACATAGAGGCCATTGAGAATGCCTTGTCCATCTAATTTGCCAAACATAGAACCAATGCCACTCTCACTATCTAAAGTTGAGGACTGATCTTCACACTGGTCACAACTATTTTGTTTGTGATCTGAATTAGTAATATACAAATACTTTCTACTAGGCAACCGCAATCCCCATTGAACCACAGAGATCTGCCGCACCAAAGACCTCTCAGATTCTTTTTTATCTGGCAGAATAGAATGACGAAGTAATGGCTAGCCTGGTTTTGATTCTGGTTATTCTTTTATCAACACAGAAATTGAACTAGATGCTGCC